>RSEE01000024.1:0-750000 GCA_003971905.1 Moniliella sp. 'wahieum'
CCTAACCCTAACCCAAGACTTGGTTGGTGCGTCGATCCGGTCGATTGCTCGCAAAAAAGGGGTACCCTTCGAGCAAGTCGAATGCAGCGCAGAGAAGACGTCGCGGCGAACGGGTCGGAGCGGATCGGATTGGCAGCGGCAGCTGCAGCGTTTAATGCACCCGGACAAGCGCGCGTGGGTTTATCTGAAAGAAACGTGGTCGTGTTTACTCCCCCTCCGAGTCGGAGGGGGAGACTTCTGGCGGCGGTCAAAACGCCAGCGAGGCCCGCGATAGGGGCGGGTGTGGTTGTGGGGCGTCAGTAGGGCCAGTGCGCCGGTCGACGCGGAGGGCAGCGCTCAACGCTATCTTTGCGGCCGGGCTCTCCGGGCTGCCTTGTAGAAGCGGCCTTGATCCCTTGCCCGGTGGATCTGACGATGGGTTGGCGTCCGGTAAGGATGAAGGGGACGGAATGGGAAGTGAGGGGGGTGGATCGCAGGGCGAGGAGGCCGACAGCGAGGGCGAGGGAGCCGCTCGGGGCGGGGCATGCTCGAGGCGGTCTCTGGTCCCCTCCCGTCTGGCCCCTGACGAAGCTCCTTCGCAGGGCAAAGAAAACAGTGTCATGTTCGCCAAACGTGACCTGGGGCTCCATGCTTGCGGGGATGCCCTTGTGGAACATCTCGTACTAGTCTATCAGCACGCGCCGACCAACGTCACCCTCGGTGCTGTTGTCTCGCCACTGTCCCTCGCCCGCCTATCTACCTGCACCCGCCAAGAATTGGTTTGCCACTGCGTACGAGCGATTCTGGCATGAAAGTGGTGGCAGGGGGGCGCTGCAGCCCTTTTATGAGTCCCCCTCGGCCCTCGTGCCGCCCTGCCCCAGCTCTGTCTCGAAGCACCCCACGTGTTGTGCATGACGATGAATGTGACGCAACTGAGTGCCGACGACTATGCCCCGAATCGGCAGTGGTTGGACGAACGGTTCTCCCCAGCCCAGGCGATTCTGGACGATCTCAAGAAGCTCAATCAAACGAGATCATCGATATCTCTACCACAGTGGCTGCCTTGGCTCAACTGTATCGGTACGTTCGTGACCCGTCCATGCGTTGGGATGCTCTTCTGCTTTCCTGGCACCCCGCCGCGGTAACAGGTGCGACAAAAAGGATCAAAGGAGAGAAAGAAAAGCGCGAAGAGCAAGAGGGTGCTAACCCGCACATGTCCCATGAGCAGATGGGGCACCATGCCAACCCTCACAACTGCGCAAGACGATGCATTCTCTTTGCCCGATACACTGTTCATCTCAATATGTTGTACCTCAACTCCCGTTTTGATCAGTGGGGGGGGGGGGGGGACCACAACGTGTTACAACAACTAGAATGATACGGAGGACCGACTGGCGTATCTGGCGACCAAGAACGTACGTATATGATGATGATCTTTTCAGCGTCGTGACTCAACCCCACTAGAAAAGGAACCGAAGGGGGACGATATACTTACTGGATCACTTCGCTTTATCAGTTTGACCAAGCTTCGCATGATGCCGAGCACTGGACCGCCAAGTTGTTTGTCGCCATGGAAGGCACTGCCCACCCCGCGAAGGAGCAGCCCCTTGAATAATAGAGTTGCCTCCTTTGACTGAAACACTATGCATGGCTCAATGTTGACGAGCACCTCAGTGCTTCATCCTTGCGGCCTCATCTTTGCTCCAGCTACGTTCCTCTTGAGTGGGATATCAGGGCGTGGCAAGGCTGCCGTCGGCACTGTTCGCTCAGGACTGTCGCTGCACTGCTGGCCCACGTTATGATGACGGTACGTTGCCCACGTTCTCTTGCACAGTCCAAGTTATGACAACCAACGCAGATCAAACACCAAACCGCAAGCAACTGGGACGTACGAACTCACGCAAGGAGGAACCTGCCTGGATCAATACTCCTTTTCCAGGCATGCGAGCGTATGCAGTGGCCATGGAGGCACTGCCCCACTTGACGACGGGCATCTGCACTGGTCAAGAAAGTACCCGCTCCACTCCCTTTCGGTGGGGTCTGCTCGGATGATCTGATTGCCATTTGGCCGGGAAAGGACGTGCAAAGGGGGGTCGGACCTGCATCCGCCTCTTTTAGCGGCCGAGCCGCCCCTGCGGAATAGCCATCTGCCTCTGGGCAACACGGCGGACGCCTTCCATGCCATCTGCAGCGCTTCCTGCTGCAGTGCGGGGCTGGAGCGGCTGCTGCTCATGCAAAAGGGTTAGCGCGAGAGCGCCGAGGCTGCCTCGGGGGCGTGCGAGGAGCAGCCGGCAGGGCAACGCCATGCACATGGCCTCGACGCGAAACAGCTGCGGAACATGGTGTGGGCGGGACAATGGTAAAGGGGGTGGCCAAATCGGCTGCTGCGGCTGGGACAAGGGGGACAACGGCGGTGAAGGCGTGAGGGGGGGACGAGACGCAAGGGGAGGCAGGATGCACCACCAAAAGGCGCACTGGGTGCGCTGCGTGTCGGATGGGCGGGTCGATAGACACGGCGCCGCTTGATTGGTGCGCTGTGCTGCAGAGCGTGGCAAACGCCTACTGCTGTCCCCAAGAAGAGCGGCAGCGTAGGTTGGTTCGTGGCCAGGGCAGGCCGGTAAGGACGGGGGCCCACCAAGGAGGGTGTACGTGGTCCGCGCAGCCGCGCGTGGCGAAGGGCCAGTGGGGGGAGTGTGGCGCGGATGTGAGTGCGGGTCCCCCCCCGGCACAGCCCTGGGCCGCTCGGTATCGCGGCGAGCGTTGGGTGGTCGCGTTGCGGCCGCCGCGTCGGTTGGCGCGCCCACGCCGGTGCAACATTGGCTGCGGCCACACGTGCAACCCTAGCGCCGCGCCGAATTTAATTCGTCGCGTCGGAGCGGCTTTTGCTTCTGCGCGACCAACCAACACTTTGCAGCCGCTGCTGCAGCTCTTGTCCTAGCTTCTTCTTTTGCTATACACCAAGCCGGATGCGTGCCCATGGGGGGTCGCGCCTCTTGCCTCCGTATTGCTGCCCATCCTTGTCCATGCAGCGCCCGATGCGAGAGCGCGGCTGGGACGCAGGCCTAGGAGATGGTCTGCAGCACCAGGCCGAGCAGGACACGCTGTTCCCTCGCCCGCCCACCTCGTGTCGTCGGTACGACGAACCGGGCCTTGCCTACAAACGTGAATCGTGTCCTTCCCGAATCGCCGCCGACACGATGCGTGGCGGAATGCAAATCAACCTGGAGGCGGCCCACCCATGGGGTAGCGCAACTTTGATAGTGGCGATGCCTGTACGTGTTGATACCCTTCTGGAACCCAAGTGGCTGACATTTCGCATTAACTGGAAGCAGCTCCAGAGGCATTCTGCGCGCACTCAAGCAGCCCTTAACTCGCCACGTCCACGTCCCCCCAGCCGTTGTGCAAGACACCAATGCAGGGAATATGTCAAAGGCAGGACACGCTTCCCGCCCCCTGCGGATGCACCGGAAGGGAAGGCTTCTACGGCTGGCGAAGAGCAGATACTGCTCGATGCTACTGTGTTGCCGGACGCGCGTAAAAACAGGTCGGGGGGGGGGGGCTGCTCTTCATCCCCCTCGTTGAACCCTGAAAGGATAGAGACGGGGTTGATGAGCCTCACTCTCGATTGGATACTGAGGTTAATCATGGATGTAACTCCCTCATTGGATGCACTTGTTGAGCAGGTGGACTGGCGGCCACCACCTAACCCGAGCTGTGCCAGAGTGAATCCTCCGCCTCGCCCCTTTTGCTCGCCGCTCGCAGCGGGACTGTGACCCCATTATGCCTCCCCTTGTTCTCCCTTCCCCAATTCGCAGCCCGCGCGCCTCCGCTGCCGCGCACAGACCGGCCAGGCCCTCTCCTCCCAGAATGGTTGGGTTCCTCAACATGAAAACCGCATTGATCCTCATCCAAGACATATCTTCGTCCGGCCTGGACCCAGGAGCAAGCCCAAGCTCTTCTCAGACGCGCTCCCTTCGCCGCCCGCAAAGACCTCTACGATGCTCAATCCCTTCCATCCAGCGAACGCATTCCTCACCTCAAGCTTGCTGTGCCGACCGTCAGCGCCTTCCATATTACATCCGAAAAGGATCATCCGCGCGGCCCTGCTCAATACCGGGGCTATGGTTCCCTCTACTGGTTTACATGTACGACGTCGACCCCCACTCCCACGTCCCCTGGTATGATGTACTGAGCGAATCGCTTGTCCAGGCCGGAACGTACAGGCACGGGTATGCAGGCGGAGATGAATAATCAAGAATGTCAGAGCTAGGGCAAAAGGGCGCTATATATCGAACGGCCTGACCCGTTGGTTCTTCGGGGACAAGATGCGATGTGCCTCTCATACATCGTGCCTGCCACTCGCTCGCACCCGTCCCTCTGGCTCACGCGCTGTGTAGGAAGGATATGAACTTCTGTCGACACGGAGGCCAAGACAAAACACCGAAAGTACGACTCTAATACAATGGGTGCCTCTGTTCCCTCCGTCTCTCTGCGGGTGACTACGCCCGCGGTTGGGCCAAGGCTGCTTTGTCGCAATGGCAGTGAAAATCAAGCGTTTCGACCATGTTGTGATACTTCAGGACCCGGGCTGGGCATTCTCGGCGCTTTGTGTGCTCAAGAACGCCAAGACAAGCAAGATGTGTTCGAAGAACGTTCTGCACTGCGTGTGCCACCTTGTGGGTTCAATGTGTGAAGGGACTTGGTATGCCACGCCTCGAATAGCGCGGCAGTTATCCCGTGCAACTTCGGTGTGGTGACCTCTTTTTGTTATCCAGTTGGTCTTCGGTGTGGTGACCTCTTTTTGTCATGCCAGTTGGTGTGTAAGGAGGTGGCTCGAACCTTCATCTCGCCATCAGGACGCCTGTGAGAGTGTGTCGGCACACGACAATGGGTAGGTCAATTCAAAACCCCCGTCTCCATCAAGCCGCCGATTGCAAGAGCTGGGCCGAGGGTCGCCAGTCCGCATGGTGGGCTGGGGCGGGGCACGGTGGGTGTCCAGCGTCGCCTTGTCTCTGTTGCCCTTGTTTGTGGGGCAGGCTTGCGTCATGGCTGGCTCTGGTTTGCGGCTTGAGTCACCACCACACTCACGGGTTCCCTGCGGTTTTCTTCGTACGTTCATCCTCCCAAGCAGCTGGTCGGCATGGAATGCATGAGAACCACACCCTTCCCAATTGCTTTCCTCTGACCACGCCCAGGAACGAGGAGAACGGGCGATAGTGCGTAGTGGGATGCCGATCCGGTCTCTTGGCCGGGTGCAGGACAGGGGGCAGCTGGCGGTGGCCAGAGGCGCGCTCCGAGCGGTGCATCTTGGCTGCTATGCGGGCGATTGTGGCTGATGAAGGCGCCTTCTGTCGTCCGAGTAGAACTGCACGATTGAAATGAGGGAGTGACGCGCGAGCCCAACAAGCAGCTGGCGCTCCTGTGGCCTGGCGCGGTACAGTTGAACTTAGTCCTCCACCTTTCCACCGCCATCTTCTCCTCCGCCTTGCCAGCCGCCTAGACATCGTGGCGAATCATGTGGCCTGCCGTGATGCGCGTGCCGGAGGGGGGTGGGAACTTGCATAACACCCACAGCTCAGGCGCGCACGCGCTTAGCCAGGCGGTCGGTGTCAGCGGTGCTCGGCCCATACTGACCAGCCGCTGAAGCGGACAACACGGCGCTTCCGATTCAGATCCATTCAAGTAGTGGAGTGCGATGTGCCCTCGCCGCCGGACAGCACGGATGGTGCGGCGTCGATTCAAACAGGCCGCGGGTCGCTTAGGAATTGTTTTTCTACGTCTCTCGATGGCCATGATGTGTTGAACCTGCTTACTCTTTCCGGAGGCGGGTTTGCCGGGAGGCTCCTCGTTCGATGTTTGCGCTTCCCTTGGGTGGACCGCCAGGTCAGAGCAGGCATGCTAGGGCGGGCAGCTCGTACGCTGCACCCCCAGGCGACGCCTGTGGGGTTGAGGCACTCTGAACCCCACCTTGCACGGGCTGCCGTGCAGGACCGCCTGCTTTGTTGTGGGTCGCTCTGCAACTGAACTTCAGCATCTGCTTCGTTCAATGGGGACGGATGATCTTACGGATCAGCAGCCCCAGATTGACGAGCTGCCCCGACGTGAGGAAGGCAATCCGGGGGGCGCGGATCCGGGTGATGCGGACGGTCAGGAGTGGGACAATGCACTTCTCCTACCAGGCCCGGATGGTGGCTTAAGCATTTGGGTGCCAACAGTGGTGGTATTCCGGTTGCTTCAATGCGCAGTTACTGGCAAGGCGGGATCGGATATGGTGTTTCCCATCGCAGTGGGACTGCTCGACTCCTTATCAGACTGGACTCATATCACTCCTGCTCTCGCTCCTGCCCCTCTGGTGGTGTTGCGACCAAGATAGGATTGACGCTGCCATCACATGTCATGCACGATGTACCCACTATTTGCTCATCAAGTATGAAGCCACCCAAGCATTGCTGTGCTGTAACGTGGTGTGCTTGACAAATTGTGGCAGTCGTTGGTATGTTCGCCTCAAAGACCCGCGACCGTCGCAGTCATTGTCCGCTTCAACATCTATGACAGGTGCTCGGATGCTTCTGTGCAGCATGTTCTCAAAAGACGATAGCGGACGGAGAGGTAAGCTGAATGATGATATGCATTACTATGTTCCTACACATGCTTGGTGTTGCAGACGGCGAGCGCAGGTTTGAAGATGAGGAACACAGGCTTGATGGCGAGCGCCGGCTTGAAGATGGCGAACGCAAACTTAGAGATGGCTCGGACAGCCTTGATGACGAGCAACGGCTTGGGGATGGCGAGCGCAGGCTTGAAGGCGGGGGTACATGCTTGAAGATGCCTGGCGCAGGGTTGAAGACGGTGGGCACAAGCTCATGGCAAGCACAGGCTTGCACATGACGAGCGCGTGCTGGGACATGGCCAGCAGAAGGCTTGCACACGGCGAGCGCGTGCTTGGACATGGCCAGCGCAAGCTTAGAGACACCAGACACATGGTTGAAGCATCAGGTGCCGTCAGGTGAGCGACCGCAAGATGGACGCGACAAACAGAGCATCATGGTATACTTGCACATGGGCAACACCAGCTGGGACATGGCCGTGACGAGCGTCAAGATGGACCACACACCCATAACGACCATGGGGGAGAGCGACGTGGTGAGGGGCAAGAGGCTGGTTCAAGAGCGGGTCAGAATGAGGCATGGGAGCGTGGGATGGCATGGGATGGCACGGGATGGGATGCTTAACGATGCGCGTGACCAGGTTGCACATGCCCGAGACGACGTTCGAGATCGGCATCCCAAGTAGAGCGACAGCTGGGGCGGCCAAGGATGTGCGCATGGGCCAGCAGAGCATCCGAATGGGTCGACGTGGCAAGCAGCACGGTGTGCTTGGACATGGCCGAGCCTGGTGCGAAGATGGCCGAGACGAGTGTCCAGATGCCCAACACGATCTTGGTGCCGGCGGCGCCGGGCGAAGCTATGACGACAAAGCGGATGGACCACCAGCGGGGGAATCGACTCGCATGGGATGCTGCATGGTGCGCTTGGACATGGGCGAGGTAATTGGGGAGATGGCCGAGACGAGCGTACAGATGGCCAACTCAAGGGCGGCGGTGGTGTCGGCAGGCGAGGCGGTGTGAAGCTTGACGCCCAGCGCGCCGGCTGGGGCCAGCAGACATGCGCAATGGTATGCACCATGGCCTGCTTCCGCATGGGTGAGCCAAGAATGGGGATGGCCGCGACGAGCATGGCGATGGCGGCGAGAGGGTGGCAATGGCGAGGGCGGGTGTGGGAGGGAGGCGCACGGCAGTGGGACGGGTGGGGAGGCAGGTGGGTGTGAGAAAGAGGCCCGGACGCGTGCACAGTGGCTGGACCGACGGCGGCAGAGAAGAGAGAGGGTCAGCGGAGGCCAGGGGGATGGCAGACAAGGCACGGAAAAGCATCGGAGAGAGGACAGGGAGACTGAGAATGGGGGCTAAACGAGGCAACAGACGTGGGGGCCGAGTAACGCCGGCAGGGATGGTGGATATGGCGATAAGAAGGCAACAGCGGCCATCGCCACGCCAGCGCATTCAACGTTCCACCGCCGCTACCTGAAACTTTGAAGATCGCAATAGCGCAGATCCGCCATCACACTGTCTGAGCCCAGCTGTCTCACCACAGGACACACGGCCCCCTGCCCCTCGCCCAGCTGGGCCAGAAAACGACTGGACCTGTCGAGGGAGCCTGAGAAGGACGTCTCACTCTAATTCAACGCCAAATCTCTGGCAGGAGAAGGCTTAGGATGATCAGATCCTGACTATTGGGACCCCGAGGGCAACGCATCATGATGAACGTCAATAACAGCCCGCCCCACAAAGGCTCCGACACATGCATACCCTAAACGCCCACCGCCTCTGGACTCCCACGGAGAACCAATTCGTCTGGCTGGGTAAGGGAAGGGGGAACCATATCTTGGGATAGCGGGCGCGGTACGCACGCGGTGGACAGAGTACGCAGAGCACGTCGAGCACTTCTACAACACCCTGGACGGCAAGAGTATGTTAGAGGATGCGTGATCTTCCATCACGGGGGTCATCGACTTTATCGGCCACGCCACTGGTAAGCGAAAGCCATCTTGACTTTCCGCCATGTGCCCTTCCCTTCTTTCCTTTTTCCCTAAGATTGGACTATTAGCGTCAGGAGCTTACAAGAAGCTCTCTCTGGCTGTTCCCTTCTCTTTCGTGCATAGTTTACTATGTTGCACAAGTCTTTAGCCCATTGGAAGCTCGTAGCTATCCCGGGTCCAACGGACGGCAATATCTCAGTCCTTAGCCCAGTGGAAGCTCATAGCTATCCCGGCGTTACCGGAAGACAGCTTCCGAGCGCTCTCCGGTGATCGACTCCTCGTCCTCACCTATTGATCGCTCCGCGCGTACCCTCGTGCTCTGCCCCATTCTTACAGAGCAGCGTGAGTGCCAGAGCGGTTGAGAGCATTTGAAGACATGCAATGGTTGCAAGTGTGCGGGGAAACGAGAAGCTGGCAATCACGGCAGAAATGCAAGCGGGTGTGAGAACAATACTCCATGTTATCCTTCGGGTCGAAAGACAACGCGAACGAGATTGAATGGGCCACCGTAAATGTCGAGACGGCAACGTTTCTCCGAGGAGCAGGAAGGCGCGGGCGTGGCTACACCCGGCCTTGGTATTAGGGGTGGATTCCGGGCAAGCCGAGCAGGAGTAGTAGAGGCAATCCAAAGCAGCCCGTGGGTCAGACCCCGCAGCAGTGGACGTCGTCAGGTGGGGTTGAAAGGGTATGCACCAGACTCTGTCGGCTGAATCGTGCCACTGACGCTGGGCCATCTGGGACGCAGGTCAGTCGTGGTCGAAATGTGCGTCTAACGGGATGTCAGAAGCTGCCAATGGCTCGCCAGCCCGTGGGCCGATTTCGGGGGAGATGGGGAGCGGTGTGTGGAGGCGCACCCGGACCGGGTGGAGAAAACATGTTGGGCCCGGGGGGGACGGATGGGGCCTGCCGGAGCACAGCGCGATGGGGGCAGACAGAGGATGAAAGCAGAGTGGGCGCTGTGCTCTGCTGCTTTGAACGCCACGGAACTGCACGGATGGTCGATGGGGTTGGGGAGGCATGAGGGTTCGTGGAGAGGAAGAGAGAGTTAAGGGAGCTAGAGTGCCCTGAGTGGTGACTCCACTGATCTCTTGAGTGGGTTCGGAACGAGCAAGCCGGACACGCCAGATGAGAGAGCCATGAAATGCTGGTATTAGGAGCAGCACCTTTGTCTCATTAGCCTTACCCTTGGTAAAATGATATATGAATGCACCGAGCATTCTCTGGCAGAGTTATTCAGATCTCGATATGAATGCACCGAGCATTCTCAGAGTTATTCATATCTCGAACACTGTTTCGGGGCCTTGCAGTCGATGTCTCGGCTTGCGGGTAAACACGGACGGCTGCTCGTGCTGACGGGGGACTTTTGCTGCCAAAATGAGTACTACATACGGGATATCCGGGTAACCCAAGGTAGCTAGCTGCTGGTTGCCCTGGTAGCTGGTATAGCGGGTAGCCCCTCAGATACGAATCGTTTTTACTAATCAGCCTGTCATACATGTCATACGTGTCACATGTCACAGTCACATGTGTTACACTCACGCGTCACATCATCCATCATGCATCATGGCGCTCAGCCGCTGAGAGCGTCAGCGCTGCTTATCAACCTTAGCCTGACACGTGACGTATGTACCTTGAACGCCGGCAGCGTCACGCGCCACATGTCACAGGTCGTAACGCGTAACGCGTAAAGCTTAGCATGAGACAGAGGGACTACGGTGACGCGGACGGTGACAGGTAAGTACTAAGTGACGCGTGACGCGGGTGACGTGTGACATGTGCATGTGACCGGTGACCGGCTGCGGCGTTGAACGTTGACGTAAAAAAGACCCTGGTTGTACTGTCTCGCTATTGTCAAGAGGTGCAAGAGGGGGCATCGATATCAATGGGTCTCATCGATCTCAATGCGTATTCTTGTGTTATGCATTACAAGGAGGACCACCACCGGGCCTACGGCCCGGTCAGCTGGGGCTTCGCCCCAGCTGCCGTTCCCCTTCGCCACCTTAGCCACCGTTCCACGCTGGAGAGGGAACATAATATCCGATGCATGCGGGTGGGGTGGGACAGGAGCGTGGCACCGGTCGCTGATGTAAAGTGTGCAGATCGGGGGTCGTGCAAGTTCCCCCTGTCCCAGCCTTAAGCTCTGTCAATGAAAGGACGTGATCTAGGGATGCATGTTACCTCGTGCATTGGGCTTGGTCGTCTGTCACATGTTACATGTACATGTCATCGACATCAGAATCTCCTCGATCTCATCAATCTCGTAGCCATATCAATAAGCTTCAAGCTTCAAGAGCTTCAAGTCAAGTTAGTCATCGACCATATTGATCTTTGTTTTATCCGGGCCAGCTGCGGGGGGATCAGTATGCTAGTAATTGCTTCAAGCCTGACCGCACAAGTGAGCTTCTAAGTCCGTGCGACATATGGCCCTCGTTGGAGAGAGTTGTACAATCAATGAGACAGGATCAATAGATCCTCAAACGTCAGAGGTAGAAATAGTACTTTGGTGTGAAGGTGGCAAAAAGTGTGATGGTGTTGGCAGCGTGTGTTCATGCAAAGCACATAGCAAACAGCAACTCCTTAAATTGTCTTAACCCAAAATGGGTATGTATAGAGAAGAGAAGGCCAGAATTCGTATTCTGAACGGGAAAATATACAAAGGAAAGGTACAGAAAGAGACAGAAGAGGTGAGAAAATGCAGAGAAGGTTCTGGAAGTGGTGGAGATAAGAATTGGGACAATGAGTGATGACAACAAATCTGTCAGAATCCTACTCCACCGAACAAGCGCCTCACTTGCGCACAGAGGCTCGCCACTCACGCCCGCCGGCATCAGTGCATTAGCTTTGTACGTAGAAGTCAATGTCGTGCCGAACGCCGGGCATCGGGCAATGCAAGAAGGGCTGGCCAAAGACGGACCCTCGAATCAATGGGGAAGCCGGGGACCCGCCATTTGGTTCACATTGACTCACGTCGATGCATGATGCATGGGATCTCTGACGTGGTTGCCATGGTGCAAGGACAAATAATTCTGGAGCATTCCGAGATCTTCTTGAAGATTCGGTAGCACACCCAACGCATCTCAGTGTCAGATTTGTGGAACACAAAGGATGATCAAACGATGTATGATGCATGATGCCTGCGGCCCTGAGGCCCTGAGGCTTGAGGCGGTCTCAGGCGCCTGAGGCCTGGGGCTCAGCGCGCTCAGACGCTCGGCCTGAATATCTGAATGTTTAACGTTTAACGTTTAACGTTTAACGTTTAAGATGGATGATGATCGATGCATGTCGCCGCCAAGTATGTACGTTCGACCCCGAGACATCGGCGTCCAAGTGATTTTTGATTAATCGAGGGAGGAGAGATGGGGATGCCGCACCGGCGGACGGGAATTCCCAACTTTGAAGACCTAGGGCTACCACCCGTCCAGAATCCATTATTCTGGCCCTTGAAGCAAGGTGCTCGTCCACGTCCTACGTCAGCGCCCATGAGAGTTGTGCTCGCAGGTGGGCAGTGTCGAGCTCTTCGCTTGCAGGCTTCGCCGCGAGAGGCGGAGATCTCTATACCTAAAGTTGATGCTGCTGCTGCCTACTAGTAAGTAGTAAGTAGCAAGCCTTTACATGACTATGTCTGACGTCCACTGTTAAGTATCCTGCTCGTACCCCAGCGTCTCGGGTTGACTCCTCGAACACCCCCCGCACTGCCAACAGACGCTTGCTTTAACACATCCCCCCCCTCTGTGGTATTTCCCAAGGCCGCACTCAACAGAATGGACGACTTATTTCACTCGTCTTTGTGCACGCTACCCAGCCGGGTGAGGCAGAAAATGTGTCTTCATTCATCTTGACAAAACCGAAGAAGATACACCCGCATTGGACGTCGAGGCTGCCTTGGCCATGGATCCCGACCTTATTACCCCACTGTCCCCGATTGAGACCCAGCAACCATCGCAAATTCCCTTGGATATTGATGGCCTAGTAGCCTTCCACTCCTTCAGATGGAGGGTACACCGCATCTACCGTTCCCGCTTGCCTCCAGTGCACCCGCGCCTCCCACATCAGAGGCACACACCGGCGAAGAGCCGATGGGAGCCGGGATGGATTTATACGGTGTGTTTTACCCCACACAAATTCCGACCTGGGCTGAGGATGCATTTTTCCAAGCCTGTTTGAGGTATGTGTGAAGCTGTGACGCATGTAATGTGCAGCAGCAGATGGACTAACCCTATTGCAGCATACTATGGAGGCACCAACGCCGTACCCAGCTTCAACCGAGGTCGCAACAGGTCAAAACGTGGACCTTTCGACCAACGCAACACAGTATGATGCGTCAAGGCTCCAAATGAGTTCAACAGGGAGACTTTCCTGCACTCGGTTCTGGAACAGTCCTGGTCGCCGCTCCAACAGTCATGGTCTCCTTTGGGGTACGCATCCGCTTCAATGAGTCAAACTTCCGTCGTCAGTCCCATGTCGCTGTTGCCCCAGGCCCACACACCCCCTTCCCCTAATATTCCTCACGAACCTCATCCGTATCACTTACAGTCGGCGCAACAAGCCGAGCCAAGTGCTCAGGCCGATGAGCAACATCAATCCCACCTCTCACGGCAACGGCGGCGGGAACATTTAACCTGCCCGCTGTGTGGTCGAGAATTCAGCCAGGCGTACAACCTCGTCGCCCATTCTCTCGTGCATGACCCCGATCATCCGAGACCGTTCATGTGCCCAGCGCCACATTGCGGAAAGGCGTTTGCGCGTAAGTTTGATGCCAAGCGTCATTACATCAATCTCCATACACCTACGAGGAATTGCCCACGGAATGGGTGGACCGCATTGTGGATTCTAGGTTGAGCCACCCCTAGTAACTGTGCCAAAAGAACTGATATCGGCCCGCCTTACCTTTCCTGCACCATATGCACAAGTGATGAATATTGAATTTAACCAGTGGTCCGAAGGCACCAAGGCTTGCAGTGTTTTGAGCGAATAGTGAAGCACATCAAGATGTCCCTCTCTTCTCTCAGATCTCATACCACATCATGCAATGTTTTATACTTCATCCATATCATTGACAGAGCTCAAGGCTGGGACAGAGACACGCGACGCTTAAACCGACCCGTTTATCTTGTGTGTGCTGCTTGGCAGCGCCAACCCCGCTTAAGGAACCAGGGGAATCGCCAGGAGATTAAGACCCTCTGGTGCTCGCCATCCGTTTCCATGCCCGAGGCAGCGCGTGCGGACACGGATGAACGTGGTAGACATCCGAGCGAGGAACCATTTCCATTCAGAGTCAGTAGTCAAATCCTTCCAGTTCCCAAGCATCTTACCCGCTGTCTTGGTTCCGTAGTATCCTCGCGTCGTCAAAACGAGGGGGGGGGAAAACGGCTCTTGGGTGCGTATCTGGTACTTGACGTTCTTGTCGCATTCTTGTTCCAGCAGCCAAAGCAGCTCCTTCTCTCGGCGTTCCAAGGCGTCGCAGTGCTCTTAAGCGCCACCCTCCGGTACGCGCTCTGCGCTTCCTGCGATCCCGTGTCGCGCAGCGTCTGGTCCATCTCCATTCCTGATCTTCCGATTGCTCCACGCCCCATCCCGCGGTAGTCGGTGCGCAGTGCCCTCCTCCCGCAACTCGACCCATCCTCTTCCACCACAGTAGGTTCGTTGTGGACGTGGATGTCGGGAATGGAGCACACGAGCTGGAGAATGGGCTCCCGTACTTCCTCGTGAAACGCACCAAACTTGGCCTGGGTGCGGGAGCCATAATGTGCTCCAGCGAGGACACGACACCGCGCTTGCACATGCTGCGCATGGAGCGGCACAGTGTGCAGAGCTGGAGACAACCTCTACCTGCTTTGTCCGAGAGCCGGAGGCACGGGACCAATGGAATGGAGGAGAGCCAAAGTGGCTCAGCGGGTTGCTGTGCTCAACCACATGGCGACATCGGCATCGTCCAGCATCTGGAGCAGCTCTTGTCGACTCTGCTCCCACATCGCCCGGCAGCCTGGCGTTGCTTTTTAAATGCGTTTGTCATCGCCGTTTGCGGTCCCAATCGGTCAACATGAATGGTAATAAGAAAGCCGTTGACCTCGTTGGCAGCGGCACGGGCGTGGGGCGCAATATACGAGTAAAGCGGGCTGCCGCGTCCCCCATCCGGAGAGGCAGGTGTAGCGACGCGTGATGACTCTGACCTGGAGACACCTAGTCGCTAAACCAGAGACGATCAGCGAGCAATAATCAAGTAACGAGGTGAGCGAGAAGAAGGGGAAGGGGGCAGGAGAGGTGGTGGCGAAGAGGACAGAACAAGTAGTGGGACAGATGAACTCGTGGCCTGCTGGGCCTGCGCGCGGCAACTCTGGGGTCTAGCTTTCACATCTACGAATCAGGCAAGGCACCAGTGGGTGACCGGTGACGGTGACGCGGTGACGTGGCAACACAGGCTCATGAGCATGTCGAAGTATATTACATCAGCCGGCGCGTGCCACGTTCCAGCCCACCCGCACGCATCGGTGATATTATTGGGTTCCAGCGTGGAAGGGTTCCAGCGTGGAACGGTGGACCGGGGGAACGGTGGCGAAGGTGGCGACGCAGTACCAAGCTAGGGCGAAGCCCCAGCAGACGGGGGTAGTAGGCCCGGTGGTCTCTCGTGATCTACCCTATTATCTATATAAAGAACAATTATACGATTACCGGGCCTATGGTCGTCTGGCACAAGGTAGTCACAGATGATCTACATTTATATACGGACCACACTGATGTGACCGCGGATCCCGATGCCAAGCGAGACGGCAACCAAGAACTGGAGGTCAATAGACGATAGGGATTTATTGCCGGTGAGCGAGATAGTAGAGAGTAACGGAGAAGGAGGAGGAGGGGGAGTGGAAGAAAGTGAAGACGTAAGAGCTACGACTGCCGAGGCTTCTAGAAGAGACATGTCGGACAGCCACACTTCCGCCTGAGGGGAACTACTTAGCGGAGCTAGCGGATGGAGCATGGTGGCCAGCCGTGTGGAACGGGGTGGAGCGGGTGCGCTAAGCAGGACATGGGGCATGAATGCATACAGTATAATAGGGCCACGCCGTCCATTTGATACTGCGGATGTGAGGCTTGTTTCGCTCCATGCACCTGGAGGACGAACCGGATCGATGTGCAGGGCAATATTTGATGCTTTTCTCTGAGTATAAAGCTCCGACAAAGACCCAGGGGGATGGGAACCCCATGCTAGGTAAAACGATAACTTTGGCATCCTCGTAAGCCTATATACCCCTTCGGATCGGGGGGTGTGGCTGCCCGTTCTACCCGTACATCCTTCCCCATACGTATATGCTGCGGTCAATGAAGAGGTCACGGCTTTCTTATTGGAACTTTGTTTCCCCCACTGGCTCACATATGGTAATCGCGTAGACGGCGCGCTGCATCAACGTATAGGAAGGTGTGTGAGAAAAGACAGCGAGAGCTTCCAAAGAAGACCAATGAAGTACAGATGGTCGAAATGTCGTTGTGCACAGCAATACGTTCCACTGCATTTGGCTTCTCTCGATGCCACCAGCCAAGTGGCTCGAGCTCACCGAAGACAAAACCAAGATCAGACTATTGGTGTTATACTAGTTACATACCCTGAGGAGGGGTGCTGCGCACCAAGTGGCGCAAGTGTTCATGATAAATGAAAACATCGTTGCGCACACGTTCGTGGGTCTGCATCCTAATCCAATCAACAATCCAAGTTTGGGTTTGTGCGGTACCAATTCTCAGGCTTGCTCGACCCATTCGGGACACCTTGTTTTCATGAGCGGCTTGTGGAAGAGGAGAAAAAGAGGAAGAAAACAGGGGAAGAAAGGCCAGGCGTAGGGATACTGTGGGCACGAGCGTTTGAAGGGTCAGGACGGTGGCACTTACCTGTCAGGAGACGGAGATGGGGGAAAGGGTGCAGATGGATTGCATACATCTATGGACGCACAGGAGGTATATGTACCTCCTCAGGAAGGGGGCACAGTCGAGAGGTGGACACAGGATCTCCCAACTGATAAGAATCACGCCATAGTGCCCATACGGGCCTAGTGGGCCAAGGGCCCCCCTAGCACGGCGTGAGCCTGACATTACCATATGAGAGACTCGAGTACGAGAAGACACACGTTACCTTACCAGTGAGCGAGCTGCGTTGACTGATGTTGGAGCAAGCGGAATACAAAGGAAAACCACAAGCGCTGTAGGGACACAGATGACCTGTTCTTCTGCTTAATCATGACGACATCTGCAGGCGCCATCATGCGACCAAGTGACAGTAAACAAGATATTTTACCACTCAGTCAAAGCCTGACCGAAGCACCTCATTGGAGATTGTTCATCGCTACTAGCACATGTGTAAGTACCACCACGCTCGTTGTATACATCCACTGCTTTCGTTAGTACATCCAGTTGGAAGCGAATTCCGGGAGAGTGAGTTAATGGCCTGCTGGCGACTCCACCGGCCTTCAGATGGGTTTGCATGAGCAGTCAGTACTCACTACTAGATAAGCAGGCCTGGTAAGCGCACCGTTTCTTTTTCTCGGCCATACCCTCTGCAAACTATGATATGAATCATGAATCCAGAATTAGATAGACAACGTGATGAATAATGGAGGCCCGTAAGGGGACACGACCTGGGTGGTCATCTGCAAAGGTGGGACACATACCGAACAACGGAGGAGAAAGCATCCCACAAACGAAATCGGGAACAGGTCGAAAAAAGCACAAAGGAAAGCACAGGCGCGCGGACAGATGAGTAGGCCTAATGCCACAGCGTCGCACAGGGTCTGACAAGGGAAGCAAACATATGTACATCACAACAGGTCCCCCACGAACGTTTGCCTATAGACAAGAGAGCAACAAGGAGGAGTGGAAAGGTCGAGCACAAGATGGCCGAGACGTGGAGAACTAAAAGAGAGAGCACGTGTTCCCCAGGACGGCAACAACCAAAAAATAAAAGGAAAAGAAGACCGGCTGAGAAGTGGAAACCCAAGGAGTTGCCGTAGTTATGATCAAAACAAAAGACCGGAACGCTCAATACCCAGCGGACTGGTGGTACTCAATGTGAGCTTCGCTTCGAGCGCGCAATCCCCAGCGGTTAGGCGGAATCGGTCAGTGACGGAGATGGCAAAGTGTTTAACGCCAGAGACAAAGAACATTGTGATGGTGATTAGCTGAGTTATGCGCAAAAACAAAGAGATGGAAAGAGAGGCGAGCAGGCACTTGAAGGATTCAACCGCCATCAGGGGGAAGAATTCTCAACGTTCAACGCGCTATTATCGGCGGGGCAAGGCCGAGCCGGAGTGATAACTTTAGTAGTAGCAGACCGGAATAACCTCGACATTCGGAGGAAGGCAGCGCACAGGTGAGGGGGCAGTCAATCTGGGACATTGCGTGCCAAGCGCAAAGGGACGATTAGTCTTCTTACCCAATATCGGATGTGGTGGTGAGTGCGCCTCGTTGGCCGTTCAAGGCTAGCGAAGGAGAGGGTGCATTTTGGGTACGCGCCACCACAGGTCATGGCATCAGCAAGCTAGGTCGGGACAGAAGAGGTCGACGCGTCATGTACACGTACATCACGAACCAAAAAAGAGAGTGCAGGATACCAAGCATATGCCTTAGTCCTACGCCTCGCCACCCCTTAGGCAATATGGCCGGGACGGACAAAGGGCAAGCCCATTCCACTGAGAAGAAGGCATGGCTTTTCGGTCCCTCCAGGGCCAAGTTGGTTGGCCTGGATAATGATCTGAGCAGGGCGGGACGAGAGGGGGGGCGGTTAGTTCTTCCATACGAGCCATCGCGAATGGGCGGGGGGGGGGGGGGAGTGCAGCGAACGCAAACCAAACGCAAACCAAAAAGGAGAAACAAGAACGTACCGCGATGATGAAAGGGCGTGCCCGGGTAGGAATCCCAGTTGACTTCGATTTGGGGGAAGAGGGGCATGTCCTCTGCCTCGAGATTATCTGGACCGAGCCGGACATGGCCGAGTTGGGCAAGAGTTAGGCACTGGGCGGGGGCAGCTTGATGCCCTGGAAGGAGCGCATGCGGGGCAAGACCCACGTGGTGAGCGTGTCGAGGAACTCGAGCGCAAAGGGGCCCTTGAGTTCATCTATTTTTGTAGGGGAGCGGAGGGGGGGGTCGTGGAAGAGGCAATAGGGGTTGATACTCAGCGCCGTTGATCGAGGAGACTTCTCTGTATAAAAGCGGAAAGCGTTGCGGCGATAGCCGTAGACGCATAGTTCAACTGGCAGAGCATATCCACCAGTTGCTGCCAGGGTGGGGTAGGTCGGCCAATACAAGTAGTAGCATGCTGAGTGAATCGAAACGTCTTGTCCTTTGAGTCCGGAAGGGTCGCAACAGTAACATCACCAACCACACTCAAGAGCAGGGAAATGCTTTTGAAGGGCTAAGCAGGATAGATCGAGTTCAGGCGCGCAGGGCTGAGGAAGTGCTCTCTTCCAACATGGGGAACAGTGATGACGGCCATTGGCCACACTGGGGCACAGCCTCTCGGGGCTTGGACCGAAGGTCAAGGGGTCCAACAACATCACCTCACCACTAGTGAATATCGACGTATGTGGCCTTAAGGTACTGTCGATCATAGTGAATGAATAGCCTTATAGGTGACCACGTATGTTGATGACATGACTAAGACGAAGTTGGGGGGGGGGGCGAGGGAGCGAGAGGGCCACATGGGTCGACGGGGTCGACGGTTTCCTTGGCAGTGGAGGCTCGCCCTTTGGAGAAATGGGAAACTGGGTTGCTTTAAGCGCCTCGCCTGCGGCAAGAACCACTTGGACAACAGCTTCGCATTTGGCACGATCAAAAAGTTTGAAAGGCAGACGGGCAGCTTTTCACGTTAGGCGTATTTGGGCCCTTACAGCGGTAAAGCCGCCCTCCTGTATGGCCTTCGGGATTGTACAATCGCCTGCTTGAGCGCTCAATACGCTACGCCGGGTGCGATTGGGGCAGGGCACATACAGCCTTGCCTTGGGTTGGGAGCCTGGGGCCTCGAAGCGGCGTGTCTGGTACTCCTTCTTGCGGGACGAAAGGTCCTAGACCAGGGAGAGTGACGAACCGTAGGATCAGATAATCATGTATCGAGATGAAGGTTAGTGCCCGTACGGGAAGACATGCGCTCCAGATCTCAGGCAGCTTGGCTGAATCGCAGTCCCCAGCGGCTCGACCACGAGCACCGTTTACTGTTCGGCTCGGCAACACAGAGACCTGACGTTGCTAGCAGTGCGGCATCCCACGGCAACAAAGTCGAAGTGCGCTACACTGGTATCCATAGTGAATATTGAGTGATAGGAAAGTGGTGGTATGTGAGCCAGGTGGGGTGCGGGGTTGGGATTGGGGTGAGAGGAGAAGAGGGAGCGGCAGCTGGATGTTGGACTTGCATTAACCCTAAACTCGGTGACCATCACACTGTTATTAGGGCGGAGGAAATGAGCTTTGGAGTTTAGGCAAAGAGGCATTACCCGTTGAGTTGAGCGTGTTGGGCTGTGGCGGGTTGAACGCTACGGGTACTTGCCGGTTACTATAGAAAGAAGGTGGAGACTTGAGTGACCTACTGTGACATGTAAGATCAACGCAGTCACACACGCGCGCCCACCTCAGCCCTGCGAGACACACGTAGAAATGCCGGCCGTCCCGGCGTACGCGAGGGTCCTGCCTACTAGTATATACATAGACCACGCCGCTCAACTCCTGAAGAGCTCAACACACGACCTCCCAGTGATTTTTAATCAATCACGACAGAGGGTAGGATGAAGATGCCTTGGAGCAAGGCGATCATCGACATTCAACGTCAGCGCCAAAGAGCTGTGCTCCCGTGGGAGGAAGCGCCCGACCTGAGGTGTCCTGAACGTTTGCAGGTATCGCTGCGAAAAGCGTAGAATCTCTACTAGGGTTAATGCCAGGTATATACCAATCTAGTACCCAGCAAGACTTGCCATGAAAGTGTCTGACGTCCACAGTCAAGGATCCAATTCTTACCTCAGCGTTTCGGGTTGACTCCCTGAACACTCCCTGCGATGCCAACAGACGCTTCCTTTCCCACCCTCGCCCTCTGACCATTACTCACGACCGCGCTCAACAGAATCGACTACGCTATCCAGTCTTGTGAGGCTGAAATTGAACGCGTCCTCATTCATGATGACTACCACCGCAGAAGATACACTCGCATTGGATGCCGAGGTTGCCTTGGTCATGGACCCCGACGTTGTTCCACTGTCTCCTATTGTGACCCAGCAACCAGCGCAGATTCCCTTGGATCTTGCCTCGCCTAATATCCTTCCCTTCCTTCAACCGGAGGGTACACCCGCCCATCTGCCGTTCCCACTTGCCTCAAGTCCGATACCTGCGGTTCCCATGGAGCAACTACTCACCGAGGAAGAACCGATGAGAGCTGAGATGGATTTCTGTGGTATAGATCCCACAGAGATTCTAGCCGGCCCAGGATATACACTTTTTCCACGTTCGTTTGAGGTAAGATGTGAATCTGTGAGGCACAGCATCCGCTGGGCTAACACTATTTGCAGAATATGGAGGCACCAACGCCGTACCCAGCTTCAACCGAGGTGGCAGCAGACCAAAACGTGGACCTTTCGACCAACGCAACACAGTATGATGCGTCAAGACTCCAAATGCGTTCAACAGGGCGACTTTCGCTGCCCTCGGTTCTGGAACAGTCCTGGTCGCCGCTCCAACAGTCATGGTCACCTTTAGAGCATGCATCTGCCTCAATAATGAGTCAAACACCCATTGACAGTCCCATGCCGCTGTTGCCTCAGTCGCACACTCTTCTTCCCTAATATTCCTCATCACGAACCTCATCCGTATCACTTACAGTCGGCGCAACAAGCCGAGCCAAGTGCTCAGGCCGATGAGCCACATCAATCCCACCTCTCACGGCAACGGCGGCGGGAACATTAACCTGCCCGCTGTGTGGTCGAGAATTCAGCCAGGCGTACAACCTCGTCGCCCATTCGCTCGTGCATGACCCCGATCATCCGAGACCGTTCAGGTGCCCAGCGCCACATTGCGGAAAGGCGTTTGCGCGTAAGTTTGATGCCAAGCGTCATTACATCAATCTCCATACCACCTACGAGGAATTGCCGACAGAATGGGTGGACCGCATTGTGGATTCTAGGTTGAGTCATCCCTAGTAACTAAGCCAATACCCCATGCGGGCTTTCCCTCTCCTGCGCAATGCCCCACAGGGGACGAATTCAACGCAAAATGCTCCTGAGGCGCTGAGGTTTGCAGTGTTCGAGCGAACAGTGAAGGGCACCAAGGTGTAGCAACTTTTCTTGTTAATGGGTGTGCTTGGGCTATGCCGATGTGGAGATTTTGTGGTTGGGACGGGAGGTTTGGAACCAACGAGACAGAAGCCTGTGTTCTTGGTTCTCTGTCCTCACCATTTTGTCTTATCTTCAAGGTTCTTTCGGCCTTCCCTTAGCCCATTGTCAGCGGCTATATGCATTGGCGTTATTACTACTTCCCAAAGGATCCTCCTTTTACCTTACTATCTCCTCCGTTGCCTCGTCGGGCCCTGGGCGTTAGGTCCCCGCTACGCGTGACAAGCGCGAAACAGTCCCCAGCAAGGACCAACACGCACATCTGTCGGAGCAAGCAGCTGCATGGTGTGGCATTAAGTGGAAGTGGCCCTATGGTCGAGGCCTATGCCCAGCTGTTGTGCATGCGCAATTCCCATATTAACTGGCCCCTACGTGTGCTTATTTTGGTCCGGCATAACGAGGTGAAGGTGCATGTTGGAGACCCGCCTACCTGCGAGGTCACCTAGACAGTATATTTATCTGCTGAAACGTGAAGGCGCCAACCACAGAGGTGAGTCCTTGTCGGAGCGTTCTGGTGTCCTGTGACCCACCTACACTCGCAAAAATGTGTGCACTCTGGGTGAGGCGGATTATATTGCACCTTTGGGCGCGCCCTACTGCGACGCTTGTGGTTGTGAAGACCTATCTGGTGAGGTGATACTTCATCGGCGGGGTATGTGTCTCATGGGGGGGGGGGGGGTCTCCAACGCGCCTGGGCCTCCCAATCCAGCTTGTGTCCGCGACATTATGCACATGAACGGCTGCTGCCGCGGCCCGGCCGTTGATGGGTCTAGTAGTTCGCACAAGAATGCGAGCATGAACACTGTCCGGACATGGGTGCGAGCGGTTCAAGACCATCGCCCTATAGAGATTGACCCTACAGCTTTCTGGCTCTAGTTAGACTCGTTAGGAAAGCTGGTATTCCCGGTTCACGATCTCGTGGCCGAGGTTGTCACACGTCGGGCAGACGGGAGCAAGATCGTCGGTTGTGGAAGGAAATAGACTCGCGAAAAATGTGGTCGTCAAGCTTCTCGTCCTCCACAGGCTTCAACATATTCTTGGACAAGATTTGTCATTACTACCTATACACTGGCATTATGTATTCCTTCAGAATTTTGAATCGAGGTACGGAAACTCTTCTCGGGTCAAGTCTTGAGGGGGATCCGTCGAATAACTTTGTGGCATTCTGGAGACTACCACGGCATGTGGGGGTTAACCCAATGTTTTGACACCTAATGCATAGGTGAAGAGGGGGCGTACTGTTGCTGGCGCTATCAGGGGCTCGGGTGCTATAGAGTGGTCGGTGTCGACCGACGGCCACAGTGGCCTAGTCACATCGGAGCTCTGTGCTGTCAGAGTTGGTGAGCGTATACTAGTCTACACCGCACCCAATGCACAATCTAAATGCATCAGGGGGGGCGCTTTGCACAGAACTGTGCGGGTGCCAATTCTCATATTTACCCAATCCATTCGGGACACCCGAGTTGTTTTCAATGAACTGATTGTGCAGAAGAGGAAACTGCAGCCTGAGAGGAAGGATAGGTGGGTAAGGATTACTCTAAGATAGGGTCCCGAGCGTTTGGAGGATATGGAATAGAGGTGGACCGCACCTTGGTGGAAACTCGCGGGGAAGAGGGAGTGATCACGTTTCCTCGCCGAATGCCGAATGGAACAGACAGCAAACCCTGGTAAAAAAGAGCTGCGCAAGACTTTTGGAGCAAGCAGAATGCAAAAATAAGAACACCCAACAGTTAAGGGACGCACTGGCCATCCGTTCTCCCCTTTGGTCATGAGACGCCACGTGGATATACGAAACGAGCAAGACGTGCATGAAGGTGTTTGAGTACTCTGGGAAAAAAAAGAAGTCTTACTAAAGAGTCTTATTGAAGATGGTTCATCGCTCGCATGTGTAGCACCACGATTATTCGTACATATACCTCCACTTGTGTTTTGCATCCGGTCGAAAAATCGGATGGCGGGAATCTAAGACCTCTTAGCGAGTCCACTGGCCTCTTATTATTGGTTGGCACGGGCGAGCATACGCTGATGAGCATGCCTGGTAAGTGCAACGTTCTTTTTCACAGCCTTAGTCGCACTGTATGTTCTGAAAATGATATGAATCCAGAACAGTTCAATTACTGTGTTGATATGCAACGTAATGAATAAAGGGGGTAAGGTGACGAGGACTGCAGTTCCCTGTGAGGGGCACAGTCCGAACGGGAGTAAACATTCCACGCATTATAAGCCAGAAAGACGAACAGTCACTGCAAGCAAAGTCCATGAAAGAAAGACAGTTTCTTCGCGCTCAGCTAGGAATATAGGAAAGGAAGAGTGGGTCACCGATTGACTACGCTCGCTCCAATTTGGCCCCATTGCATCCCGCGTTTCCAGATCTTCCCTTGTCGTTATACTTCTATTCCCTGCCCGATGCCTCGCTGTGTTGCCTCCAAAAAAAACGACCCTTCTCCATTTCCCCCGTCTCTAAAAGGACCCTGGTCCCCTCGACTGGTACAGAATGTGGAGAGGAGAACGGGGGACGCACAGATCAGGAAGCCCAACTCTGAGCTCAGTAGTCACTTACTTCTAATCCCGAAGAAAAAAAGAAAATTCACATATGTGATGAAAGCAGAGACCAGGAAAAGAAACAATAAACCACACACGATTGGACACGTCTCTCACCATATATACCAAAGGGACTCGATCCACTGTGGTCGCACAGATTGAAGGGAACTTGCTGCAGTTAGACGCAACGGAGTTCCACATGAAAGTGACTGGTCAACATAGTTCAGACGAGCCAAACGCAACTCACAGTCAGGGTAACACAAGGGTAGCGTGTGGGCTCTTCCGTGGTATGTGGTATGACATGTGAGGCACCTTACTGATTCACATATTCTCAGCTGGGTGTTTCCACTCGAGGACAGCACCTCTGTTTATTGATACGAAACCCGGTGGAAGGAAGAATGCCCTGACCTCAATGGCAGTCACTTCATCAATCATTGATGGTCATTATTCATTGGTCATTAACCATCGGCCTCTTCCTTGGGAGGCACATGCATGGATTGCATTGTTGAATAAACGTAATGAACGGGCTGGCAGGTAGACGAGAAATGTGGGCGCTTGTCAGTCCTTTACATCCTATGGAAACAACATGATAAGTACTTATAAATGATGAATTGCTTTGGCCATTCATGATGGTCTTAGTACTACTGCCTTGCTCAAAGAAGAGATAAACGCAACCGATAGGCAACACAAAGGTCACAGGGGCCGACTAGTACAGGTCCTTGTGGTCCGCCTTAATAGCATCGGGCCCTTCTCGCCGATCGCGTACACCGAGTTCTGGATACGGCAGTCCGGAATGACGGGGATCACCGAGGCGTCAATCACGCGCAGGTTCTTGATCCCGTGCACCTTGAGCTTGGGGTCCACCACACCCTGCTCAATGTTCTTGGACAGACGAGCGGTACCGCAGGGGTGGAACGCAGTCTGGCAACGGTCCAACACCGCACGGTGCATTGCCTTATCGTCGTCCAGGTCCATGGGCCAGGGGAATTCGGCTTCGACCAAGTCCTTGAATCCTTCGCCCTTGGTAAGAACATCATACGAGAAACGGATGCCCTCGCGCATGGCAAGAATGTCCAGATCATTGGCAAAGAAGTTGATGTTGATGTTGGCCTGCTCCAGCGGGTCAGCCGAGTTGAGCGTCACCTCACCCGGGTCCGAAATGGGGCGGACGAGGTCGACGACAACCGTGATATGCTGTCCAGTCTTGGGGGCAGGGTAGTGCCACTGGAAGGCTGTGCCAAACATGCAGACAAAGTCCAACTCGAAGTGCGGCTGACCCTCGGGGGAGAAGGGGTCCTTGCCTCCGTTGGCAGCCTTGGCCTTGACATACGCCGGTCACGCTCGAGGTACTCGTCAATGCGCGGGAAGCCGACCAATTCAAGCAGGCCCGAAGAAAGAGGGCCAGTGTGGTGCTCCTTGTAAGCAACCTGGGCTGCCTGGTGCGCCTTAGACTGACGCATCAGCACGTCATCCATGCCGAAACCGTCCTTGACGCGCAGCACAAAGGGCACGCCAGGGTGGTCGATCAGATTCTTTCCCACATGCTCCGACGCGACGACATCGATGCCGTGACGCTCAAGCTCGTACTTGGGTCCAATGCCAGAAAGCATGAGCAGCTTGGGCGACTCGTACACACCCTCAGAGACAATCACCTCGCGGTCCGCATAGAAGCTCAGCTCTTGGCCAGAAGCGTCAATGACAGTGATACCCTTGGCTGTCTTGCTCGCCTCATCGATAATCAGCTTCTTGGTGTGCACCTCGGGCACGATGGTAATGTTGGGCTTGCCCTGAACAAAGAGGAATGAGCCCGAACGCTGGCCCTTGTAGATCGAGCTCACGCAGTGGGTGAGACCAATCATTTCGCCATCATAGATGTTTTCCGAGATGTTTACCGCGCGACTTCCACGCCTTGATGATGTTTTCACGGAAGCCCTTCATCTCGGGCAGGAGCTCCGAGTGCGCAATGGGCAGGGGGCCATCGACGCCAATCTTCTTCAGACTTGTCGTACAGGCCCTCGTCGTCATGGTACGTGGCTGATTTGCGAAGGTAGGGCAGCAGCGGCTCCCATGTCCACTCGTCACCACCGAATTCGGCCCAGCGATCAAATGTAGGCTTGCAACCAGGGATCCACGTAAAGTAGTTGAGCGACGACGAACCACCGAGGGCCTTGCCGCGCGTGTTAGGCTTCTCAATGCGCTCGTAGTCGTCGCGCTTGACCAGCGTGGTCTTGTACGCCCAATCGTGCTTGGAGCTGCGCAAGTCCATTGCCAGAGCCGGAGTGCGGATCTCAGGCAGCTTGGCTGAATCGCCGGTGCCGGCCTCGACCACGAGGACCGTCACATTCTTGTTTTCGGCAAGACGACCCGCCACGACGTTGCCGGCGGTGCCGCCGCCCACGACAACAAAGTCAAAGTGCGCGCCGTTGGTAGCCATGGTGAAGATTGGGTGATGCGAAGGTGGGTAGGTGGGCTGGATGGAGTAGGGGTGGGGATGGGATGAGGAGAGATGGTAGGAATAGACGCGTTGGGCTCGCATTATAAACTCGCGGGGGCCATCCTTCTCCCTGTTTTCTTGTGGGACATTGCTGTTACTCGGTGGTCATTGCCCTGTTTCTCCCTGTTTGAATGGAAATGAGTCTTGGAGCAATGGATACAACCCCATCATGCATTACCGGTTACCCGTCGTGCACTACGGGTACTTACAGGTTACTATAGAATGTGGAGGTGCTTTCTTCCGTGATACTGTGTGATCTGTGACATGCGAGGTCTAAGATCATCGACCAGTGATCAGCGAACAGCGCAGCCATTCACAACTTCAGCCCTTCGAGACATATGTAGTTGCGCTGGCTATCCGGGGAAGCCTACTCATGTACAGATGATGAGTCGGTGATGCATGATGCATGATACAGCATTGCGAGACCGCCATGGTCCGTGCACAGTTACCCTGCTGGGTGTACCGGGGTTCGCTGTTGTCCAAGAAGTGGGGCTTTTGATTGATTGGATTTTGATTGATTGGTTGGGGGAGCTCAAAACAAGACCTCCTCTCAATCCTCCGAATTGATTCGACCAAACGTTGGGCGGTAGAGCATCGTGCCCTTCGCGCTCGCCTGGCCAGCTGGCCGATGTGATCGATGAAGACGACAAACGATAGCGACGATCGAGACGAACGCGATCGATGAAAATTGAGGGAACCCTCTAACTCTTACTTTGGTGTGTACATCTGTGACCCCATGCATGCCAGACAGATGCGAAGGAGACTATCGGTTAACGTGTATGCCGTCCTCCGAATCCCACACAAGTTGCCGCGATCTCTTCTGTCACATTATACGCGATACTGGCCTTCCATCTTGTCTAAACGTCAAGAAAGCTTGACGCGGCCAGCTGCAAGCCTCCTTCAGCACGGGCTTTTTTCATGGGACATGCAACGTGCTCTCCTCCATTTGCCTGCGCGTTCTTGATGGCATGGGACAGCAGTCCGGCTACTTCTGCTGCCAGTGCCCTTGCACCCGAGCGTTTTGGTATTTGGACGTGAGACATGGCAAATTGGAACACCGAGTGTGCAGACGAGGGGCTAGAAGAAGGGTAGAAGAGATTTTGGGGTGAACCGTGCGCGGGTACAGCGGGGAGCAGTAGAAGCTGTATAGAGATTCTCGCGCAGCGAGCTTGCGTCCCACATAGCCCATGGCCCTGCGTCCAGTACTCAGTGCACTCAACTCTCCGCGCTGAGGGCGCTGAGGGCGCTGAAGCGCTGTTGAAGGCTCAGTCTGAGCTCTGAGCCTGAGCGCTGAGCAAGCAATTCACACATGTAGTGGCGGTATGCATGCTACTTCGGGCATACTCACTAATATTGCGGGAGCGTGCTAACGTGTGCCTCATCCGTATTACATTAATTCGGTATACGAAGAGAGGCGGACCAGTAGTAGGGGGACCTCGTCCGGTCTCCCTTCCGCCTTCCTGTGTGCACCCCTACACGCCTGGTCCGCTGATGGCATCACTACCCTGCATTTTGCTCGCCCCGGGACCGATTGCGAACGTGACTACCGTTGAACATCGGGTTCAAGGTTTGCAATACCCCGTTTATACCGGTCACCGGCTGGTTATCACGGTTACCATTTAAACGTACTTGACGTTTAAGTTACAATTTAACGTTCAACGTTGAAGTTCAACGTGTTCAACGGTTACTTGGTTACCTGCACACACGAAAGTCATGTAAATATGTCGAGTCATGTAAATATGGTACGAAGAGGGTGATTAACGTTAAACAGTCTTTAAACGTTAAACGTTAGTTGCTATCATTGTGTGCGAGAGGGCCCGTTCTGCCTCTGTTCCGCCCTTGCCTGTTGCGTCTCCAGGCGGCTCCCCTAATTGCATCCCCACTACGTCCTCCCCTACCTCGCTCCCCTCCCACGCATTGTTGCCGGAAGTAAGCTTTTCGAACCAGAACTTCAAGCTATAGCTATTAGCTTCAAGCTCTGAAGCTTCAAGATTCGCTTCGCAGGGTTCTGAGCCCTCGGCCTCAGTACACTGAGTCTACTGTCAAAAAATCGGCAATCCTCGATCCTCAGCTGCCTGAAACATGGTATGGAAGTGTGGTACGTCTGTACCAGGTACCTGTGGCTCTGCTACGGGGTCACCGGTCACCCATGCTTCAAACGTCAGCGCGTCAGCACTATATCAGTGGTGGATCATAATATGTACCTCTCCCAGATAATCCTGCGAGTGCGAGCAAGTGCGAGCGCTCAAGCGCTCAGCGCCCATGCATCATGATGCGCATGATGCATGATGCATGATTCCCCGTCACGCGTCACGCGTCACGTTCAAGCTTCGAGCCCTTCAAGCTTCAAGCTCTTCAAATGCTTCAACAAGAGTAAAGTACAGTATTCTAGCTTCTAGGCGCACGGCCAATAAATAGCTAGTCACTAGTCACTCGCTAGTCCCTCCAGCCATTCATATGTCACAGTGACTAGGTCACCGGCCAGAACACCACCGACGTCAACGCTTCATCTGCTTATATAGCCTTTAGTAGAGTGCGACTTTAGAGCATCGAGCACGGAGCGAGATCGCGATCCGATGGATCCGCTGCAAAGCAGCCTTCGGACAAGGCGCGAAGGGAAAGTGGTGAGCCAAAATGGATCAGTCTTCAAGCAATTTCTGAAGCGAAGGAGACCGGAGAGAGGAGGGGGATGGAGCGAGCAGGGGGTGCGCAGCCTGCGAGCGGATGAACTCTGCCGCCCGACTAGACAACCGTCACACGCCACCAATCAACTTGGAGTCGGGCATGTTGTCAGACATATGGGGCGTGCAATATATGACGTCTGGCGTGACGCGTGACGTCTGTGACATGTGACGTGCATGATGCATGATGCATCATAAATCGATCTGGAATGCTTAGTGCACCCAGCATCGCAAGACAAAGGCGCCACCACTTCATCGCCAGGCCCACGGTGGAGAACCGTCTGGGTTGGATGTACGCGTAACCAGCCACAGGCGGCGGAGTACTACTCAGCCAGCCTTGAGATCTGAGAGTGAATGTTGCCTACGTATGCATGATGTTTTTGCATCCGTTCCAGAAACTCATCCGTTGCTTTGGCAACTCGAAGTTCGACTGTCCGCCACCCCCGCACGGACCATGAGATGCATGATGCGCCCTAGACATCACAGCACGCATGCATACCGAACCTCGTTCTCCGTCCTGAAGCTCCGAAGATCTGAAGGCCTGAGCGCCTGGGCTGAACGTAAGCTGTGGCCAGGCGTTGGGGTTGGGTCGAAGTAACTATAGTAAAAAGCTTATAGTAACTAGCAACTATTAGTAACTGCGGTTTGAGGCAAAAGGACCCTGTTTCCGATCAATACGTCGGGGTGGAAGTTAGGCGTTGAACGTTGAACTCATATTGAACGCCCTCGGGGCTCTGGCCACTGGAGGGGTTGCTGAGCCTGAGCTCTTGGCTACGCCTCAGCGTGGAAAGACATCTAGGTCTGAGATCTGATGATCCGTGCACGCGTGGGTGTCTAATAAAGCTTAAAGCTGCTGTAAAGTTGTTACCTGTTTGTACATGGCTTAGGATTGTGTGACAAATCGGAGAGCTACCACGCCTGAGGGGCCTGAGGCCTGAGACCTGAGGCCCGGTTATTAATTATTGATCATCGCGACCATCGATCATCACTGCTGAGCAAGTCACTGCGTCACTAGTCAACATAGCCTCAAGCCGATATGGTTCTTCCCCTCTCTGGTACCCAGAGCACGCTTGTCCGCAAACAATGAAGGCTGTCTTCATCGTTGTAGCAGAGATTCCCACCGCCCGCACTTTTATAGCTGGCACATTTCGGTAATGTGCCCCCCGTCTCATCTCATCGACCCTTCCCCCAATAGTTGCCCCTTATGACTACGCGTGCCAACCTCAACTTCGGCCAAGAGCAAGCGCTCTACACCACCTCGAATGGTAAGTCTCGCACTTCGAACCCCTCTGGAAAAAGGAGCTGACATACATGTGAACAGGCGCCCCCTACCCTGACCCATACGATGTCCAGGGTGTTCCCGTCGACACGGTTGGTCATCTGGTTGCGTTGCAAGACTTTCACCACATCGACCTGCTAGCGCACTTCGCACGCGAGCGCATTCCGGAGCGCACGGTTCATGCCAAAGGGGCTGGTGCACACGGCACGTTCGTCGCGACGGAAGATGTTTCGGACTTGACCTGTGCGCATGTGTTCCAAAAGGGAAACGAATCGTCTGTGACCGTGCGTTTCAGCACGGTCGCGGGCGAGAGTGGGAGCGCCGACACGCTGCGCGATGTGCATGTTTCGCAGTCAAGTTCAAGACTCAAGAGGGCAACTACGACATGGTGGGCATTCACACGCCCACATTCTTGTACGCACTATCACTCTTTCTCTAAGAGCTGCCTGCTAACTAGTAGTTGATAATTCAGTGTGCGTGACCCCTCCAAGTTCCCAGCTGTCAACCACTCGCACAAACGCGACCCGCAGACCAATTTGCCCAGCGCCGACATGTTCTGGGACTTTGCTAGCCTGAGTAAGTTCTGTTTTAGCCATGCTGAAACAAATCTGACCATGACCTCTTCCGTGCCGCAGACCCTGAGTCGATTCACCAGTTCATGATTCTATTTGGTGACCGTGGCATCCCCAAAGGTCTGGGTAGCCTGAATGGCTACTCAGCTCACACGTTTAAGCTGGTTAATGCCAAAGGCGAATGGGTCTACGTCAAGTTTCATTACCGCTCCAATCAAGACTACCGCGGCGCCTACTTTACACAGCAGGAGGCCGTCAACATCGCGGGCTCCAACCCGGACTACAACACTCAAGACTTGTTTGAGCGCATCGAGAAGGGTGACTACCCGTCGTGGACCGTGAGCGTGCAGACAATGACGGTCGAGCAGGCCAAGAAGTTCCGTTACAGCATCTTTGACATGACTAAGGTCTGGCCTCACAAGGAGTACCCGCTGCGCAAGATTGGTGTCATGACGCTCAACAAGAACCCCGACAATTACTTTGCCGAGGTAGAGCAGGCCGCCTTCTCGCCCTCGTTTTTGGTTCCGGGAATTGAACCGTCGGCGGACCCGATGCTCCAGAGCCGGCTGTTTTCGTACCCCGATGCTCAACGTTACCGCCTCGGGGTCAATTACCAACAAATCCCTGTCAATTCCCCTGTCGTGCCCGTGGCCAACTTCCTCCGCGACGGGTTCATGAACGTGAATGGCAACCAGGGAAGCCGGCCCAACTATGCGGCCAGTTACCGCCCGCTCAAATATAACCAAAAGACGACGGTGGCTCTGGCCCATGAGGCTCCCCTGGTCAATGGAATTGTCAACTTCTTGTCGGAAGTATCGCCACTCGACTTCGAGCAGCCACGTGAACTGTGGCTGCGGGTGTATGACGATGAGGCCAAGAAACGCTTTATCCACAATGTTGCCGACCACATGAGCAACGTCAAGAAGCCCGAGATTGTGCAGCGCCAGCTGGGTGTTTTCCACTTGGTCCACCCAGACATTGCTCAAGGCATCCAAGGAACTTGGCGTTGCGTTTGAACCCACCAAGACAGCATAAGGGTCCCCGTGCTGAACACTGTTTCCTGGGTTTTTGTGACTCTCCAACATACAATAAATACACACTGTTTTCATTGACTGAGGGTTTAAGAGATCCCAAACGGGGGCGATCCCCTATTTTTTCTATACTGTGAATGCCAGTGCCTCGATTGTGTACCACGACGACTTTAGGCCTAAACGCTCCTTACGTCAGAGACATTGACCGTAGTGGTGGTTGGCAATCCCGTTGCATTTTCTTAATTATTAAGATGGGGGGGCGGAGGGTGTCAACTGTGGGCCACGTTTGTAAACTAGCGACACAAAGGACAGCCCTTGACGTTCCCATCAGTCCTTCTCGGACCCCCCCTGCGTGCTTGGAAAGATGGAATATGACCGACAAGGAGAACCACCGGGCCTACGGCCCGGTCAGCTGGGGCTTCGCCCCAGCTGTGCTGCGTCGCCACCTTAGCCACCGTTCCCCCTTCGCCACCGTAGCCACCGTTCCACCGTCGCCAACACTGCCGACATGGAGAAATAATATAACCGATGCTTGCTGCTGGCTGCGGGTGGGGGTGGCGTGGACCGTGGCACGGGGCAGCTGATGTAAAAGTGCACAGGGCGAAGGGAGGAATAATAATGTAACTTACAGGGACGCACTCTCAAGAGCCGTTTTTCCCCCTGGTTTTGACGACGCGAGGATACTACGGCACCAAGACGGCGGGCAAGTTGTTTCGCGCATTGGAAGGAGTTGGCTACTAAGTCTCAGTGGAAATGGTTCCTCGCTCGGATGTCAACCACGTTCCTCCGTGTCCACACGCGCTTCCTAGGGTACGGGACCGGATGGCGTGAGCCGGAGGGTCCTGATATCCTGGCGATCCCCCTGGTCCCTTGACCCTGGTGGCGCCCCCAAGTAACCCCCGCAAGATGAACGGTTAGGTTTAGACGTAGCGTTCCCCCTGTCCCAGCCTTAAGCTCTGTGAATGAAATGGACGTGACTTAGGGATTAGGGATATGGACAAAGAGCGGTCATCATCTGATGTTACGCGTTACGGCCCTCCTCTCCGCGGAAGATGCTATCCGATCAAAGGCCCGATACTTTGACGTGTGTCATAACAAGCTCCATCCCAACTCCCCAACTTATATTTACGGTCATGTGGACGCTCGTTCCATTACGTCTAATGGTCGTATGTCACACCTCCTTGGCGACCCTTGTGACGGCTTATATTTTCTGTTTCTTTCCAAGATTATTCCCCTTCGGCGACGAAGCTCAGCTGATCTGTTAGTTTCCTTAAGTTTCCCGCCCGGGAACGGTCCCTTCGTAGCCACTGTTGCTCCCCAGTCCCTTGTTTATTCCCCCGTTTTCTCCTGAACCGCATGGTTCCACTTTAGTCATTTTCCCCTCTGTATGAAGTGGCCCGTGGGTTTTCCCGAATGATTCATCGGCATCTCGTTTTCACCATCTTCATCGATCCATACGGTACGGGCAACTCGATCTTCCAGCTCTTAGTTCCCTCCTCTGCTCTCCGCCTCTTCGACCGCCACATGTTCTCCCTTTAAGCTCCCATCAACCAACGGCATACCGTGAATCGACCCTGCCGGCCTCCAAGGGAATGTACCCCTTGAAGGGCCCACAGAGCGAGCCCCAGGCTGGCCCAAGGGGGGGGGGGGGGGGGGGGTTGTGAACTGTGCGACATCTCTGATATCTCTATACTATGACACATTTCGTTAAAGCTTTTCTCAGCATACTTGTAGATACTGGGATCCAACGGTCGTATCCCTCTCTGTCCGTGAAAACTACCAAACAATACGCCCGCGTTTCATTGTGTTGTCCGCCCTTGCATATAGTCATACTACCCTTGCGTAATCCGTCAACTGGCAGTTATTGCATAGAACGTCATTGGGTACTGTGGAGGGCAGTTCACCAATGCGTGTCCATCGTTAGCCGCTGCCATGGGACATCCAGCAAAGAAAATAGTCCAAAAGGATGTGCACCCTTCATGTACACTACCGCGCGGTAGAGGGTTCTCGTCAAAGAAACGCAACTGTTGGCATAAGCAAAGTGAATTACGAAAGAGGCCATATGGTCGAGATGTTGTGAGCGGAGAGTTATAAATATGTGGGGGTAGCGTCAGTTCATCACGTTCATCAGTCATCAGTATTCAGAGCAAGAAAGCTCAACAGCTTCGACGGTGAGTGGCTGGATTGCTGTGGAGGAGAGAGCTGCTCCTTCTCTGACTTGCTCAAATCTCTGAGCGCCTCAGGCTCTTCGGGCACCTCAACCCCCCCCCCCCCCCCCTCAGGCTCCTGTTGATGTTACAGCCCGTGCTAGATCTGAGATGGTCTGATCCAAGTGAAACCCCGCTTGCTCTGTATATATGCCCGGTAGAGCGGGCTCTGAAGTCCAACCAAATTTGATTATGGTGGGTTAAACCATCGTGTACGGTGACCCGAGTGGCCACGCATCTGCGCGACAAGAGTCGCCCCCCCCCCTCCTCGCTCAAGTCAAAGTCGGTTGGCTTAAATGAGGCCACCAACGTTCCGGTACCTTTGCGACGACTGTCGCCCCGTCACCATCGATACTTTATCCTTCTCCTTTGCGCCTCCCGCAATCCACACCTCTTTTGACATGTCTTCCTTTCTACACCACTATATAGTGTGTCCGTTTTCCCTTTTGTCGGGATCAGACCCACCTGGTCACCGATGGTTATCAGATTGACTGGACCCTGTTTTGTTCTAGACCCTGTTTCCCCTTTTGGTCTATGCTCCCCTTTGTTTTCTCCGTGTGACTCAGCTCACTTGTCCTCCTCTTCTCCGAGGTATATATACCTCGCTCCCATGCCACTCGATGAGTATTATCTCTATCCTTTCCCCCATCTGCATCTCCTGTTACCTTTTGATCTGGCCTGTACCCCTGGCTGATGGGGACCCTTTCCCCATCACCTTCCATTCTCGTCCCTTCCCGTCTTTCCTGCCCGAATCCTGACCGTTCATGGCAAATTGATTTTGTACAAGCAACTTCGTCTCCACTTTTAGCTGCTTCCTCGTCTTCCAACATCGTCTCCCAGCTTTCCATCCGCCCAGTCGGGCGAGCCTTCCTTCAGCCGCGTCGAGTCCCCGTGCCAGCTCATCCCGTGGGTTCCTTTTCAGCGGCACGTCGATAACTATATCCCGGTTCAGTCCCAGCTCTGGCAATGTTTATCCTTCACTGCCTCTACCCGTCCCTAATCCCTGATGGAAAAGGCTTCAAACACGTTACTACGGCCCAAACCGGTGAGTACGCAGCCTTGCCGGACGTGCAGCCGCCTCCGCTTCACGCTCAAAGACATCTCCTCTCGTCCCGAGCTCTTCCGCTCGGATCAACGTGTACAACTCAACTAGGAACTAGGAACTAGCTTAAATCTTAAACTGGGCTGAAGGTACTCAGTGCTAGAGGGTAGTGGTTCACCTGCACTCTCTCCAATGGATCGGTGACGCTCGCTGGTTCGGGTGAATCGCCCCTTGCGCGGGCTGCGCCACCCGCTTTGTCTGTTCCGACTTGCTTGCCTGGCTCTTGCCTTCTTCCCTTGAGCTTGGTTGAAGGGCTTGTGGCTGACGCTGACTGCCCTGCTTTCAGCCTCCAGCACTCAGGCTCTCAGATTCCCAGGCCGCAAGCTCTTCAAGCTTCAAACGAAATGAGGCGGCCTGGGGGGTCAGACATGTCATGCATTGCACGCATCATGCGTCGAACTGCAATATTCAATTGAGGTGTCTGAGATCTGAGCCTCAGGCGATGCTTGGCACACGCGTGGTGTGCTGCCCGGCGGCTGTGGTGGGCATGGGGCCAGTACTCTTGGCGGCGCCCTGCTGAGCGCAGGTGCAATGCGCGCCACACTGCCCCTGCGCTCCGCTACCCCAGAACTCCCAGGTCTCGCATTCTCACACTCTCCAGCCCAACCAACGTTGGCGATGGAGTGACGCCGACGCGTCACATTCACCACCGCTACCACGCAGCCCATCCCCCCGTCTCCCGCCCGCCTCCACCCTCCGGCTGCCGCCCTTCCTGCCATGTCCGAACGAGCTCCGCTCCTGGGCACGCCTACGGGCGCCTCCAATGGCTCTGCCCTCCCCGCCACCCACGCGCCGGCTATCGAGTGCTGGCACTGGCCCTGTACCCACCCTTGCCCAGTCGTTGCGCTGGTTCCTGTTCAACTCGTATCTCAATGTCCTCCTCGTCTTTGTGCCCCTCGGTTTGCTTGCCGAGAAGCTCGAGTGGAGCGCGTTGGCACGCTTTACGCTCAACTTCCTCGCCATTATGCCCTTGGCCAAGCTGCTGGGCGACGCCACGGAGCAGGTCAGCATGCAGCTTGGTGACACTCTCGGGGGCCTTTTGAACGCTACGTTCGGTAATGCTGTCGAGCTGATTGTTGGTATTGTTGCCCTGCTCCAGGGCCAGCTTCGGATTGTGCAGACCTCGCTCATTGGAAGTATTCTGAGCAACCTGCTGCTTGTACTTGGCATGTCCTTCTGCGCCGGCGGAATGGTGCGCAAGGAAAACACGTTCCAGGCCACCGCAGCCCAGGCCAGCGGCTCCATTCTCCTCCTCGGCACAATCACCCTTGTGATTCCTGCAGCCTACCGTCTCTCGGGTCACAACGGCGATTCGGATCAGGATGAAGCGGGCTTGTTGTTTATTAGCCGGGGCGCGGCGGTGATCCTTGTGGCTGTTTATGGGCTGTACCTACTTTTCCAGCTCAAGACCCACGCCTTCCTCTGGGACCCGGAAGAGTTGACAGAGGTTGAGTTTGACATGGACGAGGATGAGGATGAGGAGAAGATGAACACGAAAGCAGCGCTGTTGGGTCTGTTGGTAGTGACAATTATCACTTCGTTCAGTGCAGACTACCTCGTGGGCGCGATTGATGAAGTTGCTAACGAGTATCACATCCCCGCTGCCTTCATCTCGACTATCCTTCTTCCTATTGTGGGAAACGCGGCCGAGCACGTCACCTCGATCTGGATGGCGATCAAAAACAAGATGGAGATTGCCCTGGGGGTGGCGGTGGGCAGCAGCATCCAGATTGCCATTGGTCTCATCCCATCTCTGGTACTGGTCGGGTGGATGGTGGGGCAACCGTTAACCCTGTACTTCCGTGGCTTTGAGACGGTGGTGCTGGCCATGGGTGTGCTGCTGGCCTACACGCTCATCCAGGACGGCAAGTCGAACTGGATTGAAGGGGCGATGCTCGTTGCGCTCTATCTCGTCATTTCACTGGCCTTCTGGGTGCAGTAAACGCGCTGCCGCATGGGAGAGTGTCGTGGGGGTGTTGGGATGAGAGTCGTCCTTGGCAACTTGTGGGGCGCGGGGCATGATTCGGACGGCTACTGAAATGGACATTTCTCCGCGTGAGGTCTAAATATTGGTTCTTGTGTTCGCTCCAACTTCTAATTGGCTCGTTTGTTGTGCATTCGTCTGCCCATCCGTTCGTTTGTTTGTTTGTTCGCTCGTATGTGCTGTTGTGTTGTGGGCCTGTGATGACGCTGTGGCGGTTGTCTGCCCTGGGAATGGTGGCCTGCTGTGGCCGCGCCAAAATCATTGCTTGGAAGTGCACGCTTTATTCTTGCCGACATGTCTGCTGTAGTAGCGTTGGGCGTTGGGTGTTGGGTGCTGCTGGGCTATGACAGACACCGAAGGAGCGCACCGGCTGGAAATGTTCACCAGTGAAGTTCAAGTTGAAGTTGAAATTAAACCGCACCTGGAACTTGAACTTGAACTTGAAATTGGAAGCACAGGCTGGCCACGTGGCCCGCCAGCGGCAGCGCAGGCGGGCGCATGCGATGGCGCTGACACAGAAGAACGCCTCTCGCCTTCGCCCACCACCACCTTCTCCCCCCACCCTCGCAATGTGCGTCGCCTGCTGCTCCCCCTGGCGCCTCTGCTGACTCCCTTCTCTCCCCAGGGCAAGCGTGCCGATCGTGTCGCCCGACATCGCGGCGGTCGCGCTCTACACGCCCACCCCGCCGCTGCTCCGCCTCTATGCGCTGCCCTTCCTCTCGCTCTATCCGCTCGTGGCGTACGCCTACTACGTGCGCTACGACGACTGGATCCGCTCCCAGGAATGGACCTTCCTCTACACCGTCGGCCTCACCAGTCTGCATGCGCTCAGCTTCCTCGCCACCATGTGGAGTGTCCGCGCCCGCGCCCTCCTCACTGCTCGTCCCGCCCGTTCGCTCCGCGCCGCGTCCCGTGTGCTCATCACCCCCATTGTCCACAAAGGTGATGGCGACTTTGTTTCCCTCGACCGCGTGCGTCTTGCCAATGGCGACCTCGAAATCAGCTTCGTGTACCAAGGCGACAAGTACATCTACACCACTCCCGACGACTCGGCTCCCCGCTCGGCCATCCTTCGTTCGCCTGAAATTGACCAGCCCACCTTCCGCCAGCTGCCCTACCCGGCTGATGGGACGCCGACGCTGGGAGAGTTCCAGTCCAACACTGGCTTTGCTGACCAGGACCAGGTGCTGGAGGCATTTTCCACCTATGGTCGCAACGTGTTCAAGATCCCGGTGCCCACCTTCCTGAGCCTGTTTGCCGAGCATGCCGTCGCACCCTTTTTTGTTTTCCAGATCTTTTGCAACTGCCTCTGGCTGCTGGATGAGTACTGGACCATGCCTCTCTTCTCGCTGTTCATGCTGGTTGTCTTTGAAAGTACCGTCGTCTTTGGCCGCCTGCGCACCCTCAACGAGTTCCGCACCATGACCATCCAGCCATTCCTCATCTGGGTCCACCGGTCGGGCAAGTGGGTGGAGGCGTCGACAGCGGATCTGCTTCCTGGAGACTTGGTTTCGGTCCAACGGTCCAACGAGGAGTCGGGCGTGCCATGCGACATGCTTCTGTGCACCGGTACGGCGATTGTGAACGAGGCCATGTTGTCAGGGAGTCAACGCCCTTGCTCAAGGAGAGCATTGAACTGCGGGACCCGAGCGACGTGCTGGATGCGAACGGTGCCGACCGCAACAATGTGCTCTTTGGTGGGACCAAAATTCTGCAGACCACTCAAGGCGCGCAGGTGTCCACGCCGCAGGGCAAGCTGACTACCCCCCGACGGCGGCGCGTTGGCGGTTGTTCTGCGCACTGGGTTCGGTACTACCCAAGGTGGCCTGGTGCGGCTCTGGTCACACCAACGAAGGCCGGGTTGGTGCGGCAACTGGGAAACCTTCTTCTTTATCCTGTTCCTTGTCTTCTTTGCGATTTGTGCCAGTTCCTACGTTTGGGTGCAGGGCAACTTGATGGGCCGGCCCAAGGGCAAGCTACTTCTGGACTGTGTTCTGATCATCACCTCCGTTGTGCCGCCTGAACTTCCGATGGAGCTGTCGATGGCAGTCAATGCGTCGCTGCAGGCTTTGGGCAAATTCAATATCTTCTGTACCGAACCCTTCCGCATCCCTTATGCGGGTAAGGTGGATGTGTGCTGCTTTGACAAGACGGGCACGATTACCGCCGAGGAGCTGCAGCTCCAAGGCGTTGCTCAGATTGGTGCGGACGGTACACCGATCCAGAAGGCTGCGGCTGAGGTGAACCGCGAAACGGTGTTGACGATTGTGGGTGCGCATGCGCTGGTGCTTTTGGACGATGGTGTGGTGGGAGACCCGATGGAAAAAACGACGGTTGAGAGTGTCGGATGGCAACTCAACAAGGACGACATCCTTACCCCGACCAACCAGGCTGGGAGCAAGAAGGCCCATGCGTCCGTTCAGATCCGCCGTCGGTTCCAGTTTTCGTCTGCCTTGAAACGCATGTCGACAATCAGCATTGTTACCGAGTCGGAGAAAGGGCACGCGAGCAAGAAGGGTTTTGTCGCGGTCAAGGGTGCGCCAGAGACGCTAAAGGGCATGTACGTGGATGTGCCCAAGGGCTACGACGACGTGTACAAGAAATACACTAGGGAGGGAAGCCGTGTGTTGGCGCTCGGGTACAAGTGGCTTGACACCCACACACCCTTCTGCCATCAATGCTTTCACTCGGGACGAGGTTGAGTCGAAGCTGGTCTTTGCTGGGTTCTTGATCTTTTACTCGCCGCTCAAGCCGGACGCTATTACTGCGCTCACGCACTTGGCCGACTCGTCCCACCGTTGCATCATGATTACCGGCGACAACCCTCTTACGGCGATTCACGTGGCGGAACAAGTGGAAATCGTGGACCGTGACACGCTCATCCTCGACGTGCGGGAGGGAGGAACGGGAGAGACGGACCTTGTGTTCCGCTCGGTGGATGAGAAGGTGGTCATCCCTGTCATCCCGGATGCGGAATTGGACGAGCTGTTGTTTGAGAAGTACGACATTTGCATGACGGGTCCGGCCATCCGCCAGTTTGAGGAGCGGACTGAGCAATGGAAGAAGCTGGTGGAGAACACATGGGTGTATGCTCGTGTGTCGCCGAACCAGAAGGAATTGGTGTTGCACACGCTGCGCTCGTTGGGCTACGTCACGCTCATGGCGGGCGATGGGACGAACGATGTGGGGGCGCTCAAAGCGGCCGACGTGGGCGTGGCCTTGTTGGATGGTACTCAAGAAGACTTGGACAAGATTGCGGAGCATGCTCGTCTGGAGCGCATGAAGAAGGTGTACGAGTCCCAGGTCAGCTTGACGGCTCGGTTCAAGCAGCCGCCCCCTCCGGTGCCGCCTGCGCTGATGGAGAAGTATCCCGAGTTGGAGAAGGCGCGCCAGGAGGCGCTGCTGCAACTGGGTGCGGAGCGTCGCCCAACCCGGCGGCCAAGTTCAACATGTCCTCCATGTCGGAGAAGATGGCCGAGCTGGAAGATAGCGAGGGACCTCCGCAAATCCGATTGGGCGACGCGAGTGTCGCGGCGCCGTTTACGAGCAAGCTGAGCAACGTGGGTTCGATCATCAACATTATCCGTCAAGGCCGCTCGACGCTGGTTGCGTTCACTCAGATGCACAAGATTTTGGCGCTGAACTGCCTCACGTCGGCGTACAGCTTGTCGGTTCTCTATCTCCACGGGATCAAGCAAGGCGACAAACAAGGCACCATCTCGGGCATGCTCTTGTCTGCGTGTTTCTTCTGTGTGTCGCGTGCGCAGCCGACCGAGCGGCTCTCTGCCGAGCGGCCGCTGACGCGTGTCTTCAGCACCTACATTTTCCTCTCGGTTTTGCTGCAGTTTGCGCTGCACTGCGGCACGATGCACTTGCTCGTCACCGTGCTCGTGCCCAAGTACGAACCCCAGCTGCCGGTGGACGTGGAAGCCAAGTTTACTCCGTCGTTGCTCAACACGGCCATCTACCTGATCGGCCTGAGCCAAAATGTCAACACCTTCTCGGTCAACTTTATCGGTGCGCCGCACCGGGAGGACCTGAGCGCGAACCGGTCGATGTACTATGGCATGCTGGCCTGCTTTGGCGTTGCATTTGCCGGTGCGATGGAGATGTACCCGATGATGAACGAGTGGCTGCAACTCGTGCCCATCCCGAGCGAGTTCCAGATGTACCTGGTGGGCCTGATGGCGCTGGACTTTGCCGGGTGCTACGTGATTGAATGGGTGATCAAGGCGTTGGTGGCGGACCAGCGGCCCAAGGCAATCATCACCAAACGGCGTGAGAAGCACGAGGCGCGGCGTAAGGAACGTGTGGCAGAGATGCTGGCTGCGGCACAAGCGTAAGCGCACGAACTGCCTGTCGGGGCTGCTGGCAAACCGAATGGAAATGCTGCATGTGTGCTTGTTATCGTTTTAGATGGGTTGGATGACTCGTGTCTAAGTAGGGCCACTTGAGCGAGGCCGGACGCTCAAAGAGGGAGAAGGTCGACGACAGACTAATAGCATGAGCGGCAAACCCGGTGTAGCACTACTAGTCCGCAAGAAGTATATCTATGGGGAAACTCAAAGCAGCGCAGCCACACACTGCGCTTGGCATTATGCACAGTTCATTCTAATCGTCAGCCCCCCCAGCCACCGGAGGCACCCGGCGCAGCTAGACACTCGGTTTGGGACAGGGGAGGCACCAGGCGCACTGGGCATTCGGTTTAGGATCGTCAGAAGACGGGGGGAGGGGGGCAGGGATGAGACGGATGACGGATGAGGGCGGGGAGAGGTGAGCTTTGTAAGTAGAGAGGCAAGACAGATACGACAAGAAAAAGCGAGAGGGCAAGGCTGGCAACATAACGGGGGCAAATGCACAATGAGAGAGGGGGGTCCCAGGCAGTAGAGCAGTAGAAAGGAAGGACCTATCTGGGCAGAACACGAGGCGATGGGAGAGCAAGCGTCCAAAGGCGTAAAGGGATACCGAGGCAGGATCAAGTCCAAGTGGGTGCAGGAAGGGGGGGTCAAAATGGATGCAGGAGGATCAGGCCTGACCCGATGCCGGGTCGGGGAATGGGGCCAGCTGGTTTGCCTTGGCTCGCCAGCGATCACTCTCGCCCGATGGGCGGATGGCGAGGTGGGGGATGTGAGTAGGATGGTCGTCGTCGTCGTCGTCGTCGTCGGGCGGGAACCAAGCGGGAGGCTGTGCGTCGTGGGGGTGGGTGTCGACCCAGACGCCTGGCGCAGTGGGCACGCCACGGAGCAGACGCTGTTCAGCGTCGGCCAACGCGCTTGAATCACGGCCGCAGTTGCACTGGAGGCGAGAGGTGTGTGTGGGGCCGGTGAAGAAAGGCGGGTGGGACCAGGACGGGGTGGGAGGGGGAGGAGGCGCGTCGGCATCTGGGTCGGTGGCCTCGGTGGACCCAGAGGCTAGGGCGGGCGTGCCGGGCGGTTGGTCCGGCTTGGAGGGGGTCAGCAGGCCCAGCATCGCTCGTGGTGCAGTGTGGTAGGAGTGGCGGGTGAGGAGAGGGGGTCGTTGCTTAACAGCCGAGCCAGCGGGGGTGACGCTACCTGAACGAGCGCGGCCCATAAAGGGGCGCAAGCTCTGGCTCGAGGCCGACTTGGAAAGAGTAGGAGACCCAGGCGAAAGAGAAAGGTTGGCTGTACTGGCTAATGCGCCGGCCAGGGGTGGTCTGAGTGAGAGACGAGGAAGGGATGGAGAGCGTTGCGGGCGGCACGTCGCGGCTCTGGCTGATCGCGTTCGGGAGAGGGGTGACGCGAGCGGCGGCCAGACTTGAACGCGGCCGCCAGGCCCCCCCGCAGTGTGCGTCCTTCGTGTTCGGGGGAAGGGGCGCGAGATGGGTTGCGGGAAGCAGGGCGGGAGGACGGGGGAGGCGGGACCGACGTGAGGGGGGGATATGCGGTGGGTGCGGTCGGCCGCGCATCGGCCTCCGTCGACCAACTGGTGGCCCGGTACCCATCTGGAGTGCCCGGCGCGGTTACAGTGGAATATGCCGGGTGGAAGGCGCTGCCAGGCGGGGAAGACGGGCGGGATTGGAGAGGCGACTCGAGGGAGTAAGGGGGCAGATGGATCGCGTCATGAGTGCAAGCGCACGATGGAATCGCAATGGCCCGACGCATGCAGAAGACTTGGACCTTGGGCAGACCAAAGCTGTCGCTGTTGGGTCGTTCGTCCAGGACCCAGGTGCGGGAAAAGAAGACCTCGATTCCAATCTCGTGGGTGATGCGAATGTCGGTCTTGGAGCCACGGACCGTACTCGGGCGGATGGCACGATGGTCGGGAAGCGAAAGATACTCTTGATTGTGTACCCTGGCAAATTCGGATCTTTCGGCATCTGGGCGGGCCGGCAGGACTGTGGTGGGCAAAGTGCCCGCCAAGGCGGTGCCGGAGGGGCTCATGTTTGGTCCTCCCTCCCCGGCCCCACGGCCAGGAGTGCCTGGGATGGGATCGCCATCAGGCGTGGTGCGGGCAAACCAATAGTATCTTCGTTCGTCAGGCCATCTTGGCATCACGGTAGGGCATGCATCCTTTCTCCCAAAGTCGCAGTTTTTCGGCGGGAGCCTCATCAGGCCTTGCGCTGTTGCTGTACATTTCCATCGTCTGTTCAAGAAAAACAACGGATGACGTGCACTGAAAGACCAGGAGCAGGGTCGGGTGGTAATCTGCACCGACGCGATCCCGCCAACGGTGAGGGAGGCCGAGATGAGGCGAGGGAGATGGGACCGAGGGCCTGGTGAACATCGTGGTACTGCAAATCCAGCGCTGTAGGCCCGCCATCGGGTTGCACCTGTACGATAACAAATACGTCCTGGTGGGTTGAAATGTCGCCCTTTCCACCGCGCCCAGCACCAAGAGCAGTGCGGTAAGAACGTAGCGGAGGCGTGCTGTTTTTGTCCGCTCAAATGCCGGGCTGGTTGAGGGTAATAAAGGCAAATTCAAACCTGGAAATGGGGGGCAGGCCAAAATGTCAGTCAGTTTATCTGCTTCCACAGCACCCCACCCACCCGCACCCGTCAGGATTGGGAGCCTACCCTGCACTCCAGAGGTGAGATGAAGCCCTTCCTGTTTGACGTTGACGGATGCAGCTTGGCTCACGTCGAGTGCGCCCTACGGGAGTTGGCAGGTGCGGCGGTAGAGAGCGCCATCTCGTCAGCGCGCACAGCGTCGGTGCGGGAGAGGGGATCCGATCGTCGGAAGAGGGGTGGCGCACGTCAGGGGCGGGCGTGGCATGAGAAAGCTCGGGGGTGTGGGCAGGGGCAGCAGGGCGGGTTGCGGCGAGGGCACCAGGGCGAGCAGCACGGGTTGTGCGGGAGACATCGAGAATCTCGACAGTCTTGTTCATCACGATCTTGTCCTCGTACCGCACATTTTGGGACTCATGGGGGTCGGGGAACGCAAGGGTCTGGATGCCACGCAGACTGACCCGCACGCCGGAAATGGTGCGCTCCGAGGGACAGCAGCTCGACGAGGCCAGTGAGCGTCTTGTCGTGGCCAGCAGGCGCGCGGAGGGCGGGGGTGGATGATATACAGGTCGGGGGAGGCGACGTGGATGGTCAACATCGCATGCCTGTGCCCGGGCGGTGGATGGCATGGCAGGGAGATGGTGGCAGGGAGATGGTGGCGGAGCTGATGGTGGTGGCCGTGGGGTCATCGATCATCTCGGGGAGCCATGGATGTGACAGAGGTGGAAGCTTGAATATTGAAGCTTGACTGAGTACGGTGAGCTCACCGCTGAGCTGAGCCTCCGCGGCTGGGGCTGGTGAGCGCTCAGCTGAGCTCACCCGTGTGGCCCTAAGCGAGACAGCACGATATAGTCCGCCAAGCTTCCAACTCCAGCCGCTTTTCCGGTGTCCGCTTCCATTGACCATCGACCATCGCCCATCGGCATCTTCGCTCTTCGCCCTTCGCCCTTTGCCCCTCCGCCTGGGGCAGCCTGGGCTGGCTCGACGGCCGGACAGACCCACCCACCCGGCAACCTGGGGGCGGACGACAGGGGGTGGGCAGAGAAGCACAGGGCCTGTGCCAGCCCAGAGCAGGCTCGGCGGGTGTTCGATGTGATCGAATTGAGTGAGAATCGAGTTCTGTCGGAGAGTCGATAGTAGTCGATGCCCGAGCGCATGCATGACCATCGATGATTGCTCCTCGAACGCCGGCCTCGGCATCATCGATCATCGACCATCCACGGGATCACTCTACTGGATGCTTGGATGGGCTCATTCTTGCGTCCCAGCAGCGCCTCAATATCCATGCACCGTGTCGGTACATGGCAAGTACTGTGGGACTCGGCGCACCACGCCGTCTGGCAGGTATCGCAAAGCTTGGAGCGGGGCGCGGCAAGCACCGAAGCTTCCCAAAGTGATGAGATAGTCGATAGGGGGGACAGAGGTGATCGCCTGCACCCACTCACATCCCACCCAAGGTGCGAGGCACGTCGAAGCCGTATCAGTACTCAGGTACTCGGGCTATCGGGTGAGTACGCCGCCCACTGGCCCGCCTGTGTGAACTGCGGCGGACGCTGCATTGACGCCGAGTGATTAAGGATTGGTGATGCATGATGGCCGATGATCGATCAATGATCGCTGGCTCTGCGCAAGCGTGTTGGGCCATGCGGCCACCACGCTACTACGGCCAACCCTACGCCATCGCCGACGCCTACGTACTCGCCCGTCGAGCATTGAACAGGATCAGCGTTCCGTTGAACGGCAGCAGCCATGCAGGCCCTCGCACATCCCCATCTCTGTTTTGCTCCGTCCTTCATCCTCATTAAGGCACCCCCACGTTCCGTCCGCAACGCCAATCCGAGGGACTGACAAAGACTGTACTGATGCTAATGATGCAACGGCACATCCGGGTCAACCGATAGCCCGGTTGGAGAACGTAGAGGTCACAGCCAGGCTCCATTGAGAATCTCCCGGTACCCAACCAACCCCGCTGACCAACTTCTTGTCGTGGTGGGGGGGGGGGGGAGGGCTTGCCGTCGTTCTCTTGCAGCGGCTGTGAGCGTTTGGGACCCGGAAATGCCGGCCAAGCCCGTAACATGGAACGTGCAGACAAAAAGCACATCAGCTGTGAACCCAAGGCGTGTTCAAACGGCGAGGAGCACCTATTGATCGAATCATGATGTGTTTTGCTTACGGACAAGAGGGCGCCAGAAAAATGAACCACATTGAATGAACCATTCAGCTGGCCGTGCAGAGGTTGCTCTCGATGCTGTTGTGCGGGCTCTGTTTTGCGTATACTGGCCGTTGTGTGCTCGGGTACCCACTATGGTCGCTATGACAAGGACAAGCAATCGAAGCTCAGTTGGAGGGAAAACAATGAAGATTGCGAAAAGCCGAGTTTGACAGAGCTAGGCTCCGACCTGGAGGACAAGATCCGAATACTGCAGGGTGCTCAAAAGATGGGGAATCTATCAACGCCGCAGAGTGAGAGGTTAGCACACGTCGCCGCACGAGGCGTCGACGGAGAGGCCTCTTAGACATAGGTGGTAGCGCGCATGAAAGTGGATGCGTCTACTCATTGAGAGGTGGGTTAACGGTGGGTTGCAGTTTGAGAGCACGTGGCTGCTCCCACATACATTCATCGTGTCCCAATGCGGCGGCGATGGCGGTTCCGATCATCTGGCTTGTGTCGGAACAGGGTATCAGGCAGGTGAGGAAGAGGAACGCTGTGGACAGTAAGGAGATGCTGCACTATCAAGAAACGGGTTGGAGGTGGCTCGATGGGGTTCAATCTCAGTAGAGAGAGATGTATCGAAGTGAGAGATAAGTGTGTCTTTAACTTGCTTTGCGCTGTGGAGTGGGCCTAACACCAGCAACAGTCCCAGTTAGTGTCGGGGTATGAGACCATATGATTGTGAGCGGCCAGGAAGGATTGAGTGGAGGAAAGAGTAAAAGGTGGTGATGGTCACGACACAGGGGAGAGAAAGAAGTCAAGAAGGGGGTTTTCATTCTAACTAGAGACTCGCAGTCTCTTATAACGCAGTCTCTTATAACGATGAAGAGACCGTGTGTCATTTTTGCTTGGGCACTGGATATCAGTGGATGGCTCCAATACCACGGACATGGCCACGGCCAAACCTCCATCCTGCCGTTAGGGTGAGGCAGCTCGCTGCCACCATGCCACATGCATCATGAGCGCAGCGCTCACAACACTTCTCTTTGATGCACGCTCTATCGTGGCTGCAGTGCAGACGCTCAGGGGAAACGACTTGGTCGCCTGTGACACTTGTGATGGGGCCACAGGTTCTACTTCCCGCTGTCGATCATCAGTACTCAGTGTGCACGCTCCCTTGGAATGTGCGGACTGTCACACCATCAGTATCGCCGTGCACAGTCTCTTTTTCGTCCGCGAGGCGACATCTTGTTGATCAACGATACGATACAGTCGGTCTCAATCTCACGGAGCACCAGCACCACGGGCGTCCTCGCGCTTCCTCGCGCGTGTCCCATCCACTTATCCTGCCGAGGTGCCAACCAACAGTCCAAATGAGGATGGCACGGTGGCGATGAAAGGCAGAGACAGCGTTATGCATGCAGCTACGAAGGTGTCGCACATGTATCTAAGCACCATTAAATACAACCTCAGTGTTGAAGAAAGAAAACACAATGCAGTCGGAGGCACGACAGGCAACTCGTCCGATAGTTGTCCCTGACTAGGACTAATGACTAGTGCTGGCATTCGCACGATTCGCATGGCATGCATCCGGGATGCGATGCGAGGCGAGGCGATGCGATGCGATGCACCAGCACAACGGGCAGCTTCACATGCAATGGGCACAGGAGAAACAACGGATAGAACGTCCGTGAAAAAGAAAGCGCAAAGACCACGGCAGAAAACAGAAAGAGCCGGGAGACGACCGTGACGGAGGAGAAAGAGATGGGGCATCATATAACCCGTGCAGTCCCCTCCAGAGGAACCGAACCGGCAATAAGAAGAAACAGCGTCGCGATGCCCTAGAGACCCAGTGCCGCACCTACACAGTATGGGGAGGGTAAGGGGGCGATGGGCGACAGCAAGCTGGGCACCGACGGCGCGGGTGAAATTGCGAAGCAATGAGAAACAGGAAAGATGCGAGGGTGGAGGAGAGAGTGTGTGAAAAGGGGGGGGGGACGAGGAAAAGCGTCTTCGCTTAAAGGAGAGCGGCAGCAGCCACACCCACCACACCCGCCAGGGCGGCCGAGACGACGCGGACCGAACCAGCAGACGACTTGGACGACGTAACGTCGGCGCCAGCCGACGAGCTGCCGGCCGGCGAGGCAGCAGCCGACGAGCTCACGGCAGGAGCAGCCGACGAAGCGGCGGCAGGGGCCGACGAAGCGCAGCAGGCGCCGACGAGGCAGTAGCGTGGCTCGAAGCCGGCGACGAGGCCTCGCTGGAGCTGGAGCTGGATCGAGTGCTCAGAATGAGACGCCTGAGACGAGTGGCTGTGGTGGTGGGTAGGCGTCGAGGCGGCAGAGGAGCTCGAGTCGCTGCTGGAGTGGGAGCTGCTTGCCGAGCCCGAGCCAGAGCCCGAACCACCCGAGCCGGCAATGATGTTCTGGGTGCCACCCGACTGGCCGAGAGCACCAGTGCCGTCGGTCACGTCGAACTGGATCGCCTTGCCAGCAAGGTTGGCAGGCGGCTTGAAGGTGTAGGGCGAAGTGGCCGAGGTCACCGTCTTGACGATGCCAGTCTGGGCACCGTTCTGGAGGAAAAGACAAGGGACTGAGTCAGTCACTCATGCGACGAGAGAGACGCAATGCAAAACGTACAGCAAAGGTGTTAATGACCAGCGTGTAGGGAGCCTGTCCACCGGACCACTGGATCTGCATGGGCACGCCCGTAATGAGGGTGGTGGTGGGGTGATGACGGATGGGCCGGCAGCCAGGACGGCGGCGGCGGCGGCAAGGAGAGTGACGAGGTGGAGAGCTGCATGGCGAGAGCAAAGAGAGTGACACGGGTGGGCAAGGGCGCAGAGGTGGAAGGGGAGAGAAGGGTGGCGGGCGCGGCGGGCGGCGGCGGGGGGGGGGGTTTTATACCAGCGGCAGGACTGGGCGGGTGCGGAGGCGGGCAGGAGGCGGGAAGGGCATGGGGGATCGACAGGGGGCACGGGGGCGGTGTGATGCAGGCTGTCTGACACGGGCTGGGCGCGGGAGCAGTGGTGGGACGGACACTGGGGCAGTGCGGTGGTCCGAGCAGCCTGTGCCGCTGGGGAGGGGCGCATGCGTTACAGTTAGGTTTGAGATTGAATCGAGGCGTGTGGTGTGGGCGGCTGTGGCTGGGGTGGTGCGGCGGGGCGCTGCGCAGGGCAGTGCAGGCGTGGCGGGCGGGTGGTGCACGAGTGCTGCGGGCATGCATGATGGATGCGCGCGGCGTGGGCGGGCGTGGGGCGTGGGGCAAGCTGCAAGGGCGGCCCAGGCGCAAGCATGCACGGGCTGCATGCCAGCCGATGGCGCCATGCCAGTGCGCATTCTACTCAATTGAATATTGAGTCCTGAGGATGCGAGCCATGCCCATTGGATATTGGCCCAGGCAGGGCATGGTCCATGGAGACGCGCCTGGATTCCATCCATCCTCGCCTCGCCCCGCCTCGCCGCCGACGCTGGGTTGGCGTCGGTGCAGGCCATGCGGCGAATCATTAACCATCGGCCGTCCCACTCTGCTGCCGGTGCAGCGGGACGCGTTGCTAGCTACTAGCCAAACATGTAACACTTCGTATCCCTCGTGGGCATCATATTTTCAACGCTAACGAGAACCGCAGATGACAGCGGGCACGTCAGGTAAGCCACGAGAGCACGGTGCGCTCTGGGGGCAGTCTTGCCGTACGTTCCGCCTCCCCCACCGCTAGTGTCCAGGTCCGCGGAAAGCACGCGCGCGCGTGGGGCGAGCAGCAGCAGGCAGGGGCCGCCGTGGCGCGGCGGTGGCGAGGCCGAGGGGATCGTGGATCGCATTTCAGATGGATCTATCTCCCGTGTCAGCTGCTCCGATCACAGATTTCAGAGGACACACGCCCAAGTAAGCTTGGGCACGCCTGCATTGGTTTGCAGCCCCAGCTCAGGCCTGAGTCTCAGGCAAACGGCTGCCTTTCCCAGTGCTGTCCATCTGGCACTGCGCATGCAGCATGCAGCATGCCCGCCCGCCAGGCATCGCACAGTGCTTGCGAAGAAGCTGTGCCTGCTGGGCCGCCACCATGCGGGCCGGCAGGACAAACACAAAGCGGTACACTGGTCCCCGGCCGCCGCGCCGATCCCCCGATCCACCGAGGTGGCGCAGCGCTAGTGCCTGCGTGGCGTCTGCTCCACCTGTGGGCCGCCCACAGCGCCACTGTCCGCCCTACTTGCCCCGAGCCGCCCATTTTGAACTGGGCGTCCTGCATGTCATCGATCACCCATCGCCTGCATCACCCACCTGATCAACTTTGCATTAATTGGATCGGTGATCGAGGATCGTCAGTGGCCCCGCGCAGCACGGCGCCAGCGGCGGCCTGTCGCCCTGCCGCCTACTGCCCCCCGGCCCGCGCGCGCATCAAGCGGCAGGAACAGCCGGAACGCACAGGAACGCAGGGCGTTGGAGTGCTGAGGCTGAGCAGGGCTGAGTGCGCTGAGCACACGGGCTGAGCTCAGCCTGAGAGCTCAACCGAGTTGGGACAGGTTATGCGTTACGCGTTACGCGGTACCCGGTACGCGGTACGCCTTCGTACCCAGGGTTCGATGTAGACGCAGCCCGGTTCTCGATACAGGCCCTCGCTTGTCTCGCTTTTAGCTCAACCGACGCCCCACCGGCCGCCTCCCCTCAGCGCCTCAGCCCTCCAAAATCCAGCAACACCCGGTGGAAGCTCCGGTGGAAGCTGGAACTCGCCACCGATCCTATTCAAACTGAGTACTGCGTATACCCAGTAGCTCAGAACACTCGGATCTGTGCTCACTCACAACTCAGACGGCCCAGTTTGTCAGTCACTCCAGCCATGTACATGGTACGTACCGTAGGATCAACACGGTCGGCACCGTGCGCCTCCAATTTCCAACGCTGCCAGCCGGTCCCCGGCCATCGTCGGATCGACAGTATCGACGTCATCCACCCCGTGCATCTTATAAAGGTTCCATTCACCAGCACCTCCGCCTCCCCTGCATCCACGGGAAGCCCTCCCCAGCCAAACTCCAAGGCAGAAGGGGGCCGCTATGCTGTTCCCATTTTTGTTCGCTTCTTTTTCCGCGGTCAGAAGCAAACCTCCATAACATGTAACAGACCCAAACCCAGACCCAGACCCCAGTCCCCTTCACCAGAAACACCGCACCCCCAAGGGCCGTATCCGCCATCTGACCCTTTCCCTTCAGCTCTTGGATTCTAGTTGCCGCGACTGGGCTGCACCTAAACTTGGACGTCCCCTGGTACGCCAGGGTACGCACGGTCGGGACAAGGACAGTTTTTACAAGTCGCTTCTCGGCCCTCGCCCGCGTTCATGCGGCAATCAAACGCAGCGAGGAAAGCGAGCGACGATGGTGGGGCAACGCGTGGCCCACACCGACTGCTGTGTGTGCCACTTACCTGGCAGCAACGGGAGCTATGGCAGACACTTGGAAGCGTGCATGGAGCAGTTCCAATGGCGGGCAATGCATCATTTTCGAGGGAAGATCATCATAGAGAGAGAGCATGGAAGGGACGCTGGGCGAGCCGAGGGGCGGGCAAGGCCTAACTGGAGCGCCAGTGCAAGTTCGAGCAACTCGGCTGGATCAGATGAATCGGTTAGATCGTACGGATCGAACGGATAGGATATGATGGGATGGCTCAGATCCTCAGTCCGAAGTGGCGCGGGTGTAGACCAACTGCGCATGGTGGTGCACAATGCGCTTGATCTGGCCCTCCTGCTCGAGGTGCTTGATGGCGCGCCGGGCGAGCGAGCCATTGATCTTCAACCTGTCAATCAGCGTCGACTGGGAAATGAACTTGAACGTCGGGACCTCCTTGATGATGCGGTCGTACGTGGCCTTGTCTAGCACCACATTGTTCTGCGCCTTGTCCTTCACCTTGCCCTTGGACCATTTCTTTTTCTTGGCCGACTTGGTGGCCGAAGCCAGGATGGCAGATTTTTTAGGAGGCACTGCAAGGATAGAAGGTTAGCGTTCTGAATGAGTAGCAAGGAAGCAACAGGGCCACGGAAAGCGAACTAGGCCCGGCCGGTCACTGCCGCGACCACAGCACGGTTGAGGCGCAGGGCGGACCAGCGCGGACCGGCGCGGTAGGGGGTCGAGCCACGCCCGCGCGCCTGGCGGGCCGGCTTGCCCATAGCCCATGTCCCAGGGATAAGGAGCAAGATAAAACAGAGGCTCGGACTCACTTGTGACCACTGCGGGAGAAGCCTGGTGGGGGAGAAGCAGCAGTGGCAAGGGACGCAGGTGGTAGCGTGAGCGTGAAGCGGGGGGGGGGAGAAGTAGGGTTGTCCGTACAGCACTCCCGGGGCTGCTGTGGCAGCGGCGCGAATTCGTGCCGCAGCATCCGGAGCCCAGAAGGGCCAGAACTCAGTAGGGTTGCATATCCCGCCCGGTGTCACACAGGTCACACGTCACTAGACCAATATCCGTGCAGCGGGAGGCGGTTCAATTGAACGTTGAACGTTGAACGTTGAACTTGAACTGAAGGTTGAGCCGCGGGCCGGCGCCGATGGTACTCCACTGGACAAGCTTTCTCGCCGCGATAGGCGTTGGCAGGGCATGGGCGCGAGTCCGATCGTCTAACGGCCTGTCCCCTCCACCGACCTCTGGGAGCCTAGCGGAGCGCAGTAGCCTAACCGAGGATCCAGGCGAGATGGGTGGCTGGAACGGATGTGTGGTGTCACATGTCACCACCCGTTAGTGCGGAGGCTAGGCGACGCGACGCCGCTACCTCGCGTGGTGGTCGCAAAAGGTGTCCACTTGGCGGGTACACGATCTGGCGTTGAGAGGGTCAACCGAGTTATATAAATGACGGGGATGTGACATGTGAGAGAGGCAGAGAGGCGTTTCCCTATAGCATTTGGATGGCTTGGTGCTGCAGTCCCTCGGGGTATGGTTTCGGCGCGTCGGGCACAGGGGTGGACCGGAGTTTGGGTACTGCAGGAGACGGACACGGTTAGTTGCGCAAAACAGATCAGGGAGGTGTATTTTGGGTGCAAACTGCCCAGGAGAAAAGAAAGAAAGGCACGTACAAAGGCGGACGATGGTCGGGGCCTCAGCTGCCATCTGGGCGTCGGTTTTGCTAGCAAACGCAAACAAACAGGTGTGAGAAGGGGTGGCAATCAAGCAGATCGAAATGGGGAAGGAAACAAACAGAGACGAGGCGCGGATGTGGGGTGCACATACCTGATGGTGTAAGTTTCCAAGTCGTTGCCAAACACGATCACATTCGACAACAAGTTCGCTGCGTCGTTCCTAGCCCAAAGTTGTTCGTACAAGCTCAGTTCGCAATGCGGCATAAAGAAGAACGTTTTGACGTTGGCGGTCAAGCGTTCGTTCTGAGTATGTGTCAGGGATGCAAGGTCATGGAATCTGTGTTTACTAGACAACAAAAAGGGAGGGACGACCTACCTCGTCAAGAGAGTGGTTGGCAATGCCAAATGAATCCAGAACCAACCAATCGTCCTCGTCCAAAATAGGATCAAAGCAGATCACAGGCAAATTACCACGTAAAAGAAGAAGAAGAGCCAATTGAAACTGGGCGGGACGACTGGTGTGCACCGGGCCCAAGCCCAGACACACGATCCGCTCCACCTCCTCCGGCACCGCTACCGCCGCCAAATCGTACCGGTCGCGGAGAAATTGTTGGCGCGCTTCCACCCCGGCGCGGGCACGAGACACAATCACTTCTTGAATCTGGGCCCCGGAACGAGCGCGGCGCTTGCCTCTTCGGGAGGGGGGGCAAACCCGTCCATGATGGCGTCCAGGCAGCAAGACGGGGCGACCGAGGAGGAAGATGGCAAGACGATCGTAAGAGAGGAGCGAGCAAATGAAGGCGACTTGACCCGGATGATGTAATTTACCCCGCAGCCAGAGAGTGGCCCTGGAGGCCGGAGGCCGCCAGTACCTGCCGGGGTGCTACATTGTGGGCCACAGGGGTCCGAAAGGATACTCCTCATGGAAAAAGAAGGCAATGTTCAATGAGTGGGAGTGGGAGGGGAGTGGGAGTGGGAGTGGAGTGGGAGTGGGAGTGGGAGTGGGAGTGGGAGTGGGAGTGGGAGTGGGAGTGGGAGTGGGAGTGGGAGTAACAGGAGAAGGAGATGGGGAAAGGATGAGGATCATATTCATGGGCTCGGGATTGGGGGCAGGAGCGGGCGTGCAGGCTTCGGCCACCAAGGTGTGCAGCGGGGAAGTAAGGCATCTAGATAGTAGTGGCGGCGCGGCAATGGATTTCATGTCGGGATCAGGGGCGGGGGTGGGGAAGTGACCACGGGAGGGGAGCCTATCCTTAAGGCACCGTGGTCAGAGGGCGGTGGGGTCAACGAAGTCGTTGCCGTCGGAGATCGTCCATCTCGGGGCTGGCCGCGTTGGGTTCAACGGCGCGGCGCCGGTTGGACATGGGGTAGTGGAAAAAGGGGAGCGAGGAGAGAGATGTCCAACAAGATGGGGTGGGTGTGTGGGCGAAAAGCCAGAAAGGCTGATTGGGATCAAACCTAACAGGAGATGGAGATGGGGGAAAGGATGAGGATCATCTTCATCGAGTGGAAAAGGGGCGAGGTATATATGCTCGGAGAAGAAGGAACAGGCGACTGAATCACACGGAGAAAGAAAGGGGAGCATAGACAAAGGCGAAAACGAGGTCTAGAACAAACCAGGGACCAGTCAACCTGATGATTATTATGAGTAAAGAGGTGGGTTCGATCCCGACAGGGAGTGGGGGTCTTTAGCTGTAATGGATTGAGAGAGGTATACGAATGATGATGTGGTCAATAACTCTTGTGTGACAAGACACAAAGCGATTATAGGGGGAGGAGCCGCATCTCACCAGGGGGTGGGCACAGAACGAAGAGAGGGGGCTAGGCTACTACCGCCGCGTATAAGCATTTTGGTCGCATGCCACTACACTGTATCGTCCACCGCTGTGGATCCCAGCTTCTGTCTCCACCGAGTTGCCCCCTACAGTGAAGCATTCATATCAACACCCGGGCGTCCAGAATCCGTCCTTATCCCATGCAACTTCGCGCCCTCTATAATAGTGTTTACCTCTGGTGTCCTAAACCAGTCTTTCCCAGCGACCAGCTCTTGGTCTTCCACTTTCCTTTTGACCGGGCCACCATGCGTGCTGTCGACAAGTCCCGTGTGTCCAACAATCTCCTCTCTGTACGGATGCCGCTATAGGCTACTGATATATTCGAGTTGTTCTAGTGACGGGGAGGGGGCTATCTGACTGATTGACTGTGCCCCCTTATACGCGCGAGCTACCCCGTATGGAAGCACGGTCTGCATGCACGCCGGCCCTGCCAAATCAGGCGCATGCGCGACCCTTTGTGACGCCTGACGCGAACCGCCGCCACGCCACGAGTATACGTGCAGCAAACCCATACTACACCTCGCGCGTCTGTAGCCGCATTCGGATGAGCCAACAGCAGGTGGATAGCACCCCACAAGAGCCAGCGTCAGTCGTCCGCGCCCCTCCTCTGAGGAAAGTGCCGCTACGTCCAGAGAAAGCGCTCCTACACATTATCGATAGCGTCCCTGCCCGCTGTCCGCCCATACCGCCCATAATCCAGCCCGTCGATTATGAGGAACAAGGCGTCTCCTATGTGTTCCAGCTGTGGATAACCATAGTCCGAATGGGACTGTGCTTTCACCGTGACAAAAATAGTTTGAGTGCGAAGCCCTTGTTTTGCCATTGCAAGCTCCTCTTTTTCGTTAGTGAGGTTTCCAGCACCGGCATACTGTGACCGTCAGAGGGAATCGGGAGCGTCGGGGGAGGAAGAGAGAGGAAGAGAGAGGAAGAGCTCCAACACGCTTGTGAGCATAGTAGATCCTTGTCATGTAGTTCTCGCCATTCCCCTCCAAACCGGGGGTATATAGTGCGAGCGAATCCGAAGGAGCGTGGTAGACATGTGTGTAAGCAGTTGAACCCTCTCCAACGAAATGATGGGACTCTTCTGTAAGAGTATTCCTCAAATGTTCTGCCATCCTAACCGCGTGTCCTCATGACCAGGGGGAAGATGAACGGCTCTTGCGTTTTCGTGCTTGGTATATTTGGCGTTCTTATCGCACGGTTACGCTTGCTCAAACAGTCCATGCAGCCTCCCCCCCAACATCCCAAGGCGCCACAGGCGTTGCCGTCTGCGCGTGTACGCCTGTACCACTTTCCAGCAGACAACTTCAGCTTCCTTTGTCCGCGAGCCCCTCAGGATATGTGGACCAACTGCATCCGCTGTGATACGAACCACGGTCGCATTTAGTAGTCAATCCATCTCGCCCCCAAGCCAAGTGGAATCCACACTGCGAATCGACATGGACGAGTATATATACAGCTTTGTTGACCACCCACAGTGTTGCCGAGATCCCATCGGCCTTCAGTGATTTCTGTTGTGGCCGGACACATGTGCACGCAGTACTGTGAATGGGTCCCTGGGTTGTTGTGGACCTTTTGCCTGCGCTTCCGGCGTTTGGCCCAAGTAGCGATACTTGTCTGTATGACAACTGTTCCCGTCGTGCGTGTATGTGCGCCCAGAAGAGAATGTAGATCAGAGGAGACATGGTACTGCACCACCTCGGCACGCCAAGCCGCAACGCCAGTTGTTGCTGCTTCTCCCGAGACAGCTGTAGGTTTTGTTTTCCTGCATCATGGCTTCCCCCATCTCTCCTCTCTCTGTTCCATAATCATTTATCGTTGCCCCCCGGCCATTTTCTGTCTCTCGAGGAGAAGAGCAGCCCAGTTCTCCCGTTCTAACCATCGTAATGCATAATGTCCTCTGGCAGCGGTGCCTTGAGCACCAGGAGACTCAGCACTCGCCCGACTGCTCCGCTCTGGCGGCTCCGCCCCGTGGGGGATGGTGGTGTCCAATTGGGCGACGTCTGAAGTATACAGAGACACGAATAGGGTGTAGTTGGCTGTGGTACAGTAAGACTGAGTCGATATATGTCGGAGACCCGTGGCGTGCGGTGGTAGAACAACGAAATTGGCGGTAGGGCCTAGGGGTTATTTGTGGTGCAGCCATTGGTTTCTTCTGTGACATGCATGACATGTGATGTGTGCATGCGTTACGCGTTATGCGTTGCGCGCTAATGTCGGAGAAAGTTGGATTAAACACGTTAAAAACGTTAAACGATGAACGTTATATTTATACACAATGGGGTTGGATATCGGATGGGGGGGATGACATGTGACAGCAAGCATATCCAGTGATCGATTGCGGGCAGGCGATCGGCGTGGATAGAAAAGAGAGGTTCAGAGGAGCAGACCATGTGGCTGTTCTTGTGCGCGTTACGCGTTGCGAGAGGGAATTATAATTGTGGCGCACTCGATACTTAGTACTCGACGGGCACAAGCGCGTCGCTCGCGCAGGTTGGGAGCGATCTGAGTAAGGAATGCGAATGGGTGGGGCCTCGGAAGCGCCGAGTCAGCACGCTGGGATCTCGATGGCGCAAGGACAGAATGGGGAGTGTGGATCGCCATGGGAGCAGGTGCTGAGGATGAAAAGGGGGATGGGATTGGTGGATGAATGTTGGGCCACCGCCCTGGCGGACGCGTTGACGCGTATAGGAGGGCATTGAATAGTGAGGTTTGAAATTTGATGGCAGGTCACGTTGAACGTTCAAAAGCGGATCGGCGGCTGAAGATTGGATTTGGGTTGCGTATTGTATGCAGGATGGGTGATCTGCTGCATGCGACATGTGACACGAGGAAGTGCAATCGGATGATATTCCTTCGCAGCCTCCGCTTGCTTCTTTGTTGGGGGGTAGTGCTAGGCTTCCCCTACACCCCTCAGTGGATCGGTGACGCTCTCGCTTAGCCGGTCGAAATAGTTCCACTTGCAGGGCGTGCGTCTCCTTCCCTTCAGACGTTGCTTGAAGACTTGTGGCTCACCACTTTTTTGCCTTCACTACCCCTTGTCTGAAGGCTGCATTGCAGCTGATCCAGAGGATCGCGAGTGCTCCTAAGTCGCACTCTATAGCAGCTTCGTCTGCTTCGCTCTGTCAACATCTATCCTAGTACGATGGGGCTTAGACAGAAGGGGGTTACCAAAAAGAGGCCAACCCCACCAGTCAACATCCTCGATTGGTGGGGATCCTTTATCCCACCTTCCGTTCTCGTCCCTTCCCGCCTTTCCTGTCCAACTCCTGAACGTTTCCAGCCAATTGATCCAGTAATACAGGCAACCTCTCGTCTCCACTTAGCTGACTCCTAACCTCGTCTTCTAGCTTTCCATCTGCCCAGTCGTCTGTCCGCTCCACTGCATCTGCCCGTCTCTCAACCCCGGAGGCTTCAGACACGTTACTATCCTCCAGCCGGCGTATAGCAGCCTTGCCACGCGTGCAGCCGCCTCGGCTTCACGCCCAAAGGCTTCTACTCGGCTCGGATCCACCAAATAGCCCAAACCCGAAACCGCAGTCGGCAGCCTTGTGGCCATGGCGACGGCAGTGGCGGCACAATTCTCGGCGTGGATTGAAGGAACACTGTGCGCGAGTGTGGTCGTTGGTGCGGCAATGGGGGCACCGCCAGTGAGCACGGATAGGGGCATTTTAAGGGAGTGGAGGGACGCGTCGACGCGACTCTGTCATATGCCCGATGGTTGGCGCAGCTCCCCCGGTCACGTGATCGGGGAGCAGTAGGGTTGCTGGCGTTTTTTGGTGGGCCCTCGCATATGGTAATAGAAGACGAGGAGGCCACCGGGCCTACGGCCCGGTCAGCTGGGCTTCGCCCAGCCTCGTACTTGGTCGCCACCTTAGCCACCGTTCCCCCGGTCCACCATTCCACGCTGGAACCCTTCCACGCTGGAAAGTCGAAATAATATCACCGATGCTTGCTGGCTCGGGTGTCTGGGAACGTGGCACCGGTCGGTACGTGTCTATGACGTAAAAGATGCACGGCGGATCAATTTTGCGTATGACATAGGGACATAGGGATGTGACATGTGAGGCGCTGCTGCACTGCCACAGACCATGCCAACCAACAAGCGGCACGGGGCGAGCGGTGCGCAGAACAGAATGTTGAATGTTTGAGCGCTGGCGCGGCGGCAGCCGAGGTTGAACGTAGACTGCCCACCCAGCCGAGGGCGCCCGGGCGCAGGCTCTGGTGCTTGCAATTCGTATCCACTGCCCAGCGCACACCGAGCTTGGCGGTTCAGTCTGAGCCTGATCGCTGCGCTGCTGCGTGTGCATGGCTTGCGCCCCGCCATGCGCAGGGGGGCAGCCTCCCCCGCCGGCACGGACGATCGCACCCGGCCGGCGCAGGCACAGTGTGCGCCCAGGGGATGCACGGGGTGCGAGGGCTGGCGGGTGACAGGGCCGGTGGGCGGGTGGGCCTGCGGGTGGGGGGCGCCCCACGCAGCAGGCAGCTGTGCGCTCGGGCGGGCGGGTGCCGGGGGGCTGCGGCGGATGCAAGGCGCGTGATGGCGCGTGACGCGTGCCGGCGGGTGATGGTGTGACGTAGACGGCGATGCGAAGGGCGGCGAGGGCATGCCAGCCGCGTGCGCTGATCGGCCGCATGGGTGATGGCGGCACACACGGGCGCCGTGCGGGGGGTGGGCGTGGGCAGTGCTTGGGATCGAATGCCAGCCATCCGCGCTCGCCTGCTGTGCTCTGCCCGCCCACCCGCCGCAGCAGCCGCCAGGCTGGCCAGCACCATCGTCCACGCGCCCTCTGCCCATCGTCCACGCGCCCCCGGCCGCCCATCTCTGCTCTCCATCCCATCTGCTCCTCCCCCCGCCCATCTCCCCCCTCCTCCTCCCCCCCGCCAGTGCAGCCGCCCTGCTCCGATCTGCGTGCGGCGTGCCCTGCGCATGCCCTGCTGCCCTGCCGCGCTCTGCCCCTCGCCTCCGCCCCCGCCTCCCCTCCCCGCCCGGCGTGACGCGTGAGGATGTCTGCCCAGGTGCCCCCCGCCCCGGGCTGCTCCCCGGCCTGGGTGCGCCCTCGGCGCTCCCCCACGCACCGCCCTCCGCCCCCACCCGCACCCACTCCCACCCGCTCCCCCCCCCCGCCCGCCACCCGCCCACCGGCAAGTCCCTCCTCCACGACCGCGCCTCCACCAAGCACGCCGCCAAGGCGCCCCTCCGCCCCGCCCCGCTCCAGCCTCGGCTCAACGGCACTCTCCAAGCCCCGCACCCCCCTCCCTCGGTCCCTCCTGTCCTCCTCTCCCGCCCCCTCGCGCCCCTTCACCGCCCGTGTCCGTTCCTCGGCTCCGGCTCCCGCCGCGCCCGCCGCCTCCACCGTATCGCTCCCTGCTTCGGGCGCGGCGGACGACGCGCTGCTCGAGGCGCAGGCACGCGCGTTGCGCGTCCAAGTCGAAGCGGAGCAGGCGCATGCGCCTGCGCCCCAAAAGCACACCCACCTCTCCCGTCCGCCGCAGCTGTCTGAGCCGCGTGGGACGGTGCCCAGTGCGCAGCTGGAAATTGCGCGTGCGCTGGAACAGGCGTCGTCGGATCCGCTGCGGTTCGGCGACCGGATGTCGGTCTCGCACGCTCCCTCGCTTGTCCCGCTCCGTGCCGAGCTCGATCCCGAGGCCGAGACCGAGCCCGATGGCGACGCTGACGTTGATGCCGCCTCGTTTGTCAGCGACGAGGAGGACGGTGAGAGCGTGCCGGACGACCTCGAGTTTCTCCGTACCATTGATCCGGAGCGGGAAGTGTGTTTGCCCGAGGAGCTGGAACTGGCCGCGACGGAGAAAGCGCTGCATGTGCGGATGCGCTACGAATGGAGCACCATTCGTCCTCGCTTTGCTGCGCAGGAAGAGGAACGCGGGCGGCTACTTGCCACGGCTCAATTGCCGCCCGAGTGGCTGCCCACGAGGCCGAGCTGGCTGCGGCCGGGGTGGACCCGGACGAAGCACGCGATCCTACCATGGTAGCCGATACACACGGAGGAAATTTTAGCCTACCTTGCGCGTGCGAGAAACTGTCGATGGCCAATCCGGTGTACATGAGCACCAAAGAGAGTGTGGGGATGCGGGCGACGCTGGTGGATTGGTTGTTGCAGGTGCATGCGCGCTACCACCACATGTTTGCCGGAAACGATTTGGATTGCGATCAACGTTTTGGATCGGTTTCTGTCGCTGCGCGTGGTGGCGTTGGCCAAGTTGCAGTGCTTGGCGTGACGGCGCTGTTGATTGCGGCCAAGTACGAGGAGATCTTGCCGCCGAGCGTGGACGAGTTTGTGTTTGTCACCGAGGCGGATGCACCCGCGACGAGATTCTCAAGGGCGAACGTATCATTTTGGAAGCGTTGGGCTTCAACGTTTCTGGCTACACGTCTCCCTATCCGTTCCTTTCCTGCGTCGATCAGCAAGGCCGACGATTACGATGTGCACTCTCGCACCTTGGCCAAGTTCTTGATGGAGCTCACGCTGCTCGACCACCGCTTTCTGCGTGTCCGCCCGCGCACCGTCGCGGCCATGTCGATGTTTTTGGCGCGGCGCATGCTCGGCAGCAGCTGGACGGCGCATGCGTGTACTACGCAGGGCAAGTGGAGGAAGCTGGTTCCAGCGGCCAACTTGGTACTGGAACGTTTGTTGGACCCCGGGTTGGACCAACTGTTGTCTTCACAAGTACAGTGCTCGTCGGTTCTTGCGTGCCGCCACGTACGCGCGCGATTGGGCCGCGGGCAGAATCACCCGCGACGTGACGGCAGCCGCGGCGGCAGCGGCAGCAGCGGCTCGAGGCGCGGAGAAACTAGTGCGGAGGAACTAAGGCGTTTTATTCTCTTTTCTCTTCCCTTTCCCTTTTCCCCTTTCTCCTTTATTACCTGCTCCCTCACTGGTTGGTTGCTTTGCCCTCCCTCCTCGCCCTTCGCCTCCTCCGCCCTCCGCCCTCCACTCTGTGCTGCTCTGTCCGAAGTATGATATCCCCCCTGATCCGCCCCACCGACACACCTGATCCGTGTCGGCCCACGTGCCTCATCTTCCCCCCCCCCCTCCCCTCTTCCTCTTCCTCTTCCTCTTCCTCTCCCCCTCTCCCCCTCTCCCCTTTATTTCCTCTCGGCTTTACTCTCTATTTCCCCGTCCTCCTTAAGCTTGTTTGCACTTCTCTGTCCCCCCTTCCCTTCCACGCTCCCCTTTCCTTCCCTTTCTCAGCCCCTTCCCCTTCCCCTTTCCCTTATGCATGTAGTCCCCCCATCTTGTCCCGTCCTGTCCTTCCGGCCGGCCATAGCGCCCGCTGTGCCGCTCGTTCGTCCGGCGTTCGTCTGGCTCAGGCCGCATGCAGCTTGCAGCTTGCAGCTTGCATCGGTCCGATGCGCGTCTCGTTCGTGCGTCGCGCCGCCCTCGAGCCGAGCGGCGTCAAGTCGAGTCGAGTCGTGCCGAGTCGAGCGGAGTCGATCCGAGCCAAGTAGCTAGCTAATCAGAACTAATACGAACCTATCTGTCTCGCTAGGGCCCGAAGGCCGTTGCGCGCACACATCGATAATCGATCAGGTGAAACGCCCTATGCCAAGGCAGCCATGTCAAGGTCTCACGGGAAGCGATGGGCAGGCAGAGGGGGAGGCGAGGACTAGTACTAACCACTGCAACCCACACGGACCGTGGCAACTATCTGCATCAGAAATTCTACCCCATGTCCCGTGCCGCAAGTCGGTCACGCGCATGCCCCACGCGCGGCTCAGGCGCGCACATGCTGGAGAAAACCCGACGAACCACAAACCACAAACCACGAACGGCGAATCGCGAATCGCGAACTAACGTCTGGCGGGGTGCCAAGGGAAAAAGTGGGTAGAGATATATGGATTTGGCAAACCCAGACGAGAGGAGGGGGGGGGATCGGGTCGCGTGCGTGTGCAAGCAGCGTTGCGCACCGCAGCGGCCGCGACGGCAGGTTTGCCAGTGCCACAGTCTGGCCGAGCCGAGCTCGGGGGAAGCGTTTTGGGGGTAAGAGGAGTAGAGGGGAAAGATGTGTGGGTGAAGGCCAAGAGCAAGACCAGGAGCAACACCAAGAAAAGACAAGACACTGGGCCGGGAGCCGATGGTGGAGAAGCAGGGGAACCCCGGACCAGGTAGAGGGGGGTCGCGTTCGCAGGGCGGGAGCCACGGTCCGGGGTACGCGGTCCGAGTCAAGGCAAAGGCAAAAGCAAAGGCAAGGCGGGCGGGGGTGAGACGTCTAGTAGAACGTCTTGGGCCGGTTGGCGGCAAAGACCGACTTGGCGGACGACTTGCGGTGGGGCAAGGGGAACTTGAGGTTGGGTTGGATGAGCTGCTTGATGTAGGGGCGCGCACGTCGGCTGCCTTCTCAATCTCGGCAATCTTGAGAATGTGGATCGAGGCGAACCGGGCGCGGTGACGAGCAGCCATGTCCTGGTACATGTTCTCCACGGCCTCGGCACGGGAGAGAGAACGGTACTCCTTGTACATGTTGTGGGTGCCAGAGCGCGAGTTTGTAGCGCAGCCAAACACCAAAGTTCTTCACCTTGAGCGGCTTGGCCTCGGCAATCGCGTGCACCGCAACAATCTCACCCGTCGACTTCTTCTTACGCGCTGGCGCACAAAGTACCAGAACCGCGACTTGGCCACCACCGAGTTGGGCGCAAAGATGCGCATGCGGTACAGCTTGGGCGTCGGCTCCTTCTCCGTAGGAAGGTGGCGGCCAACCACGAGGTACTCGGTGAAGCGGGACATGGGTGCGTGCGAAACCTGCGCAGACAAAATCATCAGCAGCGCGTCCTCCCTCGCGCCCTGGAGCGCACGCTGCGCTGGGGATCGTACTCACTGGAGACGCCGGTCTTGGAATCGGTGGGGAGCGGCGTGGCCAGCGGCGACGAGCGAGGCAGGCAGCAGCGCCAGCGCGCGGCGCTCGCCAACCCTAGAAGCACCACACAGTGCCGCTGTGCCGGATCGGTTTTATTGCGCCGGGGTCCCTCTTCCTGCGCTGGGCTGGGGTCGGTTTCTGCGTCTGCGTCTGCAACTTGAAATTTGGCGTTGACAGGGAATTTGAATGTGAAATTGCCAAATCGTGCCGAGCGAGACCTGCCGCCCGAACGACGTAGGTGCCAATGATAATGATTAATGACACAGGAAGAGCAGGCCAAAAAGGCAAAGGAGACGCGTGCTACGACTCGCGCCTCGGGCACGGCGATGGCCTGCTGGAGTAAGAGCTGAGCCTCAGCGTGCTGCGGTCGAAGTGCAGCTCGGTCTCTCGGACGATGGGTAGGTGGGTCCGGTGGCGCAGCCTGCCAGCCGTGCACGGCGTACATCCATCTTACCATCCAAGCGCCTGCGCGCGCGTCTCAGTGAGGGCCAGCGAGATGTGGCATCGGAGCGCGTGGGCAAGATGCGACGGTGCGAGAACTCGGGTGGCGGCGCTACTCGAGCGGACCTGTGACCTGCTTGCCCTTGGCTCGTAGCTATTTTTACTTGAACTTGGTTGAGCAACTGTCTTCCGTCTTGCAACCCGCGCGGTCCCTGTGCCAGGTCGGTCCGGCTGAAGAGAGAAGCCGGAGCTGGAGAATGCTCAGACGTTAAACCCATATGGGATGGTCCGTCTGGGCACTTCTTACACGTTGTGCCGCTTTCGATCCATCTTGGACGACCCGGTAATAGAAGAGGCCGAACAATTGTATGATGCGTGGCACTGCGTTCTAGAGCTCTACATGCAACTGTTTCTCTTATGTACATGAGATCTGAGATCTGAGAGCCGTACAAGGGAGAGCGAAAACGATGGTAGAGACAGACGGTAAAAACATGAATGCACAAGTACGATTTCAACCGAATCCTACGCGTCCTGCATCACCTCGTCCTGGTCAGGCAGGTCGCTCAAAGGGGAACTTGATGGTGGGGCAGCGGGAGGGTGCGATCGGCGTCGACTGGCTCGTCGTGCGTCTTGGTGAGAGGAGACGAGGGAGCCAGGGGCGGGTGGGAGGGCGAGTGGGGCTTGGGGTCAGGTCGGGCGCCAGGCTGGCCAGCGTGGGCCAGGGTAGAAGCTGTGGCGGCCTTTTCGATCGCGAGTAACTCGGCCTCGCTCAACTGGGAAAAGGATCGTCGTCATCAAAGTCGCTGTGCTGGCTGAGGGGGAACGCTCGGTCCTCCTCCTCCATCGTTCGGGTTTGATGGCACTTGCTGGGTTGGGAGGCACGGTCCCAGCAGCCGGGTGAGCGTCCTCCTCCGTCACTTCCAAACGTGTCTTGCGCTCCAGCTCCCGCTTGCTCGCTTGCCTCGCGTTCTAGCACGTAGGACCGCTCGAGGTACCGGTTGGGGTGGGTCACAGTCTCCCGTTGGGCGCGATGCCTTCGCCGCGCTTGATCCCGCCGCGCTTCTTGGACCGATGGGAGAGCTCAAAGACACGCGTGCAGGCAATGTGATAGTGGCCGCCTTGCACCGCTTTCAGCACGTCTGCCGCTGCGCCCGGCTGGATCCCGTACCATTCGCGCAGGTACTGCTGCAGTTTGGCAGGCGGCATGGTGCGGTACGGACAGCCGTGGGTCTCGGTCGGCCCGGGCGGGTTCTGGGTAAGCATCTTGGCACACGAGTAGGCGGGGTAATTTTTCTTGCCGCCTTCGAGGCCATAGCCATGACGAATGTTGTAGCGGTATTCTTTGTTGAACGTTTCGTCGCTGGTGGTGGAGAACATTTTGCGCCAAAACCAGCGCCTCCTCGACGGGTAACCCCATCTCTTTGAGAAACAGATTGTACTCCAAGCGGCCGTAATGCTTGAGCTTGTGGTGGTGGTGAGCTCTTCTTGCATGTTGCGCATGCACATCGGCCCGTGCCGCCGCACCAACGGTTCCACCATCTCCCACGTAATGTGTGCCTCGGAATCGTCGCCAAACAGCGCATGTCCCTCGGTCGCACCGGGGCCAACGGTCATACCAACCATAAAGCTCATGCTGAGATGCTCCAGGATGGGCACCAAGCGCGTATCTTCGTCCAGCTCCACGCGGCGCGGGATGTGGAGCGAGAGCACGTCCATATCGTGTTCGAGACGCGAAGTAACTCAGCAAAGACGAGCGAGGCCTGTTCGGCCGACGGCACGTACGCCATACCGCCCATGAGCAGCACGCGACGACGTTCGACCAAGTCGGTGACCTTGGTCCAGGGCACTTTGTAAAACCGTTCGGTGGCCCAGGTCTTGCGGGTACGTGGGCTGGCCGCCTGCAACGCGTCTTTCAACCGTTCCTTTTCTGCGTCCGACACGCGCTCCCAGCCAGCTGAAGCGAGTCGAGGAACGCATCGCGTTCCCGCCCATCGTCCGACTCGTACCGCAACCGAAACAGCGCCGACTCGACCTTGACAAACCCGACGCAGTTCGGGCGAGCGACAAAACACAAGACGAAGCACAAAGTGACTTGTATGTCCTTCTCGCGTTCCGCCAAATGGTCCGCCGACTGGGACGTGTTGGCAGCGAGCGGCAGCCAGCGTTCGAGCACAGGTTGCATGTGCGCCACCAGGTCAGCATGGTTGTGTGTGCGCACCTGGCAGCTTTCAATCTCCGCCAGCACGCGCAGCCGGTCCAGCGCCCAGGCCTCAAATGCATCCAGCTCCACATCGTCCCCAGGAAGAGGAGCACGGCGTACATGCTGAGGGCGGAAGGGGAACTTGCCGCGCCCGCGGCGCGTGCCGCCGAGCTGGAGGACAGGGGCAGGGGCGGACGGGTCCGAGACGGAGAGGGCTGAGGCGGCGGCAGGTGTGGTCGCGCTGGACGTAAGCGGTGCGCCCGGCGACGTGGGCGACGCAGCGCTGGTGGGGCCACGCGAACGGAACATGCTGGCGAGGCGGGGACCGGAGGGGGAGGGAGGAGGGAGGAGCGGAGAGATGGCGGCGAATCCAAAAACCAGCGCGGGCGTCCCAAAGCGCGGCGCGACACGACACGACACGACGCGGCGCGGGTGGCGACGCGACGGCCACACACTGCCGCTGTGCCCACGCGCCGTCTCCAGCTTCAGACTTGAGGAGGCGCGGACACGGCGCTTGCCAATTAAATGTTTTCACGTAGGGTTAACCGCATGTGCTCTCTGTCTACCCTCTCTCGGACCAGCACACTGCAACAGGGTTAAACGAAGTTTTAAGGCCTCAGGTCGTATTCATCACATTCATGTACAGCACAGGGGGTTGGGCTACGGGCGTCCGGTCTAGGCCAGCGCGCCCATCGGGTCGTAGGGCGGCAGGTGGATGCCTGCTCGTCGATGCCGCGTTCGACCAGCTTCTGGTGCTTGGGCGAAAGCAGGTCCTTGCGGAAGACACACTGGTACGTGTACTCGGCAAACCACTTGCGCGACATGGACATGTAGCCCGTGTCCTTGCCCACTCCCGGCGCGCCCCACGAGTTCTGCACCGCGTACCGGATCGGCGTGTCGGTCGCCGGGTCAACATGCACCTTGTCAATCAGCATGGCATGCGTCATCTGCGACTCGCCCATCTCCAGCCGCTCCTTCTTGGACAGGCCCAGCTTGACCCCAAACGCGCCGCATAGTCAAACAGCTCCGTGTCCATAATCCCACTTGGCGTGTGACTGAACTTGCCCACATCACAGCCAAAGAAGACGGCATGGCCAGCCTTGATGGACTTGACCACTAGACGTTCCAACTCCTCGACGCTCGTGTTGATGTACGTGACTGGCTGTCCGTCCCACACGTTGCCCAGACGGTCTACGGTAATCACCGTGTCCACAGGATGACGAGGGTCGTGCACAAGCGAGACACAGCCCTTGGCGGTAAAGGTGCCGTGTACTTGACCTGGAACTCGTGGGGTGGTGGTAAGCGACTGGTACTGGTTCTTGCTGTCGTACCACTCAAACGTAAACTTGTCGTGCGGGCCAGGCGGGGCACCATAGGCAATGGCCATCATGCGGTACACCTCCTTCATCTGCTTCTCCTTGTGCCCCCGCACGGTGGAGAGGACGGCTTCATCGCGCTGCTTGGGCGTCATGTGGCCTGCGGCCACACTCGCCGCAAGACGCTCCTCGGTCACCTTCTTGAGGTCGCGCAACTCTTGCGCATACTCACGCAACTTGACCGTGGTAAGCCAAGTGAATCTTGGCCGTGTTGGAGCTGTTGAAGGACTCGGGGTAGATGCTTTGAGGGCAATACCGTACTTGAGCGCCAGATTGGTAGCCATGTTGAACTGGCCACCATCCGAGCTAAAGTTTTCACTGAGGTAGTGCAGCTCCCGGTCGTCCCACGGCCGGTCCGACAGCTCAATCACACATTCTCCAACCAGTAGTTGGCCTTCTCGAGCTTGTCCCAAAAGTGGAGGTAGGACTGGCTCAGTTCAAAGTCGGCGTCTTTAATGTCCAGCTGGCGGATCACCTCGAGCCGGATCAGGTTGGTCGTCGCAAAGAGCAGCAGCGTCCCGAAGCCTTTTGGTTGCCACGCTCTTGGGCAGGACGGGACCTGGAGATTGTGATCTGGTTGTGGGCAATCTCGACGTCACGAGAGTGGAGCGATCGGGATGTTGGCATTGTGAACGTCAGGGCGGCAAGGCGCGAGGTGGGCTCCTATATGGGGAAATGACGGCAGGCGGTGGTCAGTTGACAGAGCAGAGGCCAGAAAGAGCAAAGAGGGGAGACAGGCGCACCGCAAATGCGTCTCTTGCCATTGCTTGAGGCTCTGGGGCGTAATGTCGGCTGAAGGGGCACTGGTGGGGGCATGGGCTTGGCGAGCGGCGTCTGCAGCCTGGATGCGGGCAAGGCGCTGGGCCGAGTGCTGCATGGCGGCAGCCGAGGGCGAGGCCGAGTACGAGTCGCTGGCCTTTTCGCTCATTGGCTGGGATTGCTTGGATTCAGCAGCGCCCATGGTAGTGGTGGCAGATGTGGGTGGCTAGGTGGGCGGGAGGGCAGTGGTGAGGACAGGGGGGGGGGCGGGGGAAGAGGAGGAAGGGGCCCGAGGGACACCGCCCCTTTTATACGCCGAGCACCGCCTCCTTATCACTGGTCGCCCCCAACCCAGCGCCCACCAGCATGGTCCCCCCTCGGCGATAGGATCGATGGGCATGCGATTGGAGATTGATATGGATGCGGGATCAGCGCATCAGCGCTCAGCCGCTCAGCACCGATAAGAGGAGGCAACCCTAGCGGCGCGGGTGTTCGGTGCAAGGCACACACGCGGTGTGCTGTGGAGCGGTGGGATGTGGCTGGCATGCCACATGTCGTTGGGCCACGCACGGCGCCACTGTCATGCATCACATGTCAGGCCTCCGGCACTGGGCTTGTTATGCTTGTCATGCTAGTGCATCGGGGACGCGGTGCCCGCGAACCCCCCCATGTCCCCATGGCCCCGAGTTCCCATGTCCATGGATGGGGCTTTGATTAGTATCCGACTGGCATGCGGTAGTTACCAGCAGTGCAGTATGCCCTAGAAGCGACTCGTTGTCTTGTATTGTCCCCTGGCAGCGCCTCTTCTTCTCTCCCCTGCCTGCTCCCTCGTTCGCCCACACCTCCCCCCAATGCCTGCGCGCCACCCCCACCCCCACCCCCACCATCCACACGCGCTGTCCGAGACGCTGGTGCTCGCCATCTGGGTGGGCGGCACGCTGGGCATGCTGCGCGACCCCGTGCACGGCTACCGGCCCCACCCCTCCTTCCTCACCGAGGCCCTCCGCACCCAGCCGCGCTTCCACGACCCCTTTGGCAACTCCATCTTCAGCTGGTCCGACTCCCCCGACCGCTACGAGCAGTGGAGCGGCCTCAACTCCCCCACCGCTCCGGCCCCTCATCCCCGGCCCCGCCCTCGCCGCAGCCCCCGCGCACGCCCCACCCGCACCCACTCAGCCGCACCACCACCGACCACACCGACCCCACCGACGACGACGACGACACCTCCAGTCTCCCCAGCACCGGCAGCGAGCACGCCGTCTATCCCATCCACGCCCCCGCCCACCCCGTTCCGACCCCAGCACCAAGACACGGATGCAGCGCTGCTGCGCTCGGCAAGGAAAGAGCACGAGGCCATGCGCCTCTCCTCCACCGTGTCCGGCGGGCAGGTCAAGCGCGTCTGGCCCCTACGGCCGCCCGATCCAGGTGCGCACGTCCACTCTCGATGGTATATCTCTGGTCGACGCTACCCAAGTGGAGGAGCGGGAGATGGCGAGCGCAGAGGGCAAGACGCGTGTGCTGCAGTTTCATCTTCCTTCGCTTGTCTTGCCTGCTGGCAAGGGGGGCAAGCGAACGCGCTACGTGTGTGGAGTACGATCCGTTGCTCGACTCGTCCGAGATGGGATTTTGACGACTACAAGCGCCTGGCGCGGGACATTGGGCTCAACTATGCCCACTTTGACGCGTTTATCGTCTTGCATGGCACCGACACCATGGCCTACACGGCCAGCCTTGTCGATGCTGTTGGAAAACTTGGGAAAGTCGGTGATTGTGACAGGAGCCCAAGTCCCACTCAGCGAGCTGCGCAACGATGCGATTGAAAATGTGTTGGGCGCGCTCACCTTGGCTGGCAGTACATCATCCCGAGGTGACGCTCTACTTTGCGTCGCAACTCTTTCGTGGCAACCGCTCCACCAAGGTATCCAACGATGCCTTGGCCGCGTTTGACTCGCCCAACATGCCGCCGCTCGCGGTGGTCGGGATCGAGATGAGTGTGAATTGGCACCTGGTCCAACGGCCTCGCGAGCTGCGCCGTTTCCGCGCTGCTACCACCTAAGTGATCATGTGGTCATCTTGCGCTTGGTGCCAGGTCTGTCGCGCGCGGCAGTGCGCGCGCTGCTCGCGCCTCCGACCAAGGCGCCGTGATCGAAACGTTTGGCGCGGGCAATGCCGGCGCCAGCCTGCTCGACTTGTTTGCCGAAGCTTCGCAACGAGGCGTGGTGCTGGTCAACGTGACACAGTGCCTGCAAGGAACGGTGAGCGGGATATATGCCGCAGGCAGCACTTGGCTCAGGCCGGCGTCGTCTCTGGCGCCGACATGACGCCCGAGTGCGCACTGATGAAGCTTGCCTATCTCTTGGCCGATCCCACCTTGGAGAGAGACCAAGTTCGTGCGCTGGTAGGCGCCTCGCTGCGCGGCGAGTTGACGGCCCACCCTCCCCAGCTGGAGGGGGGCGAGGCGGAGGCCATGGCGCACCACTTGCCCGGCGTGCAGCAACTGGTGGGGGACATTTTGTTTCCCCCGGCGCGCCCGGCGCAGCTGCTACTGCGCCTTGCTGCCCCCCGCCCAAGCCCAAGCACCCAAGGGGGATCGCGAGCGCCAGCTGTACCGGCTTGGTCGCTTACCGGCACGACGTGCAAGCGGCCGAGCAAGTGGTGCTGCCACTGCTGCTGCGCGGGCCGTCCAAGCGATGGACGAGGCGGCGGCAAAGCATTACTGGACAAGATTGACGAGGTGCGCAAAAGGGCGCGCTTGCCTGGGGGCGAAGCGATTGGGGGACGGTAGCGTTGGTGGACCAACAATGTGTATTGCACGTGGCGGCGGCGATGGGGTCAACGAGGATGGTGGAACTGTTGCTAGCCGCGGGGCGAGCGTGCATCTGCGTGACATGCATGGTTTCTCGCCCCTCTTTTCTGCCCTCCGCGGGGGACATCAGCAAGTGGCCCGACGGTTGGTGGAAACGGGTGCGTCGTAAAAGACGATGAATCGAGTGTGCTCAATGCTCTCTCCATCAGTCTCCGTCCCGAGGTGGGCAACAGCTTGTTGGCGTTGGGCGCAGAGACGGATTCGGGATAGGGTTCGGGTTGGGTTGGGTCCCAAATACGAACAAGCATGCTCACACCGCAGGCACTAGAAGGTAGACTCCCAAACGGCCATCGCAAGCAGCAGGAGCAAGAGATTGCGAGAGGAGCGAAAAGCAGAAGCAAAAGCAAGTGGTGTTGGGAGCGAGGAGACAAGAGATACCGATAGCAGGCTCGAGCGAAGCGGCCGGCCCCGCGTGCAGCCCGCGCGTTGACCGATGCAAACGTATCATTTCCAAGTGCTACCAAGGCGCTGCAGTGAGGTTCATTTTTTGAACAGCAGAGCGATCAACAACTTATCAGCCAGCTGCTTTCCTCTCGTGCATATACACACACAGTGTCGGTGCTCTATGTATACAACAGCGATGGTCAAACAGAGATGGTCATTGTCCTTGCACTGGGGAGTCGCATCGACTGTGCGTGCTCGTGTGGAGGCCCCGGAGAGACGAAATGGGCTGCATCGCATCTCTCCTGGCGAGAAGAGCTGAGAGGAGAGAACCACGTGGAGCGTTGTCGGAGGGGGCCTGGTGTAAGCCATACAACGTAGACATCATGCACGGCGTCGTTCCTGCGGCACAGATTCATATACAAGACAGTAAGTCCGTTGGATGGAGGGCAGCAACAACTGGTTAGGCCTTGTCCTGCATCTCGTCTTCAACGTCGTAAGGCGAAGGCGGCGGATGTTGGGCTTGTTGACCGGCTGGACGGAACATGGTGGAATCAATAGCAAAGTGTCCCATGACAAAGTAGATGATCACCACCACGACTTCCATCGCATACTCTAGGACGGCCTTGGTAATCGGTGGGCCCATGAACGGATTGGACGAGAACATGCGTACGGTCACATACGCCGCTCGGACGGCCATAAAGGGCATAGCAACCGCCAAGAAGGCGAGCAGACGAAGAGGCATGCGGCCAAGCGAGTGCGGCTGACTCTGTTTTTTGGCAAGCAACAGTTTCGGTACGCGTTTCGTCACCCCACAGAGCAGAATCAGTGCGATCAGACAGGCGACTAGGGCGCACAGCAGCACATCAGCCGTTTTGATCGTGTCTGGCAGAGACACATTGGCTTGGAGCGAAAAGGATCCGGCGGGGAGGGTGTTCATGCCAACGATGAGCAGGATCGTTGCAGCCAGCGTGAGAAGGTGGAGCACTCGCAACACACCCGCCGGTTTCTCCTTCTTTTTGTTGTTGGTAGGGGTGGGATCCAGGGTGCTGTAGTCATTCAACTGCGACACTGTAGGTTCCACGGCCCTAGAGAAAAAGGACAGGGAGGCATTGATGAGCCAGGGAAAGCCAATGGACTGGAGAATGAAGCCGGCGATGTTCACGCCCATGTTGCTGTAGTGCTGGTGGTCGGCTATCACAATGAGAATGTTGCCGGCCAGGCGGACTGAGAGAAGAGAGCACATTCATGGGACGTCAGCTCACGGCTTGGGGCAAAAGAAACGGTATCCAAAGCCACAACAAAAGGCAAAGAGGTGGTATCACGGACGCGAGAGAGGTGGAACATACCCAGGGAGAAAGAACCAGAAAGATAAACCCATTCGTGCGGCGGGCACCGTGTTTGACCACGTTAAAGATAGACGCGAGGAGCAAGACGGCATAGATCGCGATAAAGACCTCGTTGATGATCCGAGACGTATGGAGCGACATTATGGCGAAATGTGGTGTGGGCGCTGCTGTGGACACAGGGATGGGGGATGAAAGGTGTCCAAAGAGAAGCGAAAGAGTGAGTTGGAAGTCGATCCGAGCGTGGGAGCGTGGGTGGTTGTGCGGAAAAGATACGGATGGGCAGAAAGGAGGCCGGCATGCTTTATACCTTGTTGGACACTAGTGTTTTTTTTGCAACCAGTGGAGCATAGTTCCTCTGTTGGGCCGGTCGGGGGGAGATCCTCCACTCGAACTGCGCAGCGGTGGTGTCCATCACAAAACAGCCACGGCTGCCACCAGCCGGCTTTTGGCACTCGCCCCCCATACAGCGAGGCGAAGAGTAATGGCTACCAACACTTACCGACCTTTCCAGGACGGCGAAACTCCGGGGGGTCTTTCGGCTGAATTGCAGACAGTTATTTTCGGCGTGATTGCATTTACCCCATGTTGCCGAGGTATATTGTTCAACGTTCAACGTTCAACGTTCAACAGAGCGTAGAGCGGTTTGGTTATCAAGAAGTGATCTATTAGTCGACAGGAGAAGCTATCAGTGCATCAGAGCGATTGTGGATTATCGCGTATGAAAGACAAAGCTTTCTCGGCGTCATCGATCATCCATATTCGTCGTCGTGGTCATGACCGGCCGTGCTGGTTGCGGCGTAATTCTTGCAGGATTTCGTTGAGGACTAATATGGATGAGTGCGAGGAGCTGTGTGTGCGGGCGCGGCAGAGGTGTGGACTGCAAGTATGAATTAGTGAAAGAAAATGGTGATATAGTGTTGTTCCGCACTCAGTACTCAACGTTCAACGTTCAACGTTCAACACCGCAGTCTATATACGCAGACACCCATCGTTGGCCGCACAGCCGTTGTCGGTGATACTACTGATACAGACTAATGGGTCACGTTCGTCCGTACATCGGCCTGATGGGCCTGATGTGTGTGTGCCCCGCCCGGCATATGCTTTTCTTTCCTCTCTCCTGGCACGTTCGTGTGTTCGTGTGTTCCTTTCTCCCCGTTTTCTCTTTTTTTCCTCTGCTACATCGTCTCTCGACCTCCCCACGGTCGTCCCTCTCTTCATATATAACAGTCTTTCGGCCACAGTCTTTAGTCGGGGCACCCGCAACGTTGCCAGAGCCACACTGCCGTGAACGGGCCCACCTATACGCTTAGGAGTGTCCCTTCTATTTTCAGAACTTACTGGCAGTGAGGATTTTATTGTCTTTGTGGTTTTCATCTGATTTCATGTAGGTAAAATGAGTCTTGGCGCCATCGCGAAAACAGGTGGAAGAAGAGAGGACGATTGCAGGCCCCGGAATGAGACGAGTCCCACAGCCTCTGTTGGGAGGAAACTGAATATGATGAGATCCTTAGGAAAAGCATGGCAACACTTTGACGTCAACCGGCTTAACTTTGTCCGAGAACTCGCATCGGCCTGATCGACGTCCTGCTGCAACGCAACCACTTCAGCCCGCACCACTCCCTTTTCCAGAGCCCCAGACACCAACATGACCGTACTCTTCACATCATTCATTCCACACGTCTCTCCCTCTGAATCTGCAGTGCGCAACCAGGAGAAGAAGGTATACTGCTGCAAGAGCATCGAGAGGGCCATGATGCTTCCTTGGCTTTGCAGCAGACCAAGCAAGGAGCGGAAGCGCGATTCCATCGTGCCCAACGTAACCATGACTCCCATCGTGCCCGGCCTGGGCAGATCCAGCCAATGAGTCCAGGTCGTGCTTCCTTCGGTTTTGCGCGGATCACAGGATGCGCAGCGCTTCCCCGTTGCGTGACCGCTAGGTACGCACCGCGAGGGCATCCTCCACACGCGAGACTGTGGCAGTTGAGAATGGGTTTGCGAGTGTGGTGGGGGCTGTGTTTGCAACTGTAGTGAATTCGATTGGCGCTTCTTCGTACGAAGAGTCAGAAGCATCATAGGTGGAGTCATAGTCGCGCGGGTCAGACTGGGGCGGGCACGACACAATTCCATAGCGCTGCAGCGTGTCCACCGAAAAGCCGGAGGATCGCGTCGCGTTCCCATTCCGCAAACACCTCATTGAACGAATGCGGCAGCTTATCCTGCACGGCAAACAACTTGCGACCCAACCGGTCCATATCAATCTGGTCATAGTGCAGGCCAAACGAGTATCCAACCGGACACGAATATTTTGGGGATCGAACTTGGCTGGTGCCAGCAGACGCACCACTTTGTCCCGCGCGGCTTCGGACAAGTACTTTTCGAACGCAGATACGGTCCCCGTCACTTCGAGCGGTACGCCACGAAGGAGAATGAGGTGGGCGGAGATAAAGGGGGAGGAAGTGGTGGACCAACCGCGCTGGTATTGCTGGAACAGATACCAAACCAGGCACTTGTACTTGCCATCAAATGCTTCTCCGTGCAGCACCGTCGGCGCGTGAGTCCAGTCTTGCAACTTGGCCAGCCCCGTATCCGGGCAAAAGGGGACGCCATCAGGTGCCACCTCGCTCAGCTGCCTGGCCGGGTCCCACGCCGATACCTCATCCAATGTTGCTAACGATTTACTGTCTTCGTCCGTCCACAGCGATGGGTGCAGCACAACCGACTCCAAGCATTCTTGCGCAAAGCGGCGCTGGGAAGCGACCGGGAACAAGCTCACATACTTCTCCTTCTCCGCCATCTCAAGGAATTGGCAAAATTGTCCAATCGTAGGATAGTCCCATCCGTGCAACTTGTTGTGCTGCCGATGGAGATACGTAGGTTGCGATTTCACCCTTCCTTCCAAACGCTGGTTTTGGAGAATGCGCACCAACAGCGCGAACTTGGACTGCACCCTTATCCGATTGATGTGAAACGAAGAATCGCCGTCCTTCTGCCACAAACTGATATAGTAATTCGGAACGCTCAGGCGAGGATCTGCCGTCGGCTGGGGCAGCGGCATTGTCTCTGCAGGACGGGAAGCGTGTGACGACGAGTGGGAGGACTGCCGCCAAGACGATTCGAGCATGAATTTAGGTGTAAGTGGTTCAATGTTGTCCAGGGAGCGGCGCCATGCGACTGGGGCGGGACGCTCCACGTTACCAGGGGCTGACGGCAGGCCAAGAGGAGGAACGGGTTGAGACGGGGTGTCAGCATTGGCGCTGGGGTGCATCCCTTGACCCGAAAAAAGCGCTGAAGGTGTCGCATCGGGAAAGGCTTGCGAAGGGCAGGCAAAAGGCTAGAAGCTTCAGTTGGGGCCTCTTGGGTAGAGAGGGAGGTTGGAACGGTCTGACAGACCCCCAATGCGAAGCAGGGGAGATGTGCGAGCCATCAGTTGAACCTGGTTCCCGGTTTGACGAGGCCTTGGTGAAGTCATCAACGCCGGATGAGCGAATCGCCGCCAAACCTGCCGCGATGGCCTCAGACTCCGTGGGGAGTGGGCTATTGGGGTTTGCAGCGAGCATGGTCCGACATGCTTTCACGATGTCATTCTCTTCCACCAGCTCAATCCACGCGTATCCATATTGGGAGGACTGACCCGTGGTTACCAACCCAATTCGCTCCGCCCCGGCCACGTAGGAAGTCCAGTTGTGCGCTCCCACGCGGGCGAAGGCGTGGTAGCTGTAGCTGTTCAGGATCAAGGCAGTTATCTTAGACTGCCGTTGTTTCGTCGGCCCCGCCCCTGGGTCGTCCTTCCTGATATCCGGGTCGATGGGCTGGTTGAGTAGCATGGAAAGCAATGGTGCATACTGAAACAGTCCTTTTTTCAGCTCATTTACACCCAGTTTGGTCGACGGCGACGAAATCTGGAAGTTGGCTGGAGGATCCTGGGCTAACGTGGAGGAGACCGTAGAGGGAGATGCATGGGCATCCACTGGCTGCGGAGGTCGACAAGGGCACCGTGGTTGGGATGGGAGTCAGACTTAATTTGCAGCACATCTTCCCGGAATCGGAGGACCTCATCGGCATTGGCCCGCAGCTCAGGGGAGGCGGAAGCGGGTACAATCAACAGGATTTGGTACCCGCGTCCGCGGAGGGAGGGCAGATTGTACGCCAAGTCCCCTTTGCCCGAGATAATTACGATGCGAGCGGGGGGGGGATGGTCGAGGGCAAAGGACATCATGTCCCCTGCCAACATAAAGTCAGGCTTCTTCTCCAGTCTCCCATGCGGTGTGTCGACAAGGATAACACCGCCTCGTTGGATCTCCTCGCACACCTGGGCGAGACGCTGAGACGGAGGCCGGACCTCCGGGTTGGAGAGTCCCTGGTAGGCCCGGAATTGGACGATGAGAACAGGACGCGCGTGGAAGTCTCCGGCAGGGACTGCGGTAGACTGGACGATGGATCGAATGGCACGGACAATGGTGATGCCGTCAATACCTGAGGGTGGTTGCACATTCTAATGGGATAGCGGGAGAGGGGAAGGACGGGTTAGTCCACGGTGTATGTAACGCTAAAGAGGACATGGTATCGGCCATGGTCTTGCTGTGGGCTGGATGCCCACATGGCCATGTTGTGCGTACCTCAATATCCCAAAAGATGGCGCAGTTGATGGGAGCGGATGGGGTGGGGACGGGTGTAGAGACGGGGGGTTGGTGATGGCAACCGATGTGCCCCCTCGCCTATCAGGAATGGATGCCCGTGATGGTTGCAGGTATCGGGAGGAAGAAGAGGGGGGGCGTAGGAGTCGGCTTGGCGCGGGGAGAGAGTGGAGAGCCAAAATGAGAGTAGATTACAACTATCGTAGCGGACAAGACGACACAGAGCGTAGTCACAAGGATGATGAACGCCATACGGGGGGAGGAGGAGGAGGAGAAGGAGAAGGAGGTGGTGGTGGTGGTGGTGATGGGAAGAAGGAGATGGAGCGGAGAGAGAGGCGGCGACTTTAACCCAAGGGGGGGGGGGAGGGGGCGAGGGGCGGGCGATTCGACGAGGACGCTGCGCAGGGCGCGCGCAGCCTCGGCTGAGAGAGGCCGCGCCAGGAGCGATTCAGACGAGGGGGGGCTGGCAGCGTTTGAGGGAGTGGGGGTTGCGAGTGGCACGGCGACGAGTAGCCACTTAACAATCACTCGGCCCAGACGGTATCCTTGCCGGTGGTGGGCATACGTACGCTCAAGAATGTCTGTCCCTGCCAAGTACCGTACACGCAGCGCACATCCTGCGAGTTATATATTCGCCTTATACCTAAGCGATGCTCGAAATTACATCGTGGTACGTTTTGTGCGCATCCAACCCACGTCTTGCTGGTCACCGGTCACGCGACCAGTGTCGGCGTATCTCCGCCGCTTCTGCGCCGCCTCTCCCAGTGCATGCGCACTGCCCCCGTGAGCACTCTAAGTCAACGAAGACAAGCTCTCCAGAGAGAAGAGGGGGGGAGAAGGTGATGGATCTCTTCCAAGAGAAGAGTCCGTTAGGGCAGAACATAGGGGAGAGACGGATAGAACAGCGCGATGTGTGATGCGTGATCAGCTGCATGTATGATGGCGCTGAGGACATGGCAACGTTCCGTGTGCGTCCCGGATGACTGTGGCAGAAAGACTGTGTTGGTATAAGCCACCTGCAGGTAAGCCGAAAGACCCCCGTGGGCTTCGCTGTCCTGGCAAGGTCGGTAAGCGTTGGTAGTCATGACTCGTCGCCTCGCTGGGGAGTGCCCGTGGATTCGAACCAGTACCGCAAGCCGGCTGGTGGTATAGCCGTGGCGCGGTTTTGTGATGGGCACTATGACCGCTGCGCAGTTCGAATGCGGAGGATGCCCTCGCGTCTCCCAAATTCCCTTGGGCCCAACAGAGGAGCTGTGCTCCACTGATTGCGTAGAAACATATTAAGTGGCGTGTAAGGCAAAATCTGATGGTAACTAAGAATAACATTGTACCCGCGAGAGGTCATCCTAATATACTTATACGCAAATATACTTATACGCAAAGCACAGGCAAAAGAAGAAAGGTAGCTCAAAGAAAAGAGCCTTGCAGGTCAGACCGTCAAGTCGGTTCGCCCCCAAGCAGGTCAAACCAAACTAGTATTGAACCAAACTGATGAGTATCGACCCAGGTGTGACAAAACACGATGGTGTCCACAACCAAGCCGTATAAAGCATGTCGGCCTTTTGCTCATCCGCATCTTTCCGCACAACCACCACGCTCCCACGCTCGGATAGACGACTAACTCACTCTTTCGCTACCCTTTGGACACCTCTCATCGATCATCCCCCATCCCTGTGCCATCCACCGCAGCGCCCACACCACACTTGCGCCATGATGCATGATGTTGCTCTATATACCTCTGTGTCATGGGGGGGGGTCCCGAGGGGGGACCCCCCTGTAGTTTATTAGGAGTAAACGTATAAACCCTTGGACCGGTCAATCGGTGTCTCGTGCGTTAGGTCCTGCTCCAGATCCTGGTTGAACCGAGCGGGTGTAGAGGCGAGGGAGAGATCCTCTAGTTTGGGTGGCTGCCTGCGTGCAAAGGCCGCAGTCCAGACCCTCCGAGGTAGGAGCCGCGTACGTAGGTCGTTAGACCAGCTGAAGGGGTCCAGGAGCTCCGAAGTTACTCTGTTCCTCGCAGCGTTCACTCGGTACGCTGTAGTAGGCGGGAACAGACAGAGTCCTAAAGAATAGCAAGCACTACTGATGAGAGTAACCGTGGATTGCATCAGTGCACTCGACGTAAGTCGTGAACTCGTAAGCGTAAGCGTGGTAGAAGGCTGAAGCTAGTTGAATGGCGAGAGAGGAACTGGTAGTCGGGGAGACCAAAGATAGGAGACAGGATGGTCGACAAGGAACACAGCTAGCAAGCCTTAGACATGGCTGCTTACATACAGCAGAAGGAACCAGGCCTCAAGTGCCTCATGACAGGTATAGACAGAATGCGGGGCACTTCCCAGAGAGGTAAAGACTAATGCACAGCCCTTGCTTCCCAAGGTGCTGACGCTGCGTAGTCGAGCGCAGCAGGAAGGGTTCCGACAAGACTGGACGCAATGGGCACAAAGAATCGTACCGATAAGCCCATGCGGCCATGGCGGGCCGCGGATGATATCCGCAGCAAGGATAAGGTGTCGACTGGCTCTCTCTCGCTAGTCTAACCGGACTGACGCGTGTTGGGCTGAGATGTCTACGACACGCGGGGCTCAGCGTCCGGAGATAACCGGAGCGCCCCGTAACAGGTTGCTAGCACCGCCCCCCCGTCTCTACACCCCCTCCCACCCCATCGGCCCTCATCAACTGCGCCATATGTTGGGATATTGGGGTACGCACAACATAGCCATGTGGGGATATATCCCACGGCAAACACCATGCTCAATACCATGCCCTCTTTTGCGTATACCACATGTACTAAAACGTCCTTCCCCTCTCTCGCTATCCCATTAGAATGTCCCACTACCCTGTGGTATCAACGGCTTCACCCTCGTCCGTGCCATTCGTTCCATCGTCCAGTCTACCCCGGTCCCTGCCGCAGACCTCCACGCGCGTCCAGTCCTCATCGTCCAATTCCGGGCCTACCAGGGACTCAACAACCCGCAGATCCGGCCTCCATCTCAGCGTCTCGCCCAGGTGTGCGAGGATATCAAACGAGGTGGTGTCATCCTCGTCGACACGCCGCATGGGAGACTGAAGAACAAGGCAGATTTTATGTTGGCAGGGGACATGATGGCCTTTGCCCTCGGTCATCCGCCCCCGCTCGCATCGTAATTATTTGGGGCGACGGGAACTTCTTGTACAACCTGCCTCCCCTCCGCGGACGCGGTACCAAGTCCTGTTTTGATTGTACCTACTGCCGCCTCTCCTGAGCTGCGGGCCAATGCCGATGAGGTCCTCCGGTTTCGGGAAGATTGCTGCAGATCACGGCTAACACCCCCCCGGCACAGGCCACACTGTTTCAGCAGCTTTCAGCGCTCACCCCACCCCAAGTAGCTGAATTACATACCAGACATAGCAGGCATACCAGACATATCAGGTACTTAGCCTCGCCTAGCCGACCTAAGCTTGTCGTGCGCGAACCTGGACCAGCGATAAAGCGAATGGCTCGCGCCTTGACTCGCGCCCGAGGGATACCTATGCCGACTGGCCACCCCACGATCAAACGTGCGCGGCGGGGAAGTCGGAACGCAGATGGAAGGTCCAGTTGCCCCGGTGGGCCGCTGGCTCGGGCGGCACGCGCGAATTAGTGTGGGAGGTGGTACGTGCGTGGGAGGTGGTACGTGCGTGGGAGGTGGTACGCGCGTGGGACTTGGTGCGGGCGTGGGACTTGGTGCGGGCGGGCGAGGCAACGGTAGCGGTAGCGGCCGAGGCCAAGGCAGAAGCAGAAGCAGGTGCTGGAGGAGGACCGGAAGCACTCGAACTACGAGGACGGTCCGGAGTCGATCGAACGGAAGGAGAGCGCACACTGCCACCCGTCGTCCGGACCGGCGGGCGCGAGTCAACGTCGGCCGGAGGGAAGAATCTGAGGCGGTACGGCGCGCTACCGCATTGTTGGTCAACACGCTAGCTAGGAGCGGAGGTGCGTGCAAGCGCGTCGAGGCCGAAGCAGGCGGCGGAGGCGCAGCGGGCGACGCAGGCGGACGGGATACCGAGGTCGTACGAGAAGCTGCCACAGGCGTGGTCAGCATCGGAGGGGAAGCAGGCGCCGCAGTGCCCGGAGGGGCAGGTCCAGGACGACGAGGTGCCGCAGGTGGAGGAGGCGGCGCAGATGCCGCGGGAGGAGGCGCATGCGGCGGGAGGAGGCGGGGGCGCAGGACTCGCCCTCCAGGAGGCGGAGGAGGCCGGGCAGGCATCCCCAGTCGCCCCGAAGGCGAGGCGGGCGCGGCGCGCAGCAGGAACGCTCGGCAGCGAAGGCAGGCAAATGGCTTGGGGCCGGGCTTGGGAGGAGGCGGGCGAGTGAGGGTCGAAGGTCGCGGCGGAGCAACGGGTGGACGAGAAGGAGGCGTAGGGCCGGAGGGGCGGTGCTCGTGCGGTGCGGGGGGCGCGCGACCGGGAATGGGTGGAGCACGAGCCGGGGCAGGCGGCAGGCACAGGCGGTGGGGGTGGGCCGATGGCGCGGCGGGAGCAGGCCCCCAACAGCGGCTTGGGGGCACCCGGGGGCTTGGGGCCGACCCAAACGGCTTGGGCGGCGGGCGGGCCGGCGCGGAGGGGCTCTCGTCGCGATGAGCAATCATGGTGGACGCCCCCGGCGGCCGGTGGCTCGGAGCTTGGGCATCCCGCCGGCGAACAGCCCAGCAAGCGGCTGGGGAGTAGGAGGATCGTCCTCGGCAGCAGCGGTCATGGGCCTGGCAGGAGCAGCGCGCCGGGGATGGGCGAGCGCCACCAGGAGGCCGCGGCGGTTTGCCCAGTGCGGGGAGTCTGCCGGTGTTGCCTGCGCCGGCTGAGCCAGAGACTATGCCGCCGCCTCCGGTGTTGGGGCCGGAGCGGTCGTTGGTCTGGGTCTTCTTGAGTGTGCGCCCGTTCTTGATGGCGGCCTGGAGGGCGGAGTCCATAATGGCGGTGGTGGTGGTGGTGGTAGTGGCGGGGGAGACGCGGTGGCGGTGGCTGCGCTTTGCTGCGCACTGGGGCAGCAGGAGAGGGCACGGGGGCAGTGCGCGTGCGCTGGGAGAGGCGTCGGAGAGCGGCGGAGATAAGCCGGCGCTGGTCGCGTGACCAGCAAGGCAAGGGTTGGGTGCGCACAAATGTACTTCGATGGGTGCTCAAGTGTCGCTCGGGTAGCAGGCGAATATAACTCGCGGGATATGCGCTGGGTGAATTGAGGTACTCGGTAGGGACGGACAACTGTGAGCGTACGTTGGACGTTGCTCAGCACCGACAAGGATGCCGTCTGGGCCTATAGCGATTCTTACAATGGCTACTCAGTCGTCGCCTCGCCATTCGCAACCCACTCACTCTCTTCAAACGCTGCCAGCCCCCCTCGGCTGAATCGCTCCTGGCGCAGCCTCTCTCTCAGCCGAGGCTGCGCGCACCCTGCGCAGCGTCCTCGTCGAATCGCCCGCCCCTCCCGCCCCTCCCGCCCCTCCCCCTGCGTTGGGTTAAAATCGGCACCTTCTCTCTGTGCTCCATCACCTTCCTCCCACCACCACCGGCTTCACCACCACCACCACCACCACCACCACCTCCTCCTCCTCCTCCTCCTCCTCCTCCTCCTCCTCCTCCTCCTCCTCCTCCTCCTCCTCCTCCTCCTCCTCCTCCTCCTCCCTCCTCCTCCTCCTCCCCTCCTCCTCCTCCTCCTCCTCCTCCTCCTCCTCCTCCTCCTCCTCCTCTCCTCCTCCTCCTCTCCTCCTCCTCCTCCTCCTCCTCCTCCTCCTCCTCCTCCTCCTCCTCCTCCTCCTCCTCCTCCTCCTCCTCCTCCTCCCCTCCCCTCTCCTCCCCTCCTCCTCCTCCTCCTCCTCCTCCTCCTCCTCTCCTCCTCCTCCTCCTCCCCCAGCATGGCGGTAACCATCCTCGTGACCTCGCTCTGTGTAGCCGTCTCCGCTACGAGCGTTGTAATCTACTCTCATTTTTTGCAATCCGCTCTATCCCCGCGCCCAAGCCGACTCCTACGCCCCCCCCTCTCTTCTTCCTCCCGCAACCTCCAACTACCATGGAGGGGAGCCATGTCTGATAGGCGAGGGGCACATCGGTTGCCAGCACCGACCCCCCGTCTCTACAACCCTGTTCCCACCCCATCGGCTCCCATCAACTGCGCTATCTTTTGGGATATTCAGGTACGCACAACATACCATGTGGGCATCCAGCCCACAGCAACACCATGCCCAATACCATGTCCTCTTTTGCGTATACTGTGGACTAACCCCCTTCCACTCTCCCGCTATCCCATTAGAATGTCCCACCACCCTCAGGCATTGATGGCATCACCATCGTCCGTGCCATTCGCTCCACCGTCCAGTCGACCGTCCTTGCTGTAACCTCCAGGCGCGTCCACCCTCATCGTCCAATTCCGGGCCTACCAGGAACTCTCCAACCCGCGGGTCCGGCCTCCGTCTCAGCGTCTCGCCCAGGTGTGCGAGGAGATCCAACGAGGTGGTGTCATCCTCGTCGACACGCCGCTTGTGGGACTGAAGAACAAGACTGACGTTATGATGGCAGGGGACATGTCCTTTGCCCTCGACCATCCGCCCCCGCGCGCATCGTAATTATTTCGGGCGACAGGGACTTGGCGTACAGTCTGCCCTCCCTCCGCGGACGCGGGTACCAAATCCTGTTGATTGTACCCGCTTCCGCCTCCCCTGAGCTGCGGGCCAATGCCGATGAGGTCCTCCGATTCCGGGAAGATGTGCTGCAAATTAAGTCTGACTCCCATCCCAACCACGGTGCCCTTGTCGACCTCCGGCAGCCAGTGGATGCCCATGCATCTCCCTCTACGGTCTCCTCCTCCACGTTAGCCCAGGATCCTCCAGCCAACTTCCAGATTTCGTCGCCGTCGTCGCCGTCGACCAAACTGGGTGTAAATGAGCTGAAAAAAGGACTGTTTCAGTATGCACCATTGCTTTCCATGCTACTCACTCACCAGCCCATCGACCCGGATATCAGGAAGGACGACCCAGGGCGGGGCCGACGAAACACGGCAGTCTAAGATAACTGCCTTGATCCTGAACAGCTACAGCTACCACGCCTTCGCCCCGTGGGAGCGCACAACTGGACTTCCTACGTGGCCGGGCGGAGCGAATTGGGTTGGTAACCACGGGTCAGTCCTCCCAATATGGATACGCGTGGATTGAGCTGGTGGAAGAGAATGACATCGTGAAGCATGTCGGACCATGCTCGCTGCCAAACCCCATAGCCCACTCCCCACGGAGTCTGAGGCCATCGCGGCAGGTTTGGCGGCGATTCGCTCATCCGGCGTTGATGACTTCACCAAGGCCTCGTCAAACCGGGAACAGGGTTCAACTGATGGCTCGCACATTTCTCCTGCTTCACACTCGGGGTCTGTCAAATCGTACCAACCTCCCCTCTCTACCCAAGGGGCACTAACGGAAGCTTCGACCCTTCTCCCTGCCCCTTCGAAAGTGAATACCTACGCGCCCCCTTCTGGGCTTCGTCTAGGTCAAGGGCTGCGCCCCAGCGCCAATGCTTACACCCCGTCTCATCTCGTTCCACCTCTTGGCCCGCCGTCTGCCCCTGGTAACATGGAGCATCCCAGTCCAGTCGCATGGCGCCGCTCCCTGGACAAAATTGAACCATTTACACCCCCAAATTCATGCGCCTACCGACTTGGCAGCAGCCGTCCCACTCATTTTCACACGCTTCCCGTCCTGCCACGTCAGAGCGAATGCCGCTTCCACAGCCGACGGCAGATCCTCGCCTCAGCGTTCCGAATTACTATATCAGTTTGTGGCAGAAGGACGGCGATTCGCCGTTTCACATCAATAAGAAGGAGGTGCAGTCCCACTTCGCGTTGTTGGTGCGCATTCTCCCAAAACCAGCGATTGGAAGGAAGGATGTACTCGCGCCCTGATTATCTCCATCGGCAGTACAACAAGTTGCACGGATGGGACTGTCCTACGATTGCACAGTTTTCCCAATTCCTTGAGAAGGCGGAGAAGGAGCATTGTGATGTTGTTCCCAGTCGCTTCCCAGCGCAGCGTTCCGCAAGGATCGTTCGAGTCCGTTGTGCTGCACCCATCGCTGTGGACGGACGAAGATAGTAAAGGCTTGGCAACATTGAATCAGGTATCGGCGTGGGACCCGGCCAGGCAGCTGAGCGAGGTGGCACCTGATGGCGTCCCCTTTTGGCCGGATACGGGGCTGGTCAAGTTGCAAGACTGGACTCACGCGCCGACGGTGCTGCACGGAGAAGCGTTGACGGCAATACAAGTGCCTGGTTTGGTACCTGTTCCAGCAATACCAGCGCGGTTGGTCCACCACTTCCTCCACCTTTATCCTCACCCATCTCATTCGCCTTCAAGGCGTACCGCTCGAGGTGACGGGGACCGTGGCTGCGTTCGAACAGTACTTGTCCGAAGCCGCGCGGGACAAAGTAGTGCGTCTGCTGGCACCATTCAAGTCCGATCCCCACCATATTCCTGTCCGGTTGGATACTCGTTTTGGACTGCACTATGACCAGATTGATACGGACCGGTTGGGTCGCAAGTTGTTTGCCGTGCAGCACATGATGCCGCAATCGTTCAATGAGGTGTTTGAGCAATGGGAACAGGACGCGATCCTCCGGTTATTTTCGGTGGACACGCTGCAGCGGTATGGGATTATGTCGGGCCAGCCCGATCTGACCCGCCCGAGCCTGGCCCCCCGACGACGGTTCCGACTCTTCGTACGAAGAAGCGACAGTCGAATCCGCAACAGTTGCGACCACAGCCGCCACCACCGTCGCAACCACAGTCCCATCAGCCACAACAGTCTCGCGTATGGTGGATCCCCTCACTGTGCGTACCTACCAGTCGCGCAACGGGATGCGCTGCGCATCCTGATTCGCGTAACGGAAGGCAGCACGACCTGGACTCATTGGCTGGATCTGCCCAACAAGCTGGGCACGATGGGCGCCATGGTCACGACGGGCACGATGGAACCGCGCTTTCCGCACCCTGCTTGGTCTGCTGCAAAGCGAAGGAAGCATCAAGACCGTCTCGATGCTCTTGCAGCGGAAAAACCTCTTGTTGTTGCGCACTGCAGACTCACCAGATGGAGGAATGGAGGACGTGAAGGTATGGTCGCGTTGGTCTCTGCGGCTCTGGAAAAGGGGTTGGTGCGGGCTGAAGTGATTGCATTGCAGCAGGACGTCGATCCGGCCGATGCGAGCTTCTCGGGCAAAGTCAAGCCGGTTCACGTTGCCCTTCTTTGACTGGGATCTCTGGTACAACAGGAAACATAGCCCCCCCCCGGGGGGGAAGGGGCTGGAATGAACACCACGCAAGTACATTACGTTGTCGCAATCGTGAGCTCACACCAGCTGCGGAGATTGTGGATCGCTGGGCTCGACCTGTTTCTTTTTTTTGCCATTTCTCCTTATTACTTCATTCATCCCCCCTTTTTTGGTGGGGTTGCATCAGTCGTACGAGGCGCTCCTATCCCCATGGATTGACCATTTGGTCTGAGTTCGATGATGGGGGCACATATGACAATATGTTATTCGTAAAAAATCAAGTTTCTTCTCAACAAGCTGTGGGTCTCTTCTCATTACGGGGTCTGCATCGTCATCTCTTTTTCCGCCTGTTTTCGCGATGGCGCCGAGACTCCTTTTACCTTACTTTAGAAGAAAACCACAAATATATCATTTGCGCTCCAGCGGAATGGCCCAGACATAGCCGGTGCAGTCGTCGACTACAAGTAAATTGCGCTCACCCTTCAGCTGAAGCCCGTCGGCCAATCTATACTACTGTCACTCGATCGGCTCTCGCAGTGCGCCAGTGGGGCAGCTGCACGTGCCGTGTGGCTCTCAGGGAACGGGCGTCGGGTGCCCCGCCCCGCCGCGGACGCCTGACAGACGCCGGCCGTGTCGGCCTCGGCCGCATGGGCCTGGGTGGAGGTGATGCGTTGCGCAACCATGGCCGGTGGCCGTGGGGCGCGGGGAAGCTGGCGCCAACCAACAGGGCCATGGCGTGCATGATCAGCCAGTATCCCGCATAGTCGGCCACGGCGGCACGGGCATGGGCTTGAATGGGGACACGTTGGGGACATCGCAGGTAGTAACCAGCCACATCGCCATCAGCGATACGGTCGTAGCGAGTAACAATTGCGGGTCGCTATGGATGACAGCGCCCTGGCGCTGGGCAAGGACTCAACCCGGTGGCCAGCGGCATTTGCCTGTGGTACAGAGCAAGTCATAGTCTAACTGGGGGACAAGTGGCAAGCAGTACAAGTCAAGGATGCATTCAATTTGGACTGTGGAGGGAGGGAGTCGGACCCGCTTCTCACTCCACGCCTATATCACCGCAGCTTCCTGGACGCGCCAGCCAACTCAACCCACCCAGTCGCAGGCTCGAGGAACTGAAACGCTCAGGCGAGCGGACCATGCTTGGCGTCGCGCCGCTGTCAACGACCAGCTTGTGAAGCGCAGACGCAGTGGAGGGTGGTGGCAACTCCTGTAACAGGGCTCCAGCGCGTTCTAGTACTGCGATCAGGGGGCGGAAAAAACGGGGGCTACTAGGCCTTGCGCCCTCGCGGTAGGGCTTGTTGACGTGGGAAAGCCGGAGCTTGTAAAACCAGAGGTAAAGGGCAGTACGTCAGCATATATAAGCCAGGCGAGTACATCGGGGGCGGAGCATTCCTCCTGCGTGGGCGCAGCGGGCCAACTGCTGTGGCCAGATGGGAAGTATTGGAGTGATTCAAACTGCTCAACGTCGACATGTGTTCTTTCAACTCCGGATGCAGTGACCAGCATTGGGCCTCTCTGCGGGTCTGCCGTTGGGTGAAGATGGCAGTACCCCCTTACGCTCTGCGCCCCCCATTTCCCGTGTGCGAGGGAACAGTCTTGGTGACGAGCACTGTTTCCTCGATGTTCAGAATTGCAGCGTTTTGGCTCCATAATTGGGTTCTTCTCTAAGTTGAATGACCCTTTTTCTACGGTTTACTTGACCTCCACATGTTTTTTACTATTCGACTTGGACTTCCGCTTCGACTTGCATATGCTAAACCTCCAAGTTGACTCGACCTCTATCGGTGGGCAGGTCTATTAGCATGGCACGCAACGGTGGGCATCAACTGAAAACACTTCCTACTCCTGCTATGCATACTTGGAGTACCGTGGGTAGGGCGGGAGCCAGACGTCATCTGCAGCACACTTCCCGGAACCGGAGGACCTCATCGGCGTTGGCGCGCAGCTCCTGGGAGGCGACAGTGGGTACAATCGCCAGGACTTGGTACCCGCGTCCGCGGGGGGGCAGGTTGTACGACAAGTCCCCGTCGCCCGAAATAATTACGATGCGAGCCGGGGTGGATGGTCAAGGGCAAAGGCCATCATGTCCCCTGCCAACATGAATCAGCTTTGTTCTTCAGTCCCCCATGCGGCGTGTCAACGAGGGTCACGCCACTTCGTTGGATCTCTTCGCGTATCTGGGAGAGACGCTGAGATGGAGGCCGGATCTGCGGGTTGGGGGTTCCTGGTACGCTCGGAATTGGACGATGGAACGGGACGCGCGTGGCGGTCTCCGGCAGGACCGGGTAGACTGGACGATGGAACGAATGGCAACGGAGGTGAAGCCATCGATACCAGAGGGTGGTTGGACATTCTGATGGGATAAAGAGAGGGGAAGGACGGATTAGTACATGGTATACCCAAAAGAGGGCATGGTATTGGGCTTGGTGTTGCTGTGGCCTGGATCCCCCATGGCCATACTGTGCGTACCTCAATATCCCAAAGATGGCGCAGTTGATGGGGGCCGATGGGGTGGAAGGTGCAGAGACGGTGGGTTGGTGCTGGCAACCGGTGTGCCCCCTGGGCTATCAGGAATGGCTGGCCATGATGGTTGGAGGGGGCGAGAGGGAGGAGAGGCGGGGGAGTGCTGAGAGTGATAATGGAAATAGAGTACGATCGTCGTAACGGAAGTGACCGCGGAGACCGCAGCAGCGAGAGCGATAATCCCCATGCCGGGGGAGGACGTGATGGTGGTGGGTGGTGGGAGGAAGGAGATGAAGCGCAGAGAGAGGCGGGGACTTTAACCCACTGACACAGGGTGACAGGCGGGAGGGGCGGGTGATGAGGGCTCTGCGCTGGGCACACGCAGCCTCCGCTGAGAGAGGCCGCGCGCCAGGAGCCATTCAGCCGACGGGGCTGGCACTTCGAAGGGAGTGTGAGTGGATTGCGATTCGTGAGTCGACGGCTGACTAGCTCTGACTAGTCACAGAGTGTATACTTGTGGTATGAGTACTACTTATGAGTACTCACAACTGACATGTCCCAGTATCTCCCGAGTACCAGAGTACTACTAGAGCATATCCTGATAGGCCTGAGGCCTGATGAGTTATATTGTTCGTCTACCCCAAGTACCCCTGGAAGTGCGTTTTAGGTCCAGCCAACCAACGCTGGTGTAGCTGGGTTCCGTGGTGGGTGCGATAAAGCAGCACAAAGGTGGGTGGTCTATCCACAAGCCGGGAAGGGCAAGCATCTAGGAGGAAAAAGAACATATGGGGCTAGAGTGATGCATGTATGTAGATGGCACGGACAGATCAAGATCAAGATCAAGGGCATGGGGTGCGGTACTTGCGCACGATGGCATCCACGCCCACCTTGCGCCAGATGGGCAGGGCAAGGGAAGCGAGGAGCACCTTGGCCGGGTCGAGGAGACCGTTGCCCGGCTGGATGCGACCGAACAAGGCACGGAACAAGTCGGTTTGCCAATCGGACGTGATGAAGAAATGGCCTGCCTCGAGCCGCGCACCATCCGTTCCGCACACACGGCCGGTGTCAAGGGCGAATCGGCTTGCTCGATTTCCCGCAGCACGGCCGGCTTGGTCGTTTGCTCCACTTCAAACCCGGGACTGAGAATGGTGGCGGGGAAGTAACAGTGGACCGAGATGTTGTACAAGAGGAACTCACTCCGTAGCGTCTCGGCCAAGCCTGGTCACAATGCTGCGAGTGAGTGGAAAGAAGAACGAGGGCGGAGCAGAGGAAGAGGAAGAAGAAGAGGAAAGGGTACGTACCCCGCAGCGCAGCTTTCATAGGCTGGTACTGTGCGTAGCCTACCAAGCCACAAAAGGCGACCATGGAGGACACGAGGACGATGGAGCCTTGGACGTGTTCGTTGCGCATGCGCGTCGCACTCGCATGCACGGTAGCCAAGGTGGTGAGGTAATTGGTCTGGATGCCCTGGTGAAAGTCGGCCGGACGCATGTCGAGGAACATGCCCGGCTTGGCGCCGCCAGCGGCACAGATGACCGTATCGGGCGCACGCGGGAGCGCCGCCACCACCTTCTCTGCGCCTTCGAACGACGACACGTCCCCGACGACAAAGAGGGCGGCGGACCCGAGGCGAGCGCACGCACTTGCTCGCACGCAGCCTGCAGCTGGGGTTCGCGGCGCGCCACCAGCACCACTTGGGCGCCGGCGTGGGCGAGTTGCTGGGCCAGGGAGGCCGAGGCCCTGGGAGGCGCCGGTGATGAGCACCAGCTGGCCCTTGGGGGACCAGCGGCGGCGGGGCCAGAAGGCGCCGGCCAGGACGGCGGTGGTGGTGGCGACAAGCGCGAGGCCGAGCAGCAGCGGGGAGGACATGGCGCTGCCGTCGGTTGGGTGTGCGCATGCGCAGTGCGCGCACGCCGGCGCGTCTTCGGGGGGGGGGGGCTTACCTCAGCGGGGTTGCCTTCTGTGGGGGCACGTGACTGCGATGCGCACGTGCCACCAGGGGACGTAAGATCTGAGCCCTCGCACGGTTGCTGGCGCGAGAGACGACGGTACCTAACCGGGTAACCTCAGGCTCAGGCCCGATGGGCGTGTGCCACCATGTGCTGCCGAGGGGGGCAGGGCAGGCGGCCAATGTGCGTGTGCAGTCAGGCCGATCAGGCGGATCATCTCAGATCCCAGGCTGATCCGCCGTGCCCAGTGCACGTGCGCCGCCTGCCCGGCCTCGCTTCGGTTGAATATAAGCCGGCCGACCGTCGGGCGGATGTCGTCTGCCAGCGCTGCTGCTTGCCTCTGCCTTCTCCTGGTCGATGCGTGGGCTGGTCCTCCTCTCTGCCGCGCTCGCCGCGCTCGCCCCCGCGCACGCCGCCGTGCTGCCCCCGCACCCTCGCCGCCTCTGCGCCCAGCGCCGCGCCCGTCAGCTCCAGCGCCGGCCCCTCCCTCGCTCCCTCTGCCGCCGCCCCGTCTGGCTGGGCCGCCACCTACACCCCTCCCGCCGCCTTCCCCACGGCCGACTATCAGTCCTTCTACCAGCCTCCGGCCGGCACGACGGTGGAGCCGCGGCCGGCGATTGTGGATGCCGTCCCGCTCGGCCCCAATGCGCCCCACTACCTTCCCGACGCGGGCAATCCGTCTGCCTTGCCTACCACTGCGCCCTCGCTCTCGGCCAAGGTGCTGCCACTGCCTTCGTCGTCCGCGCCGTCGGCCCCGTCCGCCACAGCCAGCGCGATTGGCACGCTCAAAGCCCGTCTGGCCGCCTTGGTGGCGACCAACACATCTAGTACGGCGGCCACGTGTGAGCTGTGCAAGCGCGGCTTGGCCCTGGGCCAAGCCTTTGCCCGGACGTACCCCGACGCGGTGCCCAAGGTGCTAGGCGACCTGTGCAGTACGTACCAGGCCCCAAAGCAGGCACAAGAAGAACTATGCGACGCTGGCCCAGGCGCAGGAGGCCTGTTATCTCAACTACAATGCGTCCGTCTTGGGCGGCGCGTATGCAGCGGTACTTTCGTACGCCGACTTGACTCCCGACCAGACCAACCAGACGGCGGGCGATGCGGACGCGGAGATGATCTGCTACCAGACGCTGGACCTCTGTCCTGCCCCGGCGCCAATGAACTTGACTGCGTCCGATCTGACCTACTGGTTTGCCCGGAGCAACACGTCCGTCGCTGTCCCCCGAGGCAGCCAAGCAGAGCGCAACGTACCAAGCTCAACGCGATGCGCTGCGCGCCCAAAACGCGCCTGGCCTCGCCGCCTTCAAACCGTTGCCCACCTCAGCGACATTCACCTCGATCCGCGATTCCAGCCCGGCACCGAGCGCAGTGCACCAATGGCCAATGCTGCCGCACCGACGCGTGGAACCACTCGATGACGTCCCAACCACCTTCGTATTTCCCCGGCGGGACGTTGCCTGCTACCAATGTGTCGGAAGCAGCGCGGTACTGGGGCAACTATGCGTGCGATTCACCTTGGTCCTTGGTGGCGTCCATGTTTGAGGCGGTGCAGCAGGTCTTGCCCCAAGGCAAAAAGTTGGCCTTGTCCTTGTTTACGGGGGATATGGTGACGCATGAAGGATCGGCAAATTGGCACTTGACACGCGACTTGCTCCTCTACACCCAGCAAGGCTTAGTCGACTTGATGGCACGCTACCTCGGCCCGGCACCTGTGATGCTGACCCTGGGCAACCATGATACCGGTACGTACACACACTTTCTAGTGCCGCAGCGGGGTGGGGGGGGGGGGGGGTAACCTCTCCGGCGAGGCGAGCCAGGCCGAGGTCGGTACACAAAACTAATGCCAGACTTTTGTTTTTTCTCTTTTCTCTTTCTTTGGTGTGGCTTTTTTTTATGATGAGCAGTGCCGGACGACTTTGCTCCCGTTGGTACCTTGCCCGACGACCGGGGTGCGGAGCTGCAATGGGAATGGGACCACATTGCGGACCTGATCCAGTCCAAAGGGTGGCTCAAGGGAGAAGCGTTGGCCATGTGCGCAAGCACAGTTCGGGCTTCTCTGCCTTGGTTCACCCAGGCAACCAGACGGGCGTATTGGCCATCCCGCCGCTTCGGATCATCTCGTTGAATGCCGACATGTGGTACACGGGCAACGTGTACACCATGATTCAGGGAGCGACCAACCCGGATCGGTCGGGTATGCTGCGATGGGTGACGGACGAGTTGCTCCACGCCGAAGAGAAGGGGGAAAAGTATGGATCATGGGCCACGTCTTGCCCGCCTGGGCCGATGGCGACGCATGGGCCAATCCGACGCAACTGTTTCGAGCGATTGTGGACCGGTTCGCGTCCACGTCGTTGGTTCACCTCTTTTTCGGACATACCCACGAAGACCAGTTCTCCGTCTTTTATCCGTTCCAACCTGCGCCTTCGGCTTCATCCAACATCCCACCGCCGGCGACGGGCCAAAACGGCTCGGCGATGCCCATCGATACCGCTCGTACCGGCCGTGCGACGGCGTTCATGGCGCCCAGCGTAACGCCGGGCAGTAACCTCAACCCGGAGTTCCGTATCTACACCGCCGACCCGCACGGCTGGCACGTGCATGACATCCAGCAGTACGTGACGCGTCTGCAAGATGTCGCTTCGGGGGTGACAGCGTCGCCGGTGTGGGAACTGTTGTACTCGGCGCGCGACACGTACGGACACTTTCCTGCGCTGGTCCAGGCCGGTGCGTATGCCGGCCCGGCGGCGTTGGACCACACTGCCTGGCCCGCCCACTTGCCTCTCAACGGCACCTTTTGGGCCGCGGTGACGGACGAAATGGTGTTGCGCCCGTCGTTGGTTTCGCTCCACACTGCCCTCAGCTCCGGCAACTCGTCCACCGCGCTTCAATGTACCGAGGGCGACTGTTTGCCGGCCAAAATCTGTTACTTGCGCGCGGGCGATGCACGCCAAGGCGCCGAATGCATCCAGGGCTACTCGTCCGTCCAGGGAGGGTAACTTTTTTTCTTTCTTTTTTACATGAGATCCCTTGCCTTTCCCTTGAAGACTTTGTGTCATCCTTCCCTTTCATGTCTCTTTGTCTTTGTTTTTGTCTTGACCTCGGCCTCGGTGCCTGTCTCTTCTCTTCACACCCCCTTTTTGGCTATTCTTGCTACGTACTGTACACGGCTGCGTGTGTCGCAATTGAAACGCGGCCCCAACTGATTTGCCTACCAGTACCAATCCTCTTGTGCCATCGGTAGCTCCCTCTGCCCCATAAAGGGAACGCTCTGAAATGAGAGACGTGTCGTGGTGATCGGATTTTCAAAACGTTCTCATACGTGAACACGACTGTAGAAGGAACCACCGCTTTTGCTGGGCCCCACAGCAGGGCAACAGACATGTAAAATAGAAAGACCAAAACGAAACAAGCGAATGAAAGACAGGAGGGGAAAAGAAGTCAAATAGAGAGAGTCACGAGCGAGCCTACGTATAGTAGTTGCCGCGCATAGGAAGTCGGTAGGCCAAGCCAGACCAGGCCAGGTCAGACCACAACAGGTAGACCAGAGGAGGCTGCACCAAGCCATGTCCATGTCTTGTCCACCACCCCAGTGCATGCTCCCGCGGGGCGAGCGACCGTGGTGGGTCCGCCGTCGGCTGGAGCGCCACCGCGTTCCGCATTCCCATTCGTGCATGGAAGTTGGTGTGAGAACGGGGGGGGGGGGTGCTCAGGCCGCCTGGAAGAGGCTGAGCAGGCCACCAAAGTTGGGCACGCCGAGGCCTGTGGGCGGGTCAAACCCACGGTCGGCCGGCAAGCAGAGTTGGGACACGGGTGGGGGCATCCATGCTTTGCCCTTGGTCACGTCGCGCAGCGCGCGGACGAGTAGGCAGACTGGTACATGGTAGGGTGGATGTACCCGACGGTAGGCAGCCCTTGTTGCGCGCGCGCTGCATTCACCAATGGCCATGTGGCTGGTAAAGATGGGCGAGCTACCGCTGGTACCGCCCGAGGTGTACAGCTGACCTTCAATGTAAATCGGCAGGCCTTCACCCACCGCAGCACCGTCCGAGATGATGCGGCCGGTCAGGTTGAAAAACTTGTGTTCCCACTCGGGCAAGGTGGCCGTGTACGCCTTGTGCGCCGCAGCTTGGTACTGCGGCATCTTGTACAGCCCCGAGTAGCCTGCGCCGCTCCTGGTGATTCATGGGAAGTATGAATGGTGGTGGGTTAGCACTTAGAGTAAGAGAGTACAAGCGGGAGGGGGGGTGGGAGCGAGGAGGTACGTACCAGAATCCACCGGCCGGGTCCGAAGGGTTGACCGCGTGCTCTTGTGAGCCAAAGCCTGCTGTGGCACCGATCAGGAAGATGGCCGGGGTGGTAGGGAAGGGCGGGTTGGAGTGGTCTGGGTTGGTGCACTTGAGATCTTCCGACGATTGCACGCCATTGAGACCCCAATCGCCACTAGCAAAGATGGTGGTGGTACCGACGGAAGCGAGTTTGAGAGCGGCTTTTTGGTACTGCTCCGCCTCGGCCGGCGTCACGTCGGCCTCATCGGGGCCGTACGAGACACTGATCACACCGGGACGGTCTTCGGGTTTGCGCTCATAGACCATCTGCAGCGACTCGAGAATCTCATCGCCGTCGAGGCCAGCAACGAAAAAGAATTCACTGTTCAGCGGCGGGACGACCGAGGCGACCATGCTCAAGTCCAGCGCCGTCTCGGTACCGGGAGGCCGGAGCGAGTTGGTGGCATTGCCCGCGTAGGTGAGCTTGGGCTTGTAGCCCTTGAACTTGGGGTTGAACTTGTCGATAAAGAGGGACAGGTCGTGCAAGTCGAGCGACTGGTCGTCGTACCCAATAATCATAATGTCCGAAAAGCCTTCTTTGGGCTGGTAGTACGTGTCGCCCAGGCCGTACAGCTGGCGCAAACATTTGGGCGTGATGAGCGTCTGGTTGCACGTCGCCGATGCGTCGGCAAGGATCGTGTCGGCGACCTTGAGGTCAACGGGCTTGCGCGGGTGCGCACGGCTCTTGGGGTGAATGAAGCTCGTCATAGGGCTCACGTGCTCGACCAGCCCCGAGATCTCAGCCGGGATGGTGTACGACTCGGCACGGAGCACTTGGCGCTGGCCCGCCACGTCGTACAGCGACAACGGGGACTGGAACAGCTCCTCCACCTCGCTCTGCGCCGTAGTCACCGTCACATAGTCGCCCAGCTTGGAGAAGGCATAGTCGGTGAAGCCCTTTCCCTCGAGCCACTGCTCCAACTCAGCACGCGCATCGGGCGCCGGGGCAACGTAGGACGCCGTCTCGTCGTCCGACACAGCCACGGCATCTGGCCGTTGGAGAGAGAGATCTGGGTGAGACGTTCCTCGAGCGCATCGAGCTTGGGCGACTTGAGGTGGAGGGTGAACTGGTAGGGGGCGGCGAAGGAGCGGCGCTGGGCCTGGATGTGGGGCGGAAGGAGGGTGAAGTGGCCGCTGCCGCGCGAGGCTGGCGCAGAGCGGGTGAGGGCGCTGCTGCCGGCGATGAGAGAGGCGGCGTCGGCAGAGGCCAGCAGGGCCGGGGCCAGGAGGAGCGCCGCACGCAGGCCAGAGAAGAGCATTTGGGGGGGCGGAAGGGGGGGAGGGAGGGCGGGGCAAGCGGAGGGCGGGAGGGTGGGCGGAGGCGCGCGCTTTATACGGTCCACGACGGGCAGGCGAATGGATCAGGTGGGGGATGCCGACAGGCACGTGGACGGCCATCCAATTATCCAAGCGGCAGATGCTGCTCCGGGCCCTCTCAGACACCTGCCGCTGAGCTGTGCCCTGCCGTGCTGGTCGGATGCCATCCCGCCTGTCTGGGCAGCGTCATCGGCGCTGTGCGTGATGCAAGGGGATACTGGCCCTTGCATGATCGGACGCATGCATGATGCCTGATACATACCCATATTGCATGCTCTAGCACGACGAGCGCTTAGCGCTTACCACTTGCTGCTAGACACTCTAGCCACTCTACGTTGATCGATTGTCATTCACTAGTCACTCCATATTCAGCCCAGCCTAGGAGACTGGCGGTGGGCTAGGTAGGCCTTATCGATGGGGTAGCACTTTGGGGCTGCTCAACCGGACAGGCAGCAGCAGCTGACACTGGCGCCCTGCTGGAGGCCAACCACGCGGACAGAGCTTGTTATGAGTCGGATGGCCTTCTGGGCTTCCACATGCTCGTATGTATCAGGCGTAGGTAGGTAGTATGCCGGTGTATGACGTATCCCTTGTACATTGGACGCACACGCTTCCTGCTTCACCTCACCCGCTCACCATCCAATATCCATCCGGCTTTCTGACGCCGAGCATGTGGATGCCCAGCGCACGGTGCAATCAATATTCAATCCGCTCCAACGCCCCATCCACGGGCCAGACCAATCCAGGCGACGAGTGTAGGCGACCAGTGTAGGCGACCAGGGCAGGCGACCAGTTCCACCGACCAGCCACCGACCCCCTCTACCCTCTTCTAGCCAGCCGGCTGCTAGCCACATGCAACAACATGTGCCGCATGGCTGCCTCTTGCCTCTGAGATCTGATTGTCCGGCGCCAGCGCCCAACGCTCAGCGCTCAGAAGGTCAGAGCCTGACGGGCCAAGCGAATCAGCTGGCCAAGCCCCAGGACCCAGTCAGTACTATGCAACAAGCGAATCGAATCCGGTGCGACGCGCGGTTCGACCGTAGCGGTAAGATACAGTGCAAACGATGATGTCGATGATCGGTGATCGGTGATGATCGCCAGCAAGGTGCTCGCGCCCCATAGGGTCAGTGTCTTTCCGCTGGCACTGGCCACTTGCCAGCTGCCCCTCCCCCCGACCCGAAAGAGAACGTTCGGTGACGATCCTTGGGCGTTTAGCGCTTAGCCGCTTAGCTGCTGAGTCTTAGCTCAGCGCTCGGCTCAGCCTGAGCGCTGAGGCTTGGTACGTAGGCCTTCTTTAAGCTTTCCACACCAAGGCACATCCGCCCCGCTAGTCGGTTTCCAATGCGGATTCCACTTCCCACTCCCTCTGGGCTAGAACTGGTAACCGGTAACCGGTCAACGCATCCATGTGGGCGTCTGCGCCCAACAGTCACACCAGCTTGGCTGGTCTTGGCATGCCTTACCTACTCCACTCCTATCTGTTGCAGCAGGCGGATGACTCTATATCTAACCCACGCCTTCATCATATGCGGCCGCTTTCAATTCATGAAGAGAGAGCTTATTCTTCTGAAGCTGATAAAATTCTCACGTGGCCGGTTCACTTGTCCCAGTACTCACAATTACCCTCAGCTTACATGTCCCAGATGGTTGATTCGTATCACCACATCACTGGCAGAGCACCACCAAAGCTCTCTTCCCCATGGCCAGACGTCGAAAACGGCGTCACTCGCACGGCTTGCATCACTCGCACTAGCGCTTCGTAGTATACAAGTCACTAGTAGTCTCGTCTGTCACACGCATCACATGTCACTTCGCCATTTCCTCATGCGGCTAGCCAACTATCAATCGGCAACGCGTCAACCACAACCGTCGCATTATCTCAAGAAAGCGCATCCGGTTTTCACGCTTTCTCTTCTCTCCTTGTCTTTACCGGGAGCTGTCGAGCCTTTCAACCGTCACCGCGTCACACCTGTTGTTCTCAGCGCTTTGTTCATCGATAATTCGCATCATTGCTCCCGGCTGGCCCACTTGTTGGTGCCAGACCCACATGATGAGGCACCCACACCCCAACTCAATTCCACTCCTTCGGTCACATGTCACATCGAAATATGACGACCTCTGACACGTGTTCATATATCCCTAGCATTATACTGTTATCTCCCCGATTTCTCCATTGTCCGCACTGCCAGCACACCGAGCGATTTAACTGAGCGGTTTGCATTTATACCTCTTGTCACTCTTCCAGCTATTAGTACGTCAGTACTGTCATAGTAGAGTTGGCTGATCTCGCTCCCATTTCCAATTTCTTCGTCTCGAGCGTTTCGCTCTTTCCCTGTTTCTCCCACTTCGCACCATGTCCTCTCTGCTCTTGCTTCTTCCCCACGAACGATTGCTACACCCCTTGACCTAGTCTCAATTCTGGTCTCCCTCGCCTTAGCCCCGACTGTGACTCTACCCGCAATACTCCAGAAGGGACTAGGGAGGCGCATTGGGACTTGCAAGTTGTGAGCCCTTGTGACATGTGAGCCAGCTACAGGAGTGACATGTGACAGCTCTCTAACTCACGGGATGAAATGCTGTGGTGAGATCTATATAGCCCATCTGTTGTGGGTAAAAACTGTGTTATGAGAGCACATGTCAACAGGTCCCCATCCCTACTGCCAGGATTTTTTTGTTAAACCCTCTTCTCTCTCTCTTTTTCTTCTCTTTCATTCGTCAGGACTGATTGTACTGAAAGTCTTTCTTCAATATATCGCTACGTTTAGTTTTCAACCTCTCATCAATCAGTACCCACAACGGTCAAACCTTTCACCGTTGTTTTTTCCTGTCAACATACGTATAATGTTAGTAACTAGTACAGGTGCCCTACTTGAAACACCCGCCGTGGATGGTCCACAGTTTGGGTTCTTAAGTGAGAACTGTTGGCAGAGGGTTTTTTATGAAATGCTTTTGTCCATGCAGTTGAACTGTAAGCATCGGGACGATCCCATGTTTCATACGTGTTGCTTGCTCTCAGACCATCAGCAGGACGGGCATATTACCATCATCATACCTTCTTCTCCGTCTATTGTTGTATTAAACCATTATGGACGGTGGTTAGAATCAACCTAACCCTATTAAGAAAGGTCGGATCGAACCCGCCGAGGCGCGTAACCGATCAGCCCCCCCCTCTCAAAGGCCAGTCTTCACGCATAAAAGACGAACGTTTGCACTCACTGCTGCGCTGGTCTGAGATGTGAAAGGAGTCGGGGAGACCGCCGTTGGCTCGCCAGCCATAGTAGCGTATAACACCAGCATTTAATTTGAGATTCATCAACAACATCAGGATGTGGGTGTGCAAAAGAGAGACAGTACTAATCTGGGACATATGAACTTGCGTCTGCTGATGAGCATGACGGTAGGTGTTGGTGTTGGGCGTGTTCACGTTATTCACTCTCTGGCCGTGCTCGGGTCCGCGCGGTCAGCAAATGGGACCAACCACGACATGTGGGGTAAACACATTGTTCCGCCCTTCCAAATTCCAGCCTGGCTGCGATTCCGCCCGCGACCTGCCGGCTGGTTCTGTTTTCTTCCAAGCCCAGCGCAACCGACGCATCAGCCGCCGGCTGCTACTCCATCCACCAATGCTGCTGCTGCTGGCGCTCTGCGCGCATGCGCATGCGCCCTCGGTCGCCGCGCCGCTGCCTGTTGCACGTGCCACGCTTGCCTCGGCCGCCTCGGCCACCTCGGCCCCTCGAAGCCATCCAAGTTTCCTCAGCCCCGCACGTGGGAGGAGATCGCGGTCAGCGCCAGCAAGCCAGCCATCAACCCCCCCACGCCTGCCGACTGGAAGCGGCCCATCCCACCGGGCGTGGAGCCTGCATACGATGCCGCGCTGAAATTCATCGCCGAGCGGAAGAAGGTCGCTTTGGCCGAGCAGGCCAAGGCGGAGCAGGCTGCCGTTGTGGCTGCGACGACGGGCAACCTGAAAGATGTCCCGAAGCTTGTTGCGGAGGCCGAAACGCTTGCGACGCTGTCCGAGTTAAATGACCCGGCTATCCGCTGGGCGTAAGCCAGGTTGGTGCGACATGTCGCGTCCGGCTGTGCGTTACATGCGGGAGCAGTCCTGGCGTCGCCAGACTTACCTCTCTACGGGCGACCGGAAACCCGTCAAGCGCTCCCACCAGGAACTTGGCCCGCTCTTGACGCTCCAATTCCGCGCCCAGGTCATGAAGATCATCCCTGACCTAATCCCCTTTGCTGTTCCGACGGCCGACCTTCAGCTCTTCTATGGTGGGCCATGGCTTTGGCGACCATGGTGGCGTGGCGGGCGATGTCCACCCAGGTGTGCTGGTGCCTGCGCACAAGGTACGTTTGCCCCCCTTTCCTTATGATCGGAACTCGACGACTAACTTGCGCGTGCTTTGACTTCCGCCCCATCGCTCCAGACGCTCGACGTGCCGCGTGTCGAGGCCACCGTCTTCCATCCCGACGAACGGACCTACTCGCTGGCCATGGTGGACCTTGATGCGCCCGATGAGGAGCACGTAACCTACCAGCAGTGGCTTCACTGGCTCATTGAGGACATCCCACTCAGTGCAACCAACACGGTGATTGACCAGGCCCGATTCTGGCTGGCGAGAGTCCGGGCAAGGTGGTGCACCCCTATGTCCCGCCTCACCCGGCCCAAGGCAGTGGCAAGCACCGGTACGCTACGGTGCTCATGACCAAGCACAACGCCGCCGATGACGGATTGGGGCTCAAAAAGTCGAGCGATAACGAGTACAAAACGCCGGTCACCTCGAGCGCCTACCCATGCCCCCGCTGCCGCCTCAAGTAGCCAAGGCCAAGGCCGGCCAGCTGTCCATTCGCGGGAACGGTTCAGTATGCGTGAGTACCTAAGTGTCCGCGGCTTGGACGTCGCTGGTCTCCACTTTTCCGCGAACAGTGGGACGAAGGCCAGCCGGCCAAGGCGGTGACCAAAGTGCATCAGGACCTGGGCATCCCGGAGATCATCTACGAGTCGGTCGTTCACTACGCTCCCAAGAACTATGTTCCGCCCAAGGCATAAGGAGGCCCCAGATGCATTGCATGTCTCTCTACCCATCGTCTCTGCTGGTATACCATAGGCTTGCCCTCGTCCCCACTTGCACAGGGGGACTCCTTCCCCCACTCCTTTCCCACGCGATCGCGGGCGCGGCGGTGAAGGGATTTTCAGGGCAGGAACCAATCGTAGGGTTGCTGCAACCGGGCGTGGCGGGTCACGTGACGGGTAAGAATGCAATGTTCAATCGTCCCATACCCCCTCGGTGCGAGGGCGAGAGTGGAGCTTCTCGTTTCGCTCGCTTTTTCGACGTGGAGCAGAGAGCAGCTGCCGTGCGCAGGCACCTCCACCACTGCGCCCCGCCATGCCCGTCCCGTCCTGCGTGCGCGGCAAGTACTGGCTGCTTCCCGTCGCCGCCGCGCTCGCCTGGCTCATCGACCTGCTGGGCCTGCTGGCGCTGTGGGCACACGAGGGCTATCCGCGCTACCGGCCCTGGCTCGGCCAGCTCGTCTACATCTCCAACATTGCCGCCGCCACCCCGACCCAGCACGGGTTCTTTATGGTGTTCTCCATCGCCACCGCCGCCTGTATGCCGCCACTATCCTCACTGTCCACCGCCTCCGCCGTGCCCACCACATCCCCCACCCTCTCCACACCATCTCTTGGCTGTGCGGCTGGGCCTCGTTGGGGTGCACCATGGCTGGGTGTGCGGTGCTGGTCACGCTGTCCATCATGGATGCAACCAACTACCCTAGCTTTCACTGGTCCTGCACCATCAGCTTTATTGTCTTTATCTGTGTCGCTGTCTTTTTCCAATGCTGTGAGCTTTTTATACTCGCCTACTCCCATCGCCACCGCTCGCGCCGCCTCTTCCATATCCTCGTGTGGAACGGCGTGTTCAAGTTCTTGTCCTGCTCGGATCCATCGTGCTTGCCCTGGTCTTTGCTGTCATGTACCTCCGATGCGACGGGGATGCGCGCAAGGACTGGCATCCCGACTGTGAACGCTCCCTTACCCTTTCGGCCGCGGCAGAATGGGCGATCGCACTGGGCTTTGTCCTACTGATACTGTCCTACATTGTAGACATGTGGGACGCACACCACGAGCTCGATCCTACTGAGGCCTATCGCCAGCGTCTTCTCCCTCTCGACTCGCTCGACACGGATGACGAGAGATGAGGAGGAAGACCTGGGCTTGGACTTGGGCCTGGAAGGCACGCCGTTGCAGGACAGATTAGCTTGGTCCACCAAACCTTCTTCCTACCTCCCCCTCTCACTCGGGTCGGACGAGTCGCTGGACCGTCCTGCCCACCGCCTCGACTCACCCCCTCTGCCTGAACCTGATCACCCAACGTCGCCGCTCCCATTAACAAGGACACCCTCACCACCTGCCCTCGCTTGATTCCTTCCTTCTTCCCCCCCCCCCCCCCCCCTTCCCTTCCCCCATCCCCTTCCCGCCACGATGCCCGCTCTGACCCGCAGGCGCGAGTCTTCCATGCCAGCCACTCGGTTGTGCCTTCCTCCCTAGCTTGCTGGACATTCCATTGTCACGCATTGTTACTCATTGCCACCCCAGATGCCCATCATTCTGCATTCGAGTCGCCGTGTGCCTTTCGCCCTTGTGGCCTTGACCCCCTCACACTCTTGTAATCTAGCATTCTCCTTTGCTCTTGTCTGCTCACGCATCACGGGGCACGCGATGTGCGTCTGTGTACCTGTCACGGTGGTAGGGCCGACGCGGTCCAGAAAGTGGGAGAAGTACAGAGCTCGGAACATTGGTAGGGACGTCCTTCCCTCGATGCCTCCCTAACTAGAGACGAAGAGACGGGGCAGTAGGGCGCGTAGTATGGCAAGCCAAAGAGTCTGGCCGGGCAAGAAAAGGCGAGCGAGTGGACAGGTAGACCGCTGTATGGTCTTATCATCAGCTGACAGTCCCCTTGCGCCCCCCCAAGGGATACTGACGACTAGCTTATTGCCGGTAGACCACAGACGGCACATGAGGTTCAAGCAGTTTCCTGGGGTACCCACAAGTCTCTGGGCTATGTTACAAATCCGCCACAACACTAGCGAAGCGAGCCCGGTTGGCATCCTCCTGCAGGCTAGAAACTGTAGCATTCGGAAATGCGATGAATGCACGATGAATGCATTTGTGTATCCACGTTCAACCCACCTTCAATCTCCACTACTTCTCGGTGCCGGGAACGGCGATGGTGCGTCCAGGATGGTAGCCAGACTGGGCACGGCGGCGCCCGGGGTGGATAACGGATCTTGCCTGGGAGGATGGCTGCGCAGCCTGCGCACCAGGTCCAGCGTTTGTTCTCGCACCCCGTGCGCCACCACGCTCCCGGGCCGAGAGGACAAAGGCGGGGTGTGATCCGTCACTGGGGCCGCCACGCCCGCCGCGCCGACCAGGCCGGGTGGTCCAAGGCGGCGCGGGCCGGCCTCCGCCACGGCTGGCGTACCGAGTGCAGCTGTCATCCGCATCCCGTTCACGTCCAGTCGCACATGGCCCCGCGCATCATGCGTCCGCACCATGTGACGCACCGTCTTGGTATCCCAGACGATCCGGTAGCCTGTTGCCTCGACGCCTTCCACGTCGGTCATGCTGCACAGCGGCATGCGCTTTGGAGGCACGTCGCGATGTCTCCGCCCCCGGCTCCGATTTTGACTTGCCACCGTCTCGCCCCGTACATCCGACTCGTCAACGTACGCCTCATCCGTGCTGCCCGTCCGGGCCAGGGACTCGTCCCTGCCATGCTCGTCACCTGACAGCGAGGCGTCTGCTCTCCGTGCGGATGGTTGGGTCTCAACGATCCAGTTGTTGTGACGCAGCGTAGCCAGCACGTCCGGCAACACCATCCCCGTCGCATGGGCCAACGAAGAAATCGTAGGCGCTTCGGCTGGCTCGCGGTGGGCGGGAGGACAAACGGTCCAGGATGCGAGCGAGGGCCAAGGTCCAGTAACGTTCATAGGTTAACGCACCCAAGTCCGACAATGGCTTTTCCGGCGATCCGAGCAGACATGCCACACGAGAGAGGTAGTAGGACACGTCAATCAGAAAGTTGCCCCAACCCATGCGCTGGCGGATGGGAGGGTCATGATGCAGGATAAGTTGTATGCTTCCAAGGGTTCTTTCTCCTTGCTAAAGTATCCGACAAAATGCGCGCCTCCACCATCGTTCGCACCCTGCTCCGCGTCCCCTTCAGCCCCGTCCATCTCGACGCAGATGTAAAACAGGAAGGTGTTGACCTCATAAAAGACTGTCTTGTGGTCGAGAAACATCTTGGCCAGCAAGCACAAGTTTTGACAGTACATCTGGTTCACACGACACATGTTAGGGACCACCGCACTGGTCGACAGACAGAGAGACGGGGGGGGGGGGGGGGGGTAAGAAGAAACGCCACGCACCTTATTTTGGGCCCCATCCACCTCGTAGATGCGCACGTTGTTATGCGTATAGATCAACGTCCCGGGCGGACGAAAGTATTTGCATTTGATCCGGTGCCGACAGGCCATCATACTCGACGTCATGAACTTGAAGCACTGTCCACACATGTGCATTCGCCCGCCCGGCACCAACGAGTACTCATCCGGCAACGGCGCCCCATACCACGTATCAATCTCAATTCCCTCAAACCGGATGCGGTTGATGGGCTTCAACTGCGACGGGTCCACCCCGTTGCCGCAGCGGCAGCAAGCACATGAGGCGTGGCTACCACCGTCGATACTCCGGAGCTCACTCTGCCTTTCCGCGATGAAGGCAGGGCACTGCGGGCAAACATTTGGCGGTCTTCCGGCCCAGGCCGGCCCAGATCCATGTTGGCCTGGGCCAGTGACAGCAACCCGTGAAATGGGTTCAGGTCTTCAGCCGTCGGATCGGCCCCAGCATCGTCCTCGCCCCACGCAACGGGGACCAAATGGGTCCCGTCCGTGGGCTCATACGTGCCTGCTGAATGCCGTGAGATGGAAGACCGGTCCGAGTCCGACAAAGAGACATCCTGTTCCGGGCTGGCATCGCTTTCGTTCTCGGAATCATCCGAAGACAAGGGTGTGTCGTCGGCTCGGACCCGTGGGTGAAGTTGGAGGCGAATTCGGTTAGGACCGGAGCGCGTGGGGTTCTGGATTGATCCTCCCTTTGGGGGTTGGCGCGCGGACAGGTCGGATCGGGAGGGATGGGAATGGTTCGCGTTGGAAGGATTTTGACGCATGGAAGCAGGGTTAGCGAAATCAGGTGAAGATGAATGCGGAAGTGGAGGTGATGATAACGGCGGCCCTGATGGGTGCGGCAGGGTGCATCGGCGGTACTGTAGTAGGTTCTTGTGCGGGATCTTGAGCGGTTGATGGAGTCGGATCGGAAGAAGGTACAGGGAACTGGGGATCATTACGGTTTCTGGCCGAGAAAGATGGCAGAGGAGGAACGGAAGAAGTGGTGCGTGCTAGTGAAGAATGGGGGGCTGAGGGCATAGGCGCACAAGAGGTGCGCGAAACGTGTGATTGAGCTGGGCGGGTGCGGGGTGCGTGCGAGGGGGGACGGCCTACCCTCCGGACCATAGGCGCGCCTAGGGAAAACTCCTCTTCTGACGTAACCTCGTCCATGGACCGCATCAGAAATCCGTCGGTCTGAACCGTTGAAGTTCGCGGCGTTCGGCGGGGTTGTGGTGGGGAGGGAGGCGGGGATACAGGAGCCAGCGAAGGATCTCTCAGCGTCCCAGACGCGGCGGAGGTGCTGGCACGTGGTTGTGACGCACGATGAGTGGTGGACCGAGAAGAGGAGTCCACGGAAGTGCGGGAGACCTTTCGCCGACGCTTGGATGGGGGAGGCGGCTCATCGTTGCTAGACCCGTCGGCCATTGAGGTAGAGCTCTTTCCCCGAGACGTTGGCCGTGGGGTTGAGCGGGGGCGCTTGAGCACTTCCGACGAGCTTCGTCGTACATTGTTGCGCGGGGTGCGTGTTGGGGCAGGTGGGACAAAGTCCGGTGGTTAAATCAGGATGGGTCGGAAAGTTTTCGGCAACACAGACAGGACAACTCCACCATCCGGGAGGCACGACGGCGAGGCCAACACAATGGGTATGCCATGCGCGATCGCAACACGAGCAAAACAAAAATGTGGCTTCCTCCTCGTCCGACTCGGGCTTTTTGGCGCACACTTCGCATCGTTTGCACTCGGAGCAAGTCCATGGGTACGCCCGCACCACATCCAGCTTCCACACCGCTTGCTCTTTCCAACTCAAGCAGGATGCATGTCCCGCCGAGCCACATAGATGGCATGCTTCCAGCGCTTCGGGAACCTCCATCACCTCCATCCGTTCTGCCCCAGGCAGGAGAGGGATCGGACCTGTACCATCCTCTCCACGCTCTGATCCCTCCCCTGGCCCCTTGCGACTGTCATAGTTAGTGCTAGTAGTTTCATCCTCGTCTTGGTCCTCGTCCTCGTCGTGGGTGTGCATAGAGAAGGGAACCAATCTCCCGTCAGGCATGACAGCCACAATTTGACGGCGGGTGACGGCATTGGCACGCTTTCGACACTCGGTAAAGGCGCATTTGGGGTCAGGCCGATGGGGAGGCACGGTAGCGTTCCGCTGGGACCAGGTTTGGCCAGACAGCAGGGGGGCAGAGGGATCGAATTTCTTCTTCTTGGGGCGACCAATGCGTGGGCGGGGCAGCGGATGCGACGTGTTGGAGGCAGAGGAGGGAGGGGGAGGCGGGGCTGCTGGGGCGTGTTTTCTGGTAGCAGTCTGGGGGCCGCGCACGGCAGAGGTGGCCGATGACGAGGAAGGCATCGAGGGGGAGCGGGAGGGGGAGGGGACTGTTTTGCTCTGGTTTGTGGCATACGACCCACTGGGACTGCGGGAGGCGCGTTGGGGGCCGAGGGTGAGGATGGCGGGCGCGTAATCCGAGTCGGGCTCGCCATCTGCATCGGCATCTGCGTCGGCAACTGCAGCGGCATCTGCGTCGGCATGTGCAGCGGCGTCTGCAGCGGCATCTGCAGCGGCATCTGCCTCGGCGCCGTCCTGGAGCGGATCGGCATCTGGCTCGAGACTGGGTGGGGCGGCGGGGGTGAGGACGAGGCGGGTGGCCGGCGGCGCAGGGCGCGGGAGGAGGGCGGCAGGGGCGGCAGGGAGGAGCGGGGGATGGGCATGGGCGACATGGGCATGGGCAGCGTGACGGACATGGGCGCGGGCCCCGACATGCGCACAGGCAGCATCCACCCAGGACGTGAGGGCAGAGGAGGCGGCCAGCCGAGGCGGCGGCCTGGGCTGCTTCTGGCTCGGATGGGCTCGCTCCTGGGCCAGCCACCGCCACCTGCTTACGTCACGCCCGCTTACCTCAGCCGCACCGCCCCTCGCCCTCCCCCCGCGCAGGGCACCAACACACCCGCACCGCGCCGCCATTCCGCCGCCTGTCTGTCCCGCCGCTCCACCAGCACACCGGCCTCACTCGGGCGCCAGCAGCTCCGCCTGCGCGCGGTGAGCGCATCCACCTCTCGTGCGTCCGCAGAGCAACAGCAGGCCCCTCTTCCTTGGTTGGCATGCCGCCATGATGCGCTGCCACAAGCGTGACAAGGCACCGCGATCACACCCACTGGGAGTCATGTTTCTTTGCGCTTGTCCGCCCGCAAGTAAAGAACGATCGGTTCGTCTTGGTCAGTTTACTGGCAGGGTACAAGTATTTCCTTGGGTCGGTTGATCAGACATCCCAGCAAGTACAGTGGTAACATGGTCATTGACGGAGCCATCATTATCCCCAGGCCCCAGGACGAATTGTATTTGATGGAAACTGACTGGAACAGGTGGAATCTTCACAAAAAGGCACACCAGAGATTGAGTGTATGCCACCACCCAGAAAGTACAGCCCAGGGTGCCGTGGAAGATTGCGTTTCATCATGGGATAAGTTCTTCCCCCAGTGTGGATATATGGCCTACCTTGGTGGCGACACACCACAAACTCAATGGTTCTGGGGCCCGAGACGAGACCTCGTCGTCCGCCCCCGCCCCAGTGCTGCCCCCCCCCCCCAGGGAAGCTCTATCTTGCCACACCCTTCTGCGCTTAGAACATACAGAGAACGAGTTGGGCTTGGTCTCCTCCCTCCCTCCACCCTGAATCACATCTCCTGGGACGGCCACACCCCAATTCATCACATCTAGCAGCTGTTCAATTATACCCCCCCTCCGGTATACTCACAGGGGGGACGGTATTATTTTTCTCTATTCTCCTGGGTGACATCGGTTTTTCAAGGACTATGCGGTCCTTGGGCAAGGTGGGGATGAAGAGAGGCACACCCTGCCACTCCGGGGCCCGTACCATCAACGGTGTTATGAGGCTGGGGGCCGGAATGAGACGCACTCGCGCAAGGCACAGTGCAACCCTACTGCTCCACACGTGCAGGCGCCAGATGCGGACACCAGCACAGGCGGAATGAAAATGGAAAAAGCCGCGGGAGGAGCCGCTGGCTTTTGGTTTTTGGCCACCACTCGCCTGCTGGGAATGACGCCACGCACACGAGCCGCGTCCAAGCGCCGCGCCTCGGCTGCGTCTGCTTCTGCGTCTGTGTCTGCTTCGGCGGCGTCGGCGGCGTCGGCGGCGTCCTCGTCCCCGTCCTCGGCTCGGGCGCCCCAGCCGCCGGCCAAGCGCCCGCGCACCGCCCCCCTTCCGCCGCCCTCGCACCCCCGGGCAAGGCAGGCGTGCCGTCGCAGCCCGCGCTCGCAGAGGACACCGTCCCTCTCTCGCTCTCACCGCCCGGCCCTCGATGGCCTCCGTCGACCGTCCTCCTCCGCCGCCGCATCCGCCCCCGATCAGGTCCACGCCCAAGGCTCAGAGGAGGACAAGGACAGCCGCCATGCCGACTCCGATGCCCATGTCGACGCCGATGAGGGCGAGGATGATGCCAGCGACAAGGAAGACGACGCTCCGGATGAGGAGGATATGGATGAAGAAGGAGGAGGGGAGGAAGAGGAGGACGAAGACCTCCTTTACTCGGACCCCGACTCGGATGAGATCTATGACCACGAGTCTCCCACTGGCTTCATCAACCTTGGCCCGCTTACCGGGCTCTTTGTCGATGCACCGGACCAGTTCTCTCCTATCCTCGCCAAACTTCAACAGGGTGATGTATCCCCTTCCGCCCAGCTTGCTGCACTGGACGAGTTGGCGACGCTGCTGAGTATGTGCCAGGAAGATATGCTTGTCTCGGTTCCGCTGAAGTCCCTCGTCAACGCATTGATCTCGATTCTATTGGGTGGTGCGCCATCAGACGAGCCGTCTTCGTCTTCACCCCGACCACTAGACCCTGAGCTGTTGCCCGAGCGGCAGGTGCTTGCAGCACGCTGCATAACGAACCTACTCGACGCACTTCCTTTGGCTGAAAAGGTCGTGGTGCGTCAGGGCGGTGTGGGTGCGCTTGTTTCCAAGCTGCGAGCAATGGAAACAATCGAGATGGCCGAACCAGTGCTGCAGGCACTGGAGAAGATTAGCGGCGAAGATGCTGCTGCGGTGGTGGCCGAGGACGGGCTTACGGCTTTGCTCCAACACCTCGAGTTCTTCAATGTCCATCTGCAGCGCACGGCACTAGCTGCTACTGCCAACTGCTGCCGCTCGCTTGCACCCAAGGACCTCGATCGCGTCCTCCCGGCCATCGCTCTTCTTTCTCAGGTTGTGGTGAGCACGGATCGTCGTCTTCAAGAGCTAGCCTGTACTGCCGTCGTTCGAATCTTTCAAAGCTTTCAGTCGCAGCCTTCACTCTTGGCCCAGTTGGTCACGCCATCCCTCTGTGCTGCGCTCGAGACGGTGCTCCTACCGGCCCAAGGAACCCAGGCTGCTCTACCCGGGACGATCGTGACTGATTTGGTACGCGCCCTTACTTTGGCTGCCAGCGCCGCACCGGCTGTTGCACATGATTTACGTGCCAGTGGGGTAGGGGAACCGTTGCTTGCTATCCTCACTGGGTCCTGCCATCCCACTTCCACCGCCGATAAGATGGAAGTGCTGCAAAACTTGGCTAAGCGCCCGGCAGAGCAGGTAGAGGCCACCTTGCAACTGGCTCGCGAGCTCTTGCCTCCGTACCCCTCCGACACTACCGACGACGCTGAACCTGATTGTGTGATGGAGAAGCTTTGCACTTTGCTGACACCCGCACTCATTGAGGTGCACAACGCATGCGTTGCCCGGGCAGTGCGGGACTTATGCCTGTCTGCTCTGCTCCAGGTGGTTGCCTGGGGCAGTGCGGAGCAGCTCAAGAGCATCCTTGAACCCCTCCCCTTGGCCGCCCTTCTCGCCCAAGTTCTTTGGACAAACGCTCCACTGGGCCGGGTCTTGACGGCTGTAAAAATTGCCGAGGCCCTTCTGACCAAACTACGACCTGTCTACATGCCCCTTCTTCAACGCCAGGGCCTCTTTGAACTTACGCACCAGTGGTTCATAGACTCCTCTCTTGTACCTGGGGGCAGTCCTGGCAAGCAACATGTCTCCAAATCCCGGCGCGGCAATGCCTCCCCACGTCTAACTCGGACCCAAAAGGAGTTGGTGGCCTGTGCTAAAGCGATTCATAACTTCCCGCCTGTTGACCAAGATGGGACTTATTTTTATTATCGACTTGAGGATTTGGTCACCAATCTCTCCGACGCTCGTCTCCCCCAAACAGCAGAGGAGGTACTGGGCCAGATCTTTGGCCTCGCTGCTGCACCAGAGGGCTTGGCGCCATGGGAGGTACTGCAATCCTCGCTTCTGAACGTGCTTTTCTCCATCATGGGTATCCGTCTGGTTCCCAGTATGGCGTCCTGGTCACCTTCCCCCCTTGAACGGCGTGAGCTCTTCGTTCGCTCCCTAGTGAAACACAGGGCGGGTGCTGCCGAACTAATACAGTGCCTCCAAGGCATCGTGACCAGTCTGGACGTGTTCCCGCTGGTTACACTTGCGAGTGCTATGGATGAGGAGACGCGTCGGCTTCCGGGCCTGGGACTTACGAACCAAATGCGCCTGACTCTCGTGCCTGCTGAACCGAATGATGTGCCGCGTTCCTGCCGTGGGATGGTGATTGGAACCCACGCGGTCGCACCGCTTAGCACGGTCAATGAGTTTCTCCACTCCAAATTGCACGTGAGTGAGATGATGGCGACGAGAGGGGCGCATGGTGCCGAGGGTCGTCATCCTTTAGCTTCGGTCCTGGCTGCCTTGGCACGGCGTGAGGGTCAGGAGGAGGAGGACAATGATCGCGGCCCCCAGCGGGAAGAGGCTACGCGCTCATTGATGGAAGACATGGTGGGCGGCTCGTTAGATGACATGGTCATGGACGAGGATGAGGATGAGGATGAGGACGAGGGCGATGAGGGAATGTGGCTGGATCATGACCCTGCTCCCGCGGACGAGACGGACGAGATCCCAGCACGGTCGAGCAGCCATGCACCTGACGTGTCTAAAAACTGCACCTACAACGGCGCCAGCGCCAACACAAGCGGCTGTGCCATCCTCCTCTTCTGCCCCGGGCGCTTCTGATCATGTGCCGAGGCGGCCGCGTATTCTGGCCGCAGAGGATGGATCTGGCCAGGATGATTGGCACTTGGTCTTCCGTGCTGGGGAGCGCGAGGTTGGTCCCGACGAGACGGTGTTTGGGGCGGTGTACAAGATGATGAAAGACAAGGACCCATCTTGGTCACCTGATCTTTCATTCTGGACCACCCCTTTCCCCCTCACGTACAGTAAAGTTAAAGGAAAAGAACCTCCACCTCCACCCAAGGGAACTAGTACGTTACCATTTTGCTTGTTGTGCATCACGTGGATGAGACTGACTTGCATTTTCTCCAGATGACAACAAGGACGAGCCTACGGATTCCACGCCTCGGCCAACATTCGACTCGGAACTTGTGGACAGGATACTTCGGTTGCTGCGCATGATGTACGACGCGATGAGCCAGCTGCCAGCGGAGGAAAAACGAAGTCGAATCCCTATTTGTCAACGTGCAATTGTCGGCCAAGTTGAACCGACAGTTGGAGGAGCCGCTGTTGGCCGCCAGTGATCTCCTGCCTTCCTGGACCCACACTCTAGCGAGCGAGCACCCATACCTCTTCCCCTTCACCACCCGCTTCTCCTTGTTGCAGGCAGTCGCCTTTGGCTCCCCCCGTCTCGTTGCTCGCTGGCAAGCCCAAGTGCGCAGCGTTGGTGGCGACAACTCGTCGGTCACCCGAGCCCGGGATGAGGCGTTTGGCTACCTTGGGCGTCTGGCACGGCAAAAGATTCGAATTGCCCGCGACCACATCCTTGATTCGGTAGTCAAGATTTGTGAAACGTATGCTTCCACCTCGTCTGTGTTGGAGGTGGAGTACTTTGACGAGGTAGGCTCCGGTCTCGGGCCTACCCTCGAGTTTTACTCTCTTGCCTCGCGCGCCTTCGCTCGCACTGACACTGCTATGTGGCGGGGGGAAACGGTACGGAGGGGGAGTTTGTCACCGCGCCTCAAGGTCTCTTTCCTGCACCTCTGTCCCGCCAGCAACAAACTACCGCGAACGGGCAGCGGCGATTGGAACTGTTTAGGTCGTTGGGCACGTTTGTGGCCAAGTCGCTGATCGATTCGCGCATCATTCACCTCGATCTCAACCCCATTTTCTGGGCGCTCCTCATTGGGCAGTCGGTGCCTGTGACAACCCACACCCTGGCCCAGATTGATGCGGCACTTGCCTCCTCGATGGACAAGTTGCTGGTGCTGCCGAGAGATGAGGTGGCGTCGCTCGGATTGGATTTCACTCTGCCTGGGGACGAGACGTTTGAGTTGGTTGCGGATGGCAAGAACAAGGAGGTGACGGGGGCGAATGTGGAAGAGTATGTGATGCTGGTGACCAAGGCGTTTGTTGGCTCGGGGACCGAGGAGGTGGTAAAGGCGTTCGAGACGGGGTATGCCAAGTTGATGGACCCACGTGCGTTGCGCTTCTTTTTGCCGGCCGAACTGGAGGGCATGTTTGGTACCGCGCCCGAAGACTGGTCTTACCCCACCCTCCTCGCCACTGTCAAGCCGGACCATGGGTTTGGGGTGGACTCGCCCGCGTACCAACACCTGCTTCACCTCATGGCTTCCTTTTCGCTGGAAGAGCGCCGGCTGTTCCTTGCCTGGCTCACGGGCTCGCCCAAGTTGCCCATCGGCGGGTTTGGAGCGCTGCAACCGCGGTTGACGGTGGTGAAGCGGCCGCACGAGGCGCCGCTGCATCCGGATGATTACTTGCCGTCGGTCATGACGTGCGTTAACTACCTCAAGTTGCCCGACTACTCCTCCGCCACGGTGGTGCAGCAACGTATGCGCAAGGCCATTCACGAGGGCGCTGCGTCCTTCCATCTGTCCTAGTAATAACCATCCAGCATCCAAATCATCAATCCGCTGCACGCTATCGTCTTTGCCATTGTCCTTGTCCTTGTCATTGCCATTGCCATGGCCATATCCTAATCCCAATCCTACTCCCAGTCCCAGTCCCAATCCCACTTCCACTCCCTCTATCTATATTAATAGCTCGCTCGTGTGCAGTGTTTTAGCGCGTGAAGCTGTGGAAGCTTGACTGCACAAAAAGTAAAGCGTACTAACGTTTGACGACAGAAATACTATTAGCGCGCCAGAAGACGAGCCGTGCACCGTTTAGCACGCCGCAAGGGCAGCTAACAGCGATGGGAGGGCTGGTGATGTTGCCATGTAGTTGAACGCGGATCATGGCTAGGTGCTTTCCAGGCATTAGCTAGTTTTTACTTAGTGTTTAGTACACGTATAGCCCCACATCTACTCTCAAACTCAAATCGCTTTCTTTCCTGTATATTATTTGCCTTTTCACTGGCATCTGTATCTCGCTCCCCCTTCTACCCGTTACTGCTTCTCCACCACTCTCTGCTGTACCTGCTGTCCGCCTTCAGTGTAGAGAGACTGGTCTGTGCCGGTTGCGTTTTGGCCTACTTGCGTTGCTAGTAGACTCTCGTTTCCAGTCTAAGTAATGGCCCACCGTTTAACGTTCGTTCAAGCCCCAGCGCGCTCGGCGCTCAATCGCTGTGGTGCTTTTTCATCCTTCAAGCTTCCACGCCCATCTCTTTCTACCCCATCTTTCCGCCCGTGCGCCATTCTATGGTAAAAACCTATGTCCCTTGGTCTCGTCTTGACATGCAACCGTGTTGAAGGGAAACCATGATTGGAAAGTGTGGTCATCGGTGCGGCAACAGAACAGGAAGAAAGCGAAAAGCGACGAAAGGGCGAAAGCTTGAAGAGGGGAGGAAGGAAAGGGACAACAGGGGAGACAAAACCCCACCCACCCATACGTGAAATCAGTCCATGCTCCAGATCATGATCTTTTTGAGCATGCCCTTCAAGTTCTGTAGGGGAGCCAAACGCAGGTCAGATCACAACATCAACACACACTGGGAGAAAGAAAGAAAAGGAGAACAGGAAAGAAAGAAACGACGTACCTTGCCCATCCGATTGCCGTTGGCAGTCAAGTGCTGTTCCATCCGCGTGCGAATGGAAGCGAGCTGGGGCAACAGAGGTGCCATGCAGGCCTGGTTGTCATTCGAAGGATTGAGCAGCAAGGCGAAAAAGTCGGTCCAGACGTCCTTGTTCCAGTACCTTCGTAAGGGTGCCGCGATGGCCAACTGGCCATCCTGCTCCTTCGTCTCGAGGTACTTGCCAAACAGGAGCGTGTGAGCCACCGCGGCCACGCCCATGTAATCCGCATCGTACTTCCATGCGCGGCCCTGGCGGATGGCAGGGATGTCCCGCGCGTCGGGGGTCCAGCCTGCTTGGAAAGTCTGCGTGGGCGGATAGAGGGTGGTATCGATTGAGCGACCGAAATCGACCAGGGAAATTCCAGCCTTGTCCCACCCCTGGTCGCCTGTGGCCGAGTAGATGGCAGCGCTGGGAGCAGCAATGCGTAGCAGACAATTGTCAATCTTCACGTCGCCATGGATCATGCCCACTTTGTGCAGCGCTTCAATCGTGCGCAGTAGTTCGACGGTAAAGAACATGGCCAGCAGCTCGTCGATACCTTCGCCCTGCGCGGCCACACCGGCATCGCGTGCGTGGTTGACAAGACCGAGTAAGGTGCCTTGGGGAAGGTAGTCGAGGAAGAGCAGGCTGGCATCCTTGTAGGCCACAAACCTGCGCGCTTGTACCACCGATGCCCCCGCCCGCTCCGAGCCCAGGAGCGCAGCCACCTTGCGCAGACAAAAATTCCCACCGGTTCGCAGGCGCCTCGGCCTTGACAGCCACCATGCCTTGCGTGCCATCGTCCGAGTCCGAGTCCGAGTCCGAGTCGGCATCCGACAGGGACAAGTCGGCCATCGCCTTGCCCAGGTCAGGCTGGATGACGCGGTCCAGGTCCTGAGCAAGGAAGACCGAGGCAAACCCGCCCTCGCCCAACTTTTCTGTCACTTGGAACATGCTCCCCCCCAGTTCGAGCGGCGCGGCGCGCACCACCGTTCCCGTTGCATCCAGCGACTTTTTGCCCCGCATCTTGCCCGCCTTGGTGAGTGCATCCAGCTTGCCCTCCACGGGATGGTGGGAGAAATCAACGTAGCCTGCCTCGGCCTCGAGGGGCGTGGGAAGCTGGGCCAACAAGGAGGCAAGAACCTCAGCGTTATCAGGATGACATGGGTTGGGGATCTGCACCCCCAGAGAAGCAGTCTGGGTGGCTTCCGCTGCTGGTTCTAGAGGGCGCAGGGGCGGTTGGGTTGGTGCTTCTGCCTCTTGCTCTTCCTCTGATTCCGCTGGCTCCTCCAGCCGGGGAAGAGGGGTCCTGGGCGTGATTGGCACGCGCCCACTCGGCGTCGCCGGTGGCCCGTCTCGCGCAAGGGACAGACGCATCCCGCGCGACACGGCGGGCGAGGGGGCCCACATGGTGAAGCGCGTCACTTCGGTCACCTCGGTGATCGGCGACAGGGGGCGATAATACTCTTCCTCTCCCCCGTCCTTGCGCCATCCAGTGGCAACAGCGAGGCGGGCGCTCCATACTCTTCTCTTCTTCCTCGGTCTCTCCGAGAGACAAGCCAAAGTTAGGAACCCCCCTCTGGGCAAGGGCACGAGAAGCAGTGGGCTTGTGCACGGGCGTGCTGGGCACAGCAGGTACAGACCCAGGCTCGAGCTTGGGCCCTGGGGCGGGTACAGACGTGGGGTGGAAGCAAGGACGGGTGCACTGAGCGCGGGCACAGGCGCAGACGCAGGCGCAGTCGTCGGTACCAACGGATCCGAACGCGGTGGCGCAAAGATATCCGTCTCGTCCTCGTAGATTTGCAGACTGGACGATCCTCGGGCTGGAAGAGCACGGGCCTGGAGGGGCTTACGTGCCACATGGTCTTCTTTTGGCTCCTCCTCCTCTTCCTCCCCTTCCGTGTCTGAATCAGAGTCCGAGTCCGAGTCCGACTCCTCACTGCTCTCGCCATCGTCGCCGTTGAACATGTTCTCCACCTCGAGCATCGCAGCTTTTGTCATCACGGTCGGACTCGGGGGACGTTTGGGCTGGGGTTCCATCACGGCATCCATCGCTTCCGATGCCTGTGCAGGGGCCGGAGCCGACGATGGCAGCGGCGCAGCGAACAGAGGTTTGCGGCTGTTGGGCGAGGGCAAAGTAGGCAATCCCGCATCAGCCGTGACTGGCGCAGGTTTCTTGATGATGCTGTTGGCCTTAGGGGTGTGGGCAGGCCGTTTCTCACCCAAGACAGATTTGGGCGGGCGGGCGCCACTCGGCCCCAAGAGCTTGGACCCCAGTACTGGCTTGGGCAGTGGCCTGTCCTGCCAACTCGGCGGTTTGGATGCTGGAACGGCCTTCTCGCCCAGAGGTGGTCTGCTGGGGATTGGTTTGTCCCCCAGGACGGGCGTCTTGGTAGAGCTACCAAGTGCTTTCTCGCCCAAGATGGGCGTCTTGGCGGACAGTGTCTTTAGACCTAACACGGGCGTCTTGCTGGGCAGCGGTTTTTCACCCAAGATGGGTGTCTTGGGCGGCAAAGTCTTCTCTCCAAGGATGGGTGTCTTGGTCGGCACCGACATTGCACCCCCCAAGACGGGTGTTTTGGTCGACAAGGCCTTTTGTCCCAAGATGGGGGTGGATGGTGCTTGCGTGGGATGGCTTGCGCCCAGCAGTTTCTCCCCTAGCACACGCTTAGCGGGAGGAACGGGCGCGGCTAGTCTTGCTGGCTTCTTTTCCCCCAACATGGGGCGATCTGAGCGCGTGAGGGCGAGCGAGCGTTTGGAAGCCAACGGTGTGCGGTCCGGCATGGAGGGGTGCATCCCATTGGCTAGAGGGGCCTCCAGATCCATATCCATCTCCTCCACCTCCTCTACCGCCATAAGGAACCCGCCTCGGAGCTCGACCTTGGGTGTGGGTTCGGGCATCCAACGGCCGACGACGCCGTCAAGGTGCGACCACGGGTCCAATGTCTCGCTCAGAGCCGAGGAGGCGTACAGGGCGGCAACCAGGACTTCCTCCATGCTGCGCTCGCCCGTCTCATGGGATCGTTTGAGGTGGGGAACAACAGGGTCCATGCGGGACGCCAGACCGGGATAGAGCAATTCCATCGGGACCGCGTAACGTGTCTTGTCCTTTGTCTCCTTGGTCGGGGCACGGCGACTGGTGTGGACTCGGCCCTTGTCCGTACGAGAACGGTCACGGTGGTCGCGATGGTCTCGGTGTCGTCGCTCCTTTTCCTTTTCCTTTTCCCTCTCCTTCCCCTTGGCTACGGGCAATGCCAAGTCCTCGGCCGAGGGGGTGAGTTTGGTACCCATTCCCCAATGTTTGAACGGGTTGCGCTTCAACTCGTCCCCTTCCTTGGCTTTGACAGGGTCGCGTTTCACTTGTGCCGGCCCTCGTCTTCGTCTTCGTCTTGGAACACATCTTGGACCGCCAGCGGCGCCCCTCCGCCCCTTCGACGGATCATGGAAGGGTTGATCTCAATCCGCGTGCCCATCATCTTACCCGGTTCCAGCGCATTCTCTTGCTTGCGCGACCCGCGTGCCAATGTCAGTCCAGGGATCGCGGACTCTGGAATGACCCGTCCGCTCGTCCCGGTCCTCGAGCACAGGCGCACGCGCACCGTTGTTCCTCACTTCCTTGGTGCTTAGCACAGACAGCCCACCGGCCCCGCCTGAGCGAATGCGGAGCGGAGCGGGACCCGAAGGCTGCGTACGCGCCGTCTGCTGCGACTCGCGCACAATGTCGTGGTAGCTCCTTGGGCCGGTTGTGTGGCCAACCGTGTCCGAGGCGAGGACACGTTCCTGGAAGCGGGCGTAGTTGCGCTGCAAGCGCTCGAGCGGGCTGGCTTTGCGGGCAATGCCGAGGCGGTAGGTCGAGTCGGCATCGTGGATGCTACCAGAGAGGGTAGTGTCAGGAAGCAGCAGAGGAAGAGGAGGCATTGGCCACAGAGGAGGGAGACACGTACCTTCCGTGGGTAGCATACACCGTTGCCAGCTCTTCGTACAGCCAGGCCAGGCGGGTGCCAATCTCGTTGGCAAGGCAGAAGTTGAAGATGTCGCGGGGGGCATCGACGTTGTGGGCATAGTTGACCCACATCTTGAGGTAGCGCGGGTCCTGGTGGTAGTGTGTGGCGTGGCGGAAGTGGCGTGTGGCGCGTTCGAGGAGCGTGACTAGGCCCGACTCGACGGACTGGCCGGCAGGGTAGACCTCGATGACCCAGAGCATATAGCGGTACCAGGCATCGAGGGGGTCGTCGGCCTCCTCCTCCTCCTGGGCCGCCAGCAGGTCTTCCCACTGCACGCGCCGGGCCTCGAGCTCGGCGGCGCGGCGGCTGGGAGAGGCCAAAAGTGTGGGCGAGGGCGGAGGCGCTGCGGCCGCCCTTGAGGGCGAGGATGTTCTCCTTGTTGCGCTCGATGGTGCTGAGGTCGACGATGGGCGTGGCGCTGGTCTGCTCGAGCGGCGTGCCGGGGTGAGGGGGCGGGGCGGCGGGGGGTGCGGAAGGGCGTGCGCGGCGGCGCATCCATCGGGGCTGGGGGGGGGGGTGGTGACGATGGAGGTGGTGGTGGTGGGGGGGGCGCTCGGCGGCGCGGATAGGCAAGCACCGAGCGGTTGGTCCATCCATCCAGCGGCTGCTCCCGCCCAGCTGCTCAGATTGCATATTGATCCATTCATCCCTCCAACAGCACGCGCCCAGCGCGTTTTGTCCCGGTCACGTGCCCCAGTCACGTGTCCCCAACTGTCATGCCCCAGTCACGTGCCCCTAGGATCCCCCGCATCGCTATCCATTCTACGTTCCCCTGGGGCGCCACCTACAAGTATACAAGCACACACTACAAGCGGGAACACCGTGGATGGGTTATTGCGTCCTCCGCGACTCACTCCACCCCAGCCGGTCCAGCTCCACCAGCACCGCCTGGGCCGTCTGGGCGACCTGCGCCTCCATCTCCCGCACCAGCGCCTCCTGCCCCTGCGCCACTGCGCCCACCCGCGCCCGCCGGTTCGCCGCCCGCTGCGCCGCCCCGCGTGCCCCGGCGCGCGACAACAGCGTGCGTGCCGCGCGCGGTCCGCGCCCGCAGCAGGCAAACTCAGTGCATAGCTCGCTAGTGAGCCTAGCGTCACGCCCGCGCGCAGAGCCAGTGCCGCACGCGCATGGTCCGGCCCCACCGGGTCCGAGGCCAGGTCTTCCTCCTCCAGCGCTTGCTCTTCGGCCTCGTCTCCGTCCTCGCCCTCGCCCTCGCCATCAAGGAAGGTGGTTGGGTCGACGTGGTCCGGGATCTCAATAATGCTTGCCCCTTCCGACGAGGCTGGCGCGCGGCCGCGTCCCGGTCCCGGTCCCGCCGGGCGCGCACTAGGTCGAGCGAGACAGTGGACGAGCAGCCGCAGTGTCTTGGCGGGTAAGCTGAGCGCTGCGCTGGCCACCGTGCCCAACTGGACCGTCGAAGCTAGCAGCGCACTGGCCGCCAAGCGAGTAGGCAGCCCAGTTTCGCCGCCTCCAGCCTCGATTTGGCCCTGGGGCGCGCAGAGCGCAACGAGCATGTGCACCCACTGCTTGGTCAGTCCTGTCGGTGCGGGCGGGGCCGTGTGGGCCTCGGACGCGGCCAGAGCCTGCTTCAGCACCGCTTCCCCACCACCGAGAAAGATAAGCGTCTCCTGGTCCTCGGTCAGATTCACCAGCATCTCCACATACGCCCGGCGCACCTGCGGGGAATCTTCCGTAAGGACGCGGGAAAGTAATACCTGACGCACCCGCTGGCGCTGGCTTGGACTTGGTTCCGCTTGGCCTTGGGCTTGGGCTTGGGCTTGGGGCACAGGGCCAGCAGGCGCACGGGCCACACGAGACGCCCACTCGGGACCCAAGGAGGCAAAGTTGGTCAGGGCCAAAGTGGCTTCGAATCGGTCCAGTTGCTCGGATCCCGGGGTGACAGCGGGGCCAGGTGTGGCGAGCGGGGAAGGCGTCTGTCCACCTTGCTCCTCCTCCAAGTCGCCGCGCCACAATGCAATGCATACGGCGCAGGCATCCGCTCGCCGCTCGTTCGACCACAGCACGCCCGGGTCCGAGGTAATGCTGAAACGGGTCACGGCACGAGCAGCGGCGATCCAGGCACCGCGAGCGGGCGCAGCGGAAGCGGTCGCCGTCGGGGTGGAACTGGCCTGGGCCGTGGCGCCAGAAGGAGAGGGCAACAAGGAAGCAGCCAAGGCCAACGATGCGCGCGGTACGCCTTGGCCCACCAACTTGACCCGCAACGGCTTGACGTTCGGTCGCGTCAGGGCATCGACGACGGTAGCCAGGACGGAGCGAACACCAAGCGACGCTTGCAGCGTAGGTGATCCGGCGGGGAAGGTGAGCGCAACGACGAGCTGTGTGGCACCTAAGGAGGTCAAGGTGGTGACTCGCTCCTGCGCTTTGGCCACCCTGCTGGCCCGGTCCAGGGAGGCGTCGTGGTCCGCCGCGCGGCAGGCGCGTTGCCCGACCCCGCGAGCTTGCGCAGCCGCTCCACTTGCTTCTCCTCATCCGATCCCGCGGGCGCAGGGAAGGACGGCAAGGCAGCCACGATGGAGGCAAGCAGAAAATGAACCGCGCGGTCGGCTTGCAACGCACGTCGCGTTTCTTGCGCCGAGCCAAACCCGGGAAGATGGACGAGGGGAGCGGGAGGATCCGAGCCGGAGCCGATCTGAGATTTGGATCCCACCACCAGCTGGGAGAGAAGGTGAAGAAAGAGGGGCAATGGCGCCTTGGGCTGCTGCACCAAGCGGTCCTTGACACCAACGGGGGCATCAGCCAGTTCGGTCGCCAAGAGCTCCAAGAGGATTGGTAAGGGGCTCACCCACACATCCTCCTGGCCCTGCAGGATAGCCGACTTGGCTGCCAGGCCACCACGCATGTACCGTTCGGCCCAGTCCCATGCGTCGGTGGAGTGGGAACGGAGCAAGGTGCGAAGTTGGTCTGATGGACGAGCTTGTTGCTGCTCGGAAGGGAGAGGGACCTTGGGGCCTTCGGAGGCCTGGGCCAGGGTAATGAGCAGGCGCAGGGCACGTGCGCGCACAAGCAGCGCCAGCAAAGCAGGGGCGTGGGCGGGCGGACGCTGCTCCGGGGGAAAGGGCAAGCCAGCTGCGAGGCTGGAGCGAACCAAGGCCATACTGGCCCTGCCTGCTCAATGCCTGGTGCACCGCCGTCTGCAACCCAGGAGCGTGAAGAGCCAGACCCACAAGCGGAGGAAGCGGCACGGATTTGGAAGACTCGCCCTCGGTCTCGGCTGTGCCTGCGCCGGACGAGGAGGCCTGAGAGGGAGAGGCGAGCAAGGCAGCGATAAGGGCGAGTGCGTCGGCTTGGGCCTCAACATCAGTGGCGGCAGCATCGGCGCTGGCCTCCGCATCGGCCGGGGCCTGGTCCGACTCGGACACAGACATGTGCCCCATTTGGCGAGACAGTGCATCGTCGTGGGACAAGATAGCCAAAGCCGTGGCAGGTGCGAGGGAGGCCAAAAGCGAGCCCAAGCGGGCTAGGGCCGCGGCATGGTGGGAGGGCGAGAGCGAAGCCAATGCGGCTCGCAGGGCGTGTTGGCCGGGCGCAGCATCAGCGCCGGCTGACACGCGTGCGGCCCAGAGGGCGAGAGCGGCGATGCCTTTGCGGGCGGCGTCTGGGGGGGCGGCGGGCAAACAGGCGGCGACGACGGCGGGAGCGTCAAGCTCGGTGCGATGGGCGGGGGCCGGGGTGAGGGTGGCGGCGGAGGCGGCAGAGGCAGCGGTGACGGCGGTGGCGGTGGAGGCGGCGGACACGTCGGAGCTTGCCGAGGCACGGCGGGGGCGCGCAAACGCACCGGCCAGCCCAGCCAGGCCCGAGGCGCCGGGCGACGGCGCAGGAGGGGGCGCGCGGGGCGGCATGGCTGGCGGAGCGATGGTGGGCAGAGCGGGCGGCGTGCGGATGGGTTACGGTAACCGGCGTCCCGAAGCGACTCGAACATTCATTAACACATCGGTTGCTCCCGACGAGGACATGGACACCCCCATGGGGTTGCATGTGTCTGGATCAGATTGCCTGGGCAGCGCTGGCGTCGCATCTGGCAACGTGCCCGAGTGGTTAAGGGGATTGATTCGAACATTGTCTGGACGATCAATTAGGCTTTGCCTGCACAGGTTCGAGTCCTGTCGTTGTCGATTTTGGGGCTCACTTTTTGGATACGAATTGCGGCGGGATGGACGCTCTGCTCTGCTCTGGCCTGCCCTGCCTGCCCACTCGGCCCGTCCAGCGCCGAAGCAACCCACTACACACGCCCTCTGCCACCGCCTCACGCCCGGTCGGAGGGGCCGCATGGGTCCCACACCCACCTATTGCGATTCAGATTTGGATTCATATTCGGGAGCAGCATCCCGCGCCCAGCCCGCTTAGCGCGCCCACACATCCAGCCACGCCGCCAGCGCAGCTTCGGTCGTCACCGCCGAGTAGGCCAGCACGGCATAGGGCACCGTGTACGTCCCGAGCACATGCCACTCCCACAAGCGAGCCTGCACCGCCGCGTGCAGCGTGTGCGCAAGCGCCGCGAGCGTCGGCTGCCACGCCGCCACGCGCGCCGCCCACGGCGCAAGCAAGGGATGGGAAGCCGTCGCGATGCACTGCGGTACACGGGTCAGGGCTGCGTCGAGGGCCAGGAGGGCCTGCGGTGCACCGAGCAACGTCCATCCCGCTGCGCGCAGCAGCGCATAGCCGCGACAGAGGCGCTGGTGCGGAGCCCGACGGAGCACGAGCAGAGGCGCGCCGAGCACCAGGCCACTGAGCAGGGCAAGCGGGAAGTTGAGCACACTGGTAGCGGCTACCATCATGCCGGCGTGCAAGAGGGCGAGGGTATGCATCAGTGCGCCTGTTTGGCTGTCCCGTCGTCGGGCGAGGGCGAGAAGGAGCGCAAGCACGGGCGGCGCGGCAGCCAGCACTGCTGCCGCAGCCTGGACCGAAGGCGAGTCGAGGCACGAAGCTGCCACGTCGGCCCGGCGCAGTTGGAGGAGCGCGACGTAGGCCACAGCGTGGGCAGCGGCGATGAGCAGGGCAACGGTGCCCATGGGTCGTTGGGCCGCTAGCAGCTTACTGCGCGTCCGCGCGATCGCCCGTTGCACTGGACCAACCGTTTCCCCGCTCACAGTGGGAGGACAAAGCGACGTGGCGAGGAAGTAGAGGTCGCGCGTGTAGAGGTCCGGGGTGGGCATGTCCGATCGCACATCCACCGCCGTCTGCGGCGCAGTTCCGCCCAGCTCTTTGAATATGAACTGAGCGCAGCGGACAAAGTCTTTCTGTTGCTGTTCACTGAGAAGCGCGGTGAGTTGGGTCCAGGAGCGCAGACCGAGAATGGACAGGCCAATGGCGAGCAACAGCGCAGAAGGGAGGTAGACGCCAAACGGGACAAAACGGTAGCCCGACAACAACAGGTAGAAGAATTGAGAGTGGTGCAGTCGCTCCAGGAGATTGTTGTAGGACCGCAAGCTGCCTTCGACGATCCGGCCCATGTGGAAGAATCCGAATGGGCCGATGGCCGGGACGGCGCGCACGGTAACTGCATCGATGTGGTAGCGGGTAAACAGACCGTGCACGCCCGACGTGGTCCCCGAAGCCTGCAGTGCCCATTGTCGCCAGACCTTTTCTGTTGCGGTAAGGTAATCGCGGTGAGCGTACTCGGACCAAAGTAGACTCTGGCTTTGTTGGCCGTACATTTCCACCTTTCCCTCGTACCCCAACCGAGTCTCGATCCACTTTTTGCCCTGCATCACCACGTCCGACACCGAGTTGGCCAGCTTGCTTGCCAGGGAAGAAGCCGGCAGCGACGGGACCGACACGCCGCTCGTGCCCACTTGCTCTGCCACGCGCACCACGGCATTCAACGCGTCCATATTGGGCAGTTGACCATTCAGGCCCTCGTGCAACACCTCGATGGAGCGGAACGAGTCAGAGGGGTACTCGACCGCCAGGGCGTTCCAAATCACGCTCCCGCCCAACAGGTCGCTCGGCCCACCATCAACCGCATGCGTACTGATGTTCACGTTGGCCTGGGGCGCGCGGAAGTAGTTGGCAAGCCAGGCCTGGGCGCCGGCCAGGTGGCCGTCCGAGATGAGAAGTAGTAGTCCCGGGAGAGATAGGAGTGGGGACGAGAGGCGAGGTAACGCGCCATGGCAAGTACAGTTGCCACGCCACGAACGTTGACTCTCCGCTCTTGGTCCGGGTGGGCGGGCGGGGGCGTGTGCCAGTTGGCATGGAGCGCATCGGGGTCGTTGGGATCGCTTCCGGTCCAGCTGGTGTACCAGGGCGCACAGAGCACAATCGCCTCGCGCGCATCTGTGCGGGGCGGGGAGAAGCGGGCAAATAGATTGGTCCCCTGGAGGGAGCGGTGGCCGGGCAGACTGATATTGGTATTGGGATTGGTCGGGACCGAAAAGACGTAGGGCTGGAGGTGAGGCCGCATACCCAGGCCGGCAAGTTCGCGCGCGAGGTAGGTGCGCTGCGCGTCGTTCTGCCGCCGCCGAGCCAATTCTTGGCGTGCTCACCTTCGGGCGGAGGGAGGGAAGCTAGTTCGGTCAAGTGGTCCGCCACCTCGTCAGCGTAGGGCACGTCAAAGTGGTAGTTGAAGTAGGTGTAGGCCTGGCCAGGCTGCAGAGCATTCTCGTCCACGTACGTGCCCTTGCTGATGCCATTGTTGGCGTCGTTGCTGTAAAAGGGCCCGACGGGCGGGATGGTGAGCGCGAGGGGGACAAGGTAGCCGGCCAGGACGAGGAGATAGGGCAGCACAGCCGCAACGCGGTCCAGGCCGAGCCGGCGCACGAGCTTCCTTCGGCGCACAAGCGAACGCGCCGTCTTGTCGGCTTGTGCCCGTTCCAGCGCCGTGAGAGGATCATCGTGCACAGTCTCCGCCTGCGATGCGTCCTGTGAGGGTTCCGCATGCTCGACGGGTGGGGACCCGCGGTGGGGGGCACGGGTGTTGTTGCCGTCGGCGTCGTCATCAAAGTGGAGCGGGGGGCCCTTGTAGGGGGTGCCAGCGAGGGGCGAGGCAGGCGCCGCCGTGGCAGAAGTGCGGGTGGGGGTGCGTGGGGACAGGAGTGTGGCGTCCGACCCGTCGTCGCTGGGTGCCGGGGCGCCCGCCGAGCTGCTGGACCTGGCCATGGCGGGGGGGGAGGCGGCGGTGGTGTGGTGTGGTCGGGGCTGGTCTACTCTTTCTCTGCGCTCTGCGCTCCGCACAACCGCACTGGGTTGTGAACATTGAAGAATCGGCTCTGGCCATTGCAACTTTCCTAGTCGGTCTTCGTCTTCTCGAGCAAGAATGGGTCCGACTGGGTTATACGACGCACCGCCATCCCACCACCACCACCACCACCACCACCATGTTTCTCGTCTCTCCGCCTCTGCTGCGCAGAAGCGGGGCCGCTGCCTTTGTCCGACTTCCCCTGCCCCTGCCCTCCTCTGCCTACGTGTCCCCTTCTCTTCGCGCCGCGCCCCCCTCCCCGCCCCCTTGTCTTCCCAGCGCGCGGCTACCAATCCCGTGCCTACAAGCAGGCTGGCCCTGCTGCCCGCCCCTACAAGCCGACCTACCGCCCCGCCGCCGCCTGCACAGGAAAAGGCGTCCCACGCGGAGTCCAAGGGCCCCATTCGCGATGAAGATATTCAGTCGCCCAAAATTGTCATTCCGCTCGCTGTACCCGAAGGCGCCTTGACTGCGCCCCTGCCTCTTCCTGACGGTTGGGTCCCGCCCGCGCCCAAGGAGCGCAAGAAGGCCGCTTCACCCCCGCCTCCGACCCATCTGCTCAACCGGAGCCCGAGGCGGAGAAGGAAAAGGAGAAGGAGAAGGAGAAGGAGGAGAAGAAAGGCGCCAAGGGCTTGTCGCCGCCTCTCAAGACGCGCGACGTGCTGCGTTTGGTCAACCGGGAGACGTTTTGGTTGACGCAGGTGCACAACAACGGTCCTGGTGGCTACCCCATCGTTCGGCTGGTGAGCAAAGCCGAGTTTGAGGAGAAGGCCAAGGAAGCTGCCGAGGCGGAAGCCAAGGCGGCCGCCAGTGCCGAGACGCACACAACCCGGGTGCAGCCCGACCAGAAATTGAAGGAGGTGCGGTTCACATGGAACATTAGCGACCACGACTTGACGCACAAATTGGAGCGCCTCGTTGCCGAATCGCGCCGCAAGGGCCACAAGTTGTCGATTGAGATCAAGACGGCCAAGGGCAAGGCACGTGAATTTTATCTTCCCTCGGCCGAGCAAGACCGGCAAACGTTGCTGCAAAAAGTTGATCGTATCGTCCTCACCGACGACCCGGGCCAAGGCTTTGCCTTGGAACCCAACCTGGCCAAAACCAAGTGGTCCAACCAAACGTACAAGACGCTCTATGAGCCCAAGGGCGCCTACCGCGAATGAGTGCATTGCATCCGGTACCATTATTATTTTTTTTATTTTTTCTTAGAAGGGCGGCTATTACTAGTAGCAATAGTCGAGGGAGCTGGCATGGTAAGGGCACTAGGATGTCCCGCTGCTACCCCGTGAGCCGCCTTAGCGCCGCTGCTTGGTCTCGGCCCCGACAAACTCGGGTTGGGCCGAGGCGGGGGCTTGATGAGAAGGCGCAGCGTCCGGGTCGGCATGGTTCTGCGGGAACTTTTTCACGTCCTCCTCGTCCGCATCGTCGACATAGTACTCTTCGTACTCATCCTCGTACTCTCCTCGTCAAACTCGGTCACGTCGTACGCCTTACCGCGCACGGCCCAGATGCCCCAGTTGGCCTTGACGGCCACGCGCGGGTCAAACTCGGCCACTTGCCATTGCGTACTGGCAAACGGGTTCTCCCCCGGCGTGATCAGCCACTCAAATTCATCCTTCACCCCTTCGACCGACTCGAACGCCAACACGTCCCGTTCCACATCCGCCGGGGAAAAGCCCGTGGCGATCAAGGCACACTTGGTCGACAGGATCTGTTGGATGGCCAACGCCCACTCGCGCTGCGCCTGCACCACGGGCGCCGTCGTCACCGCACGGTACTTGCTCGAAGACAGTTGGGGCATCATAGGCTCCGGTTCACGCGAAGGCGTGTCACCGCCGGCCGGCGCGACATCCATCTGCCGTCCTGGCAAGGCCATCCCAGACGGTTGGTCCGGATTGGCCTTGGCTGCCGCCTCGGCCTCCTCGGTCCACACCGTAGGTGCAGCCGTACCTGGCTGCCGTGCGGGTGCCTGCGCACTAGCGTCAGACTCAGCTGGTTCGACCGTGCCGGCGTCGGTAGCGCCGTGGTCAGCGTGGGATGCAGCGGCCGGCGACGCCTCTGCAGCTGGGTCCTCCTCCACAGGCGCAGTTGCACCAGCAAAGTACGTTTCGCGTGCCGCTTTCATCCGTTTCTCTTCATCGGCTTCCTCCTGGCGCGCCTTGGCCAGCTCCTCGACGGCAACGAGGGAAGGGAAACCAAAGCCGGGGGAAAAGGCAAAAAAGACATCGTGGTACGGATCAAAGGGTTCAAGTTGCTCATGCACCTGCTCGTACGTACCACGAAGCGCGGTGATGGTCAAGCCATCGCAGAACGTATACGACCGCCCGGGCACACCATAGTCCTTGTGCCGCAACGGGAACCGGCCACGACCAAAGGCGGCACCGGTAATGTGGGTCGCTTGCGAGTCGCGCTCGGCGTCCAGCTCGGCATCCGTCATGGACCGGCTCGAGGGCCGGAGCGGATCCACTTTTACCTCCACCTCGGGCCCGACGAGAATAATGTGAAGAGGCGCCATGGGGAAGACGTATTTGAGTTGCATCCACACATCCGGCGTTAGATACGACTCGCCACGCGCACCAACAATGATGATCCGGACCGGGTTGAGCCCGGTGCGGGAACCACGGGGCGGGATGAGGGTCTGGGTAAGCGCTGGACAGGGCAAGGCAGTGTGTCAGTGATGCCAAGCGAGACGCAGACGCAAAGCAGGCAAGCAACATACGGATAAAGCTACGCAGCCCCTCAAAGGTGAGGCGGTGGTTGCGACGGGTGTAGCAGCGGAACTCGTGGAGAGTGGAAGCAATGGTGTAGGGGTAAGTGAGCATGCGGCTAATGTGACGCTTCGCGCGTTCGTTTTCCGGCGCTTCAAAGGCACGGGTATAGAGCATGAGATCCCAGTTGGTAAAGTTGATCATATCGTCCGGTTCCTGGGCCGGAGCGAGGCGGAACTCCTTGAGCTCACGGCCCGAGCGAAGATCATGCTCGTCCTCGTTAACCTGGCGTAGACGGCCACAGTACTTGACATGCTCCTTGTCCTGCTCCCAGTCTTGTTTTGTGGCGTGGGTGGGGAAGCCGCAGTTGGGGCATTCGAACGCGACGGCCTTGCGCACCCCGTCGCGCGCCATGGTCTCGGGGCAGGGCGCAAGACGGCGGATGCGCTCGCCGCGGGCACGGAGGTCGGGGAAGGGGGACTGGGAGAGAGGGTGGAAGAGGTTGTCCTGGGTGAGAAGAGGCGGTGCCCGCGGGGGCACCGTACCGGAGCCCTTGGTCTTGTCGCGGCCAAAGAGACCAAAGAGAAAGGTGCGGCGCTGGTCAAGGGGGGAGTGGCGGGGCGGGAGCGGGAGCGGGGGCAGGCCGGGTGCAGGCACGCGGCCGAGCAGGGGGTGTGGAGACGAGGCGGAGCGTGGCGGCTGCGCAGGCAGCACGCCGCCGATGCACGCCGGGCGGCGAGGGCAGATGTGTGCATGGAGGGGGGGGATGGGCTCAGCCAGCACCAGGCGGGGGCACGGGGGGCGGTGGAGGAGACGGAGACGGAGACGGCGGTGGCGGTGGCGGTGGGGAGGGCGATGGCAACGGCACCGGCAATGGCGAGGGCGAGGGCGAGGGCGAGGGTTAGACAACGGACTGGCGAAGGATGGGATGGAACCGCGGGCGGCCTGGCTTCGCACATGCTTCCACTTTGGCGCGGCAGCCGCCAGCGCTCAGATTCCCTCCAGTGCTTCCTGTCGCCCTTCCATTCCGCCATGCCTGTCTGAAATGTTCACGCCCGCATTACCATTAGCCATCCTCTGCCATGCGCAGTGCTTAATTAATGGCCGATCGTCCTCTCCCTCGTGCGCTACGCGCTCGCCGGCAGAAAAGTTCATTCCGTCTGCGCTCCTTCTATCCACACCCATCGCCCCCCATCCCCCATTCACCCCCCCCCCCCATCCCCCATTCATCCCCCCCGCGTCTGCACGCGGCCCCACCAGGACAACGGTGGATCCACCTTGGGGCGCGCCACTCTGACCAGCCAATCGAAGCCCCTTGTCAGGGGAGCGTACCGCGCAAAGGAGCAGCCGGCTGGCGGTTTGGGTCTGCCTCCCTTCTTGCGGCCTCCCCACCGCCTTCCGAGCCAGTCCTGCACGTGGGCCCACCGCCAATCACGCAATGGGGGGCACGGCTCCCTTGCTCTCGGCGTGACGGAGGGGAGGCGGACGGTGCCCCGCGGGAATACCCCAGCCAAAAACCGCTGCAGGCTGGCACGCCACTGTTCAAAGTACGTGTCTTTCCTCCGCGACGGGGCCGTGTGCCCCCACCAGGCACCCAGGCGTTCGGCACGACCGTCAGCAAAGAGGTTCCGATAAACACACGTGCTCACTTGCCGGCTCCCCTTCTGAGACGCATACCAGGCCGAACGCACCAAGTGGGACCAACGCGATCCAGACCCCGCGGATCTATGCACCGCCGCGCCACCATGCTCGAGGGTTCGAAGACGGTGGTTCCACTTGTGCCGCAACGTCTTGCCCCTTTTTCCCGCCTTGGCCAAAAAGTGAGGCACTTTGCCAGCCAAGTCCAGTACCAACTCTGGAAAAACGGACGCATTAGCACCATGGGACGGATCCAAGGCGGGCGAAACACAAGGAACGCGGGTCCTGCCGTACTACCTAGATTGCTGTACATACCTGTTGCCTTGTTCATGAGGGGTTGTCGAACGACACGCTCGTCCTCCACTGATACCAGTGGAACTGATGGGACCCATTTGGACGCGTCATCCGCTGGCTTATCATCCACCCAGTTGCGAAGAGAGAAGACATCCGAGTAATATCTAGATGGAAAACGACCACTCCACACCCTGTCGTTCGCCACCGTTTCATCGGCCGAAGGAGATGGAGACGAATGTGAAGTGTCGTCCAAACGGATGGGGGGTCGAAGAGCCTTTGCGTCCCCATAAAATTGAGATAGGCAGCTGGTAAAAATCCAGGGGCAAGCAAGCAGAAAGGTGCTGAACGCTAAGATGGTGATTACCACTACCAAGCTCATCCTGGCTCGGGAGGTCCCACAGGACCGAATCCACTTCTCCGTGAAGAAGGGATGGCCCTTGTTTGTCGGGCCCCGCTTCATTCGAGCACGGAGATCCAGCTTACTACGACCCGGAAGCTCGCCAGAGCCAGAGTCAAGAAGAGCTTGGTCTTGCAACGAAAGAAAGGAGGCTGCCCACCTCGCATTGCCATCAAATGCAGTTACCACGTCATGTTCCATGCCAGCATGGTACCGCACCATTGTTTCCACCCCTGCCTTTGTAGGCAAAGTGAAAAGTTACCGTAAGTCCGCGCCCAATTCACCGCCCTGCCCCATCGCTCTTCCTCCAACGGGAGAAGAGGGAACAAAGCACGGTCCTCCTCAGTAACGACCAAGTCGTCGTAGAGCAGCGGAATCACCAACGGTGTTCCCACCCTCGTTGCCACCGCCCACAATTGGCCTTTTGGGTCCGACGGTCCCTGCCTTCCCAGTGGGACAAGGACAAATGAGCATTGGTTGTTGGTTTCGAGGGTGGGAACGGACCCATCTTCGGGGATGAAACAACCGTGGCGCAGCTTTATGGTGATCTGTGGGGGGAGCGCGGTTACGGCGTCACTGGGTTGGCTCTGTATGGGAAGAAGGTGGATGAGGGGGGAGGAGGACGTACATGATGGCCGGGAAACGCGGACTGAAGGGAGAGGTGAATGGCGTGCGTGGCAAAGCCAACGTCGGGCGGATGGTCGGATAAGACGTGCACGCGAGCCACCACAACCTGTGCCGTTTCTGCTGCGGGCTGCGAGGGCAGATATGGGCGGGTGCAGGAAAGGGAGGCGAGAGCGGTGGCAGCTGGGGCCGGAGGCGGTGTTCTATCCAGCGGAGGAGAGTTGGATGACGGTGGCGTTCTATTCAACGCCGGAGGCGGCGGCCCGGAGTGGTGCTGGTCCCGGGCGGGGGAGGGGGGCAGAAACTGGAGCCAACTATCCTCGAGGTCAGAGGAGGAGGTGGCAGTGGGCAAAGGAGGAGAGGCGGACGGCGGGGGGAGCGGCACGGGATCGGTGTTGGGGGAGAGGTCAGCGAGGCTGATAGGGGAGCTGCTGCGCGGGGCAGGAGCCAGCTGCCGTCGACGGGCACATCAGAGGCGGAGATGGCGGCGGAGGGGAGGGAAGAGGAGGTGGAGGTGGTGGTGGTGGTGGAGGAGGAGGCGGAGGAGCTGCGGCGGGGGATGGGGATGGGCATGAAACGCGTGGTGGTGGGGATGGGAGCGGGGCGAATATAATCGAGGGAGGCTGCCTGGCTGTCCTGAGGCCTGGCGCACGGGCCGACCGAGTGGGCGTGTGAATCTTTCAGCGGGGCGGCGACGGAGGCGGAATGGGCAGGGCGGAAGGCGGCGGTGGATGGGTGAGCAGGCGGGTGATGCTGCGAGTTCGGCCCCCACCCACCACCACCTCCTGGCCAGCATCCCATCGGCTCGTGCTGGGCCTGCGCGTTGTCTGATGCCGCCGCTGGATGCCCCCTCTGCGCCCGCGCCGCCTGCTCCTGCTCCTGCTCCCGACGCTGCGCATGCGCATCCTCACCCGCATCCACCTGCCCGTGTAGGTGGAAGCGGAGGCGGAGGTGTCGTGGACGAGGCCGCTGGCGACGACGGCGGCGCTGCCCCTGCTGGTGCGGGCCGCGCGGCGTGCCTGTGCCTCAACATCCAGATCCACGTCTCTGGCCCGGCCCAGCGCCAGGCAGCCGTGCATGCTGCCGGCTCCGGTGCTGTGTCCCCGCTGCCGCCCACCGCCGCCCAGCTGCACGCGAACCTGTGTCCGATTGCCGAGACGGGCATCACGGTGGTATGTCCCCCCCTGCCCCGCTCCGATGTGGCCCCGTGTGTGTGCTGAGCGCTGACGCCCCCTCGTTTCTCCCCGCTACCCCAGTCTCCTCCAGCGCCAGACCGTCGTCGTCGACCGCACCGAGTATGCCGCCCAGCAGTGCCGTCTGTGCCGCACCATTGTCTATGCCGTCGACAAGGCGGCCCAGACGGCCACGCGCCGTGTCAGTGGCTTCCATGTCCGCCCTGCCGACCCTGCCACGCCCGACACGCCCGCCGCCCAGCCTCCTCACCCGCCCACCCGCTCCCGCAGCGGAACCCTCGTCGCCCCCGACACCGCCTCCATGCCCCCCACCCTGCTCCGCCCCGTCAATGGCACTGTCTGGGTCCTCTCGTCGGCTCTCGACCAGAACGGCATTGCGCGTGCCCTCGCTTCGCCCCTCTTCTCCCGCACCTACCGCCTCTGTCTTCCCCCCGGTGCCGCCTCGGCCCCCAGCAAGCCCAGCGCGTCCCGCCTCTCCAACGCAAGCCCCGCCCGCGTTGCTACCATTCGCCGTTCCTCCGTCTCCCGTGCTACCCCAGGGTCCGTCTCAGGTTCGAGGGAAGCCAGTCTGTCTCCCGAACGCGCTCATGCCCTGGCCCTTCACCAGTTCACCCTTCGTGTCCCGCCTTTGGCGCCTTCGCTGGCGACGCCGGCCGGCACCGAGACGGTGCGCGAGGACCTACTGGACACGGCCCGCTCGCACATTGATGAGCTCCGGCGCCGCTTCCAGACCCAGTTGACGGCCATGCACAGTTTGTATGAGAAACAGTTGGCTCAGGCTACCGCCCGCGCCTTGGAGGAGGAGGTGGGACTTACGGAAGCTGCCTCGACCGATCGAGAGGCCGTGCCGCCCAACTATGGTGCTGCGTCTTACATCCGTCCCCACGAAGCCAAACACGGGTTTGCCTTTGACCCTCCCGTTGCTTCTTCGCCCTCGTTGGAGCAGACAAAGCCGCTGTTCAAGACACCTGCCTTTGCTGTTCCGGACGAGGCAGAGGAGCTGTTTGTCCGTCGGCCGTCGACCCTGAGTGCCAGCTTGCATCAGACTGGTGGTGTTAGCGCGCTCTCGGCTTCTTTGGCCCGCACTTCGTTCATGCCGCCGCCTCCGTCTACGGAGCAGGACCTGGCCCCAGACGAGGCGCCCGAGGAAGCACATGACGCTCGCCAGCTGGATATCCTTCCTGAGGATGCCGAGCCGGAGGAGGGGGCGGTCGACCAGGTAGCTGCAAACCAGGAGGTGCAGGCTGAGGTAAAGTCCAAGTACAACCCGGCTCACCTTCAGGATACGTTGGACGATCCTGCGTTTGCTATGCGAAGCGACTATGACGGCGATCGGCTCAACAAGGAACTTCACCCCCAGGCCAAGATCCCTGCGGGAGGGGGCGTTGCGATTCCGCCACAGCAAGAGGAAGAGTTGGAGGAAGGTGCGGCGTTTTTGATGGACGAGGACCTGGATCCGTTGGAGCCGTCTACAGAGCAACAGGCGAGCCAGACGTGGACGAGAAAGTCGGTCGTGGCAGCAGCGGGGCCGCGGGCGAGCACGACGTTGGACCCACGCCCTTTCTCGGACATGGTACGCCAAGCTGCGTTTGAGGGCAAGTGGGATAACCCCGCGGCGCAGGGAAGTCACCCTGGACGTGGTGTCGAGGATGAGGACAGCGAGACGGAGGATGCGCCATACATCCGCCTTCTCATTCGATCGGCCGCGCCTCAATCTCCGTCCCGCCCTCGCACCGTCCGTTGGGCGTGAGTGCGAAACCGTTCCAGTTGGAGGGCGAACAGCGCTGGATGGCAGCTCGTACCAATCCGCGTTTCGGAGGTGGGTTTAGTGACACTGCCTCGGACGCCGGGGACGATGCGTCGACGACATCGGGTGCGTCGGGGTTGGGCGCTCCGGCGTTGGGCACATCGGTGAGCGCGATTGCGATTACAACGTCCCGGATTGGCTTCCGTACCGACGGCTCGACCGAAGGAGACAAGCGCAGCGGGTACGAGCGCCAACCCAAGACGTCGTTGCCGTTGGGGGAGAAACGGCTGGTACCACCGCTGATGATCAACCAGTCCCGTCGTCTGGCCCCTATCCCGGCCAGCCCGAGTCCCAAGAACCCGCTCACGCATCGGATCAAGCAACTCAACCATTTCCCAGTCGGCGAAAGTCCTCGCGCCCAAGGCCGTCGGCCGATGATGGCGCAATCGATGATGCCCATGGTGGGCAGTCTGACCCAGCGCGGATTTACCGCGCCCTTTGTCCGTGCGGCTGCGCCGCCACCGTCGACGCCGAACTTGAGCAAGGCGCCTGCTGCGTCGGCCTTGTCGGGGGCTGGAAAGAAGGCAACGGCGGTGGCCCGGCCGGCGTATGTTCGTCCCCCCCGCCAACCAGTCTCGGCATTCGTCTGGAGCCCAACCCAGCGGACTATCCTACGTCCATCCCGCTCTTTGCTGTGCCCGTGTCGGAAGAGTTTGCTGCGACCGAGCAGGCTGAGCAGGCGATCGGGTTCCAGAAGACCCACGTCGGACCCTGGAGTTTATGCATGCCCTGTTCCAGCTCAAGATGAGACCTCGTACCGGCTGGTTGCACCATCGTGTGCCCGCCGAGGGGGTCGAGTCGATTTCGGACCACATGTACCGGATGGCCATCCTGGCGCTCCTCTTGCCGGAAGATGACGTGGACATTGGGCGGTGTGTGCAGCTGGCGCTGGTGCATGACCTGGCCGAGGCCGAGGTGGGCGATCTGACACCGCTCGACGGAGTGGACAAGCCGGAGAAGGAGCGGCGGGAACGGGAGGCGATTGAGCATCTGGTGCATGACCATCTCGCCAGTTCGCCCGCCGGCATGCGCATCTTGACGCTGTGGAACGAGTATGAGGAACGGGCGAGCCGGGAGGCGCGGTTGGTCAAGGATTTGGACCGGTTCGAACTGGCCTTGCAGGCGTTTGAGTACGAACGCGAGTATGGCATTGTGGATCTCCAAGGCTTTTACCGCGGATCCTTGCCGTTCCTCTCCCATCCGCGCCAGCGCACCTGGGCCACCGCCTTGGCCCTCCAGCGCGCCCAGTTCTGGTCCCAGCATGGCCACGCCTATGTCCAGCGGGAACATGAGGCTGATGTGTAACTTGTAACCTGTAACCAGTTTCCTTCTCCTCAACCCCAACCCCCTAACCCCAACCCCCCAAACCCAAACCCCCAGCCTCCAGCTGCGGCTCGGATGGCTTCCTGTCTGGCCTGCTCGTCCTGCCCCCCAGCCTGGCCTCAGCTCGCACCTGATGGGGCTGATGGCGGGACTGGACTCGTCTTGCCTCGCAATTACCGTGCTTCCTGTGCGCCCTGTGACCTGTGTGGCGCATCTGTGATGATCGAATGATCGATGGTGGGCCGTATGGCCTGTGCTTTTATTCACCGTGCGCCGCGTGCGTTTGTAGTGTTGTCCTGGTCGGCTCTGGTGTGCGCTTGAGCTGAGAAGGAGCGGGAAGAAGTCGGTTGGGCCAGGGGGAAACACTTTTGGTTGGTCAAGCAAGCAGTAGCTAGTGACTGGTGCCTAGTAGCTTAGTAGCGCCGCCACGGACAGTGGAATCTAAGTAAGGCCCAAGGGGCTAACCCTAGTGTGCATGCAAACCCTAAGCGAGAACAACACTCGCAATCCCCAACGCGTCCGCCTGCTCGGCTCTCCAATCGATCTCATCCTCTCTTCGACCATCGCCATCACCACCGCCCCCACCACCACCACCACCATGGAGCGGATCCAAGCCGATCGCAAGCGCGTCTTTGACGCCTCCCCATCCAAGTCACCCGCCAAGACGCCCCTCCACAAGCCCCCGGGCCCCCCCAACGCGCCCATCCTCATCCCCGAGTCCCCGCTGGCCCAGCGCCGCCCCCCCCCGCGCTGCCCGTCGGCGCTGCCCGCATGGCATTCCGCCCGCCCATGCCGCCTCGTCCTCCCCACACGCCAAGCAATGTCCATCGACCCGTGCTCATCAATATGCTCCCCGACGACGCGCCTCTGCCACCCACGTCTCCCTACCTCCCTTCCCCGACCAAGCACAAGTCGCATGCCAAGACCCCTGCCACCCCCTCTCGGCCGTCGTCGTCCGCTGTGAACCCGTCGTCGTCCGCTGTGAACCCGTCGTCGTCCCACGTTCCTGCTCCTGTGTCTTTCTCTGCTCCTCCTGCCGCTGCATTGGCAGAACCTGTCAACTGGGAAGAGCCGTTACCGCCCGCGTCGGGTCCGCATGTGACGTCCGAGGAACGAGAACGGCTGATTAAGGAACTGTTCGAGGCCGAGGCTGCCATGGTCAACCTCGATCTCGCGGCCGAGGAGAACCAAACTGAAGCCCTGTCGCGGCGGTCTCATGTCCCAGGTATGGTTTGCCCCCTGATGCCTCACCAGGTTCTTGGTATGGACTGGCTCCGTTCGCGCGAGGCTGGCGCGCACAAGGCGGGCATCTTGGCGGATGACATGGGACTAGGCAAGACAGTGCAGATGATTGCGTTGGTGGTGTCCAACCGTCGAGACGCACCGGATCCTACCATTCGCTTTCGCCCACAATCCGGACGGGGAAAATCATCCCCCAAGGAGATTGACCCCCTTACCTTGCCCCGCCCCACCCTCGTGGTGGCGCCCTTGGCGGTCATCCGCCAATGGGCAGACGAGTTTGCGTCGAAAACAAATTGTGGTCTGCGGGTCCTGGTTCATCATGGCAAGACCAAGGCCAAGACGGCGGCGCAACTGGCACGGCAGGATGTGGTGGTGACCACGTACGATACGTGCAAAGTCGAGCTGGCTGCGCATTTGGCTTCGCTCAACACCCCTGCTGACCAACAAGAGCCGGCGACCGAACCCAAGAAGCGCTCCCGCTTGCCTGTCACGCACGATTCCGAGGACGAACTTTCCTCCTCGGCCCAAGAGTCGGAAGACAGCGACGATGAACCCATCGGGTCTTCTCAACGTGCCGCGAGCGCTCGTGGTCGTGGTCGTGGCCAAAGCCGAGGGCGGGGCCGTGGGCGAGGCGGTTCGACAGCGGGAACGTCCTCGACAGGGCGACCGAAAGTGAGAATTGCGCCGCACCCGCTCTTTGAGCTGGATTGGCTGCGGGTCGTTTTGGATGAGGCGCAGAACGTGAAGAACCATCGAACCAAGGGCTCGGAAGCAGTGTGCATGCTGGGATCCCGGGCAGAAGCTCGGTGGTGCTTGTCGGGAACGCCTATTCAAAACAACGTGATGGAACTCTACTCGCTGATCAGGTTTTTGCGCGTGCCGCCGTTTGATGATATGAAACTCTTCAAGACCAAGATTGCTGCCCCGCTCCAATCCAGCTCCCAAGCCCAAGTGAGTTGGGGCTTGCGTCGCCTCCGGACACTGCAAGGCCCGTTGCTATTGCGACGGACCAAAGATACCAAACTAGATGGCAAGAGCCTGATCCATCTCCCGCCCAAGCACGTCCACCTCCTCTCTTTTGATTTTGCCGATCCGACCGAACGTGCCTTCTACTCGAGCTTGGAAGAACAGATGCGCAAAGTGATCGATGGCGGTACCGACGCGGCTCAGGCTGAGCAGATTGGTCACATCCAAGCCCTCGTCATGCTGCTCCGCCTACGGCAGGCGTGCAACCATCCTGCCCTGACAATGTCCAGAAAGGATGTGGATGCAGATGCCGTTGCGCCGCCTCCGCCAGCGCCAGCGGGGCAAACGCAAGATGACGAGACGGATTTGCTTACGGCTGCGTTGGAGCGCATGTCGGTAACGAAAAGATGTGATTTATGCAACGTGCTCTTGCCCACCGACTTTGATGGGCTGCGCTGCGCTGCCTGTGCGGCTCAAGTGGCCGAAGCCAATGCGAAGCGGCACTGGCAAGCGCCGTTGACGCCTTCGTCCAAGATCGAAAAGATGCTCGATACCTTGGCTAAGATCCGGGCTGGCGAGGTGGTCGTTCCCCCTTCGTCCGAGGAGGGGAAGGCAGAGGACGGCGCACCGGCCTCCTCGGTTGATCCGCCTCGGCCTGAAGGAGGGGAGAAAACAATTGTGTTTTCGCAGTTCACTTCCTTCCTCAACTTGGTCGAGCCGTTCTTGCAGCGGGAGGATACAACTATGTGCGGTACGATGGCAGCATGTCAGCGCCGGAGCGGGAAGCGGCGTTGCATGCGATTCGGACCGACCCGAGGGTGACGGTGATTCTCATCTCGTTCCGGTCGGGCAGTACGGGGCTAAACTTAACGTGCTGCAACCATGTGGTACTGATGGACTTGTGGTGGAACCCGCAGCTGGAAGAGCAGGCGTTTGATCGTGCCCATCGCTTGGGCCAGGAACGGGCGGTGCACGTGTACAAGTTGGCGATTGCCCACTCGGTCGAGCAGCGCTTGTTGGATGTGCAGGACAAGAAACGCCAGTTGGCCAACTCGGCGCTGGCAGGCCAAAAGCTCAAAAAGGGCGAGAGCCGAGCCAAGCTGTCGTGGCAGGAACTTATGTACCTCTTCAATGTCGATCCTCAGTAACTGGGCGGGGTTGCGTTGCACTCGAAGTCGCGGTCGGGGTCGGGATCGGGGTCACCGGTCAGGACCGAATCGTTTGCTCTTCCTCCCCGTCTTGTCTTTTCCCCCACCTTATCCTTTTTTTGTCTTCCTCCTCGTTCTCTCTTCCTTGGCAACTGCTCTTGACGATTGGGTCGAGGCAGGACGGAACGCTATAGGACCCTTATTCAGAACCAGTTAACTACATTACGTTACGTTACATTACGTTGGGGCTGCCCCATAGCTCCCGCCTAACTAGACAACACAGCCCCCATCTAACTCGACAACACACCCAGCAAGCTAAGTACAAAGCACGGCGCAGGACCCGCCGAATAGAATGCATAGCGGCTGCCCGCCTACGTTTGGCTGGGGGAAAAGACAGTGGCAGGGCGATCCTCATATACAGTCCTCGCCCGCAGAGGCAAAAAAGCAGGAATCCAGAACCAAGCATCAGGCCTCAGACCACAGGCCTCAGGATTGGAAGAGCAAGCTAGCCGCCACCTCAACGTTGCCCCCCGCCGCATGCAGCAACTGGATCGCCTGGGCATCCGACGCGCCTAGGTCCTGAAGGATTTTGATCGACGCTTCGGGGAACGTGGCGGCGGCGCAGTGGGGGCGGAGGACACAGAGGGAGCAGAAGGAGCTGTAGATGGGGCGGCAGAGGAAGTAGACACAGACGTGGACGTGAGGCTGGGGTTGGGGGCGGTGGGGTTGGGTGCACCAGAGGCCGGGGCAGCGCCAAGGGTTTGCCCAGAGCCAGGGAAAGTGGACCCGCTGGGCCCAGAGGCCGCGCCAGGAAGGGAAGTGGGTGCCTGAGCGGCCGAGGTGAAGGAGGTAGGGGCATCGGGGTCGGTGCCGACAGTCTCGTCGCGTGCTTGCGGGGGCAGCTCATGTTCATCGAGGAAACGGATTTCTTCCTGGCCGATGACGAGGCAATTTTTGCGCAAATCAATGCACGCTTGGAACCGACGCAGCATGTCCAACCCAAACAGCAAATCTACCTGCCGGTTCTCCATAATCGTAAACGAGCACGGCAGGAACAAGTTGGGTCCCAAGCGGATCTGGGCCGAATGAACCCGGCCCAAAATCTTGGCTTCGCCCACACCGCGCGCCACGCCTTCAAACCGTCGGTCAATCAGCCGCATGATCCCGCACCGTTCAGCACATTGCGGTGACATGATCGTTGCCTGTGCACCCGAGTCGACAAACGCCTTGACCGGTGTACCTTCCACCCATGTGTCCACATACAGCATCGTTACCCGGCCAAAGGACTCGGGCGAATACTCCATCGCATGTTCCAAGTTTTCCAGCACCCGTTCTTGCCGGATCGCCTCTTCGATGCGCGCCTGTGCGGCCGGGTCAAACGGATCGGCCGCAGCAAGCTCGGCAAACGATTCTTGTTCGGCCAACTGGGACGAAGCGAAAGACCGCTGCGCCTCAATCAGCTGGCGTAGACCTTGTGTATCGCCCCGTTCCACCGCCGCTGCCGCTTCGGGATGACTGGCACGCAGCTGCGCCATCGCCTGTGGGTTGGCAAGCAACTGTTCCCGCAGCTGGTTGAGAATCGCCGACTCGTCCACGCCCATTCCTGCAGCAGCAGTGGGGCGGGACGCGGAAGCAGCTGGCGCAGCCGCCGCGGCTTGAGCCGAGGATTCAGCATCGTCGTCAATGTCGAGCATGATCAGGTCGTCGGCCCCAATGCCGGCCTGAGAGAGGGTTTGGGTGGGTTGGACAAGACGCGTGCCATTGGAGGTGAGCATTTGTTGCGCAACGGGAATGCCCGTGTCGAGCTCAAGCGCCGCCTTGAACTGGGCAACCGTAGTGGAGCGGAGGGCAAATTCGACCGAGAAGGAGTCGTCGTTGGTGACAACGGTGAGCATGACCTTGGGGTCGTTGTCAGGGGCGGGGTCGCTGGTGGTGGGGGCGGGCGGGGAAGACATGGCGGAAGCAGTGGCAGTGGTGGTGGTGGTGGTGGTGGTGGGTTAGATGCGTCCGCGGGGAAGGCGGTGATAGATGAATATACGCGCTGGTGCCTAGGGTTACCGATGAGCCAGCGTCGGCCATCGTCGGCCATCACATGACGCGGCCCCCCGCCCCACATCCACACTGGCCCTCTGCCGCCCTTCGACGGGCCTCAGCTCGTTTCGGTGTGGGAGAACGCAGACGCGGCCTGGGGTTCGTTCGCCGTGGCTTGCGCGTCCGCACGCCGCCCTGGATCCGTCAGTCTATCAGCAGTCGGTCTACTTCTCGTGGGAACAAAACGGAGCGCACATCGCCCGACTCAAAAAGGGCATCGCCAACAGACAAGAGATCAATGGATTCGTATGATATGCAACGCATCGAAGCAGGGCGAACGGTGAACTGAGGTAAGGCAGTCAACCCTCCAGCCCTGAGGCCCTCAGACCTCATCGGCTCCTAGCTCAGGGACAAGACAGGTAGGTATACAGGGCGGCCCATGTGCCAGAAACAGAGGGGGTTGGTTGGTTTTTTTGATATCGTTCTCGGGGTTGGGAAGCATTCTCCCCTCCGGCGCCGGTTCGCAAGCTCGTCAACAACGTCTCCAAAAACAACATCCAAGTCCGACTCGGGAGGGTGGACGGGCGCGGGACACACAGCTTGGAAGACTTAGTGCGTCTCATTGGCCGGCTTGGCATGCGCTGCCACCACCAGGTCTGCCACTGCCTTGGCTGCCGCCGGGCCCACTACCACGTTCGACGCCGCCGACAGCACAGCCTTGAGACCCGCAGCGGTAATGTCCACGTCAATCCCCACGCCCCAGTAGCCGGGTGCCTTCTTGGAGCCCAGCGCGGCATCGTCCTCGTCCCGCACCAACTCCACATACGACGCGGCCTGGCCACGAGTCTTGGAGCCCGAGGAGCGTGTTGGCTGCACACCGGCAATCAGCGAAGCGCGGTCAATCACATGCTCACTGTATTCCCGCACGTGCGCCTTGAGTCCAAATGCCTTCTCCAACGCATCCAACAGCGCAGAGATGGCGCCATTGCCCACACCACGCAGCGACGTTGTCTTGCCTCCGCGGGACACTTCGCCGAAAATCGTGAGGGAATGGGGCGTCTCGGTGCCATTGGCTTGTTGTTGCAGCTCATTCATCAACGACGCGCTCAAATCCTCCGTCTGGCTGGCCGGACCCGTCTGGAGCGTAAAGGAGCGAAGCACAAACTGGTTCTGATTCTTACCCGCCACAAACGAGGGCAGGTGGTAGTACGTCGTAAATGCCGACACGATATCTTCCGACGTAATCTCCCGTCCGGTCCGGTCGGCAATCTCTTGCACCACTTGGTAAAACGCGATTTGCATCCGACGGGGCAAGTCGAGGCCAAGCGCCTGCGCCACCAGGTAGGCAACGCCGCCCTTGCCCGATTGCGAATTGACACGAATGACAGCTTCGTACGTCGCGCCCAAATCGGCCGGGTCAATAGGCAAGTAGGGGATCTGCCATGAATTGTTGCCCTTCTCGACTTGGGCCTTGCGCTTGGCAAAGCCCTTCTTGATCGCGTCTTGGTGCGAGCCGGAAAAGGCCGTGTACACCAGCTCGCCAGCGTAGGGGTGGCGCGGGTGAACAGGAATGTCATTCGACGAAGTGACAACTTCCACAATCGCTTCCATATCGGTCAAATCCAACGGACCCGGCTGAACGCCCTGGGTGTACAAGTTGAGCGCGAGCGTAACAATGTCCACATTGCCCGTCCGCTCTCCATTGCCCAACAAGCAACCCTCCACCCGGTCCGCACCGGCCAGCATGGCCAATTCGGCCGCAGCAACGGCACAGCCCCGATCATTGTGGGGATGGAGCGAAATTGTCATCTTCTCACGGTGAGAAATGTGGGTGGTAAAGTATTCAATCTGGACAAGAAAAGGTTAAGCCCCACACATGGCAGAGGAACCCAGGCTAGCTCACAAAACAAACGTACCTGGTCAGCATAGTGGTTGGGGGGAGCAATCTCGACCGTGGAAGGGAGGTTAAAGATGATCTTGTTGTCGACCGTGGCCTTGCCATACGCCTTGAACACCTCCTCGCAAAGCTCAACGGCAAACTCGGGTTCGGTTTGGGTAAACGTTTCAGGCGAGTACTCATACCGGAACTGGGTGCCGCCATTTTCAGGCTTGGAGTAGTGGTCAATCAACTCCGACACAATCTTGGTGTGGGTAACGGCGAGATTGACAGTCTGGGCTTGGTCGTTGCCAAACACCGTTTCGCGGAAGAGGGGCGAAGAGGCATTGTACATGTGCATAATGACGTGTTTGGCACCCTTAACCGCCTCGAATGTTTTGCGAATCAGCTCTTCCCGCGCCGGGGTGAGGACTTGGATCCAGACGTCATCGGGGATAAGCTCGTGCTCAATGAGATGGCGAGTAAACGAGTAGTCCGTGTCGGAAGCCGAGGGGAAGGCGATTTCAATCTCCTTAAAGCCAAACTCGACCAACTTGGAGAAGAAGCGCAGTTTTTGCTCGCCCGACATGGGCTTGACCAACGCCTGGTTGCCGTCACGCAAGTCGACCGAGGTCCAGATGGGGCTGGAGCGTTGGACCTTGTCGGGCCATACCCTGGTGGGCAGCTGGGCCTTGGTGAGGGGCGTGTAGGGGACGTACTTGTCCCCTGGGTTCATGGGGGGACCAGCAAGCGGGCACGGCATGATGAGATGGGGGAAGGGACGCGAGGACGGGGGAGGAGGTGGGCGTGGGTGGGGTGCGAGTGGTGGCAAGAAGAATGGCGAGACGAGCGGCTGTGACCCGGAGAAGAGAAGACACGCCGTTTTATTCTTGCCACCCCAGGCCACACGGGGCCGAGGCACGGGAACGCACTGCCGCCCCGAGCAGCGCTTTGGCCATCTCCGCCGCAGCCTATCTCCGCCGTGGGGAACAGTCAGGCTGAGCGCTTAGCTCAGCGCGGGGCGGAGAAGACCCGAGCCCGTGGCGGCCGCTGACGTCAACGAACCTCGACACTTGTGGGGTGCCCCGTGCGGCGCGAAGAGGTGCTTTCTCCGGGCGGGTGATAGACGGTGACGTGTGACATGTAATGCCGGAGAAGACAGATCCGACGCTGAGCAGCTGATGCGCTGATGCGTGTACAGCGGTTCAGCATGCGGAGTACTGAACGTTTGAACGTGGATGCATGGCTGATGCGCTGATGCGGTGGGGGCCCAGATGTTCGGCCCTGTGGCGGGGGAACACAGCAGACGCCCGAGCGGCCACACGCCCGCGGCTAGCCGATGGGAACATGTGGCAACAATATCCAACCGCCAGTTGCCGGTGCATCATCATCGATCATCATCCATCAGACATCAGGGCATCAGCGGGGAAGCGTAACCCTACCCCGGGCGAGTCCGACTTATCCTAGTCCGATCGAAGAGCGGAGGAAGAGGGGCCTCTCGAAAAATCTCCGACCGCAGCACCCACACCTCTCCAAAACCTGGTTATTGACGCTGCCACGCCCAAACGGAGGCAGCCTGCCGCCGTACGAGGTTAGAGGCGTGCCACTACGCAGCCACAACGAGTGTCGCGTCCAACATCTTACATCAACGTTCAACGTTTAACCTTCAAGTGGGGAAGAGGGCCGGTCACTAGGATTCCACAAAGACGAAAAGTGCAACGGGGTTGCTGGCTTCCCAGGCGGAGACCTTCCCTATCCATCGGAGACAAGACTCACGGAGAACTGGACGCGTTTCAGATCCAAAGTCCAAAACACTTGCGTGAAGGAGATGAAGGGTCGCCATTAGTATAGTGCTTTGCTGTTCTCGTCGGGCAGAGCCAGGCAGCATTCGCAAGGAGGTTGCACGTTAGGGGCCGGACAAAAAACGGGGAGCTCCTATAGGCGAGGGGGGGCATGCGAGCTGATCGGAAAGGTCGTTCTTTTAGAGAGTGGAGTTTGCCTAGAAGAAGGATGAGGGGAAAAGACACGATTGTTGCGGGTTGTGTGGTAGATAGGTGGAGAATCCGAGTCACTATAGCGAAAGATGAAGCGAGCTTGAGTAGTGAAATTGGGGGAGAAGCTGAGAAGCGAGAGCGACGATAAGGGGGTGTCGATGGCTGTTTTGTGCCACGCGACTTATTATCACCCCATGACAAAAAGACCAGACTACACACAACTTGTGTGTCTAACATACAGCATGTCGTTTTCCACGCAAGGCTCATAGAGCACACTTTCGTGTCTGCCTGGGTTCAATCACATGCTCTCACTCCCTTTGAACTTGGTCAATGGGCCTTCCATAAGACGGTAATAGGAAGGCAAAGTATATAGTTGACACACTGTATTCCTGTTCTCTCCGATATGCCCGAAAAGCAAAATGCACCAAAATGGCAAAATGGAGGCGACTGAGTTGAGACGTATTCGGTCTCCATGATCATATAATAAAGCCTCGAATAGATACGGGTTTGAGTCGAGCTTGTGTCTAGATGCAGCTCAGGGTTCCGAGGTTATCCGGAGCAAAAAGGTGATATTACATGGAATTTCATACGCTCCCAACGGGGGATCCGTCAAAAGCTCCGCCATGTTGAGGATTCCGAGTCCATTTCCTGATGACTACAGAGACACACTTAATAGCGTCAAGTCCGAGTGGGAAAGGCTCGACGAAAACCTCCACTTCCAATGTCTCGCGCAACTCAATCAGCGATTTCCTGTGAGTCCTTCAATGGCGAAGAAGATGAAGGCGAGGACTTTATCGCCGTACATTCCTCTCTTTCTTGTCACGGGTATATCCCAGACTGGGACTCATCCGATACAACAGGAACAGGCAGTTCCGCCGTCCGTCGGAGAACCCCTAAACTCCGGGAGACATGCGGATGTCCGTCATGTGAGAGGGAAAGGGAAGGAGACGGGGCAACGGTGAGATACAATAAAGTGTATAACGGAAATGATATAAAGCGTTAAGTTTCGTTACTATTACCTGTGGCGTACGCCAGGCCTCGTCGGGACAGCGTCTCTTTTATGTTCGTCTCCTCCGGACGTTCCACAGTCTTCTGTTTCCTCATATAATCAGTCACTAGGGCTCTCTCCGATCATTGTAACAAATCATCGTCTAGCCGCAATGCTCGATCTCTTTCTGTTTTTTTCTCTTCCGTCGACTGCGCAATCTCCGCTCCAATACACCAAAGCACAGCTCGCTGGACTGCCCCCTTTCTTCACCATACCTCTGACCACTCATTGGGTCTGATGAGTCTGATTCACCCTCACCGGCCTCGCTTGCCATCAACAGTGAAGACATTGAGCCTCAGACCAGTTTTCGACATCTCCATCCCCCTATATACGGCCGGGCCACGTCAAGCTGTGTGGCGGATTCTCCTGTGCTGGAACCTGATCCCCCCGTGGGTAGTAATATGTGGTTCTCAGTCAGTATCGAGACCGGTGGGCTCCACTCTCTAGTCAAACAGCGGGCACCAAGTTACCTGCTGATATATTTTAGCGGGGGATATGCATTACCGTCGATCATTCGTCCAACCTGGCCCGCTATGGATATGGCAAAAGTTGTCTCCAGAAAGAGGGAGCTGGTGAGCGTGTTGAGTTCACTGAGCACTGCCTCGCCCGCGTGACCCTACAGGCCAAAAGGGAAAAAAAGATATGTGTGTGGGGGAGGGGGAGGGGGAGGGGGGTTACTTGGTGGTGCCGGCTTGAATTGGAGCTGCACAACACACTTGTGCGAGGCGGCCCCGTTCCGCCTCTGTTCCGCCCCTGTTCCGCTCCTCCCTGTTGCCCCTCCGGGCTGCCTTCCCCTGACTGCATCACACGATCTCCCCTTTGCCTTGCTCGCCTCCCCACAACACTCTTGCCGGTTACCGGTTACCGGTTACCACCGATGGGACAATTTACAGCTACTCTCGCTGCTGAAACTGAACCGTGCGCGCCCGCGGCCCCTGGGTTAGCAACAGGCAAAGAAAGGCGCACGTGGCCCCCACGCGTCCGGGCCCACGCGTGGGATGCAAACAAGGTGGTGGAAATCGGTGTGACATTTGGTAGCTCACATACTCACGCGCTCGCACGTCCACCGGTCACCGGCCGGTCACCGGCCGGTCACCCCTCCCACGCTCGCATGAAGTCAGATGTCAGATTATGTGATGCGCTTACCTCAGTTGAATGAACGTTGAACGTAACGTTGAACGTACTGAACGTCGAACCGTTGAGCGCTTTACACGCTTAGCGCAACTGAATTGGGTGATCAAATCATGGAATTACCCGCATCCATATTCATCTTGATGGCAAATTTCATCCGTCCCCATCGATCGACAAATCATTAACGTTGCATTAACCCTTCGCCACGCGCTGAGGTGCTGGCTGGAGCGGCCGGGTTGCCGCAGTGTCACAGCGCCTGCTAGCGCTAGGTCAGTCTGCGCTTAGGACACCACCGGTAGGGTTGTGTGCAACAGGCACTGGGATAGACGATGGCCAGAGGGGGCACCGAGCTTCCAGGCCCCAGGGTTGGACGTTGGGGCGACTGCCCAGCAGCAGAACGGGGCAGACCACTGCGGCCCCATGGCGCGAGCAGCCACGTCACAAGCTGCCGGCACCACAGCGCATCCGCCGGCAGACACTCGGCCAGCGCGCCGCTCTGTGCCGCAGCCGCAGGCACATACCGCGGCGCACTGAGGCTTGGCAAGCCCTGGCAAGCCTCGGGCGTTGCACCACAGGTACCAGCAAGGCGCATCTGCCCTGCGATCGGCTGCCAGGGGGGGTGCACCAACTCCGTCGACAGATCGATAGCCAAGCACAGCGGCTGTGTCGCCATCACCCGCGCCACCGCGTGGTGCCAGCCCTGAACCTGTAGCCCGGGGGCAGTATCCCTGCATCCGGTATTTGAGCATTTGCATCTAGCGAACTGCAGGTCGGGCCACCCGCCCCGTAGCCAGGAGCTTCCGCAGCTTCCGCGCCGGCATGGGACGACGGCTGGTAATCGATCCCTTGATCACTCGCATCTCTCGCACGGCTCGACCCTGGCTGGTTTGCACGGGGGCAGTGCAGTGCGGCGTCCGCTGGGTGGGTGGATACAGGTTAGCTGCCGCCTCGCCTGCGGCTGCGGCCGGCACAAGCACATCCACCGCTGATCATCCATCCCCCTCTTATCCCACGCGCACAGCACTTGCTCAGCACTAGTCCAGCACTAGCCCAGCACTGGCCCGCACTGGCCCAGTCCTTGCCCAGCCCTTGTAAGCCAAGCCGCCGCGCTGCACCTCCTAACCTCCCACCACCACACCTTTCTTCTCGCCCCCTCGCCCCCTCCTCCCTGCCTCCTCCTCGCGCCTCTGCTAGCCAGAAGCCTCCTGTACCCCTCTCTTTGGTCACCACCCGCCTCACCTCATCTCATCTCTCCCCCCACCCACCCACTCTCACCGCTCCCCCGTGCACTCTCTTTGCCATGAAGTTCTCCACCATCTTCCTCCTCGCCGCTGCCTCGATGGCCGCCGCCTCCGACCTGCTCACTCCGGGCGAGTCTCGCGCCCTCGAGCGCAAGGCCCGTCACTCCGAGACGGCGCTTGAGAAGCGCTACCGCGTCTACTCGGGTGGTCAGGGCACCTACTACTACGGCAGCCAGGTACGCATCCGTCGTCGTCGCCCTTTGCTTCCTTCTGGCCCCTCTGACCTCCTTCCCTGTAGCTTGACACCCGGCCTGCGGTGGCCCTACCCCTTCCGACAACGACATGGTCGTCGCTGTTCCGGCTGGCGGCCCCCCGTGCGGCAGCTGGCTTCACCTTCGTACGTTTTGCTTCCGCCCCCCCTCCCATTGTACCCATGAGGTTTCTTGATTGATTGGTAGCTGACCCATCTCTCTACAGACTAGTGCGTATCTGCGTTCAGCCCCTCCGTTTATCCTTTGCGTTCATTTCCTGAGGGCGCACTAACTAACATTTATTTGTTTTCTCTTGTGTAGCAACGGCAAGATGGTCGCCGCTAAGGTCGTTGACCAATGCGCTGGCTGCTCCCCCACAGTGTCGATATGACCAAGGGTGTCTTCCGTGAGCTGGCCGACCTTGAGGTTGGAGTGTTGAAGCCTCTGCGGTACCGTGTCCTGCACGCGGAAGACGTTTAAGCTAGGCAACGAATCGCCTCGACTGGCATCCTGTCCAGGGTGCCAGGCGTCCTCATTGGTGCATACTCTTCATCCCTCGCAATCTGTACTCTGTGGCATGCGGTCAACCCCCCCCCCTCTCATCCCCCTACATGGGGACTAGGTCACCTTCCCCAACGTCTGTGCAGTCCTTGTTTCACCCTGGACTGCACTTTGCATCTGGGAACGCGGGAACGTTCCTTTCGCTCTTCTTTCAGCGTCTCTCGTCCTGGTGGCGAAACCCTATTTCTGCTTCACACGCTCGCTTTTTTCTTTCTGTTTTCTTCTGCCTTGAGTCATTCCCGTCTCATTTTAGTTTGCTCCTCCACGGTGGGACGGTGAGTTGCCTTGTCCACGACCGGCTGGTTCGCCCCAGGAAGCGAGGAGCACGTTTTTGGTCATTGGACGTCCCCCTGGTATTTTTTTGTTTGTCTGTTTGTTGCTTGTTACTCGCCTTGTCTGTCAGCCTGGTGCTGCCAACGGCCGCCTTGGGGCAACAATCCACACTTTCCTTTCTAATCGCACCATGCTTGGGTCGCTTGGGGACGGCCATTATATTGTGTTGTGTTGTTTTGTTGTGTTGTGTTGTATTGTAGCGTTTGCTGGTTGGTGGTGATTGCGCGGTGTGCGCTGGGTTTGTTGTTTTGGCCGAGTGGGGGACGGGGATGGATGCAATGGATGATGGTGCAGTTGGTATGGCTCGTATGGTGCATGGCGGGTATGCGAGTGTTCTAGCAGCGAGTCGGAAGAGATGGACGGTTCGATTGAGATGGCTCGGACGGCCAGGGGGGATGCAGGCCGCAGGGGAGACGATGTGATATCGTGACGATGTCAGAGAGCCAAGCCATTCTGAGTACGGATGGCCGTCGACAACATTCCACGGCCAGACGCGGGTGCGAAGCGGCGGTGTAACACGTGACTGGGGGCTGGGCGGCTAGCGGGCGTGGTTGTGGCTTGGTGAAACTTGAAGCTGCGACGGGTTGAAATTGCACCGTCGCATGCGAGTTGGAAGTTGAAAGTTGAAAGGCGAACGAAGCCCGCTGGGCAATTGAACGTTGAAACAACCAGTGGCGACGGGCGTGGCCCTGTGCTGCCGCTCTCGTTGGCCGTCGACGCATCTGCTGGGCTGCCATCCCAGCCTTGCTTTCTTTGGCTTGTCGACCACCGCGCAGCCTGCTCCTCTCGCCTCGGCTGGATGAATCGGGCCGGCAGCAGTGCAGCCGGGCCTTCTGCCTCCAAGGGCGCCGCCGCGCCTGCCAGCTCCTCCCGCGCCCCCTTTGACCGCGGTGCGTTTGCCAAGGACATCGCCTCGATGATGTACGCCTTTGGCGATGTGCCCACCCCGTCGCCCGCGGCGGTGGGCGTGATGGAAGAGATGGTGGTCGACTTTATGGTTGATCTATGCATGCGAGCGCGCCCGAGCCCCTTGGCCGTGCCCCAGGCCAGCACATCTTACCCCCCACCGCACGCCTCAAGGCCAAAGTCGAAGACTTTAAACATGCGCTCCGCCGCGAACCCAAGTACCTCGCCCCTCAGGAGTTGCTGTACATGGAGTTTGTCATCCAAGAAGCTCGCAAAACCTTTGACGAGACCGAGTATGGTCGCGACGAGGTCCAGCCGGCTCCGCCACCGCCCCGCACGGCCGGAGGGGAAGCTACACCAGCGCCACAACTTGATGCACCAGGTACCAGTGCCAACCCCGGTCCTGGTCCTGGCCTGGGCGCAGGCGCGGGCACGGGCCCTGGCTCCGTCCCCCTCGGTACCACCCCCGAGGAGAGTCATGTGGAATCACGGGCAAGCGCGGTCGGCGCGGCAGCAGTGGGCCCGACCCTGAGCCCAAAAAGCGTCAAAAGAGGAAAACTGACGATGGCACGTCCACGCGCAAGAGTAAAGGAAAAGCCCGCGTTGACGCTGGCTCGCCTCAACCTCGCAGTTCTCCTCCTGCTCCTGCTCCTCCTGCGCCCGCGTCGCAAGCATTGGCTCTGCCAGGCCTGGCGCTCCCGGGCACACCCTCGTCCACCGCCCATCCTAGCCCTGCCCACCCGACCATTTCCCTTCCCGGAAATACGCAGTGATATGTGACAGCTAGCGACTAGTGACTGCCCATGGGGTACAGGAGGGATCCATTGGGATTCGGATTTCATCTCATGTAGACAGAGACTGCTGCACGAACGCGTTCAATGGTGCCGATGTGCGCATCGTGGGGCACCGTTCTGAGGGCAGGCAGGCTCGATTAAAGGCAAGAGACAGTGATCGGTTGGATCCGTGTCGCGGGCTTTGGCCGTCAACGTTACCTAACTGGTTCCATATTGTAGTTGGTTAGCAAGTAGGATTCTGATCCGATCAAATTCCTGAAACCTGGGTTCGAATCCTAGTGGGACCTTCCTTTTTGCCCAGAGGCTTGAAAGCTCGAGACGACATCGATGAGATTGCGCACGATGTGCAGGATGCGTCGTTGCCTCATGCTTCCCTTCTGGTGTTCCCAACCTCTCGACGAGCCGCCACAAAGAGTCGCGTTTCTTTGGAGGAGGTATCCAGCTTCCCGTTTGCCAACTGACGATCGGTCTGACTGCCGCCCTCTCTACTCTGCTTTCCCAGGCTATCGGCTGGACACCCAGGCTGCAGCTGGACACCCTGATGGGCATTAGCGGAGGGCGGCAAAAAAGTGTCGTGTCCCGGGATCGAACCGGGGACCTTGAGGAATCCTGGACGGATTGGTCATTGAAGCCAACTTCAATCTCACGCTCTCCCATCTGAGCTAACCCGACATTATGCAACGAGCGAGCAAGTGTGATTTACGGACAGTTTCCCCCTGGCCTTTGCCTACGAGATCACTTTACCCTGTCGACGGACTAAGGCCCCCTCTTTCGCGTCAAGAACACATGGCATGGCAGGAGGCATTGGCGCCATGCTATACACACCCAAGCCCCCCTGGGGCACTGCCCACACCCGCCCCAACACACTCGTCCCCGCATCCCTTGGCTCGCCCAGTGCCGCGCCTACCCCGCCCACGCCCCGCTCCGCCACCTCCGCCGCCACGCTCGCAGTGAACAGCAGCGCATACGCACCCACCAGTGCCCACCCCACGCCCTGCAGCGTCCACTTGGCCCGGGTCAGATACGCCAACAGCAGCAGACTTGCCACGCACCCGCCGCCGGCAACCAAGAGCGGCGCCGTAGCCTGCACCGCTACGTGTCCTCTCGGCCCCTCGGGCGCGGCAAGACGAGAGCCAGACTGCCTGCCACCCCTACGCCCAGGGTCAAGTTGAGCAGCGGCGTGGCGAAGCATGCTGCGAGCGCCATGTGCGGATGGACGCGGGCAAGAGACCCGTTGGCCACCAGATCGCCCAGCGAGTTGCCCAGCGCAAACACTGTCGCGCCTAGGACTGGTAAGGAGGAGAAGGTGGTGGTGGGTTAGCCAACCGTGGCGTGAGAAGCACAGTAATAAGGGTAAGGGACGTACTGGCCTGAGAGATCCCCGCTGCTTTCCCCACATCTTCCAACACGTCCACCAACCATCCGACGGTGGTCGTGATCCACAAGACACTCGTGGCGAACGACAGGGCCAGGGGGGCGAGGTGGCGCCACCGACGGAGCAGAGTCGCGTGCGTAGGACGGGTAGGTCCCTCGCTCTCCCCCTGTTCGGCACGATCGAGATCGAGCCCGAGAAGGCGAAGCGAGTGGGCACTCACATCGGTGGCGCTGCGTTGCGGCTGGTAGGGGCCAGGGAGCGAGTGACCACCAATGGCGCTCTGGAGGCGGGGCCAGTGGCGCCAGACCCAGCAGATGCCAAACGTGGTCCAGCCCAGCAGCGCAGCGACCAAAGCGGCCTGGGTCGGAGATACGCGATGCACCAGTTTTCTCCCACTGGGTCCGACCCCTGTGGCCGACAACACGGGCCCACTCGCTTTCATCCAACTCGGCAGATTGGGCCAGGGCGGGACCGACGCGCGGCCTACGTCCTGCTGCGGCCAGATGGACCACACCACGAACCCAGGCACGAACCCAGCGTGGAGCGGGGGAAAGACGATGGCTCGCGCGGCTTGGCGCGCGGCGGCACGAGAGCGTGCCTGAGCCACGAGTCGTGGTCAGGCTGTTTGGCAGTGTGGCATTACTGGGTTGGGCGGTGGCCCAGGTGGAGGCGGACTCGGTTTGGGCATGAGCTTGTTCGGCCGCCGCGGTGGGGATGGGGATGGTCAGCAGAAAGACAAGGAGCGGCGGGGTGCTCAAGAGGGCCAAGAGTCGTGGTGCTAACGCTCTCGCCGGCTTTGCCTCGCACGACAGACCACGCAGGAAAGAGAGCGAGACGCAATGTGCGCCAATGGGACGAGCGGGTAAGTTGCGGGCTCGAGAAAGATGCAGCGGTCCCTCTTTCCTGTCCTTCCTCAGTTGAGCTGACGAGCGCGGGCAGAGGTGGACTGGCACTGCCGACACTGGCTCGCCCAAGGGAGGAGGCGGAAGAGGTGGAAGGAGAAAGGGTGGGGGAGAAAGTCCGCCGGGTCCGTATCTCTCCATGCCTGGTCCGACCAATCAGGATGTTGTACAGGCACTGTCCTCTCAGTGCGGAAGAGAGGGCAGAGGGGGGGAAGGGCGAGGAAGTGGGTGGGAAAGTGTGTCCGGCAGAAGAGTTGAGCTTCAAGCTGACGCTTTCGTCCCGAGATCCGGCTTCTCCTGTCGCTTCTCTTGACGTTTCCCTATCCAATTGGGCCACCACGTCGCGAAACTCGAGTGCCGTTAGCAAAGAGTGGGGCGCACCAGCGCCATGGCCCGATGGTGGGCATCGGCCCCAACGTCCTCTACCTGGGAAGGAGAGGGATGAGGATCGAGTACGGGACGGGGCAGCGCGTTGGGGGGCAGAGCGGAATCGTCTGGATCGGTCGGAAGGTGAATTGGACCGGTGCCACGAGGCCGAACCAAGTGGCGCAAGAAAACAAGTCCGACCGGCGGGGCCAAACATCGGCACCCGCGTACAAAGCGTAGAGGACCAAGAAGAAGGCAAGCAGCGTGCAGGCTAAATCCACCAAAAAAGCCAATTCCCACCAAGGCACCTGACACTCCCCCAGGAGCGTGGCAATGTCGCGTGTAAATGCGCGCGCGGCAGGCCTAGATGTGCTCGGTGGGGCGGGTGGGAGCAAGTGGTCGGGGCGGAGGAGCGGCGGGAGTGGCGGCAGTGGAGGGAGTGGCAGCAGGGCATGCCGCCAGGATGACGGTACCAGCGACCAGGGTAGAGACGAAAGCGGCGGCGCCCAAGAGCTCGCCGAGCGCAAGTTGAGCTGCGCCACGACGCACCGCAGCCAGAGCGCCAGCAGCATCGGGGGCAGCGTTGCCCATGGCCAACAGGGTAACTCCCGCCGTGGGTTCATCCAGGGCCAATGCGTCGGCGAGGGCAGCAAGGGCGGGGGCAAGGAAGGTGCTGCTGATGAGGGAGAGAGCGACGAAGAGCTCGGCGACGGCTGCGAGGCTGGCGAGCAGCGCGGGCTGCACCAGAGCCATCGCGTGGCAGGGGCGGACGCCGGTCAGGACGGGCGGCTGAAGAGGGGCTGGTGTGGAAGCCAAAAGAGGGAGTGGATCGAATATAATAAGAACGGGGACACCTATGTAACTTGATTGTCGAGGCGCATAGTGAGGCAGTGCCAAGCATGATCGCACAGCATTTTACGCCCTGCCATTAACATTGCCAAGGCCCGGAGCACCGCCACAGCATCATAAAAGGGGAGTGTGCTCCTACCTAAGCGCTCTAAGATCTAATCCAATCCCCCCATCGGCCCCACACCTCACATCCGAGCTCGTATGTGCATGAGTATTGCGCAGGAACAAGAACAGGAGCAAGAGCAAGAACAAGAGAGAGCATGGCAACTGGCAATTCAAATACACGGGCAGGAACCACTACCTCGCATCCATCACTCGGTGTACGACAAGCGGACGGCTATGTTAGGGACAACCAAGATGGAGTTAGCGTGCTGATCAGCAAAGGGCAGGGGAAAGAGAAGTAGACGCACCCGCTCGAGTCGAGTCCAATGGAGCGCCGGCGCCGGTGGGCCGATCCGGCAGCTTGCATAGCGCGGCGGGCCGGTGCATAGGACACATACTGGCCCAAGATAATCAAGTCAAACACGATTGGTACTGCGCTACCGGCGATCCAGGATGAGTTGGCAAGCAGATACGCCAGATCCGTAGGCGCATACGCCACAATGGACAGCACTTGGGTCAAGTTGCCAAACGCGGCAAAAATGAAGAGCGCCACGCTCAGCCCGACACACTTGGATTCCCGATTCTTGATCAGCTGCGGGATGGGCGAAGAAATGTAAAGGATTGCCGAGGTCCAGCCGTACAACTGCGCTGGCCAGTTGATCCCAGTCCCAGTCCCCGCCCCCGTCCCCGTTCCCGAGCCGGTGCCGGAACCATCGACGACATCTTGCACTGCTGGCGCAGTATAGTACGCAAACACCCCCACTGCAGTCAGCGCCAGCCCCGCGATGCAGTACTTGCCCACGTCGGACTTGGCCACTTCCGTCTGGCCTGGAAGGGAGAGACGGGTGCCCGAGGCCGCAGAGATGGCAGAGCCATTGAGTGCGCCGTAGCCCGACGCATTGCCTTCAGGAGGTTGGAGCAAGGACGAGCGGGCAGTATCCGGGGCCGGAGCGGGCGTTGCCGCCTTTTGGGGGTAAACCTTATTGTAGTAGTACACTTGGCCCAACAAAACCAAGTCGCCCAAGACGTAGTAGGCCGCCAACAGAATTTGCGTTGCAAGCAGCCCCTGCAGCCAGGCGCCCAGGCCTATGGGAAGCGCAAGGGAAGAGGGTCAGATCTCAGCGGGCCATACTTGGGCGCGGTGGCAGCGGGCGCGGCAAGTGACATACCATTCAGCAGATCGCCGGCCAACCAGAGCATCACAAACGCCAGCGCAATCCCATCCCCACTTTTGCATTGGTAGTTCTGCCACAGCTGGGCTACACCAGGGATCATCCAGCAGCCAATGGAGACCAGCCCCATCGAGTAGGACAGGCGCACCTGTACGGAGGGGCCGCAGCAGAGGGGCCCGTTGGATCGGAGATGGGGGCGGCCAGGGGGGCGACACTAATGGGAGCGGCCCAGGCAAGGGAGGTGCGCAGCACCAAGGTGCACGCGATGGTTGCCTGGAGCAAGCGGGGCGTGGACGCCATCGCGGTGGGGGTGGCGGTGGCGGTGGCGGCGGTGGGGGTGGCGGTGGGGTGGTGAGGCCGGGAAGGAAAAACTTATCAATCCAGGGCCGGGGCGCGTGTAGGCGGGAGCGGCAGAAGGCGAGACCCAATCACATGGACAAAAACTCAGGGGCAGGGGGGCAGTGTGGCGGCAGCAACAGATTGGATTGGGTTCGGCAGAGCGCGATTGGCGCTTAGTATTATTGGCTTGGTGGGCGGGGGCGTTGTCAATCCTGGGCTGCGGCGCGCCACTATCAGTGTAACACTATCGTAATCATCAACCGATTCGCACCCGCACGTGACGAATCATGACTGGGACACCCGCCCATAGTTGCTCTTTTTCCGCACAGTCCACCACGCAGCTTCTTGTAACCCCCGCTCAGTATATTGTGTGTTGCAACACCTCCCTCAAATGGAAGACGAGATGTGCCAGCCGAGTCATGCATGGCCTGCCCGCAACTGCAGCCAACAAGCAAAACTCTCTCTCACGTGGCAACTGCGCACACACACCAGCAGACACGCGCGGGAACAAGACATCCTCGGAAAAAACACCAAAACACTCGAATATGAACCCGAAACATCACTTGGTTGTGCCATCGTTCTTCCATCGCCACTATACCGGACATCCACTTGAAGGTTCTTCATCTCGGGCATAGAGAGGAGCATCAATTGAGGGAGAAGTGCTAGATCCAGATCCATTCTTCCCTCTCTACTATCTCTCTGTAGCTATATAAAACGAGAGGTGGCCGCATCTACTGTACGCCGCTTTTTACGCCCCCGTTGCTGTCTTGTGGGCGGTCAGTCTGATGGTATCTCTTCATCAATTTCGATACCACGCGCCAACACACGCATCAGCACACGTTCAATTGAACACTGAACGTCGGGCTGACCGTTGTGTCTGACGGTACCATTTTCACTGATATCGCATGTTGCAATAACCACAACGTCCCCCCCCCCTTCTCCTATATTGCTTTCCCAATCGTGAACAATATATAGGGTGCCTAAGCTGTCCTACGTGGCCATGGCCATACAGAGGCATCCCGCTGTGCATTCCTGCAGCACGCAGTGGTCCTCTACCGCTATAGGATAACTTTCGCACGCTCTTTTCCTGATGAGTTGTTTCCTCCATTAATACGACTTTCTTTGGATCTCTGGAGCAGCCTGTCAGTCGCATCACGCAAGAGCGCTAGCAGATTAATCAATACTGTCAGGATATGGAACCGGGAAATTGGCGATCCTATAGTAGACTGTGACTTTGCAGCTACATGGGTCGGGCTAACGAGCGTTGACGGTTGATGCGCGGCTGACCGAGTCGTAGATGTTCCAGCTGTGACTGTGGTGGCGTATCCTCGTGGGAGTTACTTTTTGGATATATATGTCGATGGTATTCATTGCCGTCGGCAGCATGGAATGGCGCATTATCTCTAAGTCATAAAATCGGTTGGTTGGCCTGCACTTTTTACATCAGCTGCCCCGTGACACGTTCCCAGCCACCCGCAGCCAGAGTATCGGTGATATTATTTGCCCTCTCCAGCGTGGAAGGGTTCCAGCATGGAACGGTAGCGACGGTGGAACGGTGGCTAAGGTGGCGAAGGGGACCGGTGGCTAAGGTGGCGATGGTGGGCCGGGGGGACGGTGGCTAAGGTGGCGACGGGGGAACGGTGGCTAAGGTGGCGACGGGGGAACGGTGGCTAAGGTGGCGAAGGGGGAACGGTGGCTAAGGTGGCGACGCAGCACCATGCTGGGGCGAAGCCCCAGCCGACCGGGCCGTAGGCCCGGTGGTCCTCCTCGTAATATTTACCAGAGGAAAGAGCTGCAATCACACAACGATTCCTTCTCCTCTCATCGATCTCCTCTCAGATCTCACCTCTCTCCATTTCCTTCGTACACCCGTCTGTTTTTCCGTGTCATCGTTTGTTGGCGGGGTGTGGGTTTTGACCAAAGCTCTCCCACAGTGGTCTTCAGGGCCACTGCACGGCAGCTCTACTAGGGTCATGCTCATGGCAGCATGAAGTTCTGTCGTAGACAATAGAAGTTTTGGAAACAAAAATGAGACGACCACATGGCTGTCTTTCCCCTCGCCTTTTGGTCTTTATCTTCTTGTGAACGCTTGATACTTGCGACTCCTCCGGTCATCTCTTCATCAGCTTCATCGACTTTGTCTGGTACTGTAACACTTATTGTGGCTTCATGCTTCAAGCTCTCTTCAAGCTTCATTTTTTACTCCAGTAACTATTGTCACTAGTCACTAGCTACTGGTGAAATCGTTGAAGCTCTAAGATCTAAGCCACCATTCACATGCATCACAGTCGCGTCCATTTCATTGACAGAGCTTAAGGCTGGGACAGGTAACAGTCGCTATTCACTAGTCACTAGTCACTAGTCACTACTCAACTATTATGCTCCACAAAATGATCGCCCATTGCCTCACCTCCTCATTTTCGATTGGCCTGCCTGCCCCCACAAAAATCAACAAAGTCCTGTGCACGTGTCACGACAGTGTTATACTATATAGCTCTAATCACTTGGCCACTAGTCACTATACTAGTCACTATTTAGCCAGTATATCCCCTCTAGCCACCCTATAGCCACGCTCGGCGCTCAAGCTCATGGCGCTCAAGCTTCAAGCTGCTCAAGGCTCAAGTCAGTGCAACTACACAGCCGTTGTCATTTGGCCACTTGTTACGATTAATGTCACGCCCAGCACGCACGCGTCACGCGACATGGCGCTCAGCCGCTCTTCAAGCTTCACTAGTCACTAGTCACTATAGATGAAAAGGTAATATATATACTTGTGGCAATGGCAGACGAGCAAGGCACAGGGGAAGAGGTGGTGTGGATGCAATCAGGGGGAAAATGCACCCCGGAGGCGCAACAGGAAGGGGCGGTACAGAGGCAGAACGGGACATCCTCGCACAAGACTCTTCCGTACTACTCATCGGTACTTACTATGCTCAGTACTTTTGTCTTTGAGTGCAGTGGATAATACGAGGGCGTGTGAGTATAAAATGTGGGGGATGGTCGATGGAGCGGCTAGGACAGAGTGTGGCAGATCCTCAGACCTTGATATACAACTGAGCTTGAGGTACCGTACCCGAAAAGGCAACCGTCGAGCGGCCCGGGGGACCAGCGAGAGAGGTGGTGAAAAGGCCTCGAGCCTGAAAAGGGGCCTGAAGCATGTGTCCGCGCTTGGGCGCGCTCTGCAATGTGGAGAAAAAAATGCGACGAAGCATGGCCACCTTTTGGCTTGGATTTCTTCACCGACTGCACCTCCCCATGGTAGACGTGTGAGCTTGTGAAGAGATACCGTGTGAGAACTGAAGCTGACATTTCCTACACCGCGGCACGTCGGTTGTTTACAAGCAAAGCCATCTGCGGAGCCTCAAGCGTCAAGCTCTCAGAATGTCAGATCTCAGAGCAGGCCTGTGAAATTTGAAACAGGTGCGCTACACTCGGCAAAAATCTGGCAGGCATCCATGATGCATGATGCATGAGTGCGTGATATAAAAGTTAAAACCTTCAAGTGTCGATGATCGATGAAGACTTCGGATGACTCTGAGCAAGCCACCCAAGTGTGGCACCAGTGATCGAATGGACGGGGGCGATCGGGGGTTGAGCGATGGAATCGATCAAGCTTGAAGCTTGAAGCTAGCTTGAAGCTCGCGCTGAGGAACAGAGGCAGAGGCAAAAGAGATGCGGATGATGGTGGCGTCTTTTGCAACGTACCCGCGTACGCTCGGGTGCCATTGTTTGGCGTTGGGGGGTAGTTGCCAGTTGCACGTTGCCGGTTGGTGAGGCCTGAGGCGGACAGAGGCGCAGCGCCCATGTGTGGGAGGCAGGCGGCGTGCAAAGAAGTAAACATGGAAAGGGTGACTGTAACATGTAACCGGTAAGCGGTAAGCGGTAAGCGGTAACCGGCAAACACGTTCAACGGTGGCCAGCAAGGGTGCAGCGTCGCTTCCATTGTGGCGGCGTCGCAGCCGTCGCCGACGCCGTCGCTTCCGCCCTGCCCCGCCCGCGTCGGCGGCCACATTTCAAATGTCCTCGTCGCTTAGAGGCACGGGGCCCTAGGCACTGGCCACCGGTGGCATGCGTGACATGTGACATGCCACACATCACCGGCCCAGCATCACACATCACGCACGCGGGCTTGGTCGGTACTTTAAGCTTTGGGTGCTCAGGCTTGGCAGCGGGCACGCACTAGCACACACTTGCCCCCGCGCACAGCGAGGTGCTTCCCCGCCCCACCCGACAGGCGCCGTGCGACGCCCGCGAGCGTCGTTGCCATCACTGCCGCCCCGCCGGCAAGCCACACACCAGCACAGGCGCAGTGTGCTGGTATCATCGTCTTTTGGCCGTCTTCTTGCGGCAGCGTGGCTGGGGCTGGCGCGCTCCTCTGGCCAGTGCTACCCACTAGCGGCTGCTGCTGGCTGCCTCCCGCACTGCTCCTCCCACTGCTCCCGGCGCCTCGCTTGCCGCTCCGCTGCCCCACTTCTCCTCCTCCTTCTCCTCCTCCTCCTCCGTCTCTTGCCAGCGCCTCCCCCTTCGTTTCCCTTTTGCTTCCCCACGAGGGTCCGGTGGCAACCATGTCCGCCATGCTGCCCTCCCCCTCCTTCCTTGTCGCACGCTCCGTTCCCCTCCACGCCCTCGACGCCGCCCCGCCCGGCTTCCCCCTCTCGCCTGCCACCAGCAACATCACCGAGCTGGCCCTCTACTACACCCCCACCCCGTCCCCCAGCGCTTCAACCCCGGCATCGTCGTCGCCTCCATCATTGTCTCCATCCTCGGCTCCTACTCCACCCTCCTGCTCCTCTCCAAACGCACCTCCAACCATGGCATCCGCAACTTTGCCTGGCTCCTCGCCGCCGCCGTCACCCAGATGGCCGTCGGTATCTGGGGCATGCACTTCATTGGCATGCACATGATCCTCCGCCCCCAACCGGGCGTGTCGTGGTGGATGCACTTCAACAGCGGCTTTACCGTCTTTAGTCTCTTTGTCCCACTCGCTGCATTGGCTGCTGCCTTTTACTTTGTCACAGTCAACACACTCTCTCACATCCGTGTCATCTTCAGCGGCATCACTGCCGGTGGCATTGTGGCCCTGATGCACTACTCGGCTTCGTTCAAACCAACTTTGTGGTGCGGTACAAGGCGGTCCATGTTGTGTTTTCCATTGTTCTTGTTCTTGCGTGTCTGTCTGCTACCGCGGCCCTCTTTACCTTTTTCCGCCTGCACGCGCAATGGTCCGACTCGTGGTGGAAGCGGTTGCTGTGCGCTCTGGTCCTTGCAACAGGTGTGTCGTCGATGCATTATCTCGGCCAGGCTGGAACCATGTTCTTTGTGCCCAAGGAGCATGATCGCATGCTTGCCATCTTGCACACCACCGACTCGCAAAGTATCAGTACCGCCATTGCCATTGGCGCCATGTGCGGTGCGATTATCATTACCTCCTTTCTTCTGACCATGTCGGACTTGCTGCGTGTGCAGGCGGCACGTGAACGTGCGCGGAAGATTGTCGTGTGCTCTGCCACGTTTGACAAGCAAGGTCGCTTGCTGGTCAAGCCCGATGGCACTGTGCCCATGGTGGTGATCGAGTCGGAGATTCAGCCCAAGGACATGCTACATTACCTCGACCGACGTCAGCCGCTGTTCCAATGGCTCTATGCCATCTCCTGGGACTGGGGCATGGTCCTCCCCTTTGTCCGGTCCATTGAGGCCCGCTTCCGTCGAACTCAGCCGGGTGCCAACTCGATCTTAGAGCAGGCCTCGCCCTTGGCTCGCCTCTTTGGTTTCCGCAGCAAGCCCCAGCCGGAAGCGTTTGCTGACGACGGAAAGGGACCCGGCAACATTGATCTGGGCGAGTTCAAGGACCGATACATTTCGGCTGCTCATCACCTCTCGATCGAGCTGGCCATCCCGATGGAAAGTGTGGGAGTTCTGTACGACCGTGTGTTTCCCAATGGCTCTCTCCTGTACCACGAGCAAGAGCAGGAAAAGAAGCGGGCGCGGCGCAACCGCAAGTCGGCACGGGCCAACAGGGTCCAATGAAAAGAAGCAGGACGACGAGGATGGTGATACCGCCGATCTTTCGGCGGATGATGTCTCCTCCTTGTCATCGGGTCCGGTGTCCAGTGTATTTAACGACGAAAGTGGCGACCAGGAAGGTTTGCTCCTCTTCCTCGTCCGTGAAGTGGGCAACGGGGACGCCTTGGCAGCCCAGAACGAGATCACGCGCTACGAGGAAAAGGGTACCGGATGACCGAAACGCGTTTCTTGATCCGTGTCCTGTCCGACCGTTTGTCGGTGCCCAAGCCCGAGATGGCCGACATGCTCAATGCACTTAAGCTCTATGCCAAACGTGGTACACGGCCCGTTGTTCAGCCGGGGGGCGTGTATGTGGGCATGTTTGGTGTGCGCCCGACTACGTCGGTGTATGGCGGGTTGGATGTGCTGACGTACGGGTTTGCCAAGCACATGATTCCGGCCTTTCGCGTTCCGGATGTACCCAAGGTGACACCCGAGATGCGGTCGTTTATGCGGGTGTTGGATCAAATGTCGTTGGACGAGGCGATGCGGACGTGTGAGCGCGAGTCGATCCGATCGGGCGAACGGAGGCAGTACTTGAACCAAGATGGCGTCCTCCCGCCCACGCCGAGGAAGAACTGATTCAGTTCCAGATGGCGCTCTTCCTCGCCCTCGACGCGCTGGGCAACGCCATGTCGTTTTAATCCGCGCATCGCGCAGAGCAGTCGTCTGTCGGCGGAGCTGCTGGAAGTGCCCTCCAGCCTGGACGATTCGTCGGCGCCGGCGCAGATGATTTTGGTTCAGGCGGTGTTGCCTTCGGAAGATGCGGCGGCCCACCCATACGGCGACACGTCGGCCGTCCCAGATCCCAATACGGTGCCAACTGAAACGAATGGAAACGGGACACCGTTTGTGTTTGTGCCCTACACCCTGTTTGCCAAAGCGCAGATGATGCTTCTGCGGGGCCAGCAGGCCGACGAGTTTGAAGATGAAGTCAACACAGAACTTCGTCGGCGCCATCCCAACTTGCTTATGGCCGGCGCTGAATTTGACGAGGGCAGCGAGGCAGAGGAAGATGCGAATGGGGATCGCTTGGGTTCGCGCAGCGTGATGCGTAACCCTCTGGCCACCCTGGCTGCTGCGACAGGGATGGTGACGGGGACGAACAACCCCGACGCCCGATCCGGTCGGTCGGGCAAAGAGGCAGGTGCCACGTCGCATTCCCGCTCCCGTTCAGGCTTCCCGTCTGGCACAGGTGGTGCGGGAACCGGGGCGGGTTCCCGCCGTGTGCGCACCCGCCCTCGCGCACGCAACAATCCCGAGACGTACGAGCTCACCGCGCGGCTTCGGATGGATGCCGAAGCGGGGGCGCAGGGAGCGGGAACGGCCAGTGCGCAGATCGCAAAGCAATGGGCCGCCCATGAGCAGGAAGGCCCAGGGTCCCAATCGTCGGAAGACCAACGGTCCGAAGACAAGCCGCGGGTCCAAGTCCAACTTTCCTCGCTCCATCAACCAGCCTCCCCCTCGGACGGGTTCCACACCAAATCCGACTCGGCCACCTCCACCACCCTGTCCCAGTCCCAAGCCCAAGCACATGCACTGTCTCCACGCTCGGCCAACCGCATGCAAATGTACCCCCCGACGGCGGAAGCGCGCCACTCGGTGCCCCTATCGGAACGAGGGGCAGGTATGGCGGACGTGACGTCCGGCCGCTCGGCCCGCTCGGGCTGGTCCAACCGATCCAATCGGCGCTGGGCCGCTCGCCAGGCGCCAGAGGTGGAGATGGTGCCGTCGGTCGAACCGAACGAAGCATCGTTGCGCGCGCGTCTCACTTCGGACGATTGGTCCGCCAGACAACTCGAGTCGTTAGGACGAGGACCAGCTGGCCCGCTCCTCTTGGGCGTCGAGTACTAAAGCCTAAGGCTAATCAGTTCTTCGGCCCTCTCTCGACCTGGGGGTACCTGCACCGCATGCCTCGGTAGCCTCCCGCGTACCGTACCCTTCCGGCGCCTGCTCGGGCCGTGGCATCGGCTTGACCAGAGTTCTTCGACGATAAAATCTGACAAAAGGCAATGTAAACTTCCCCTGCCTTTTGGTCTTGTTCTTGGTTGCACCACCCTACTTCCGCTTTTCCCCCTCACCACCTTTTTCTTTGCTACACTGTTATCCCGCACCGCTGTCCCTGATCCACTCTCCTTTCATACCCCCTACCCCCTCACCCCTCTCTCTTGGAACTTTCCGTATGTACAGCTGTGCCCTCTCTCTGTCTCCCATGTGCTTGGAGAATCACTGAATTGCTAATAATAATATGTGTCCCGTGTCAGGCCAAGACCTCAAAGGAAGATGAACGATGAATAGGGAAGAAGATGGGTCTACTATAGCGAGAAGTTATCTTTTTAACATCCGTATCACAACAGTAACATGTTTATTGCCAGAAAAAGTCTCTGCCGTCGCGCTGCAATAAGCTCGAATGCCAGATCACTGTTTCGGTGGTGTGGTGTATTCATCGATTCAATAGAGACGCAGAAGAAGAAGACCCGTGGTAGAGTAAGGCCTCACCTGGCAAGCCCCCTTGCTGTCTCTCCCCTGCGTCCAACTCCATAAACAAGAACCATTGGATGATGAGGCCCTCTAGAGAAAGGATTGAAGAGAGGGGAGAATAGGAGAAAGGAACCAAGGAAGTGCGAATCGGCCTCTTGTGCGATATATATCCGTTAGTGGCAGAGCCATGCACACGATATAAGCACCGTCTGTGGTATATATATAGGGACTGGGGGTGAAGGGAGGATGGAATGCAAGCGCCAGCCTGAGCGTCAGGGCAAACTAGATCTGTCCGAAGGGCGGTTCTTTTAGTTTGTGCTGAGATAGGTCATAGTCTGGATCCCTGAGGTCACATGACCTGTCACAGGAAGGGGATGGCTCGATGACGATGGCGGCTGCCGAAGCACAATGAATAGTGACTAGGACTCAGTGGGGTACGACTTGGAGGGAGACGAGTGGGACCAACTACTATGGAGACAACCCATTCGTTGGCAGAAGAGAGGCGTCGTTGCCAGGAAGGGAGAAAGGAAGATTACCTGACAAGAGAGGTGTCACGTGGCGTGCACGTGACCCATGGCTTGCCGATGTACTCGACCTGCCTCTGCACCATCGAGGTAGGGTTGTCTTCACCCACGATGCTGGTGTATGACGTAGCCCCGATCGAGACGAGGGTGAGATCTGGGAGTTACCCATCGGCCTCCGAACGTTGAGGCTGCTGAGGGCAGCTGGCGAGCATCGCCCAGCGCCCATCGCCCATCCAATCGATCTTCGTCCATGTCGATTCAAGGCCCGTGAAGGCCCCCATCGATCTTCGGCTCGGTCCATGGCATGTGGATGTGTCGTCATTCGCGTCATTAATCATTGCCCTTCGCCTACGCCCGAGACCCCACACAGCGCCCAGCCCGGCCATACCAACAACACATACTATACTGTACCCATCACGAACTGCCGTTGGATCTATGACGCGGTATACTGTGTGCTGCCAACAGGATGTCGCCACCACAAACCGCTCTCCGCTCTCCTGCCTTCTCAAGGCGTTATTCCCGTGCGGCGTTAGGTCGTACTAGTGTCTTTTCAGGCCTCCCGTCTCTCTTGGTCTCTCGCCCCTCTCTCTCCGTTTCTCTCCGAAGGCCGCATGGTTGGTGATATATGATACTTGTTGGGCTAGCCTTCGCCATAGCCAGGGCAGTGATGGTGATGGTGATGATGAGCACGAACATCATTCGGATCGGCACGCATCGCAGCAGCATGTATATGCAGAGCGTTTGGGGGCGTACGCATCGGCCTTGGAGACATGGGTCTCACACCCCCACATGCAGTGGGAAGGGAAGAGCAGAGAGTCGGAGTATCGCCACTGCTCCACATTTTCAGCAGACACAGCCTCTTTCGCCACACAGTAGGCAGAGCATTCCCTCGCGATCTACACCTCCTTCCGAACTTTCACATGTCGGGGTTGAACACATGCCGACTCAGTATATTCCCATGCCAGTGGAACGCGGCTACCGTGCTACCGATCTCCAGAGAGTGAGGCCCGGCCCAATCCACGAACCCCCGGAGAGGATAGAACCTATATGGTGTGCTCTTCTCCCCATTAAGCAGTAGCCTGCTGGCAGCCGACTGTAGTGACAGGCCCCTCTAGGGTCTAGCCCACGATTGGGCTCACCACAATCATGGGGAAAAAGGCTGGAAAGGACCGTGCACGCAAACATCGCATCTTACTCTGCCCTCTCAAGAGATTTGGAGGGTATATATACCCCCGTTTCCATGCCCGTCCCATCCAGTCCAGACACCTGCCCACTCCACTCCACTTCTACACACCTTCTTCACCCACTTTTCCACGACTACAACAATGGCTGACACCATCAAGAAGTAAGTTGTTCTTCGGGTAAGCTCTGCGACGAGGAGCGTCGTACTGGGGAGCATATTGTGAACAAAACCACTAACCCGTGATGCCCTATCAGCGCTATCAACTCGGCCACCGAGACTGTTCAGCAGTACGCCTCGGGCGCGTCCAAGGAGGCCAACAAGAACGTGGCCAAGAACGACAACGCTGACCTCAGCACGCGCGCCAGCGCCGCCAAGGACGCTGTTGTGGACAAGTTCAACGAGACGAAGCACGACGCTTCGGCTACGGCTAACAAGGAGGCCGCTTTGAACTAAGCCGCCCTTGCGACCAACATCGGAGAATGATATTTCCAGAACGTTGCGACGGTCCCTCTGTTAAAGAACAATTATGCCAAATTGGCCCTATCTCATTTTGTTGTGGGTGCTGAAAGTATGATAGTCACCAGGGTGAAACGCGCAAGGTGGGATAGAAGAGAAAGCCGGAGTCGCTTTCCCTCCCGATATCCAATCACGCAAAATGGAGAGAGCGATAAACGCACCTTTGACGCTGTGGGGACTGACTCTTTGTATATAGAAAGGTGATGAACTGTTGCGACCGAAAAGATAGAGAAACCACAACATGTGAACTAACGAGATCGTTTCAGCTGCGAGGGAGGGGGATAGGAAGGAAGGGTTTTGGGGAGGAATTACCAGCAAAAGGGACGAGGATCAGGAAAGGGGCCACAGTCTAGACAAAAGCTATCAGAATGGCGTGTGGTTTCCGACCCAGGAACGGTCCTCTATACTGAGAGCGCGACTCTCTATCGCAACTTACCTCTCCTCTCCGCAATAAAACCCCGCGATATTGAAGCTCCGAGAGAGGAATGCGTGTGAACAACATTGCGGCCACGTGCAGCCCCCCCCCCTCCGCCTCCCCCAGCAGCCGTGGTGCGTCGGATCAGGATGGGAGTGGAACTGCTGCAGAGCCACGACCCAGGGCTGCAATCTTTGCTAGGTTCCTGGGCAGCAGCCGCTCAAACGTTTTCCCACCCCGAGTGGGCCTACTCGGTCTGAACCCTGTGGTACGCCGGCATCATATAATCCGACCATCCTTGGATCCGTCCGATTCGGCTGCACGTGGCCGCCATATCGGCCGCACCCGTTCCCGGTCTATTGTTCCCCCCACCACACTTGGAGGGTAGTGCTAGGGTTCCCCTACACGGCACTCAGTGGATCGGGGACGCTCGCTTAGCCGGGTGTCAGAGTTCCGTTCACAGGCCGCGCCCACGCTCTCCACATCTCTCCCTTTTCTCTCTCCTTCTTCCCTTCAGACGTTGTTGCTTGAAGACTTGTGGCTCATCACTTTGCCTTCACGCCTTGTCTGAAGGCTGCATTGCAGCTGATCCATAGGATCACGCGGATCACGAGTGCTCCCAAGACGCCTTTTCTAGCAATTGTTTCCCCCACAACTCTTTTAGTTTTTGTGTTTTTTCATTAGCAAAAAAACACAAATTCTGAATTGTCAAAGAGAAAGAAAGCATCTGGGGTGTCATTAAGATATGTCTTTTGGCATCGTAATCATCGCCAACATCGACATGATGATGTTGGGGGGGGGGGGGGGGGGGCGTCCGTTTTGCCTCCCAAAGACAGGGAGGCGGCCAACACTGGCAGTGTTCGGACCGGTCCGAAAATGCCATCATAGCCTAAAGTCGGAGAAGAAAAGAAAGAGAACCGAGCGGATGAATGTCCAGAGGACATGAAAAGAACCGTGAGGCTTCAGGCCGGGGATCCGGCGGCGGTGTGGGTGGGTATTTGTTGTATAGGAGACGATGGTGACAGTAACAAAGGGAGCATATATGGGCTTGCAACACGTTCCTCCAGGCATGTGGTCTTGTCTCATTGCGCGGAGGATGTGCACATGTTTGCATTGGCGTAAGACGCAATGTTCTTGGCCAAGGTGAGGGCCTGATTGAGACAGCGGAGTTCTTCGGTGTCCGTGGTATGTTTGATGAGGCGTTTAAATATGATCCCAAAGCGTTGGAAGTAGGTCGAGGGCTTCAGGTGGAAATGAGACCAGCCCCGTCTGCGCACCCTCGGATGTTATTGGCACAATGCATGCCAGAATGCATAGAAACGCGGATTGGTATCGATTTCCTTGGTACGGAACGCTTCGCGCGCCTGATAGGAAAGCCAATACGACGTAAACGCCTGCTGAACTTTGGGGTTGGACAGCCATTGGAGCATAATGTCTCCAATTCCAGAAAGTGGCCCCAGGGAACCTGTCTTCGCGTAACGCCGTTGGAGATCCCACTGAATAGAAGATCAGTTTGCCATCCCACATCAAGCATTGGGCCAAAAGCGTGTTCGACAAACGCAATCCGGTCCTCCTCGTTCCCCAGACCAGTGTCTTCGTCCTTCGAGGAGGTGCTGGGAATCGGTTTGGTACTACCCTCTGATAGTGGCAATGAACGATCCGTTGATCAAGGCTGGCATAAAAACACCCCAAATGACACTGTGCATGTCATCATGTAGCCGGCGAAGGTCTATGAACGCTTCGTACATTATGCATTGCCGCTGCATCTCTTGCTCCGATAGCATCTTGGCCACCGAGAGATCCACGGCTTCATTCCAGGAATGAGTTGGATCCCGTTTAAATTTAGCATTGAGGATCGCAACCGATAAAGCTTCGCCCATCGGCCGATATAATACGAAGAGAAAAGAGAATTGGCCTTATTCCCTAACTCACCGGCTGCTCACCATACAGCCACCACACATTTATCGCTGCGGACCCTGCTTCAACTTGCTGGCCTCCGCATCTCTCCGGCTCTGCCCCAGAGGTGATGTAGAGCTTTGCTTGATGAAAATGCTGAAACCACTTCTCCAGTGAGCTTATTTATATATGGCCCAAAATGCTATAGTGAGAGCGCGTGGGAAGCTCGGGATGAGGTCGATGAGGTCTGAATATCTGAATGGGGTACTAGTCGAGGCATAGGGCTTCGACAGGGTGACAGATCCAGATGTGGGCCCTGGTGCGGGTCAGCCGAGAGGAGTAGCTGATTAATTGTTGGGCATGAACATTTTTGAAGACGCTGTGTCAATGAGGATTCGTACCGAATGTAAAAACCAATAGGGGAAAATAAGATTCACGTAACTGAAGCGCGACATGAAGACGTTCATCAGACGCTCACATGCCTCTCATCCACGCGCATTAAGCTCATCCATATCCACGCGCGGCGCTACATCCCGTTTGGACGTGAATGGTGTGCGCCAGAGAGCGCTGTCCTGTTGGCGACTCACTGGTTTCCTAATTGTGGTTCGGCACCAACAACCAACCCATCACGACGGATGAGCATGTTAGACGCTGCGCCTCTTTGACGCAGCCTTTAGCTCTGTAAATGATGTGAATAAATGCGAAACAACACTCCGGCTCCCAAAAGGATACCAGCCTTCTGTTGAGAGAAGATAAGGAGGTCTATGCTCTCCACAACAGACAAATATGAGCGAGCGGGGGCAGTTAATGCCCTCCACGTAAGGATGTGGAACTGAAGTGAGGCGTCAAATCCGAGCCGCTGAAGATGATTGAATTACCAAAAGAGAAAGACGAGCTACGACCGTCAATTCAGTTGTGCTGGTCATATATACCACGGACACTCTCTGTTTGCTGTCACGCACCCCACACGCCGTCGGTTGAGGCAAGCCATAACTGCGAAATAGAACATCAACGTCCGGGTAGGGACAGGCAACATCGGACGATGTGCCCAGTGAAGCACCTGCAGGTCTATACCCGACAGCACTTGTATCCATCCATCAAGTCCAGCTGATAGAGATCAATTTATTTGGTTGAGCATTTACAATGCCAAGCTAGAGGAGGAAGTGTTGGTTAGTGAATGGAGCCAACAAAGAAGTGGTAGAGGACAACGTACTAATCCTTGATCTCGCTCTCTGTCAGTTTGCGGAAGGTCGGGATTGGCTTGGTGCCTGCTGGCACATCTTCCACGTTCGTCTCAGAGATGATGCCAATTTCAATCGTTTTTTCCGTCATTTGGCCCTCAAACCCTTCCTTGAGAGTAAGGAGGGCGGTGTGAATGGCATCTTCGAGGGAAATGTCGTCATTGTACCGCTTCTCGAGGAACGTTTTGGCAATGGTCATGTTCTTGCCAATCGCGGTCGCCTTCCATTGGAAGAAAGAGCCAGAGGGATCGACCTGGTACAGTGTTGGGCCACGCACCTCATCGTAGCCAGCAACGAGCAAGCTGACACCGAACGGACGCACACCGCCGCGCTGGGTGGACTCTTGCATGATGCGTGCAATCTCTTCGACCAGCACAGCTGTTGGCGGGAACTCGCCATAGATCTTCCAATACGCCTGCGCGGCCTTGCGTGCCTGGGCAAGCAGAACACGGAAATCGGGGCCCATTCCAGCGTATACAATGCCAACCGTGGGGCATACCAGCGCAACCTTTTCCAGTGCACTATCGTCCACCAGGGGACTGGGCATGCGCTTCTCGGACGCAATTACACCGCGCCTTCGGCACGAATCCCGAGCGAGGTCGCGCCGCTCCCAACGGCGGCGAGGGCATGGTCGATCTGACCGAGTTTGCCCGAGGGACTGAAGGTGGTGAGGGAGAAGCTGTACGCGCCTTCGCCACCGGCCGACATGGTTGGTTAGTGGGACGGAGGGAGGGCAGGTGTGGGTGGTGGGGGGTCAGCCGCTCAACCGACATGCTCCAGCAGGCGCACGCGGCCCCGCTCGGTGCAAGACGCGCATTCCTCGGCCCAAGATTCCGCTGGGTTTGCTCTGGGCGGGTCACGTGTTGCCGGGGCACCAAACGTCATAGCTGGGCGGCGGGAGTGGTGACGTCAGCTTTGAAATGTGAACGTTGGCTGGAGGGAGCAGCGTCTGTCCGTGCGCAGAGCGCCCAGCCCAGTCGGCCTCTTGTCGGCTGCAAAACGCCGGTCGGGTGGGGAAGACTGACGCCGCCCCGTGTCACGTGCCATTTCCGGCTAGCCCGAGCCCCGCGCAGGGGCAGTGTGCTGGGATCAGATCGATTACCAAACCCGGACAAAAGCTATCTGATGGGGCACAGCGCCAGTGTCGGCTGGTGGGGCCCAGCTGCTGGCCGCCCACGAGCGCTGTTCAGTCACACGTCACGCGCGACATTGGCCAGGCGCCAGTGCTGAGCCTCAGCGCTCAGCTGGTGGCTGCGCTGTGCTTTTTTTACCCCCCCTACTGCCTCGCCCTGCACCGCCACCTCTTCCACCACCAACTCCTGCCTTCCCCATGGTCGCTGCTCGCTTTGCCCCTACTTTTGCTCGTGCCGCTGGCGCCTCCGCCCTCCGCCCCATGGCCGGCATGATGCGCGCCACCGCCCGCCCCGCCCTCGCCACCGCCCGGCCAGCCGTGCCGTCGCTGGCCCGTGGGTACCACGAGAAGGTGATCGACCACGTACGTCTTCTGCCAGCCCTGTTGACTCTGCTCTGCTCCGATACTGACTGGTGCATAGTATGAGAACCCACGCAACGTCGGCTCGTTCAACAAGAAGGACGCTGACGTGGGCATTGGCCTCGTTGGTGCTCCGGCCTGCGGCGACGTGATGAAATTGTCCATCCGGGTCAATGAGCAAGGCATCATCTCGGATGTGCGCTTCAAGACGTTTGGCTGTGGGAGTGCCATCGCCTCGTCCTCCTACATGACGGAGCGGGTCAAGGGCATGACGCTCGAGGAGGCGGGCGGAATCAAGAACACGGAGATTGCCAAGGAACTGTGCCTGCCGCCCGTCAAGCTTCACTGCTCGATGTTGGCGGAGGATGCGATCAAGTCGGCCATCCGCAACTACAAGGCCAAGCGTGATGCCACGGGCATCACGGCTGCCGGCCACATCGATGTCGAGCAGTCGGCCACGACGGGCGAGACGACGACGAGCGTGCACGTGGGTTCGTCGGCGCCGCAGCCCCCGTGCCCAGGCCCAGGCTTGAGCGCCCGCCTGCCTCGTATCTTCCACTCTGACCGCAAGGACCTTCATCACGGCTTTGTTACTATTCTTCCTTTTCCCGAAGGTCCTCTGTGCGTCATGCTGCAGAATTTCTCTTGCGATGTGGGTGTCTATCTTGCTTGGAGACTGCGCCCGAGCTGGAGGCTGAAAACATAGGGCCTCCGTTTGCCCATGGCGTGGACAGCGTTGCAGCTGCAGCCGGCTGCCCTGTCCGCATGTACACTATCCTGCTATTCGAAGCATCTGTTCATCTTGATCCTTGGACCTGTTTGTGGTAGTAGTGGCGAACATAGCAGCGGCAACTAGACTTCGATGGCGATGCGAAGGGGTGGTGGCGGCGCGGGAGGGCGCGCACCTGCTGACATAAGCCGTTCGCCGCCTGGGCGTTGCTCATATGGCGCAGTCAATCGTTGATAGTCGCGGCTGGGCAATCGAAAACGGGTCATCGAGGTCATCGCAGAGGCGGCCACTCATCGACCCTCTGCCCACCACCCGCATGGACGCCACCAGCATGGACATTGCCGGAGCAGCGGGAGTATCTGGTGCAGCTGGAGCATCGGGAGCATCGGGAGCATCGGGAGCACCCGGAGCATCGGGAGCACCCGGAGCATCTGGAGCTTCGCCGGGCCCTGCTGAGCATCCGCCCCCTGCGGATGCTTCAGACGCATCGCCAGCATCACCCACTGCGCCTCAGCGCCTCCCTTCCTCATCACCCCGCTCGCCGTCGCCAACGACGGAGGAAGGGGCTTCCGCCCGTCCTCGTCGCCGGCGCAGGAGGACGAGTGACGAGGCCCACTCAGATGGCCCGCCGCCCGCACGCACTTCCCCTGCTTCTGAGTACGTGCCCACCGACCAACCCAGTGTTGACACTGCTGGTGCTGGTGCTGGTGCCGCTGATTCTACCAAGGATGCTCTCACTTCTGCCCCTGTGGAAGCCACTGCTGCTTCCACTACTGCTTCCACTGCTACTTACTTCCACTGCTGCTTCCACTGCTACTCCCACTCCTGCTTCTACAACCGCTCATCCCGGGGATACTGCCGATACTTCCGCCGCTATCCCTGCTACGACAACTGCCACTCAAGAGCCTGCACGCACAACAGTGTCTTCGTCTTCGTTCCAGCAGCCCCTGTGGCACAGCGGCTACCCTCCGTCCATGCCTTCGACTCCCTCATCGACCGAGGCGATGATTGGGTCAGAGGGTGATCTGGCACATTTCTATGCCTCCGACGCACGCGACACGCCTCGCACTGTCTCCTCGGAGGCTGTGACGCCTAACGGAACATATGCCGGGTATGCTCCCTTCGACCCGCCCGTCGCCGAAATACGGCCCGACGACGACGCCCCGCCGAACATGTGGGCGGACTACATCGGTCCTGGTGGATACGGCGTTGGCGGCTTCTCCCCTGCCCCCGAGGCCGACTATGACAACATGCACAACTCGATTGTTGCGTGGCACGGCGGCCAGCAGCATCCCCAGCAGCCTGCTCCGCCCCAGATTCCTTTAGCTGAATACTTCCCTTCACCCACCAAGGCCAAGGATGCCGCTAGCAACCTTCCTCTCCTTTGCACCGCCGCCGCATCCGTGCCTTTGACGCCGCCTGGGACACTACCAACAAGCTCGTACAGGCCGAATTTGTCCCGCCTTCACGGCCTACTGTGGCTCCTGGGGTTACTGCTGACAATGCCCCTGCTGCATCTGTTGTTCCGGGCGAAGCTGCCACTCTTCCTTCCCAGCCTACCGCACAGCCAGGAGCCCGTTTGGATCACAAGAGCATGCTTGCCCTGATCCCTCACCCCAAGGCCTATTTCTCCCCTTCGTCGCTCGAATGGGTGGTAATCGCTGCGGCACACGATTCTTCTTGGGCGACCAGGACCAAGCCTATACTAACGAGACCACTGCTTTTGCTCCCCTCTATACTATCGAGCATCATGTGCTGGTTGCGCCTGAGTTGCAGCGGGTCCCCATACCTGTCTCATTGACGCAGGATACCGGGCCCAAGACGTTTCTGCACTCCTTTACACTCTTGACCGATGTGTCCATCCCAGATACACCTGGGAAGAAGGTCTACGTATCGGAGCCGTGTTCCATCCCATCTGTTCTGGATAAAGATTTGCTCTTGCGCTTGCGACGTGCTCGCACCGACAACCCTCCGCCCGGACAAGACGGAGCGGTGTACTTTGACCGAGCCATGCGCTTGGTTCTCCGCATCCTCGCTGCCGCGTTAGGCGGGAAGGACCAGGCAGTCCCGATTACTGGAAGGACGTTTACCCAGCGACTTGGGTGGGACGAGGAGGTGTCGCAATTGTTCAAGACACTTGGTTGGAGTCTATCGTCTGTGAGCAGCGAAGACGAGCGAATGGCCATTAGGCCCCCACCTATGCTCCAGGGCGGCAATCCAAACGCCGCATGGGTCGTCAATGGGCGCGCGTGGGTCGAGCTGTCTCTTTGGGCTGCACATTCGCGCAACCTGTTTGGTGTGCAGGACGACTCTCCTCCTCAAGCACCTGGGGCGTTGGACTGGATTCCACATGGGAAGGATGGCACTGCGTCGATTGACAGCACGCTGGGTTATGACCCTGCCCAAATTGACCCAAGCCTGCTTGTCGGCCCCATGCAGAGCCACGTCATCGAGTCGGCGCAATACCTTGGGGTCCACCCACAGGAGCACGATTGTACCATCCGTGCCTCGTACCTGGCTCAAACTCGACGCTGCCCACCTGCGGCCCCTGTCCTCCTGTCCTCGGTTGAGTACATTGTCAATGAGCAGCGCAAGGATAGCTCTTTTGATCGTATGTCCCTCCTCCCCCTTTCTTTTACGGACCCGGTTGACCGCATACTGACATTGGAACAGTGCAAATTCTGTTAAGTGAAGAACGGTCCTCAGGCCGTTGGACATTCGTGGAGCTGGAGCGGGCACTCAATCTGCTCGGCATGGAGGGCTCCAGTTTGGACCAGGTGGACCAGATGGACGCCTCGGTTATCAACGCCCTACCACGATCGCGTGCAGCAAGTAATCAATAGTGGCGAGGGCGCTCTGGGGCTAGGTGTCGGTCGAAGACCTGCGGAATGCGTTGGGGTACTCTCCAATGCACTTGCGCGTCCGGCGGAGCTGGAACATCAGATTGGTCGAGATGGAGCGTCTGTCCCACCGGTGCTTATGGATCTTGAAGCGGCATATTCACTCCTCCAAGCCCCACCCGAAGCGGATGACGATGCACTGACTATGCTCTTCCACGTCCGTGCGTGACGACCCGGACCGCATATCGCAGTGGAAAGCTGCACTGGTTTCCATTGCCCATGCGCGGAATTCCAGTCTCTCCGTCGACTGGCCACGGGGGAAGAAGAGTCTCCCGCAACAGAACCGTTGGCTCTTCCTGCCCCACCCCCGGTACGAGAGGACCTGCCCGCTGGATTGAACAATATCGGCAACACATGTTACCTCAACTCGGTTCTCCAGTACTTCTTTTCCGTCTCCGACATTCGCACCCGTGTGGTCGAGTATGCCTCGACGGTCAAACAGTTTACTCGCCGCCGGCCCAGCTGCCCCGCGTCGGCGGGAGGCAGATCACGTTTGCGTGAGTTGAACGGTCGCACGAATTCTTGCTACACCTGGCTTCGCTCTTTGAGAACATGATCTCGTTTCCTGCCCCAGCCGTGACGCCCGAGAGAGAATTGGCTTACCTTGCGCTTGTCTCGTCCCGCACCGAGGAACAGGCTGGCGTCCAGCCTTCGCCTCTACCCGCCACGCATCCTGGGCCCAAGAGCAACGACACGGAGGCCACCTTGGTCGATACGGCTATGTCCTCTCCACCCGTTGCTGCGCCTCCGGCCCCAACAACGATGGTGACTGAGCAACGCAACTCGTTGATGCAGCTCGGTGCACAGGAAGATGTGACCGAGTGTCTGGACAATGTCGTGTTCCAACTGGAGTGTGGGCTGGGGCAGGTTAAGGCATCGGACGAGAAGGACTCCCGCTCTCAGGCTGCTCAGGCTAATGAAACGCCTGATGTAGATGCAATGGACATCCAGAGAGAGGGGAGTGCGTCGGTGTTCCCTGAAGAAGGTGTCAATGTGAGTCATTCCACCCTGCTCTCTTCCCTTTTTGAAGGTGAGACCGCCCAGCGGCTCCAAGAGCTTTCCTCGGGCAAGAGTGGAGTGGACACACCAGATCCTGCCCAGCAGGGTTCGATGGACGAGAGTGAATCGGACAAGGACGTTAAGAAGGAAGTTTTCCGTATCTTGCCCATTGACGTCCCCCCAGTTGAAGGGAGAGACGTGTATGATGGTCTGGATGGCTTTTTGACGAGGAAGTGATTGATGCCACGCGTTCTTCTCCCCCTGGTTCACCCATGTCAACAGACAACAGGGCCAAGAAGCAACGCTGGATTCGACGGAGTGTGACCTTGACCCGTGCTCCGCCCATCCTTCAGCTTCAACTGCAGCGCGTCCAATTTGACCGTACCCGTGGCCGACCTTTCAAGTCGCAAGCGCATGTGGAGCTCTACGAACACATCTACCTCGACCGCTATGTGGACTTTGACCCTTCGTCCGATCCGGCGGATGCTGCGCGTCTGGCTAAGCGCCGTCTGGCCCGCCGTCTGCGCGCCGAAGCCCAGCAGCTTCGTGAAGAAGCCACCTTCCTCCGTTCAGGCAAGACGGACGAAGGGGCATCAACCTCAGCGGCAGCAGCGGCTCGATCGTTGGCCCCAAATCAGGTCCTGGACCTGCAATGGGTCCTTTGGCCCAATCGCTGTGCGAAACGGCGGATATGCTCGCGTTCTGGATCGAGCATCAGGAGGAAACGGGGCAGTCCTGTACCTGGTGACGCACCCATGGCCGAGGCGGGGGTGGCTACGCCACCTGTTACGGAGGAGGGGCTGTTGACGGGGATTGAAATTGCCTCTACTCTTCCCAATGAGCTACGGCCGAAGTGGATGCGCTGGGGTCGCGTCTACAGTACATTGAGGCACGGTTGGATGAGATCCGGCGTGAATCGGTGGGACTGTGGCAGAGGAGACACGGTATGAGTATGTGTTGGCGTCGCTGTTTATGCATCGTGGCGAAGCGACCCATGGCCACTACTTTTTGAACCAGCGTAAGCTCGGCTCGGGCCAGGCGGGCGAAACTTGGTTCAAGTACAACGATTCCCAAGTGAGCCAAGCGTCGGCTAAGGATGTCTTGCGTGACCCGACAGGTGCCAATCCGTACCTCGTCTGCTATGTCCGGAAGGACCTCCAAGATTCACATCATGTCCTCCAGACGCTGTGCCGGCACTTTAGCCTGCCGCCGCCCGAAACCTTGCCGCAGGCGCAGGCCCCGGCACTTCCTGCTCCGATCGAGGCAGGCCCGACAGAGCTCGCTCCAGAAACGAACCCGGCACCCGCTGCGGATGCGTCTCTGGCGCTAGTCAAGGGGGAGGAGGGAGATGAGGCAGATCCGCAAGCCGCTACGCCGTCGGATTCAGTGGCCATGCCTGACCAAGAGCCTGAGGAGAAAGAGGATGTCGAGGCTGTGGCAGCAGCGCCCACTCAGTAACTAGAGGAACTGACTAGGTGGCGGCTGTCACAATGTGATTATCACCATTTGCTCGACTGACAGGCACCAGCACCATGCAGGAACCATCATTTCTTCACCATTGATTTGTTGTGTGTTTTGTGGGAAAGAATAGCAGTGCAATCGGGTCTTCAACCCGGCGGCCTTGACGCAGAGAAGGTAGCGGAGATCAAGCCCAGAGGGCCTTAGCGTCCTCGATATAGACGATTTTAGGCACGGTAACCGACCCGCTTGGTCGGGATGCTAGTGGATGCAGACGCTATGGACGCACAGGCTCAATCAGCATTCATCATGAAGAGAGCCGAAATAGAAAATGCACTGGAGCGGCTCCATGGAGCCTCGGGGAGAGGGAGATGACAGGACGGGGTGATGCCGGTGATGCCGGTGGGGGGATGTTTGGCATGGTAAGATCGCAAGGTATTAATACCTGGATTAATCGCTAATCAAGTCGACCACTTCCGCCGGGGCAGGCTGAGGCGCACGAGCTGTTTTGGTCCGCCTCGGCGGGATAAGGCGTGAAGGAGGAGGGAGAGGCACGACGAGTCAGAATCGTCAGAGACAGTGCAGTAGGTAGAGGAGCTCTGAGCGGGAGGGAACAAAACATGGCGAGGCTTGGCAACAGCTGGCCGAGGCCGGGACCAGACGGGAATACGGAGGGTGGCGGTGGTACGGGTGGGCAGCCGCAGAGGTAGAGAGGGCAGGACGGTGGTCGCTCCCCCTCGGATGGGAGGTAGCTGCGCAGGAGCTGCACCAAGGCGGGAAGGGGAGGACGTTGGTGGCGGGGTGGAACATTCGGGTGGCTCTTCGTCCCCCGAATCGTCTCGAAAAAGGAACGCAAGATATCCTGTCGGGAGGATTGGTCGGGGACGACGGCCAGGCTGGGCTGGAGAGCGAGTTTGGCTTGACGACGGGGCGATCTGGTCGGACTGGACTGGGTCTTGCGAAAACTCCCTTTTGAAAGAGGGGTGGACACATCCACTGTGTCCACCGACCCCCGCCGGCATGCGATACCTGTGCTTCTCTGTCGCAATGACGTTGGCAGCTCCTCGTCTGACGAGGACAGAGGCAAGGAAGGACACTCCGATCCGGACGATTGACCCGACACGGCCGACAAGGTAGACATTGTACGTCTTGACGAGAGGGTGGAGAAGGCCTGTTCGAGGGACAGTTGCCGTGCCAGGGGGAAGCGGAGGAAGAGGAAGAGCGTAAAGACCAGCCCAATCCCACAGCGGGCGAGCGTAACGTTTTCGCTTTTATATTGGCCTTGGCCTGGTCTCTCTGAGTACGGGCCTGCTCCTTGGCACGAAATTGCTCCATCAGTTTCTGCCCACATGCGTGCTCTGCAGCGGGGCGGCATCGATCCAGATGAGCTGGGGTTCGGGATGGTAGGCCGCCGCCGCGCGGGGCTTGTTGCTGCCATCCTCGGAAACTGCCATGGGCGGAGCAGCGGCCATAGACTTGACGGGCGCCGTCTTGGATAACCTGCGAGGGACGGGAGGGGGGGACCAATCATCCTTCCTCTTTGGCATTTAGATAATAGTGTTTGCACTGCCCGGTCTAGCGGCCGATCGTCGTACCGTAGTCGAACTTCGGTGCGCTCGCCAATCCTGCGTTCACGAATGACCTCCATCAGACGAAAGAGTGTCGTGCGTTGGGAGGGGAAACCAAGCTCGTCTACCTCGAGGGTTTCCTCAGTGTCGGTACTAGAAGACCCACCAGCGCGTTTTCCCTTTGAAGAGGGGGGTGGGGGGCAGTAGGAAAGGAGAGGATGGCCATCCCAGGCAGGGGATGTAGCCATCATTTCGTCACGGAGGAGACGGAGGAGAAGACCGGGTGCAATCATAGTCTGGACGCGCTGGCGGATCTTCTCATCAGACCAGTTGAACTGTTTTCGAAGGACCCAAAGCAGATGGGCGAGATCGAGGGCTTGGAACTCTTTCGAAGGGGATAAGAGGTCGAACCGGGGAGTGACTTTGGTGCGTAGCAGTTCCTCTTCTACCGACGAGAGTTGAACTCCTGTCACGCCCCCTTCCTCAGCAAACGTAATGGGGGGAATCTCGTCCAGGCTCCCCTCACGGACCTTGAGGTGGGAAGTCCTAGGCCAAACGTAGAGCCCAAGCACGGTTTGGTCCTGTTCCGACTCGAAAAGTGCGCAGTCCCAGTGCTGCAGAGGGATGTTTGGTCCGCAGTAGACCCGATGCATTGGTTCGCAACTCCTCCATCATGTCTTCCACGATCTCTGTTCGCGCCTCTTCCCAGGTAGGTGTATTGAGATCCAGCTTGGGTGTCCAGTGAGTCGGGTCGTACGTCGGCAGCTTGCCCAACCGACTTTCGTCCGACGATCCTTGGAGCGAGCTCACCAGCGCTGAAACGATCCTCTGCCCAAACCCCAACGAGGCAAGTACCTTAGAAATGGTCATTCCGCACTTGCTTACCCCTTGCACGTTGTAATCCCCTCCACTCAAGGCAGCGGTGAGGAGGATGGCGTGTCGATCCAAAGGGAACTCACACTCTTCAGCTTCATTCAGCAGAGGCGGGGGTGGCGATGGACCGGTCCACCCCAATACCGGGGGGCGGGCAGGGTCTGGCCACTGGCCGGGAGGGAAGGTGTAGATCCCAACGGGGCTGGAGCCCCACTTGTTGTCGCTGAGATTAACAAAATCAAGTTGGTTAGGCATCTCGCTGCCTTGGGAGGATAGAGAAGCCTGTCTTGCCAGCAGGCGCTGCTTGCGCTTCTGTACCTCCTTGACATCGCTCATGGAGAAGCTAAGGCAAAGTCAGTATGTTGGTTCGGGATAGAGGGGGAGAACCGGGCGTACTTGCGCATAACCTTGGTCGCACCAAAGACGAAAGAGTCCACATCGTCCGTCAATACCACATCCACCAACCCAGCCTGGTTCATCCACGCAAGTTCCGCTTCCGCTTCGCCTGGAGCGTCCCATCGACAAAACCAAAGAACGGACGAGGAAGCGGAAGTCACGGACCAGCGGGTGGTTGTTAAAATCGAGCCCCAAGGGACGGATGGTGCCATGCTTTTGACGCGGCCGCTCGGGTCCATCAAAGACAAACACAGGCAGGATGGGGAGTGTGTAGAGATTGCTTAGCCGAAAAAAAAGCATCCGGATCGGACCAAGAGGATCCCGGGTATAGTTGGGCTCGGCATGGAAGACCCAGCCACTAGCATCGACCCCAGCGGAGGGCACGGTGCGGAGAGCGGATAAAGTACCGCCACGCCTCTTCCTGCAGCGTTGTGACGGCACACGCGTGGTCCAGGTGTGTCCATAGTGTCTTGATTCCCATGCTGACCGCAGACGCGAACGCGGTGCGATTTGGAATGCACGGCTGTGATGCGAATGGTAGTGTTGGTGTTGGTGTTGGTGTTGGGTTGGTTGTTGGTGTGTGCTGCTGTGTTGGTGTTGGGTGTTGTGGCGGTGTTAGTGACACAGGCCACGAGAAAAGACAAGTTGAGGCACGACGCGACTAGCGGAAGTGGGTCACTCGCCAATTCCGCTGCGTCCCGAGACCACCTGGCTCCACCTTGTATGATGGACAGCCCTGCGCCCGCCCAGGCTGGGACGTGCCCCACCACCATGCCCATCACTACCGAGACCATCTCGCCCGAGGAGATCCAGCGCCTGATGGCCGAGTCGGGCCTGCAGGAGAAGCTGCCAGACGACTTATCCCTTTTGCCCCGGGCGTCCAGCAACGCACCGCGCCCAGCAAGTCCCAGAAAAAGCGGGCCAAAAACGCAGCAAAAAAGGCACAGGCCAGTTCGTCGGGGGTGCGCGGGCCTGCCTCTTCTTCCTTTGCTCCAGGGGGGGGAGGGATGGAAGAACCACGTATCCGCGAGCTTGACTCAGATGAGGAGTTGGACGACGATGTACCCCTTACCACGCAGACGATTGAGGTACGCCCGGGCGAAGAGGTGGCTTTGGATGAGAGGGAAAGCGATGACGAATCGCAAGATGAACTTTCGCCCTTTGCCTTGCGGGTCTTTGATGGAATCATCTGGACAGTGCCCTTTGGTTTCCTTTTGCTTCTACTGTCCATTCTCATCAAGCAGCAGTACGCCATGGAACCTACATTCTTGAGCGAAGTATGGGAGCAGTCAACCAACTTTCCCTGTACGTGCCTTTCTCGTTGTTCGGATGGGTTCCATACCACGACGCTGACCTCTCTCTGTTCAGTCCTTGGCCTCTTCATTTACTTTACTCTCTCTCCCAATCTACCTCGCGAGAATCGATAAACCAAGCCATCCTTTCCCCCTCTCTCTGGTGACAGGTGCCTCTTTCCTGTTTGTTCTTGAACGGGTACGTGCAGTTTTTATACCCTCTGGTTGCACTCAGAGCTAACTGTCTTGTCTCTCAGTCTATGTGGATGACAGTGGTGCGTCGCACTCCGCCGTTGGGGACAATTTGGATCTATTCGATGGTACGGTTGCGGTTGCCCCTGGCCGTGGCAAACCTGGTGTTGGTCTGGGCGTTCACCAAATATGTGGGGCTAGAGCTCAAGATCTTCTAAGCATTGACTACCATGTTGTCCAGTCACCTTGGCCCTTTATGTGCCATACAGATCACAGAAACGGAGTGGCGAAGTGAGCAGGACCTAATCGACAGTGAAGACGGGGGCATAGGAAGATATATGACCACAGCCTGGGTTGGCAGCTTGGAGTATAAGCGACGGGCTGGCTACGCTGGATAGCGCGGGGTGAAATGTCAAAGTGCCCAAGGGCGTATCGTGTTTTTTTTTTTTTTTTTTTTTTCGTGTTTTATTTCTTTTTTGCGGCCACGGCGGCGGATGAAAGGATGAAACATCGCTGTGGTTCTGGCCGCCTGGTGTGCGCGTCGGCAGCAGGCCTTACTGGTTACCCCCTCCCCGTCGGCGCCTCCCCCCCACCGCCGTGCGCATGGCCAGCTCCAGTGCCCCCACCGGCCCCAGAGCCCAGCGGGCGTCCTTGGCCACCTCCTCGGGCGCTGGCGTGTATGGTGCGGTCGTCAGGGCACTGCAGGACGACTCTGACGCTCGCCACCGCTCCGACCCCGACCGCCCCGACTCCCCCTCGGCCTCCGACTCGGACACTTCCCTCGACGCCCTGGACGAGGCTACTGCCGAGGCCGAGGAGGCCCTCCGCCGCCGGCACGACTTTGGCATTGGAATCGCGCTCTTGGCCGCCGTCGTGGTCCTCTGGACGGCGTCCAACTTTGTCACCTCCTCCCTCGTCTCCAATGGCACGGCCTCCCCCTTTTGCATCACCTACCTCAACACCTCCGTCTTCCTTCTCTACTTTGTGCCTTTCTGCTGCTCCGCAACCCACCGGCCACCACCTTCGAAGCGTGCTCCGTCGCCGACGTGGTACCACACCCTCGGCTTTCTTTGGCCTCCTGCCAACGCTGCTCCTACCCACCCCTCTACGCTCCGCTCCCGCCGCTCCTGGTCCGCGTTCTTGGCTTGCCGCCCCCCCTCCCTTCTTCGTCTTCGGCCGCGCTCGCTCCTACCTTGGGCGCGTCCAGGGACGCTGAAACGTCCGCAATGGCCTTGAGTGACCTGCACGTCGTTCATCCACCGCCGCTGACCGTGTCGGAAACAAGGGTAGCCGCCTGGTTTGCCATCCAATGGTTTGTTGCCAATTACGCCGTCAACACAGCCTTGGGCCTGACCAGTGTTGCGAGTGCGACCACGCTTAGTTCCGCCTCGGGTCTGTTTACCCTTCTGGTCGGCGCAGCTGCCGGCACCGAACGCTTTACGACAGCCAAGGTCCTGGCCACCCTGGCCACCTTGGTCGGTGTCGGCTTGGTGGCCAATGCCGATTCCCATTCTTCTGCTGCGGCCGAGGAAGGGGCAGGCGGGCAAATGTATGCGTTGGTGGGGGATTTGCTTGCTCTCGTTTCGGCGCTGATGTATGCGCTCTATGTCGTCTACCTCAAGCGTGCGGTGGGGGAGGACAGTCGGCTTAGTATGCCCTTCTTCTTTGCGCTGGTGGGCTTGTGGAGCGTGATCCTTTTCTTGCCGTTGGGCTTGCTGTTGCACCTGACGGGGCTTGAGACGCTTTCGCTCCCGCACGACGCACGAGCCTGGTTGGGCGTGAGCACGAATATGCTGATCACATTAACTTCTGACTTGGCCTACCTTTTGGCCATGCTCAAGTCCAGCCCTTGGCCGCGACAGTCGGCTTGAGCCTTACCATTCCGCTCGCGGCCATCGTAGATGCAGCATGGGGTGGCGTACGACAACGTGCGTCCCAAGTGCTCGGGGACGGCTTGGTGCTCCTTGCGTTCGTCGGGATCGGATGGACAGAATCGTTTCAAGCGACGGCCGATGCCGTCTTGGCTGTCCACCAAGAATTTCTCGCCGCCGAAGGCAACGGTCTCTCCCCCTCGGACCCAGACCACCCTTCTCGCCGCTTCTCCCGCTCTCGATCCCGCGCACGATCCCGATCCCGCTCTCGACGACCCGAGTCGCCCCTCTAACTCCCCCGCTGGGCCCGCTCCCCCGGGCCCTTGGACTGCTGCTGCTATTTCCCCCCCTTGTCCTTTTCCTTCTCCCCCCCTCCCCCTCCTACTGCATGCTACACAGGATCTCAATCCCATATTTAGCCTTGCGGCTCTGATTAGCTTCGATTCCTTTTCAGGAGCGGGGGTGCACTTCGTCTGTCCCCCCTACCCCCTGCCCTTACCATCCATTCTTCCCACCCTTCCCCCCGCCTTCTCCTGGCCTTCCTGATCCGATCCAGCCCAGCCCACTTGCTCCTTGCCCCCCCTCGACGCTCCACGACAGACTGCTGCCAACGGCACCCCGGGGTCCACCCCGTCTCACTCTCACCGTCGGACGGGGGGGGAGCGCACCCGTCCCCGTGGATAGAACAACCAGGCAGAGCAGTGAAGTCACTAGGCAGGCCTCAGGCGTCCGTCAGGCTGAGCCCTAAGCCTCCGCTCCCAGCAACGCAGCCAGACCCTTCGGCCCCAGCTAGTCCGCCTGCACCCCCACCGGACCGTGGGGCATGGTGTCCCGCGCCCACGGCGAACGCTGGATCGCGCTGAGAGGTACCGTGCCTGAGGTATAGGAGGGTATGTAGCAACCAAGGCGCTTCCCCAGTACCATAAGAAGTACGAACTAGGAAACGAGCTAAGAGCTACCGGTCTCTTGGAGGTAAAAACCGAGCCTACGTAGCAAGCGGGCAAGCGGGGGTACTAAGGCCCAAAGCCTAATGTTTGACGCTGGAGGCGTAGTAGACGTAGGTAGACACAGACGCGTCGCGCGCACCGAGCACGCAGACAGGGTCAGGCTCACCTGTACAAGGCAAATAGGAGGGACTAGATAGATAGGGGAGAGCAGGGGCAAAAAAGGGCCCAAGCGGCCGGCGGAGCTTCAAGCCAGGTCGCCGGTCAGGCCAGCGGACGGGAAACGAAAATGGAAACGGAAACGGAAATGGAAACGGATAGACGGGGCATGGCGCGTGGGGAGAGGGGGAGGGCGAAGGGCTACCCAATCGGGGCGCAAGGCCTGTGATTAGGGACTCCCCATCGCCTCGAAATGGAACTGCGGCGGCCGCAAGGCCGCAAGGCCCCAACGCACCGAACGCACCGACGCACCGACGCACCAAAACGAAAGCGGGGGGGAATGCGGAGCCAAAGGAGGAGCCCAACCCACCAGAGTTCAGGCCCAGGCCAACAGAGTCACAGCCCCCACGCTCGTCCCCAGTGCGAGCAACCAGGCTTGGTTGTCTCTTGCCCCCGCGGCGCCGGAGGAGCGGGTGCTGTGACTCGGGGCGGACGAGGGGAGCAAGGAACTCGAGCTGGCGGCGCTGCTAGTGCTGGTGGTGCTGGCGCTGGTGCTGGTGCCAGAGAGGGATGGGAGGGTATCGGTCGTGTTGGTGGATGTCGACGATACAGAGGTGGTGTGGCTCTGGTGTGGGTGTGGCTATGGCCGTTGCTGGTATAGGTGATGACGGTGGTCGCTTGCGACGGGCCAGAGGGGGAGGCAGAGTCTGAGGCCGTGGCGCTGGGCTGGGACACGAGGGACGACGGAGCGTACACGGGACTGCCGATGGTGGTGCGGTGGTGGAACGAGGTGGGCGCGTCGGTGGAGCTGCGGGGGCGGTGACTTGGCGCGGCTCCAGCGCGGCAGAGGCACAGCTGCCGGCGAGCGCGAGGAGAGCAAGGAGGGCGGCGGAGGGCGCGTGCATGGAGGAAGCGAGGAGCGGGGCGATGGTGGAGGGAGCGGGGGATGGCGAGGGGGATGGCGAGGGGGATGGCGAGAGGGATGGCGAGGGGGATGGCGAGCGGGATGGCGGGCGGGATGGTAAAAGGGGTAGGCAAGGGCAAAGACTAAAGGCAGCACTACAGAGAAACACGGACGCGTGGGCAGACATGTAAGACCTGGGGCGCATAGGAGCGTGTGCTGGTGCTGGCGCTGGGGACGTGTGGGTGGTGACTGTGCTGCCCATCCGTCTGGCCACATGGCGTTCTTCGGGGGCTGGGCCAGTAGACCCACTAGGTATACGCCAGCCCAGCCGGCCACCGCAGCGCCCACGTGTGTGCCTCGCCGCGGTCCAGCCCCCGCCCTGCTTCCAGGCACTCACACTGCCCCCCTTCCCGCGCCCCTGATCGCCAACATTCAACTTCAACTTCAACTTGAACATTCAATTTCCGCCAGGCCAGCTGTCCAGACGCACCGCCTATAGCCCTGGGACAGTACGCGAGGGGGGAGCACACGCAATGGATGGGGAGAACGAGTGCATTTGTACCATAACGGCTTATGGGTTTCGGGCAAGAGCAGCAAGCGCACCAGGCCGTACGCCTTGGGTGGCCCCGGTGACGCCACGTGTGTATGGGAAACGGGAAAGGAAATGGGAACAAAGGGTAGGGAGACAAAAGGGGAGGGTGGGGTGGGGGGGTAGGGGCAGTAGATGTAGCTGCTTCCTTCAAGGGACCGGTGCAACCGCCGCTCTGGGCTGGGGCCTGTGTTGGGTGTTCAGTTGGCCATCCCGCGCAGGGTGCGCGCCTCGGTCGACTCAAAGTAGCGCAGGATAAAGTTGGCCAGAGTGGCAGTGAAGATGACAAAGCAGAGGAAGTTGGGTCCGTACGCGTCAAAGTAAATGTTGGATGCTTCCCGACGGCGAATGGCGAGCGCACGAACAACATAGATAACGCCGCTGTACGCCACACAGATCAACGCCAGCACGGTAAACAAGCCCGAGACGATCAACCCCAACTTATCCCGCGGGTCCGAGTAGTTGAGCAGCCCCACAGCCATCGCCGAGACAATCGTGCTGAATTCGAGCCACTTGAGGAAGGTGCGCTCGTTGGCAAAGTACACCTTGGGCTCAATCCGCACCGGCACCGAGATGGTCTTGCCCGGGGGTGCATGGAAGGAAGTCACATACTCAATGTTCGCACTAGGCGGGATTGCTTCCTCCTCGTCCCGCCCCGACAAGATGCGCGCAATCCGTTCATCTTCCTCGTCGTCGTCGTCGTCGGGTGCATCGGTAGCCTTGCCCTTCTTGGTAAGGTAGGACGAATCAAACATCTTGCTGGTCGACAGGATTTCCTTGCGCGTCGGCCATTTCTTGGCTTCGGCCGTCTTGCTTGCGCTGGGCGCAGCGTGCTTGCCGCCCTGGCCGGGAAGCCGAATGGAAGACGCATTGATGCCCTTGATAATGTGCTCATACGCCTCGGGGTTGGCCTCGCGCAGTTCCTCCAGCTCACGAGCATTGAGCGCCGTGTTGCGTTCCTGCTCCTTGCGCACCTCCTGCACGCGCGGATCGTTGCTGTCGGTAATGCCCAGCGCACGAGCAATCGCCGTCGCATCGCCCTCAAACGCATTCTGCTCCCCGGGCTCGTCCTCGTCGCCCCCGGCGCCCTCAAACTCGTCCTCCGACACGGGCTCATTGTAGTGCACGCTCCCGGCGCGACTGGAACTGCGGCTGAGACCATACCGGTTCGAGTGGGTAGATGCGGCATCCTGGTTGGGCCGCTCAAACTGTGTCACGCTCTTGGCCTTGCCTGGGGTCTTGCGAATGTCAATGTCCATCTGAGGCAGCCAGAACGGAATCAAGTCCACCCGGTTGGGCAAGAGGGTGGAACAACCATGGAGGAACTTGCTAAACTTGGGCGTGCTTTCGACCAAATGGGACGAGACCAGTTCTCGAATCCAAAGCGGAGGTTCCTGGCCCAGCTGCGTCTGCAACTTGACCTCCAACACGCCGTAGGGGAAACGTTCGACGTCTTCGGCAGGCAACTGGTCAAAGGGATAGTCAATCCCAATGTCCATCCGACGCCAGTTCTTCCCCGACCGCTCCCGGCCGTCCCAGTTGTCTTCCCGCACCAGCGTCAACTCCGTGTCGAGCGAGATACGAACACGTGCATCGCCCGGAAGCTGGAACGCGGTGCGGTTGTAAAAGGAACGCATCACCGGTTCCAGCTTGCGCGACAGAATCGCATCCTGCACTTCATGACTCAGCTGAAGCATGCTGTCCACCTCCTTGTCCGACTTTTTTCCACTGGCACGCAGTGCCTCAAACGTCTCGTCCATCGTGTAGCTGCCATCGAGGTAGCCATTCACATGTTTCTCCATAATCGGGAACCGAGCCTTGACCGATTTCTCTCCGGTCCAATCTTCGCGGTGGGTCTTGCGCTCCACAAAGATCTGCTTTGTGTCCATCCCACCATACCAGCGCAGACGGATAGCTTCTGCCCCCTCGGTCTTCTCCAGCCGGCCGAGGTAGAGCTCGAGATCTTCATTGTCAAAGTAAATCGACGTGATGGCGCTGTCGGCCGCCTGGTAGTCCTTGTCCGGGTTGAACACGAGCACGGGCAGGTGCTTGAGGATGATGAGCTTGAGCGGGACAATGTTGTCGGGGTGAACCCAGTACTTGGTCGTCTGGCGCACAAACGCACTTTGGTTCCCGCCAGCCGCCGAGTCCCCTTGCACCGGGTTACCACGCGTGCGCACCTGGTCAAACAACTTGGACAACTTGATGATCAGCTCATCGTAGTTCTCCTTGTAAAACGGCCGACTGGTCAGGTAATGCTGCACAAACTCCCGACGCAAAGGACGTCCAGTTTGCTTGTCGTGCTTCTTGACGATCTTGAGGAAACCCGTGTAGTTGAGCTTGGTAAACAACGCAAGATCATGCACATCCGCAATGATCACTGCCAAGCGTTCCTCCAACTCGATAAACTGCGCATCCCAGTCCCCCGTACCCTCGTCGTCCGAGTCAAACTCGTCGTCCGTGCCAACGTCATCAGTGGCATTGACAATGCCCTCCTGGCCGGCAAGCGCATCGCGGCTCGACTCGGACCCGACAGTCGAGGTGCGGCGGGAGCTAGGGCGAGAGAGACGCCTGGGAGTTGGGGCGCGAGGAGACGAGAGCATGCACTTCCGATGTGGCCTGCTTGATGCGCGCATTCAGCTCGGAAACCTAGCGGGAGTAGTAGGAGCAGGAGCAGGAGCAGGAGCAGGAGTAGGGGTCAGTATCAGCAGCGGCTCGGGCGCCCAGCCAGGCGGAGGGGGGGGCAGGACACGCACCTTTTCCTTCTGGAAGTTGTACACCTTGTCGAGCTCGGAGGAGAGCTCGGCGACAAAGGCGTGCTCATCGTCGTCGGTCCATTGGTTGTTGCTGGCAGCGAGGCGGCGCTTGATGAACTTTTTGAGGTCGGCGTACTGGAGGTACTGGTCGCTCCACTCGGCATAGAGCGAGTCCTTGATGGTCCGGCCAAACTTCATCTGGCGTGGGTGGGGGCGTGGAGGGTACTAACAGTCGAGAAGGAGAGGAGGAGGAAGGGAGAGGCGGGGCCGAAGGGGGTGGAGGATGGCGGTGAAGCTTGCAGCTTAAGCAGCCAGGGCAGAGACACGGTAACGGTGCCCTGAATTCAAAGTTCGGCGTGCCTTTGTGCACACCGCCGCGGTGCGATGTGCCGCCGACACGTGCTTGCCCCGGCCTGCTTAGCTCAGCAGCCAGCGCGTGCGCAATGCGAGGCCAAAGTGAACGTTCAGACAAATCGTCCACGAGCAGCTCACCGAACGTTCATCCAGTTTCGATTTTTTTTCCTTCTCTTCTGCACGGGGGCGTGCCTGGCTGCCTGGCGCCTGCAACCTTGAAACGCACTCCGCATGCGCACAAGCCACCCTGCCACGCCCCGATCGGATTGGGTGGCACGTTGAAACTTCCAATAGGCACGCCTCGGCCCATCCAATTCTTCCAATCGATCGCTGCCTGTCTGTGCGCGGCACCCGCTGCGCACGTTGGCCGTTGTTGCGTTGGGCCTGTGGACTTCGCTGAAGACGTTGAAGCTTGACTATAGCAGCAAGTGACCGGTTACTAACCGGTTACCCGGGGACTGGTTACCAGTTACTAATTACTGGCCGCACGAGCATGTGCATGGGAGTGTGTGTGTTATGTACTGAGGCACTGGGGTAGCCGGTAGACGCGGGTAGACGGAGCGCCAAGCATGCCCTCGGGCTGGGTAACTCGGCGAGCGCTCAGCGCGAGCTGCAAGCTTCTGGTGACTAGTGAAAAGTGACTAGCTAGTGACTACGGATGGTGGTCACTCGTAGCCGGCGATAGATTTGATTCATCTCGTTCCGGTGCTGGGTGGCGGAAATACTTCGGCTGGCCAGGGTTTTCTTCGCGGCGCTAGCCTCCGCAGGGCTACCGACTACCCTCAAAAGCTGAGGCTTAGCGCTTGCAACGCTAGTCCCCTGGCCCACGTCCCGTCCAACGTCCTACGTTGAACGTTGAACGTGTTGAACGCACTTCGCATGCACGTTGAAATGTGAGATGTGAGATGCTGGGCGGGCAGCCAACACCTCCCATCTCACACTGGGCTGCCAATGCGGACGTCTAACGTCTAACGCTCCCTGTGCGAAGGGCGGAGCGAGAAGATTCCGAGACGGCCCAACGTCCAACGCCCAACGTCCGTGGCCCAACGCACACGCTTGGTTGGCAGTTGCTCGTGGACGTGAATGAGTACAATGAGTACAGAGAGTCTCAGGACAGAGGACGTCAGTACTCAGTATGGGAGCGCACTCAGCCTGCGCGCTGAGGCTCAGCCCAGCACCTACCAGCTACGACCTCGTCTGGGTGGGCGGTGGCGCGGCAGGGCGCATGTCGCATGTGACATGCATCAGGTGATCGATCGATAATCTATGACATGTGACATGTGACATGTGACATGCATGGCATGTTGCCAACACTGGCGTACTGGCGTCGGGTGCTGACCCATGCCACGTGTCTGCGGCACAGGGCGTCGCAAGTCACGCGCCACGCGCCACGGGTCAGGGCTGCGACTGAGCGCTGGGCAAGGGGTGTCTGTGTGCGACTGCGGCGGAATGCAGAATTAGCGTCGCTCTTGCCGAGCCGAACAGCCTCGGGTGTGTTAAGCCTTAAGCCTCACGCGCAGCCAGGGGCAGCGCTCTGTGTCGCATTCGGGCGTCCCTGCAGCGCAGCCAACACCTCCCCGCACACGCGCAGCACCCCCAGCGCTGAAAACAGCGCTGAAAACACTACTGAAAACATAGCCCACACACCCCTTCCACCCCCCAACACCCGCCCCGTGCGGCCAGTGCGTCTGCTGCTGCTGCCCTCTGTTGTACCCGCCCCAAAGCTTATTCTGTCTGGGTCCGCCTCCTTGCCTGGCTTGTTTCTTCCCACCGCACCACCGCACCCCCCCCACCACCACCCGCCACGCCTTCTGCCTCACCCGCCCCCTGCTGGCTGCGCGTCGACGAATGGCGCTGGCACTCGCCTCGGACCACGTCGTGGCCAAGTACGACTACGCCCCCACCCAGTCCAACTGCATCCCCCTCGTCGCCGGCAGCCAGCTGCTGGTGTACAACCGCCACCCCAGTGGCTGGTGGGAGGGCAAAACGTCCACCGGCCTCCGCGGCTGGTTCCCCTCCAACTTTGTCTACTCGCCCCCCGCCTCGCCCCGCCTCAAACCCGACCTCTCCCCCACCCTCGGCGGCCAGCCCGATCTCAGCCCCGAGTCCGACACCTCCTTGCTCGACCAGGATGCGCAAGAATTCCAGGATGCCCTGCCCCACCCCTCCCTCGCCTTGCCCACCAGCCTTCACCACGCCATCTCCCGCCTCCAGTCCGCCGCCCAGGCCGGGCAGCGCAGCTCCTACGTTCCTTGCACTGCCTCGGTCGTCACGGTCACCCGCGACGCATTGGACGCCCTCGGCTGTTTACGCCGCGACGACGCTCTGGTCCAGAACTACACTGAGATCTCCTATCGACGGAAACTGCTTTTGCGTGCGCTCAGCGATCTCGTTGCTCTCTCGGACCGTCTCAGTCTTGCTTCTTCCGACGGCCCCGACCCCGAGCAGGACCAGACAGCAGCCCAGCACATCCTCCCCGCCTCCCAGGCCCTCGCTACCGCGCTGCAGGATCTCATGGAGGCCAGCATGGATCGTGCGTCGCCTGCGTCGCAGCCACGAGACTTGCCTGACCTGCACTCGCAGGCATCCGGCATATTTTCCGACATTTTCTCCCCGCGCGGACTTCCCGGTGTCGCCACGCTGGACGTGAGCTCTCATTCGGACGAGTGGCAGGACGCTCGTCTGGCGCTGCAGGCGGCCGTGGAGGAATTCTCGGGTTTGATGACCCAGTCGCCCAACAGCCCTTTTGCCTCCCCCGACGACGCCCCGTCCCCGCCTGCGGATATCACCAAGGTGCTGGACGTTGCCCTCTGCGTCCATACCTCGGTCCGACAACTGCTCCATGTCACGGAGCAAGTCTTGATCTCCTCTTCCCGTTCGCTTACCCAACCTGGCATGATCGCTCTGTCCAACGCGCGCTCGGACTTGTACGGTGCCTCGTCCCAATTCTCTTCTCCCTTCGTGAGATGACGACCGTGGGGAAACACTCTGCTTCGCTCGAGGACCTACCGAAATCGTATGCTTCCGATGGGTTGGCAGCTGCGTCGGCCATGGCCAAGGCCGCTGATCAAGTGGCCTTGTCATTTGCCATGCTCGATGAAGCTACTTCTTCCAGTGACGACCGTACCTCCTCCACACCGCAAATTGACGCTGTCAAGCCCCAAGCGAGCCTTGCCTCGCTCCCTGCGTCGCTTCCGACCAGCCCAATGGGACGATCGGACCAGCGCATGACCAATTCCCCCCAGGCCAAATCACGTGGCCGTCTGTCGTTGCTGACGCGCAAAGTAGCCAGTTTAAGCATGCTCCGTTCAACCCCTAGCCTCTCCTCCCTCACCAGCAGCCCCAACGTTTCGCTCCGTACCCCTCGTTCCCCCATCAGCGGCGGGCCAAGTTGGATCCCGTCCCGCATCCCAAACGGTCTGTTGGCATGCCGTTACTTTCGCCCGACTCGGCGCCGCTCGGCCCATGGGAGCGCGAGCTGGATTCGGACGAGGTGGTGCGCAGTAGGCCCGGCGACATTTTAGGAGGCACATTGCGAGGCATGATAGCTACCTTGATTGCACCCGCTTCTTCTGCTTCAGTGGAAGAGACGACCAACGCGTTTGCCTTGACCATGCCTCTGTTTGCCCAGCCCGAGATGGTGGCGGGGCAGTTGCTGGAACGGTACCAGTCGCAGCCAGCGGGGTGCGTACGGGCGAATGTGCTCAACTTTGTTCGTCTCTGGTTGTCGGACGAGCACTGGCGTGCGACGGATGCCGAGGCGCTCGCACCCCTTTCCCAGCTGGCCACCGAGGCGCACGCTACGGACCTAGCCGCCTTGGTGGAGCAGCGGGCCACGCCGCAAGAGGTAGGCATGCGTCTCTTCTCCGACGGGGGCATTGTCATTCGCCGTGTGGTGGGGGGGGAAGGAACGGGGATCGAAATGCTCTACACTCGTCCTTGGGTCCAAGCTACCGTTCCCCTGCCCCTCATCCGACCCAAGATGGGCCAATCTCTCCTGAGCGCCAACGAACTCGCACGCCAACTTACCGTCCTCGCAAGCCGGCTCTTCCTCTCGCTCGAGCCCAGCGAGTACTTCTCCCCGCGCCGCCACGCCCGTCCCAGCGCACTCAAATCTTCTCGCCCCGTCTACGGCGTGCATCAGGAACTGTGTCTCTCTTGCCCGCCCAACGAGTGGGACCGGCTGCCGCCACTAGCTGCGTTGGCTCTGCTGAGCAATCGCATTGTTGGCTGGGTCTCTCAGGCCATCTTGGCCCCAGACTCGTTGCGCGAAAGGAGAGCGGTGATTAAACACTTTATCAAATTGGCCGACGTACGTCCCCCCCCCCCCGTCCCCCCCCCTACTCCTCTCTGATCCAAGAGCTGACTAGTGACCCAACAACCTACCTTACCGGTTACCCTTTTCCCCCCGTCCCTCTTCTGGCCCCTTTGCCTATTATACCCTACAGAAATGCCTGGCGCTCAATAACTTTCATGTATTTTTTGCCGTGCAAGGCGGGCTGGCCTGTGCGTCGGTGCGCCGCCTGACGCTCACCTGGTCCTCGCTGCCAGGGAAATACACGCGACTAGCAACGCAACATGCCTACCTCGTCGATCCACAGCGGAACCATGTTGCCTATCGCGCCCGGCTGGAACATGCACTGCAGCGAGGCGACCCCTGCGTACCCTTTGTCGGGTTGGTCTTGACTGACCTGACGTTCGCGTTGGAAGGTAATGCGCCGACACGCAAGGCGACTTTAACTTCGCTCCGCTCCCTCGACCCCGTTCCCGCTCCTACTCCTGCTCCCGCTCCTGCTCCCGCTCCCACTCCCGCTCCCGCTCCAGCTCCCGTTCCGCCGCCCCGGCAACCCGCCCCGGCCGAACAAACAAACGAAGAAGTGATCAATTGGGCCCGGTACGCTCGAGCGGCGAAAATTGTCATGCCGCTCCAAGGACGCGTGTACCCGCTCCAAGCAAGTGAAGAGGTCCAAGCTTACCTTGCCACCACGCTCCGGCAAGCACCCGAAAGCGGCACGGCCGACCAAGATGAACTCATGTACCGTCGTTCCTTGGTCCTTGAACCGCGCGTCGGCCCACCTAGCACCTCTTCGTCCGTTCACGCGTTGGGCTTGGGGTTGAGTTGAGTTGAGTCGAGCTGAGTTGAGTTGGTTGCGTTGACTTTGTTCCTGCCTGGGCAGGTCGAGGGTTCAACATTCATCGTTCACTGTGTTCAACGTCCAACAATCAAGCTTCAAGCTTCAAGCTTCAAAATCATCTTTCCCGAACGTCCCGGACTTGGTGGAGTTCATCGTTCAAAACAACTTCCGTCGCGAGTGCGACTTGGATGTTGACAGTGCCTATTTATCTTCTTGGGGTCCGTTTCTTGTCGGCCCATCAGCCGTTGGTTTTTTTCCCCTCCTCTTGTCTATTCCCTTCGTTTGGTTTGGTATCTTTCTTTCGTTCGTTTGGTCTTTCTTTCGTTCCTCTTTCCTTGTTTTCTGTCACTTTTGAGCGGTTGGAAAGAGCCACTTCTTGTACACCCATTCGTTCCCCCCGCTCTTTTCCCCCCTCTTAGGGCCGTCCTCCGCCTCCCCCCCCCCCTTCCTCCATCCCATCCCATCCCCCGCGCTAGAAGGACAGGCGCCTGCCCCACCCCCCACCCCCGCCCCGTTCCCCCCCCCATATGCACATCGCCTCCTAATGGATCCTTTTGAGGCCGCCTCTCATCTCTCTCCCCATTCTCTGATCCCTCATCGAATCCACTCCACGCTCCCTAGCCGTCCTGGCCCGCATGTGCCACCACACACACTCACACACACATACATTCATCGTTCAATCGGATTTTTACCATGGGCACACCGCAAGGCATCTTAATCTTGGTGCGCCTTCAAGCTTCAAGCTTCATCCCATAGCGGGAGGGGTCTAGCGTTTACGTGCTCCATGGGAGCGAGCGAGACAGATATGAGGTGTTGACGAAAGTGAAGGCGGCCAGGGGAGGATCTGAACCTCACGTCTCAAGTCCCGAGTCAATCTGAAGTCTGCCAAAGAGAGAGATCTCAGTCTGAGATCTCAGCTCCTGAGATCTGAAAGACCGGCTGGGCGAGCTCATCACAGTGATGAACCGATGCAGTTTGGGAGCGCCCACGGGATGAATCATGAATCATCGATCATCGATCAAGCTTCCAGTCGATACGAGCAAGATCTCCGAGGGGGGCCAGGAGGGGCGTGGGCACTGGCCGGGCAGAGCAGACCATGTGGATGGGAGGGGCGTCCCTGTTGGTCTGAGACGTGCGGCGGGTGGATCGCGGGGGCAGACAGCTGGCTGACCAGCAGCGGAGACTGGCGCCGAAGACCAGCGCAGAAGACCAGCGCAGAGACTGGCGCAGAACGCCGGCCGAATTCCAAACGCACGTGCAACTTTCAAATGCCCGCACACGCAGGCACTGCAGCGCACTGCCGCGGCCCAGGAACACCCGTGCTGTAGCTAGGCGCTAGGCGCTGGGCGTTCGGCCTGGCGCGGCGTGGCTGGTGTGGTGCGGCGGGCGGCGGCGCTCGCCATCGCGTGTGCTTTGCTCCGCGTCACCCGTCCTCACCGCCTCACCCGTCACCCGCGTCACCCCGCCGCTCCAGACGCGGTGATATGATACGAGCAGGGTATGTGCAAGCCAGCGTATCTCTTGCGCAACCGCTCTGAAAAAAATGCATCTCTCTTCTCTGCTCACACCACCCTGCCACTCCGCCAGCCCCTCCTGCCCCCATCTCCTCCGCTCGGGAGTGCCACCATCTTACCATGCACCCCCCTGGGCTTCCTCCCGACCATGGCAGCACCCACGACCCCGCCCTCAGCCCCAACGCCTCCCATGCCAGCAAGGAGAAGGTCCCCTTGCCCTCCCCCGACGACTTGGTCGACAGCGAAAAGGCCGGCGCTCCCGACGAACCCCAGTCCGAACCGTACCTGTCCAAAGAGACCGGCGAACGCGACATCACGTCCGATGCCAATGTGCAGCGCCGCCTAGGCCAGCGCCACATCCAGCTCATCTCCCTCGCTGGCGCCATTGGCACCGGTCTTCCTCTCGTCGGGAACGAATTTGGCCCAGGGTGGCCCGCTGGGACTGATGCTGAGTTACATGATTGTCGGCTCTTTTGTTTTGGGCACCATGATGGCTCTGTGCGAGATGGCCTGTCTCGCACCCACCAGCGGTGGCTTCATCCGTCATGCGGCCATGTTTGTCGACAAGAGTTTGGCTGCCTGCTCGGGCGCCAGTTTGGCTTGGGGCAATTCCATGTCGGTCGCCAGCGAGGTGAGTGCCGCGGTGGTCATCATCCAATTCTGGACCATGTTTTCGCCCGCCATGTTTGTCACCATCTTCCTCATTCCCATCGTCGTGGTCAATGCAGTCAGCATCCGCTGGCTCGGTGAAGCCGAGTGTAAGTTCCTTGTTGCCGCCTCCCTACCCATTCCGTAGCCCATCCTCCAAGCCGTCATGTCGCCCCCTTGTCTTCGCACCTTGCTCTCCTTTCCACCCCTGCGCCCAGACGAGCCCCAGGCGTGCTCTTCCCTTGTCCTCCGCCTTTACCATACTAACCGCCACCTCTCTTTTGCCAGCATTCTTTGCCCTGCTCAAGATCTGCCTCGTGGTTATCTTTGTGATCACCGGAATCGTGGTGGACTGTGGTGGGGGTCCCCGAGGTGATACTTGGGTGCGCGGTATTGGCACCCTGGTCCGCTGGTGGAATTCATGTCCAGCGGTGCAAAAGGGCGTTTCTTTGGCGTGTGGAGCTGCTTGATTTCTGCTCCTTCTCCTTTGCCGGCACCGAGTCGGTCGCGCTCGTCGCGGCAGAGACGGTGAATCCTCGCCACAATATCCGCAAAGCAGCCAAGCGCGTGTTCTTCCGCGTGCTCATCCTCTACCTTTTGTCCATGTTCATGCTCACCCTCCTTGTTCCTTCCAACGACCCGGCCCTCTTGGGCGATGGCGCGAACGCACGTGACTCGCCTTTTGTCATTGCGTTTCAGCGGGCAGGGATTGCCATGTCGCACTTTGTCAATGCGATCGTCCTCACCTCGGCGCTTTCGTCGGGGGAGCAAGCGGTGCTCGCTGGCTCACGTACCTGGTGGGTCTCGCTCTTGATGGTGTGATTCCCAAGTTCCACCAAGACCCACCGCTGGGGCATTCCCTACATTGCTGTGGCCACCATCTTATCCCTATCGCCGCTCGCGTACACTGTCGTCTCCTCCTCGGCCTCGACGGCGCGTTTTACTACCTGACCGACGTGGCGGCCGAAGGCGCAGTCTGGAGCTGGATGACAATCAACATTGCCTGGCTGAGAATGTACTACGGAATGGTCAAGCAAGGCATCCCTCGATCTAGTTTGCCCTTCCAATCGTACTGCCAACCGTACTTGACGTGGTACTCGCTGACGGGATGCATCTTTATCCTCTTTACCAGTGGCTTCACATGCTTTATCACCCCCGTCTCGGAAAACTTTTCCGTCTCGACGTTCCTCTCGAGCTACCTCACCATCTTTGTCAATATCACCATCTTTGTCTTGCACAAACTCTTCTTCCGCACCGCCTGACACCATTGGACGAGGTACCGATCCGGCCTTGGCTCAAGCATGTCGCCGACAACCCAGAAGATGTACCTCCCCGAGCACGCGGGTGGGAAATGCTGCTCACGTTCTTGTGGGCCTAACCTCTGTTTGTACGCGCTACCCTTACGATGATGATCTGATTGATCAATCCTGGCATGTTACGTCCATGTGACATGTGACCCCTGCTCGTTGTAGCACCTAAAATGAAGGTCGAAAGAAGAGTAGTGTGGGCGCACGGGTACAGGCGAGCGCGCAGGGGGAGTGGATTATAGCGTTGCTTGATTTAAGCTTGGTCCATAATGGCGGGTCTCGCGCTGCGCTCCAGTATAGGAAAGCTACCTGATTAGAGGAATTTTGGCCCCTTTTGGCCCCTCTGACGACCCTCTTAGTGGATTGTGAGCGGTTAGTACTAAGCTTAGCATTTAGCCGACAGCCACCACACAGCCACAAACGTGGAGCTGACAGGAGCCAAACGAATACAAATACATGGATGGCCCATCCCTTTCATCCCCCCCCCCACCGACAACCCCCCTTCCTGTATCGGTCAGGCATCATGCCTCCTGCTCTCCTCAACAAGATGCGCAGATCTGCCACCGACTCTCCTCGCTGTTTACCGCCCGACAATGGCCCATGGGGGAACTCAGTTCCCGGCCCTCATCTCGCCCAATAGAGAGTCGGAAACGTCCCATCGGTTGGGGTTGGACGGCTACGTGTATCCACCTGCTTCGGCGCTTGCCTACTCTCTCTCCCTCGTCGTCAAGTAAGGTAGAAGCGTCGTCGGCTGCCCTCTTTGCCCAGGGATCATGGGGGCAGGATAAACCCCCTCGACGGGGAAGCGATTGGTTTCATCAGCGGTGACCCATTGGAAGGGGCTTCGTCAGCTCGGCGCTCGTTCGCCCCACTGGCCCCCGGTGCTGCTGGCCCTCTGTCGCCGTTGGACAATCCGATTTTATCACCTTCCCTATCCTCTACCCTCGGTTCCGACCCGATCCAACCAGGTGGGACAAGAACGCTGCCGGAAGGCCCTCTGTCTTATAACACATTGCCCTCGTTCCGACCCAACCTTCCATCGGAGCAGCAAGGGCGCGATACCATTCAGACCTCGGACGACCAGGTTACTCAATACACTCGCCACCTCCAAACGTTTCTTGACGCATTCAATGAGGTGGCTGAAGGCATGGCGTGGATGAGCGGGGCGCAGCGTAGTCTGGCCCGTGCCGCACGAGAACTGTCACGGTGTGCAATGACACGAACGAAGCAGGTACGTTCCTCACCTGCTTTTGGGTTCTGTTCTTGTCTCTCTTGTTTTCTTCAAAGGGAACAACTCTATATCGGCTGTGGATACTGAATCAGCTGCTTTGTGTTTGTGGGGGGTGGAATTACCGTTTTTGTGGGCGTGGCGGTACGGTATAGGCCAAGCCCTGGCTACATCCAGCTCCTTTCTCACGTCGGCCTCGGTGCCGGCGGACAAGTTGGCGCGCAGGGTAGTGGAGCACTACGAGAAGTACAATGCGGCCTGCACTGCCTACTTTCATGCGGTAGCACGTGAGAATGAGCAGTTCACCAGCAAGACGCAAGCGCTGGAAGCAGCACTGCAACAAGCCGTTGTCGCTGCTTCAAATGCGGGCGGCACCACAGGGGACACTGAATTTGGCATGCCTTGCTCACGTGGTGGTGCGATGGCGGGACACAAAGTACAGTACCAAACCCAGCTGTGATGGACGTGAACAGCCTGAGCGCTACCTTGGCATCAGAGAAGAGGCGGCACGTGGCCTACCTTCGCACCGAGACGCTCACAAGCCAAGTGGGGCTCGTCAACGTCCTGGGAACAGTAACAGACGAGTCGTTTCGGTCACTTTGTGAGACGGTGCGGGGGTGCGGAAGGTGGTTGGGACCCGTGTTGGAGACGGCCAATTTGTTCAGCCTGGTATGCCGCCGATTCCAGTGGGCTTGCAGGTCAACCAAGAGGAATGGCACAGAGGCGCCAACGCAAACGAGAGTGACAACACAGAGCCCAGTCGTCATATGAACATGCCCGAGCCGACTGCATTGGCGGTGTCAAACAAGAAGTTGGGGTAGAGGAAAACGAGTGCTGTTGGTGGCCAGGAAACGTCTTCTCATCTGATGTTTCATCCAAACGGCCATCAGGGATGACAATAAACTCGACCGAAGTGGACACAGGGGACGCAGACGATACGGACGTGGCTCTGCTCGAGTCTTATTCCTTCATGCCGTCTCCTCCTCGCCCCTCTCTCCTTGGCGACATCAGCGAACGCCCTTGGATGGACCCACTGGATCGGGACTGGGTCGGGACAATCTAATACTCGACGCCTATCACTTGCCCAATCCATCGTTCCTCGCCCGCAGCAGCACGCACGGCGCCAAAGCGACCAGCCATTTGTCGTATCCAGCCCAGCCTGAATGCTTCCCTTCCGCTTCGCAACTCCCTCCTTCTCCCCTTGCCATCCGAGGAGATGAGCAACAGGGACTACAGTGACGTGCGCTTCTCTTCCAACACCCTTAGTGGTGATCGCACCCCTTCGACCAACATGTAGTCTCGCTAGACTACTACGACATTTCCACCTCCCCATCTACCTCTCACTCAACGACTGCGCCCCTCTCAGTTTGTCTTTGCACGCCAAAGAGTCAAGGGTTGAAGATACGCTGCACAGAAGGACTGGGTGCTTGCCCTTTCTTACGTTGGGAGAGCCGAAGGACGTCCTCTCGCCTCACTTGGTTCACCATTCGTTGTCCGCCCACCCTCACCGCCTCTCGCTCGCAGAAAGGGAACAGTGACTGGGCTCCCCTGTGGTCAAAAGGGCGAGGGAGAGGGAGAGTATCCGGCCTTTCAGTCTTTGGAGAGGCGAGATGTTGTGTATCCGTGCAAACCGATCGTTAATTGGTGACGAACGAAGATGAAAAAAAGTGAAGGACGCGTGGCAATGTGAATAAATGATGAAGACGATACTCCGTGGGGAGAGCACGTCCCCACACGCGCAGGACATATGCCACGCGAGGAAGGGAAGGGGATGCGGTAGAAAGTAAGAGTTTTCGCAGGTTTAAGGGGGGGATGTAGTCATGTAGATGGACAAGATGGTGCTTGAGCACTGTAGGGCAAGGCCCTCCAACAGCCGCAGCATCTTGCTGATAGGGACTTCCTTCGCCAGAAATCAACAAAACGCACAGGCGCGCCCCAGTATGGACCTAATATTCCCTCTTTTTTCATACACCACACCCTTTCCGTCAGGTCGTTGCTGGCTGCCTGAAGCTCCTATTCGACATATATGTTGTGCTGACGTGCTTCTCGTTGGAGAGCAAGCAACTAAGCAAATCAGAGCAAAGCATGAAATTAGATTAGCAGATTAGTCGCGCCGCTCGGGGTCAGGCCGGCCTGCGAGCCCATCGGCCGGGGTAGGGGCTGAGACGGGGGTTGGCAAGATCGGCGTCTTATCCGTTTGCTTCATTTTGGCCACTGCATGACCACACCACAGCTCCAAAGCCCATGGCGGGCCAGGGCGTTGCCGGGGTGGCATGTCTCCAAAAAACAGCATACCGACAAGCTAAGGGCAGTTTGTTTAGCGCTCCGGTCATAGAATAGGTGGGTGCTGCGTGAACGCGGATGCACCACGCCGTGGTGAAGGAGATCAACATGGCACACGCCCCACTGAACAGGATGGCGGCCACCATCCCGGCCCGCTTGGGCGCGGGGAAGCACGCTTCAAAGTTTGCCTTGGTCCAGGTTTCCACCGCCAGGGAAGAACAGCAGCAGAACAGGGATGGTGAGTGCATTGTTGTAGTACATGAGTCCCAGTCTTTAAACCCAATCACCTTGATCCGCTTGCGCATCAACAATACCTGCCCATCGCGTGTGTCAGTCTAGAAGTCCACACCAAGGCAGTTGGAGGGATAACGTACGTAGGCGGCGCTGCAGAAACAGTTACACGCCATCCAAATGTAGCCGATAGAGTCGTTGAGTTTCGAGGGTCCCACTTGTCCCACTTGTCCCACTTGTCCCGCCTGCCCTACCTGGCCCGCGTGGGGTGGCGGCGTATCCGCCCAATAGGCAACGATGGAGGAAAGGATCATCAGAGCAAATGCTGTGCCCGTAAGGGTGATCTTTCCGTTGAACCAGATCGTTTCTCCATAAGCAATGAGCACAATGGTCAGGTTCTTAAAGATGGTGTAGACACTGACATTGAGGTGCTGCAGCGCTTTGGAGCCAGTGTAGATCACAGCAGCCAGCAACGCCGAGATGGGGAACCAAAGTCCCATATCGTGCTTGTTCAGCCCTCGCAACTGAATCCACCCGACTTGCCGCGCAAGCAGCACCAATAGCCCCCACCACCGACTGCAGCATCAACACGACCAGATTCAAATCGAAGTGGGGATCCTTGACGATGAACTGAGAGGCGGGTCGCGGGGAGGGTCAGGAAACCGTTTCTTCTCACAGCGAAACGTGGGGTAGGAGTGGGCGGTGAGGGCATACCTTATTGGCCACGGTCATCATGATACTCGACACGCAGTACGAGAGGATGGCAGGAGTACCATGGGAGGGTTTCTTCCTTTTTGTTCGAGGGGCGCCATGTCGCGCGCGTCGGCCGCGTGGCTCTGGCCGTATGCGCGCTGGGATCGGTGCTGGTTGGAGGGTACTGGAGGAAGGCGTCCGTCTCGCCCTTGCTCTCCTCCGGGGAGGGTGCAAAAAAGCGCCCGCGGTCCGGCGCACTCATCTGCCGTAGAAGAAGCGGCGGTGATTATGTGGTGGTTAGAGCTGAGCCTCAAATCTGAGAGAAGTTTATTTTCAATCTTGGAGGGGGAGCCAATGTGATGTTCGTCCCTCGTGTGACATGTGATCCCTTCGTGCTCTTAATTCTGCCATGGCTCAACGCACACAGCCGCTCCCACTGCCCGTGCTGACCAGACTGCCCAACACGCTCGGCCTGTGTTGTCTTGCTTCCTTCAGAAGTGCGATTGAACCATAGAGCTTGAAGCTGGAGGAAGCTTGAGCTGGCTTCGGACACCCAGAGTAGGAAGTGGAGGTCCCAAGTTAGGGTTTTTTTTTTCATGGTTGCACGCGCCTTTGTCCGATGTGCGCGAGAAGAATTAATACTGAGGCTGCCAACAATATCCTTTCTGATGGGCATCGAAGGCTGGAAGCGGGCATCGTGGCAGATCGAGCTGCCTCGGGGCTCAGTGAGGACTGAGTTACTATGGCGCCTTCTCCGTGCTGCTCTCCCAAGCCATATTGAAGCTTGGCGTGAAGTCTCAGCCTCACTAGTAGCCTCACTTGCCAATGCGCTGATTTCAATCATGCATTGGCCACGTGGAGCGCGCTCCCCGACATTAGAATGGCCCAGATGAGAAGGCTGGCGTTTGGGCTCTTCGCACCCACCTACCCAGCAAGGGAATCACTGGCGGCCTTGTGTGGTTGCCCCCGCCAATGGCACCTCCATCTCCACGTCCTGTGTCATCGCCCTCTCCATCCTCAGCCCCTGCTCCCGTTCCGGCGCAGGAGCCGACGCCAGCCCCAGCTCCAGCCTCAGCCCCAGAAGCTGTTGCCGCCCCCCATGCCGGCTCTTCCCGCCGCCGCGTGAGGGCTACGATGGGCTTCTCGCTGCTCTTGCATCTCCTCTTCACATGGTCCGTCTTTGACATCTACTTCACCTCGCCCGTCGTTCATCCTGGCAAGCACTTTGCTATCAATGATACCTACATGGTCCACCCTGCTGAGGGCATCCCCACCTCCACCATGGGTCCGAACCCCTGGGCTGGTCACAACACGATCCCCTCCTTTTTAATGGCGAGAAGGCGGACCCTGCCCCATCTCAGCACTTGGACCCTGAGCAGATTGAGCAGATCAAGGCTGAAACAGGCGCCGGGGAAGAAGAAATTCTTGCTGCTCTCAAGCAGGAGCAAGAGTTGGTTCGCGTAGGTGGCTTTATGGACATGGAGGTGTACCGCCCCTGGCAACCCCCTGCAAAGCGTCTCGTCCTCCTCGTTGGTGATGGCCTTCGTGCCGACACCCTCTTTAAGCATCATCCTGCCACCGCCCTCCCTGCCTGGGCTCAGTATGATCTCGTCCACGCATCCGCTCAGGTGGAGTATCCCTCAGCCCTCGTGCCCATCAAGGACAACCTGACTTCAGGGGCCAAGACCGACCCCACTTCTCTCTACACTGTAGCTCCGTATCTCAACGCGATTGCCAGTGAACGCGGAGCATGGGGGGTGTCTCATACCCGTGTCCCTACTGAGTCCCGGCCAGGACATGTGGCGTTGATCGCGGGCATGTACGAAGACGTTAGTGCAGTGACCAAGGGTGCGTATCTGTGTTTTTCTTCCCCGCACCCACGTTTCTGACCCATCTGCAGGATGGAAGACCAACCCCATTCCATTTGACTCGGTCTTTAACCAATCCACCCACACCTATTCCTTTGGATCGCCCGATATCCTGCCCATGTTCGCCCAGGGCGCTGCGGCCGACAAGATCGATATGTGGACGTACCATGAGGAAGACGAAGATTTTACCAAGGATGCCACCCATCTTGATCTTTGGGTCTTGGATCAACTTACGGACCTCTTTGCGCGGGCTAGGGAAAACGCTACACTCCATGCACAGCTCTCACGCCCTGGCACTGTTTTCTTCCTCCACCTTTTGGGGCTGGACACTACGGGCATACCTATGGCCCGGCCTCGCGCCGAATACCTGGGGAATACGATCGTCGTTGACGCGATCGCCGAAAAGGTCGAACAGCTGATGGAAGAGTTCTTCAACGACGAGCAGACTGCCTATGTCTTCACCGCTGACCATGGGATGAGCAACAAGGGCAACCACGGCGATGGCGACCCAGACAACACTCGAACTCCACTTGTGACTTGGGGCGCTGGTATCCGTCCCCCCTTGCTTTTGCCTAAGGAACATGCGCAGTATGCGTCTCGCGCGTCCGACATGGAGCGCGACCCGTATTACAATGACTGGCGCAGTGTGGAGTCGATCTACCGTTCCGATGTGGAGCAAGCGGACGTGGCGGCTCTCATGTCGGGTCTGCTTGCGGCTCCTTTCCCTGGCAACTCGGAGGGACGTCTTCCGGTTGACTACCTCGCCACCACCGAAGAATATGCTGCACGGGCTATGCTTGCTAACGCCCTGGAGATCCTAGAGATGTACCGGACCAAGCATGCTGATCGCGCACGACGGACGATCGGGTACAAGGAGTTTGCCCCTTTGCGGGATACCAATGCTCTCCCTGATGGCGAGGAAGATGAAGAGGAGCCTGATCTTCCTGGAGACCAGATGGTACACGAATCCAAGTACTTTATCATGGCTGGCGAATACGATGAAGCGATCCCCATCATCCGCGACATTGTCAAGCTTTCTCTCGAAGGAATCAAGTATCTCCAGCACTACGATTGGTCTCTCCTTGCCTCCCTCGTCGTCGCCGGATACGTGGGATCAATTTTGAATGGGCTTGCGTTTTTGGTGCAGATGTTTGGCCTAACCCTGAACAATACGAGACAGCCAGGTCCACGACTCGGGTCTCTGTCATCCTCAGCCGTGTCCTCCCGGCTCTTGGTTTCGTTGCGTTGGCTACCAAGTTCACTATCGAGGAGGCACCAAGCACCTATTTCTTCTATGCTGCTGCCACCGCCGCCCTCTGGTCGCGGGTCTTGCCCAACTACCGATCTTCAAGGCTGCCCTGACTTCCCAGGTTGCAGGCCGTATTCTCCTCGGAATCGTCCCCGTGCTGGTGCTGCTTGAGACGATCGTCGTAGGGTACCTCGTCCGCATTGCTTGGACCGTGGGCTTCATCCTGATTGGGGTCGTCTGGCCCTTGTTCAGTGTTGGGCCCCATACGCTGCGGAAGAACCCTTGGTCCTGGGCGGCCTGGACAGGAACTTGCTTGGCGAACAGCCTCTTTACCCTTGAGACACTTGACAAGAAAGAAAGCATCCCCGTCCTCATCGCCACGGGCGTTCTCTTCCTCATTACTGGGCTTATCACGTTGAAGAACGCTTCGGCCTGGATCGGCACTGCAGGACACCCAGATGACCTGAAGCGCACCTGCCAAGTACTTACATTTGAGTTGCTCGCCCTGGTCGCCGCCACCGCGTTTACTGTCATTTCGTCCCACAGCTTACAGGCCAAACAGGGTCTCCCCCTCTTTTCTCAAGTTGGCGCATGGGCGGTGCTCATCTCCTGCCTCACCGTCCCATTCCTGTATGGTTTTGTAAGGAGGCAGAGCGGCCCATCTCAACCCCCTGCCCAACGCATCGTGATGACTGTTTTCGCCTTTGCACCCATCTTTATTCTCCTCTCCATTCGTGACGAGGGGCTTTTCTTTGCCTCCTTCACATTCTCACTTCTGGCATGGGGCCGGATCGAGGCGCTCTTGTTTGCCCAACAAGCGCCCGTGTTCAGGACTAGCACGAGCGGGATCCGAGTAATCGGATTACAAGATACTCGAGTTGCGCTCTTTTTCCTCTTCTTCCTCCATGCCGCCTTCTTTGGAACGGGTACGTATGCGCACTCCCTTCGCTACCGTTAGACGCTGACTGTATATGCAGGTAACATTGCCTCCATCTCGTCCTTTTACCTACCGCCGGTCTACCGGCTCGTACCCATCTTTAGCCCTTTCCTCATGGCTGCCTTGTTGTTGCTCAAGATCATCGTGCCCCTTGTTCTGCTTTGCGCTGTCTTCCAAGTCCTTTGTCTTTCCCCCCGGACAAACGGCCAGGGGCGTGTGCTGGATGCGGGACTGCAACTGGGCAGTGCGTCTCCGCTTGTCCTCGTTGCTGGCCTGGCCACCGACGCGCTTGCTCTCAATTTTTTTCGCCATCAAGACGGAGGGCTCTTGGCTTGAGATTGGCCAGACCATCACGCACTTTATCTTGGCTAATTTGCTCCAGGTCTTTATGCTCGCCCTTACGGCGGTTACGAGCGCCATGTTCCTTGGCGTGCGTTCTACTCATCTCAAAACAAACTAACTAGCCTTCACTGCGCGGGGCGGGGCTGGAACCTACCCTTAATTCATCTTACCGTCCCTCTTCTTCCATGGTAATACGCAGTCGTAGGCATTGCGAGCAAGCAGGTACCCCGTTACTTCTCCCTCGTATCGAGGGTGATGGTCACCGGGCCATAGTTCACCAGGGACACGTCCATCATGGCACCAAATCGGCCATCTGACCACCGACCGTTAGCCTCGAGCCCTACGCACACCGTCAGAGGACACAAAACATACCAAACACACGGTTAGCTTGGTATCCGTCCCGCATCTGTTGGAGAAACTGGTCATAGATCTCCTTGGCAGCCGGTCCCGACATGGCCCGATGAAAGTCAGGTTTGGTTCCCTTGCTCATTTGGGCATAGAGCGTGAACTGCGACACACAGAGGATCTCGCCTCCCAGGTCCATCACATTCGACCGCCACGGCCTGCCTCCCCACAGATCTTCCCCCCCGACCTTGTCTCCCGTCTCGGTGACCGGCGTGGTCGCCTCCGACAGGGAAGCCGGCGTCGTTGGTGTCACACCGCCCGACAGGGATTGGATGGCCTTGACTACCGAGCCTGGGTCGGCGCCTCCGCCGGCAGGGGTGTGGCTCTTGGCATTTTCGTTCCACAGTTTGGCCCCAAGCACCTTCTTGACCAGCTTGGGGATGTCGTCGAGCGTGTCCTCCTTGCACACCCCAATCAGCGCCACGAGGCCGGGGCCAATCTTGGACACCGTCTGGCCGTCGACTGAGCGGCGTGTGAGCATTAGCGCACCAACGCTGGGGAGGAAGGGGTGGGTGGGCCGACGTACCTTCCACAGAGGCAGCCTTGACGCGTTGCAGGACAGCACGCATTGGGAAGGCGGGTGAGTGGGGAGTGGTGAGGGCTGGTAGAGATGTGCGAGTGCTGGCCCAGGCTAACCGCCAGTGCTTCTGACTAGCTTTCTCCGGCGACGCATCATGCATCACGTGATGTGCAGCCGAGGGGCTGCGATATTCATAGGCAGCTACGTGAGGTCACATGAGCATGACCGATGACGGCCATCGGAGAATGCGGCTGCGTGAAATGTTCAACGCGCGCTGCGCATCCCCGCCGACGCTCGGCTGCGTGCTGGGTGGCGCCACGCACACTGCCCCGCGCTGGCTTCCCGCGCAGATCGCCACAGGTGGCGCGGGCGCAGGGGGCAGTGTGCGGGGGGGTGGGCACGTGCTAGACCAGAGACGTGGAGTGGCCTCCGACTCGCCGTCGGGGCCCGCTTCCTCCCCTCCACATCCACCATGGTCGACGTTCTTGCCCTGCGTGCTCGCTACGAGGCGGCCGGCCAAGGCCACGTGTTCACCTACTGGGACCAGCTCTCCGAGCAGCAGCAGCAGCAGCTTGCCCAGCAGCTCGATGAGCTCGACGTCAAGCGTGTCAATGATGTGTACGCCCAGGCCATCGCCGCCGACGCCGAGGCCGCCGAGCTCGCCAACAAGGCCCAGGAGTTCAAATCCATCCCCCGCGAGAACGCGGTGGAGACGGGCGCTCCTGGCCAGGAGGCTGTCGCGTCGGAGCTGCGCGCGCTGGGGCTCAAGGCCATCGCTGCCAACGAGGCTGCGGTGGTTCTTATGGCCGGTGGCCAAGGCACCCGCCTTGGTAGCTCTGCCCCCAAGGGCTGCTATGACATTGGTCTTCCTTCGCACAAGAGCCTGTTCCAGCTGCAAGCCGAGCGCATCCTGCGTCTCCAGCAACTGGCTGCCCAGGCTGAGGGCAAGTCCCCCGACTCTGTCGTCGTGCCGTGGTACATTATGACCAGTGGACCCACCCGCCAGCCCACCCAGTCTTTCTTTGCTGAGAACAAATACTTTGGTCTCAAGCCTGAGAATGTTGTATTTTTCGAGCAGGGCACCCTGCCTTGCCTTACCAACCAGGGGAAAATCATGCTGGACTCGAAGGCCTCCTTTGCTACCGCCCCAGACGGCAATGGTGGTCTCTACGCTGCTCTGCGTGCCCCCGTTGCCAAGGGGGAGACCAAGAGCGTCGTGTCTGACATGAAGGCGCGCGGGACCAAGTATATTCACTGCTATGGCGTTGACAACTGCCTCGTCCGCGTTGGTGACCCCATCTTCCTCGGCGCTTGCATCAAGTCGGGTGTTCCCATTGGGGTCAAGACGGTGACCAAGACCGACCCGGCCGAGAGTGTGGGCGTGGTGGCCCTTCGTGACGGCAGCTTTAGTGTGATTGAGTACAGTGAGCTGCCCGAGGCCCTGGCCAAAGCTGAAGATCCTGCTGCCCCGGGCCAACTTGCCTTCCGTGCTGCCAACATTGTCAACCACTTTTACACCTACTCCTTTTTGGCTGACGATGTGCCCAAGTTTGAAGAGAAGATGGCGTTCCACATTGCGCGCAAGAAGATTCCTTCCCTGGACCTGGCCAGTGACTCGGGCGAACTAATCAAGCCCTCCAAGGTCAACGGAATGAAGTTGGAGCGCTTTGTCTTTGACGTCTTCCCCTATGTTGGCCTCAACCTAACCGTGCACGAGGTGCCGCGCCAAGACGAATTTTCCCCGCTGAAGAACGCCCCCCACACGGGCTCGGACGACCCCCAGACCTCCCGCCGCGACTTGTTGGCGCAGCACACACGCTGGCTCACTGCCGCTGGCGCTTCGGTGGCCAGCGATGCAGAGGTTGAAGTTTCCCCCTTGGTTAGCTATGCTGGCGAGGGTCTGGAAAGCGTGCAGGGCAAGTCGTTCAACGAGTCAACCATCATCAACTCGGCCTGATCGGGAGTCCTGAGTGATATCGTTATCGAATGCACACATCCGGTTTCTACAGTCGCAGGAACATGCACCAAGCCCTCCCAAGGGCTCGCAGTGGATCAATAATAGAATACAGGACAGAGGGGGAGGGAAAGTGGACGGGTTAGCCAGACTGTTGGTTCTGGCCTTGCTGTTGCGATTGGTAGATCGAGTTCATCAGGGAAGTGAACGGGCTTGTGTCGGCCTGGAAAACATTGCCTTGCTGCTGGCCCAGGTTGGACGTACCCGCGCCGGGGGCAAGGGGAAATCGCTGTGGGGCAGGCTGGCCCATGTGAGGCATCAGAGGGAATCCGGGAGGAAGCTGAGCGTTCGGCATGGGAGCCGCTGCTCCAGGTAGCCCGGTCCCGGCCCGGCTCCATTGGCCATCGGAAGCGAGGGGGCCGCGGTGGAGGCACGTTGGGCCAAAAACGCTTGGAGCAAAGCCGCTTGCTGCGGGTTCTGGACAGCAGCCTGGTTGCTGAGAAGAAGGGCGGTGAGCTGCTGCTGGGTAAGGCCAGGCTGTTGTTGCGCGTTGGCTTGCGGCAACTGCGGCTGCGAGGGCTGCTGCTGCCTGGTGGTGGCTGGGCCGCTGGCTGCTGGGCGGCCGGCTGGGCTTGCTGCGCCGGCTGCTGGGGCGTCTGGGGCAGCGGCTGGGCAGGAGGCTGCTGGACCTGCTGCTGCTGCGGCTGGGTTTGCCCTGCTGCTGGGACATGAGCCGCTGCTGCTGGGCCAGGAAGAGCATGATCTGCTGCTGCTGGGAGAGCGAGTTGGGAGGCACCATGCCTTGCATCTGGCCCGCATGCGACGGAGGCAAGTTCATCCCCGGCCCGGCGCCGGGGTTCATGCCGCGCATCACGTTCCCAGCACCGGGGAAGCCCATGTTGGGCAGGCCCATCGCCGCCATATTCGGCGTCGCACCGCCCGGCACCGCCCGGGCCCCTGGCCCAGCAGCGTTGGGCAAGCCCGTCATGGCTGGGTTGCCCCCGGCGGCCGCCATACGGGACATCATCGCCTTGATGGCGTCCATGCTGGGGTTGTGCATGTTGGGCATACCGTTGGGCAGACGCCCCGCCTGCTGCATCCCTGCCGGCACACCAGGCATACCCGGCAGAGGCATCTGCATGCCGCCTGCCGCAGCAGCCACAGCGGCAGCAGCGTGGCCCGCAAGAGGCGAACCTGCCGCCCCTGCCGCCGGGGCTTGTGCTCCGGTACTTGCGCTCCAAAGGGGAACATGGACTGCGCCTGTGCGTTGGCACCCATGTGCACCCCCACGCCGGTTGCGCCCGGCGCGCCCCGGTTGGCTTGCATCATCGGGGTCTGGTTGCCAGGCATCCCAGGGACAGCAGCCATGGGCGGCGGGCTGGGTCCCTTGGCAGCCGCCTTGGATCCCTTGCGTGGCGTAGGTTTCTTCTTCTTGCCCGCCTCGTCTGCTGGCTCCTCTTCTTCCCCTCCGGCCGAGGGACTTGCGGCAGAGGCAGGCCCAGTCGCGGACCCTTTCGTGCCACCGGTCGCTTTCTTTTGCCGTTGGGCCGCCGCCACACCGTTCTTCTTTTTGCCCTTGGGCTTGGCGCCTCGGCCTCGGCACGCGCCCGTTCTTCGCGTGCTGCCCGCTCCCGCGCTTCGGCTTCTTCACGCTCCTTGGCTTCGCGTTGTTCCCGCTCCCGCGTCTCCTTCTCTTCTGCCAACCGCTGCTTCTTGGTTTTCTTCTTGGGCTTGGCAGTGCTTGCAGCAGAAGCCGATGGGGCAACCGGGGTAGGCACATCCGGCGGAGGCGACATGGCCGTCGAATCCCTCTTTTTGGACTTGGACTTGTTGCTTTTTCCGATACTGGCAGCCGACTTTTTGCTGACCGAAGCGGCGGTGCTGGACGGGGGCCCAGGAACCCGGCCGCCGGGCGTACTTGGCTCGCTAGGAAGGCTCACTCGCCGCGGGCGTCCCACTCCGACTGACCGATCGATCAGCTCGGGAGCCGGAAGAGCGGGTATCGCGAATCCGATCGATCAATGCAAATCTGCGGAAGGTGGGCTCAAAGACGCCTGGCATGGGCACGCCCGGTGCGGTGGAAGGCGCCGAGGTATTGACCAACAACGCATCTGAGTCGTCCGACGAAAGGGAGGCACGACGTGCCGCCTCGCCAGCCCGTTCGTCGTCGCCCGCGCTGGCGGGGGCAACTTGCACTTGGCCTACGTCGCCATGCTCCATGATTTTCATCACCAATCTACGCCGGCGCTTCTGTGATGCGACCGCTTCGGCTTCGGAACTGTTGAGTCCGCCTCGGCCACGTTTGGTGCCACGAGGATGTTGGGGACTGGTGCCCGTTGGCGGAGGGGCCGTGGTGGCAGCTTGGATGGTGTTGGCAATGCGCGTCACGTGCGGATCGGGTCGAGACAGAGCGGCGGCGTGGTGAGTGCCTTGAAGACGGACTACACGTTAGCAACGAGCACTGCGCGCCCAAACATCCCCCTCCCCCCTCTTCCCAAAGTAAGAATGACATACCAGAACGCCAGCTTCGACGCGGAGCGCATCCTCGTCGGTCCACACGCTGCCCAATTCCACATCCAGGTCCTTGAGATCCTGCCATACCGTTTCAGCAGTAGGGAAGAGCACAATGCGATAAATGTCGGCCGAGATGTTGTCCGGTCCATCGGCCAGAGGCAGGAGTCGCGCGAGGTGCGTTCGTTGAACCGTTGGGAAACTTTACCGTAAAACGGCCAGGCAGAGCTATTGATAAAGTAGGGGCGGGAGGTGCGGGCGAGGCGGTGGAGCACATTGGTGGGAAGAGGCCCGTCGGTGCTGCCCGGTGCAGAACCATCTGTTCCCGTGGTTGCAGAGCTGAATCCCGATCCCGATGCAGCCGTGGCCGACGTGCCATTCGTAGCCGACGCGTTGGCCATGCTGTCGCGCGGGGGGGGCAGATGCCGTGGCGCTGCGGCGGCGGTGGTCGTGGATCTCGACAATAAGGCATCCGTCGCGAAAGGGCACGTTGGCGTCGGCAAAGACATCGAGGAGGCCGACGGGCACACGCTGGGCGCGGATGCAGTCGAGGAAGGCAGCGGCGGGGCTGTCAAAGGTGAAGATGCCGGGCTGACGGCCAAAGCGGAAGCTGCCGTCGTTGAGGTGGATGGTGATGGAGGGAGCTTCGTGGCTGTATGCAGCGAGGACGTCACCGGCGGCGCGCTGGGCGTTGTAGAGCGCCTGTGTGGCGAGCGCAGCCATGGCGATCGACGCGACGGGCGAGTGGAGCGGCGAGGAGGGCGACGTGTTTTGGAGTTGCAGCCCCCAGGCGAGACTTGGCGGGGGCAAAGCCACCCCAGCCGAGCGCCTGCCATTAAGAGCGGCGGATTTGGCGCTGGTTCCGCCCACGTGACCAGCGGGGGCGGTTGGGTTTTGGACTCCCCTTGGGAATAGATAGGCAGATACTTTAATGGGCGCTTCCCCCGCTTCCCCCTTCGTCACCGCCACCGCCATGCCCCCCCCGTCCCTGCGGCTCGGCAGCACCGCCCCCGACTTCCACGCCGACACCACCCACGGCCCCATCCACTTCCACCGCTGGCTCGCCGGCAGCTGGGCCATCCTCTTCTCCCACCCCGACGATTTTACGCCGGTCTGCACCACCGAGCTTGAGGTGGCGCGTCTGTCGTCCGAGTTTGCTGCGCGTGGGGTCAAGGTCATTGGCCTGTCTGCCAACGATGTGGCGAGTCATCACAAGTGGATCGCCGACATCAACGAGGTAGGCCAGACCCAGGTCGACTATCCCATTATTGGCGATGGCGACCGCCACGTGGCCCGCCTGTACGACATGCTGGATGCATTGGACCCGACGAATGTGGACGCCCAAGGCAACCCCCTGACGTGCGCGACGTTTTTGTGATTGATCCCAACAAGATCATCCGGCTCAAGATTTCCTACCCGGCCTCTACCGGCCGCAACTTTGCAGAAATCCTCCGCGTCGTCGATTCGCTCCAGTTGGGCGACCAGCCGCATCACCACCCTGCCAATTGGAACCGGGGTGACCGCGTCATCATCCACCCCTCCGTTCCCGACGACGATGCCAAGAAGCTTTTCCCCGGATACGAAACGGTCAAGCCATACCTACGATTGGCCAAGGACCCTAGTACGAGCTAACTGTTATGTTATAGGTGGGTTGGGCCATCTGTTCCCACGTGCGGCGAGTGGGGCTATCCCAGACGCTCACCAGTCTAGACACTACTTGAGAAAATGGTGGGAGACCAACAGAAATCCAAATCCATACCGACAATACCACTGGTCAGGCCTGCAGGATCTGGCGAGCGACCTGAGCGCAGCGAGTCAGTATAGAGCAACAGGAGGGCGGACAAGGCCAAAAGGGAATGGGGGGACGTACTTGTCGCGCAAGGTAGAGTAGGCATTCATGATGGTTTGTTCGTTGATCTGCAAATCGGTCACGTCGGGCCGAGGACGAGATACCCTGGAGACAATGGCGGCCGAGTCGGTCTCGAGAATGATGCCATCATCCACACATTCGTCAACGGCCAGAGTGACCAAATCCAAGTTCTCCAGGATAGTCCGCTTGTCCACCTGGCCGCGCAACAGGCCCGAGACCGAATCGGTCAACGCCTTGAGAAGCGTCGAGAGCATCAATGGGTTTTCGTCCCCGGGACCGACGACGTAGAAGGTCACGTCGGCCGAAGGCTTCCAGAGAACGAGATGCGACTCGAACAGCAAAATGTCGCCGGTTGCTTTGCGCGTTTTGCTAAACACGCCCTTCTCAAAAGCCAGCTGCTCCTTGAGCGTTTTGAAAGGGTTGGGCGCCGTGACCTGCGGCAGCGCAGCTTGCAGACCGGGCGCACTGCTCGCCGAGCTGGCGTGGTGCGGCGGCTGGAAGTACTTGGCCATGATGCGCTCGCCCGTGTTGTCGAGCAACAGCACTGGCGGGACAGCCACAACAGAAGGCATACATCCCAGCGGTCAGCCGAGAGGGAACCGGAGAGGGAAGGGAGACAGACACGTACCGGCCGTGGTGGTATACAAGGACAGGTTGAGCATGTTGGTGCGATGGTGGGGACGAGCCTGACGGCAGCCCGCGGCCAGGCATCCCATCGAGACGTGGAGCGTGGCACACATTGAAACGTGAAATGTTGCCTCCCTTGATGGTTCCGGCCGGCGGAATGGGCTTGGCGATCCGGCCGCCATGCTGGCCAGGTCACATGACCAGCCTGACGCCTGGCCCCAGACTAGTCATGTGACCGGCGACCTCAGGGCTCACGTACAACCTACCGCCCACCCACCGAATGCCCCTTATCCACCTAACCCTACCATCCCCTTGCTTTGGGACGGTTCCCCACGCTTTGGCGCGGCATGCCTTGCGCCGCCTCCCCCCGCAATTCTGCGCAGTCATCGCCCAGCCAGTCCAGGCCAGTCCTGCTCTCCACCGAACCATCATCCCCTCCCCCCCTTCCCCCTAATGGCCTTGCCCTGTTGCGCAATGAAGTTCATGCCGCACAGCAGCGCCGCGTCCACCTTCTCTGTCTCTCCTTCTCTTTCCCCGCTCTTCCCCTGTTCTGCCAAGTACGCGTTTTCCCTACGCCTCGCCTATGCCATTAGGCCGCTCCGTCAACAGGACACTCCGTCAACAGGACGATATATGTCAACAGGACGCTAGGCAACCGGGCAAGCCAGACGGTGGAACGGTCAACCTGCGGTAGTCCAGTTATTGAACGGTGGACTGGGGGAGACAGATGGCCGTGGGTGGTCGCAACCACCACGGAGGAAAGCTGGGGCGAAGCCCCAGCTCTTCAGGATAGACGCACAGTAAAGCATTAGGTGTACGCATCCCAGGCCGTAGGCCCGGTGGTACTCTAGTGCGGGGTATATACCGGTGGTGCTCACCCTTGCGCACACGCCGATCCAGCTCTTATTTCTGCCTCTTTGTTCGTTCCCCCACCTGCAGTATGCATTTTCATTCGTCAACCACCGAGCTTGCAACGTCACAGTATGGCCCGGTACTGGGCGTAGGCTGGCCGTTTTAGGCAAGCGAGCGCCACTTGTTTGTCCACCTCGATATCCTTCAAAAGAGCATCTGCCAACAGAGTAAGAGCCGTACGCAAGCGTGTCAGCACATTCCAACTCCACAGTGGCATTACGACGTAGCAGCATGGCCGTACCGTGTGGCATAATTGTACTCGGGCCGAATGAAACCGAGGACGGACACCTTGATGGTGGCGCCATAGAACTCGCGCGGGTATTTGTGCAAGATGTGGATTTCCTTCGATCCGAACACACACACACAACACACACAACACAACACAACACGGCACGATTAACACGACAATCAGTGATTCAATGCGTACCCAAAGATGGTGGATGGTAGGTCAAAAGGAATACGCACAGCCGTTTTGGTTTGGTTCCCATAAAACGGGTTATACCCAACGCTCATGACCATCGGATGCGCTTGGGAGCTTGCTTCATCCCACGTGCCGTGGGCATCCTGGTGAGTATGCAGAACAAGCAGAGAGCAGAAGGGTGTTAGATGATGCGTCAGCTTCCGGTGCGGGAATACGGACGACATACCGGTACCACACGCGCCCAGCCATAGTAGACGCCTGTCTCACAAAGACCGTCCTTCTCTGCTTGGGCAAGGACATCAGGGGACAAGTTGGCTGTAGGCATACCTAGCTCGGTGCTTCCACGGCGAAACCCTCGACACACAGTGCCTTCCATGCGGATGGTGGTAGGGTGGGCGTGTGTCGGGTCCGACCAACAAGGGCCGTTCCACCTTGATGTCGGCAGTCGGTACGGTGGAGTCCGCTCCGCCTCGGTCAGGCTGTCTGAGCTGGCGGGCACATGATCCAAACTGGCGCGGAACCTGCAGAGGAGAAAGGGGCAACAAAGGAACCAAGCTGCTTCGGTGCAGAAGGGCAGCGGAAGGACGGGAATATGGCCGGCAAGAGGCCAAGGGACGAAGGCGGAAACTACCTCCCTTGGCCCCGCAAGACCGACCGATCCGTATGCTGAGAAGTGCGGGCGAGCCCGTGGGGAGTCGCCTTGGTGGGCGTGGCACGCGCATCATCGTACGCAAACAGAGGTTGCCTACCAGCAAGGGTACGAGGAGTGCAGAGGTAGAAGGGGAGGAACTATTTGGCGGGAAGGGTTGGCAAAAAAAAGGGGGAGGGGGCGGAGGGGCTGGCGGTGGAGCAAGTGATGACCGAGTGTGCTGAGGCGCTGAGGAGCGGAGTACGAGTGTCCATGCGAGGTCCGTCCGTAGCATTGTCGCAGCGTCCAGCGATGGGTGACCGGTGACGCTCCCCAGGAACGTTCAACGCTCAGATTGAAATCTGAACGCTGGGCAGCTCAGCGCATTTGCGTGCTGAACATTTGAGTGGTACATAACCACGGGCAAACTGCGGCGAATCCCAGTCACAACGAGTGTCGCCCCGCTTCAAGCTGCAAGCGTCAAGTCCGCTGCGGCAGAAGAACGGAGTTAGTTGCAGGGCGGGGCTTGGTGCCTGCCCTTTCTCTCCCCCCACCACCCATGCCAGCCGACATCAAGTACCGCAGCACGCGGCGGGGCCCGAGCGCCTGTTTGAGGAGGTTCGTCTTCCTTTGTCCGTTGCCCGGCCGCCCTGCTAACGTGTGCTTCCAGGCCGTGATCCAAGGCCTTGCCCCAACGGCGGTCTCTACATTCCCGACCGCATCCCCCAAGTGCCTGCCGACTGGAGGAGACCAAGTGGGCCCCGCTCTCGTTCCCTCAACTCGCCTTTGAGATCCAGCGTGCATTTCTCCCAACCCTTCCGAGGCGGCATCCCCGACGCTGACTTGAAGAGCGTCATCGAACGTCTTATGGCAGCTTCCGCGATGCCCGTGTCAGTCTCTTGTCCAGCTCACGACAAGGAGTTCTGTCTCGAGCTTTGGCATGGACCCACATTTGCCTTCAAGGACGTGGCGTTCAGTTGCTGGGCAACCTGTTGCCTACTTCCTCAAGCGTCGCAACGAGGGCAAGAGCGGTGCCGAGCGCGAGCGCATCACCGTCGTCGGTGCCACCTCGGGCGACACGGGGTCCGCCGCGATTGCCGGGCTTCGTTCCAAGGACGACATTGACATTTTCATCCTGCACCCCAAAGGGCCGTGTCAGCCCGATCCAGGAGGCACAGATGACGACGGTACTGGATGCCAACGTGCACAACTTGGCTGTTGAGGGCACGTTTGATGACTGCCCAGGACATTGTCAAGCAGTGCTGGCGACAAGGCGTTCAACGACAAGTACCACCTTGGCGCGGTCAACTCGATCAATTTGCCCGTATCTTGTCCCAGATCACCTACTACTTCTCTGCGTACTTCCAAGCCAAGAAGACCGGGTGTGCCGCGCCCAAGGTGCAGTTCGTCGTGCCGACGGGCAACTTTGGTGACATTCTAGCGGGCTATATGCCAAGCGTATGGGCCTGCCCATTGCAAACTTGGCGTCGCGACCAATGAGAATGACATTCTCCAGCGTTCGGGCCACGGGCGCGTACGAGAAGGAAGGCGTAGTCGGCGCGGCGGTCAAGCGACGCTGAGACCGGCGATGGACATTTTGGTCTCGTCCAACTTGAGCGGGCTGCGTGTGGTACCTGGTGTGTACGAGTCGGGAGGGACACATCCTCGTCCGAACTGGAGCGGCACGAGGCGGCTGGTCGGCAGATCAACACGTGGATGAATGAGCTCAAGAGCCAAGGCCGCTTTGCCGTCTCGCCGAAGCAGTTTGCGCTGGCCAAGCGCGACTTTAGTGCCGAACGCGTATCGGATGCCGAGACGAAACAGACCATCCTCCAGTACTTTACCTCGCCGCCCAGCCAGGCGCACCACGCTTCCTACCTCATTGACCCGCACACGGCCGTCGGCATGGCTGCGGCCAACCGTCTGCAGAAGACCAACACGGCAGGCGAGGTGCAGATCATCCTGTCCACCGCGCATCCGGCCAAGTTCTCTGAGGCCGTCGTCTCCTCCTGCAGTCGGCCGGGGCGTCGTTTGATTTCGAACGGGACGTGCTGCCAGAGGAGATGCGTGGCTTGCTGGAGAAGCCGCGGCGCGTGATTGAGATTACGGCGGCGGCCACCTCGGCAGAGGAGGCGGCGCTGCCTGCGCTGGCGCGCCTGACCAACCACACCAAGGCGACGGTGGAGAAGACGGTGGGGCAGTCGGCGTAAGCTGCGCGGGGAGGGTGCGGGTGACTGTATGCATTGGATCGCACGATCAGATCAAGCGGTGGGCAGGCAGGAGGGAAATGGGTATACAGCCGACAGAGCGAGGGAGGCATGCGGACTGTGGATGGGGGCCATGGGAGGACCAGGGGAGCAGGTGCGGCCGTGGGCTTACGTATGACGGTGGCACGCAGCGGTGGAGTTGAAACGTCGACCGAGGGGGCAGCACCGGCCGCCTTGCAGCACCCTGCATGCAGCAGGGCATGCTGACGTAAGCGCCAGCTGCAACGCCAGTGTGGGCTGCGGGGGGCGACAGGCAGGCGGGCCGTCTGGCGGCGGCCCCCCCGCCGCAGAGGCGAGCGAGGCACCCATGTGTGGGCGTGATGGAGGAGGATGACGCTGGGCTGGCTGTCGAGGGCAAGGCAGCCACGTCCCAGCCGCCTTCGTTCCACCCCGCTTGGACGACCCGCGTTGGCTCTGGGCTCGCGTTGCGCCGCTAGCCTGCCCAGCATTCAGCCCGCCCCCGCCTGCCATGGCCACCCCGTCCACCCAGCAGCCTGCCCGCCCCGCCCGCCGGCTCTGTGCGCAGTGTGCGCGAGATCATCAACGGCCGCCAGCACTCCGTCATCTGCATCAGCGACGACGACGGGCCCTCCCCTGCCCCCTCCGAGGCTGGCCGCCCGCCCGCCCGCCCCCGCTCCGACCGCCACCCGCGCGAGCATCCACGCCCGCACCGCCCGAGCACCTCCGCCCCAGCCCCGCCCTGGCCAACGCCGAACCCGCGCCGTCGAGCAAGCGCAAACGCGTCTCCGACCCCGACCGCCACCACAAGGCCCCGCGCACCACCCCCCCGACGCCGGCTCCACCAGCCACCGCGCCGACTTGGCCTCTGCCGCCGCCTCCCACCCCATCCCCCCCGTGCCTACCACCACCACATGGAACGCTTCCGCCGCCGGGGGGGCAGAGCGGCGCGCTCGCGTGCCGCCCTCATCTGTATGTCACTCCCCAACTCCCCCACCTCCAACCCCCTAGTCACTAGTCATCACCGTCTGGCACAGCATACTGACGTTTCCATTCCCAGGCCGCATCGGACGCGACCAAGACCGATAAGCCGATCGATGATCCCGAAGGCCACTTTATTGTTCGGCCTGGTGACAACCTTACTCCGCGCTTCAAGATCCTATCGCAACTGGGCCAAGGCACATTCGGTAAGGTGGTTGAATGCTTTGACCGTACCCAGCGCTCGCGGGTGGCCATCAAGGTGATTCGCGCCGTACAAAAGTACCGTGATGCGGCCAGATTGAAATCCGGGTGCTCAAGACGCTGCGAGAGAACGATCCGCAGAACGAAAACCGGTGCATTCACCTTGTGCTGACGTTCAACTACAAGAACCACGTTTGCATCGTATCCGAGCTGCTGTCCAAGTCTGTATTTGACTTTTTGAAGGAGAATGAGTTCCATCCGTTCCCCTCAACCCACATTTGGAGCTTTGCCAAGCAGCTGCTCAAGAGCGTTGCCTTTCTTCATTCTCTCCAGCTCATCCACACCGACCTCAAGCCAGAGAACATCTTGTTGGAAGATAGCCAATATGTGACCAAACCCTGCTCCTCTCGCAACCCCAACTCCAAACGGTGGAAGATCTTGACCAACACCGCGCTCCGCCTCATTGACTTTGGCTCGGCCACCTTTAACGACGAGTACCACTCGACGGTCGTGTCCACCCGACACTACCGTGCCCCCGAGATTATGCTGGGACTGGGCTGGTCGTTCCCCTGCGACGCGTGGAGCATCGGATGCATTCTCATCGAGTTCCACACGGGCGACGCGCTCTTCCAAACCCCACAACGATCTCGAGCACCTGGCCATGATGGAAGCGTGTCTCGGCCCTATGCCGGAAGCGTTCCGGCAACACGCCGAGCAGCACAAGCCTGAATTTTTCCGCAATGGCCGGCTGCACTACCCCAACAGCCAAACCTCGCGCAACTCGCAACGCTATGTGAGGGGGATGAAGAAGATCGCCGACGTGCTCACCTACCCTTCCGCCTACTCGAAACACAACCTCCGCTTCCTCCACCTTCTTCGCAAGTTACTGGAGTACGATCCGGCCCAGCGCATCTCGGTCCATGAGGCGCTCAAGCACCCTTACTTTGATCTTAGTGCCAGCGAGTTCCCGCCATGAGGTAAGGGACGAGACTGTGCTGGTTCCCCGTGCTCGCGAAGGGTTGGGGTGTGTATGTTCGTCGACTGGTCCATCCGTTTCTGTGGTTCTTGTATTCTGCATAGCAAATGCCAATGCCCCATGTTGTTTGTTCCTTGGATAAGTACAAAGTGGCAACCGGCCAAGCGAAGTCTACCTGTTGGGCAGGTCTGCTGGGGGAGCCAGGTCGAGGAAAGAGAAGGGATAGGATGGGGTGTTTTTTATTTCTTTTTTCTTTTTTTTCTCTTTATACTTGGACAGTGCTGCCCGCAATCCTGAACGATTGAAACGGACGTGGTGTTCCGCCACGCGTCGCGCTGGGCGCGTAGATGCCAAGAAGGCGGATCAAATGGTTGCTTGGCTGGCCACCCACCCCGCTTCCACCATCGCCATACCCACCACCATGGCCAGCAAGGGCAAGGGCAAGGCTACCGACGACAAGCCCTCGGAGAATGATCTGCTTCCCTGGTACGCACATCTCCGCCACCCCATCTGTTCTCCTCGCTGCCCTCGCTGACCTCCTGCAGGGTCGAGAAGTACCGCCCCACCTCGATGGACGACCTAGTCGCTCATGAGGACATTACTTCCACTTGTGCGTATCTTTTCTCCGTTGGCGCGGGTTTGTGCTCACCCCCATATTTCTCGCCCCTCTCTCAGTGGTCCGTTTTGCCGACCAACACCGGCTTCCTCACCTCCTCTTCTACGGCCCGCCCGGCACAGGCAAAACATCTACCATCCTTGCCCTGGCGCGGAAACTGTATGGCGCCTCGCTCTCGGCCCACGTCCTCGAGCTCAACGCCTCGGACGAACGTGGCATTGATGTGGTGCGGGAACGCATCAAGTCATTTGCCTCAATGTCGCTCTACACCGCCGCCTCTTCCCCCGCCGCGGCGACTTTCAAGTTGGTCATCCTCGACGAGGCAGACGCCATGACCCAAGCTGCCCAGGGAGCCTTGCGCCGCGGTACGCCCCCCCCCCCCCCTCTCTTCCTCTCCCGCCCCCCCCCCGTCATACGTCCTCTTCTCTGCTCTTGAGAAAGATGTGGTGGCAGCGTGCTGACTGTTGCGGTAGTCGTCGAGCAGTACACGAAGAATGTCCGTTTCTGCATCATTTGCAACTACGTCAACAAGATCATTCCGGCGATTCAATCGCGCTGCACGCGCTTCCGCTTTTCGCCTCTCTCTACCGAACAGATCGAATCCCGATTAGACCATGTCGCTGAGCAGGAACAGTACGTCCACTACCGCCTCCCCTCCCCCCCTGCCTTGCCACACACACACCCACACACACATACCTAACCGTACCGCCTTCCCGTCGAGCGCAGCGTGAGCATCACGGCCGATGGCAAGGAAGCGCTGCGTGAGCTGTCGCAGGGCGACATGCGACGTGCGCTCAATATTCTCCAGGCTTGCCATGCCGCCTACGACAAGGTCGATGCGGATGCAGTGTACAACTGTACCGGCGCCCCGCAGCCGGCTGACGTGCAGGCCATCTTGCAGGAGATGCTCGAATCCGAATTCACCACCGCTTACACAGGTACGTCCCCGCACTCGCTTTTGGGCAGGGCAGTCTAGACCTACTTCGCATGTACTGATTGGACTGTTGGAACCCTACAGCCATTACGCAGCTCAAGGCGAGCAAGGGCCTGGCTTTGGCAGATGTACTGGGCAGCCTGTATGCGCTGCTGCAGACCTACGGCCTTTCCGCCGCGGCGCGCGTCATGCTCCTCGACCACCTGGCTACCGCCGAGTACCGCCTCTCGACAGGCGCGAGCGAAAAGGTCCAGCTCTCCGCGCTGCTGGGCGCGGTCAAGATGGCGATGGAGGTCAACCGCAAAGAGAGCCAGTGATCTGTTGGTCTGGCTCAGCGGGGTGACCAACAGGCCACCGGGCCAATGGTCCCACAGAGGATGGAGGAGGCTGCTGGGAGGGCAGCGGCAGACGGATGGGATGCACCTCGGCACAGGAGGACGAAATGCAGACACTCGGCACAGATATACTCACGAGTCACTGGGCAGTCCGTGCGTGCTGCTTGAAGCTTGAGGTGGTTGTTTCGAGAGCCCCACACGGATGATTACGTACTCGGCCTGCGGTGCTTTCACACCCCCCCTGCTCGGTCACCGGCCATCCATCCTCCTTAGCACATAGCATTGGCCATCGCACTCCCTGTTCCCCCCGCCCTCGCCACCACCATGCCCGCGCTCGCCGACACGCTCCTGGCGCCCGACGAGCGGCTGGGCACATTCGTCTCGCTGCTCCATGCGCCCACTGCCTCCAGCGCCCACCTCGCCCTGCTCGACGACAACACCCTCTATGGCTCCATCGCCTTTTATCTCTCCTCCCTCAGTGCGCCCGAGCAGGCCGCCCACCTCGCCGCCGCCGTCGCCTCCTCGGGCGCATTCTGGGCCAGTCCTCCCCCGCGCTTCGTCCAGGGCCAGGCCAGTGTGCTCGCCCGGCGTGCACACAACCTCGCTCGCGCCGTAGCCCAGGCCACCTCCCGCCGCCTCGACCTCCTCCTGCGTGCGCGCTCGGGCGCCAGCGGCGCAGGCACCCAACGTGCCCTCGCTCAATGGGTCACTGCCCTGGCTCAAGCCGCCGAGTCCGACTCGCTTCTGAGCCTTGCCACAGGCGCAGTCGACGACGAAGAGGCTACCGGCCCTACCCTGTTAGCTGCCTGGACCAGCGCAGGCGCCGACCCCCAGTTGGCTGGCCTGTATGGCACCCCGCTCCCGCGCTTAGCTATCCTCACTGGTCTCCTCCTCGGTCTCCATGCAATCAAGGAACAGCGCTCTAGCGGTACCCGCTCCTCCAAGGGTGTCAAGACGGGTAAAATTCGCCGGCACGTGGAGAAGTTGTGGCTCTCCACCCTCGGCCAGAGCGTGGAGGTGATCCAGCGTATCTTATCGCCCGCCTCGGACCCCGTGGACACGACCGACTCGGACGATGCGTGGGAAAAGGAGTTTTCCCGGAGACTGGTGCTGCTGGAGCCATCGCCTTATCCGGGGAATGGACGTTCAACGCCCGTCGGACGGTGTGGGAGGCGACCATCCTCCTCGCTGGCCAGGCTGGACATTACGTTCCGGAAGACCTGGTCCGTTCCCATCTTCCTTCCAGTGTGTTTGTCCAAGTTGCTTCCGACGCGCTCCTGGGGCTGTACGAACAACACGATTTCCTTGCCTCGCTCCAATCGGGTAAGGTGGATGCACTCCATGCTGACCCAATCTATCCTTGGCTTGGACCCCTTTCCCGTCTCACGTCGTTTGCGTTGGGTCAGAGCGCCCTTGAGACCACGCCTCTTGAGGCTTCGGACCTGCTCTTGGGGCACGGTATTGTCCCGCCCTTGCTGACGAGAATCGAATCCTTGACGAGTTCCTTGACGAAACGATGGGACGCATCGCCACTCTCTTCCCCCACCACAAAGGAACACACGGCAGCCAAAGAGGTGATTTGGACCGAACTTCGCCGCATTGTTTTCTCGGCAACAATGTTGTTTGATGCGCTGGTAGAGTCGGTTGTCGACATGGTACCCTCCCCCACCGAGAGCGTGCCCATCCCACCTTCTGAGGAACCTTACCACCCCGCCTCGGCATCCAACATCCCTTCCCCTACCTGGCGCTGATCCAATCGTGCCTACTCACGTACGGCAATATGTACTTTGTCGCGCACGTGTATGGCAGCGACACGCTCACGGCCTACAAACGTGTCTTCACCTCGTGTCTTGATCTGCTCCAACGCGACGCCCAAGCTTCCGTCCACTTTTTGCGCCAGATCGACCCGGACGAGCTACTGAGCCACCAAATTTTCTACCTCGACGTGGCTGAGCAGCTGGTATCTTGCGCCCGAGGACCTGGTGGAACAACAGATCTTGCCCTTTGCCCACCGCTTCCTCCTCTCCAAAAATGCCCCCGACGCTTTCGAATCGGCTCATTCCCTCGTCCTCGCCATCTTTGCCAACCGCAAACAAGTCTGTACCGACTTCACTCCCTACTATGTCTCTCTGCTGTTGAAGGTATGCCACATCCCCCTCCTCCCCCTCCTCCCCCTCCCCCTCCCTCCCTCCATCTCCAGACACATCCTCTGCCCGTATATCAGAAACCGAAGTAACCCTGACACCCTCCTCGCTCTCGCTCTCCCCACAAGCTGTACCCCACCACCCTGAGCACAGAACAATTCCAGCTCGCCTTTTCCGTCTTGGTCGATACCGTTTCGGGGCAAGACGATGGGCTGGCGTGGTGGGCGCTATCGCAGCTCGAAGCGCACACCAATACCGCACGCACCTTGCTCGGCCAAAGTCAAACTTACTCCAGCGCCACTTTGTCCGTCTTGCAAACTACCTACGCAGCCCAGTTGGCCAGCGTTAACTTGGTCCTCGTTCGTCGTGTCCTCGCTGTGGTCGAACCCTGGATCGCGGAATTAAGTCCCGTTCCGGCCGGCGGATCGGGATCCAGCTCGCTCTCCAACCCGGTCTCGAGCTCTGGTTCCGTCTCGAACTCGGGCTCCGTCTCGGGCTCCGCTTCTAGTCCCCCACTTCCCCACGCTGAGACCGCAGGCGAGAGAGAAATGCGCCACTCTGCCCTGTGCAAAGCCGTGTGGGACGCGCTGGGACGAGTGGATGTGTCGGCGCAGGAAGAAGGGTTCCGATGGTGGACCGAGCACCGCGCCGCGTTTGGTTTGCCCCTCACCAAGCTCTAGCTCTGCCTCTAGAACACCGAAACCCCCAAAAAACCAAAATGGAAGACGAATTACGAAAACCAAGGACGGCAACGGTCTTGTCAATCCATTCGTCATGTCGCTTGACTTGGATGGGTGCTGCGATAGGTAGCCCCAAGTCGGGTATATAGGTGGTATTTCAGGTACACAGGTCACTGGCCTCAAGCTGACGGTGCGCTGGGTCGAGATTCATGGGACCCAGTGTGGACAGGAAAACAGGTGGAGGGACTACGCACGAGCTGGTATACTTGCTCATTGTGAGCGACACGCATCCAGTCGTCCGGGGATAGGTGCAGGCCCTTGTCCGGCACCCACCTCCTCGCCGCCCCGCCGCCGGGCCCGTTCAAGCGCACGAGTGTCCGCGGCAAGGATGAGTGCGCGCTCCTGTAGCAGTAGAGAGCGAGCGTCGGCCCCCTTGCCTATTCAAAAGTACTATAATTATCACCCGCGCGGCAGAGGCAGCGCTTGCACCGAAAACCCACGCCCACCCAACGTGGCCCTCCGCCTCCGCTCCTCCTCATCACCTCACCCGCCGGCCTGCCACCACCACCGCCACCACCGCCGCCATGGCCCAGGCCGACTTGGACCTCGTGCATGCCGACCTCGCTGCCCACCCCCTCTTCCTTTCCGCCACCCCCCTCACTGCCGCCAAGCTGGAGCGGGAGGTGCTGCCGTCGCTGCAGCGTCAGGCTGTTGCGCTCGATGCACGCCTAGCGCGCGCCAACAGCGACCTTCAGCAAAGCGTTCACCGCGAGTTGGACCACGTTGCTCGCATCCTCCGCGACACGTCGGATGCTCCGGACGCCATGCCTTCGCGCATCGCCCATGTCGATCAGGACCTTGCCAGCCTCACACCTCTCCTTGAGCCGGGGGACAAGTCGATACGCTGCAGGCCCAGTTGGATGCGCTGGAGGACCTGTATGCGGCCCGTGGGTACTACCGTTTGCTAGCGGAGGCAGATGAATTGGCCCAGGCCGCTGTGCGTGCCAATGCACAGACCGATCCCACACAAGACCCCGAGCAGGACCCTCAACAGCGCGCCCTCGAGATCCTGCTGGACCTGGCGGCACTCGTGCAACGCGTCACTGCATCTTGGTCTGCCACCACCGGAGCCGAGCCTAAGCTTCTGGGGTACCTGCGTGCACAGCTTTCTACCACCTACGACAGCCTGCATCGTACGCGGGCCGAAGCGCTGGCCAGTGCACTGACTCGCGCTGGGTGGCCCGTATCGACGGTAAATGAGGAACAACTGACGAGGAAAAAGTACGATGAGGATGCGGTCCGGGAAGAGGAACTGCGCATCCTCCTTGCTCCATCCGTACGGAACGCTTTCTTTGACCTCTGTGCGCTACAACGCGTGGGAGATGGGTCGATCTGGCCCGACCCCAACGCTCCCTCCACTTACTTCTTACCCCCGAGGCCAGCTTGACTACCAGTGTGCCCGCCGGGACTGTCAACTACACACCGCTCTTCCGAGCGCCGTGCCTCCTGCTGCCTACGCTCCAACGCTTGCCTACCACTTCGATGCGGACCACCCGTCGAACCGGCTAGACAAGCCCGAGTGGTGGATGCGCCACTTGTTCGATGTGTTGGTGCACCAGTGGGCGCTGTGGCGGCCCGGTCAGGGCGTGGGCGAGTTGTATGCGATCAGTGGGTATGGTGGCGATACACTTCAGGAACTGTTGCACGGCATCCTCACCACAGCGCGGACCAAGCTCGAGTCCAGCGTGCCGCTTATGCTCCCGCATGCGCACCTGCTCGCCCACACGCTCTTCTCAGCGTTGGAGTTTGATTCCCAAGTAGCGGAGATTGCTACGGATGAGCACGTTCGTCCCGCTCTCAGCCTCGCGTCCGTCCTACTCGATCGGGAAGAATGGTTCGAAGCGTGGTTGATGGGCGAGAAGGAGCATGGGCTCCGAACGTTGCGAGGTATCCTCGACGCTCCCAATGCCTGGAACATCGTCTTGGCCGACGGGACGGACGACGAGGGCGCCGAAAGCGCTCCGGTTGTCGGCACGGTGCTCACTCCCGGTGGTGCCAAAGCACCTCTTCCAAGGACGACGGTGAGTTCGCGGGAGCTGGTCGAGCTGCTGGAGCATGTTACTTCCTCTACGTCCGCTTCCAGCTGGCCGTCCACTTTGCACCACCGTCACGCCTTTTTCCAGCAAGTACAGGCGCCTCTAGTGGAGAACTATGCGGCCACGCTCCCGCTGCCCTCGATAGTTTCGAAGCTTCCTCCAATGTGTTGCACGGCACATGCCAGGCTCGATGATGGGCGAGACCAAGGTGGAAGGTCCACCGATTCGCGGTGCCCAGGGCACCGAACGACTGGCGTCAGTATATGTCAGCGCTTACTACCTCCGTGCCTCGTTGACCCTCTGGGCTTCCCAGGGTTTCTTCCTCGAGCTCTCGCATGACCTGGGCGGCGCCGACGCGGGCATTTGGGCCCCCTTGATCGACCAGCTGACCACGCTGGAAGAACGAGCGGCGCACTCCATTCGTCGGCTTGTCGTTGCCGAAGTGGCCGACGCTCTGGTCGAATATAGTCGCAGGTACGTTGGCGAATTGCGTTGGGAATGGGACCACTGACATGGACATTGACATGGACATTGCCATGGACATTGCCGGTGATTGCCGGTGACATTGCCGGTGACATTGACACTGACACCTCTCTCTCGCTCTCTCTCTCTCAAGGTCGGTGGGTGGAAGCGCAGGACGAACTGCACCCGTCCGAGCCTGAGCCGATTCGATTCCCACCGCCTCCTTCTTCCGGCCTTATCGTGCTTTTCTGCCCACTTAACCCAGCTAGCCCAAAGTCTTTCCTCGCCCTCGATCCTGCTCCCGCTGTACCGCACGCTCGCTCGCGCCATTAGCGACACGCTCCTGGACAAGGTCGTCCTCGCCGGCGGCTCCCGTCGGTTCGACTACACGGGTGCCCGCCGGTTCTACCTCGACGCGCAGCAGGGATGGAAATCGGTGGTGCAAGACTTAGCCGTCAGAGCACAAGAACAGGGCCAGATGCACTATTTGGACGTCGTCCGGGCGTCGCGTTCCGCTCCCTGGACCAGGCTGCCCAACTACTCGCCCTGCCCCTGAACCAGAAGGCGTCAGTCTGGTGGCCCGACCACGCACTTGGCCCCCGCCTGCCGCGTGGACCATCGCCGATGGCATCTATGCTGCGTTCGACCTCGATGACGGCATGCCCGCAGTGCAAGAACAGGTAGGCAACAACGTGCCCCCGCTGGTGCGCGAACTGCTGCGCCGACGGGTCGAGTGTTGGCGCTGAATGCATGCATGCCATTCAGGAGCTGTGCGCGGGGAGGCAGCTGCGGAGCGTAGAAGCACTATGGATAGGTTTAGAGACGACGCTGTGGGACCAGGGCTTGGACGAGGCGATGGATGGGATTGGAGGGGAGGGGGAGTAGAGGGGTAGGTAGGGGGGAGGGGTGTCCCACTGTTACGTTACGTTGCGTTGCGTTGTGTTGTGTTACGTTACTGAACCAAACTGGCCAGTTTCTGTTCCACTTCTGCCTTGCTCAGGCCAGCCAGCTCAACGTGCTTCTCCACGCCACGGTCTGGGCGAGCAGGACGGCAGGGGAAATCGGTAGGGGTTAGCGGGGACCGGGGGGGAAGGAGAAGGAGAAGGGAGAAGGAGAAGAGGAGAAGGAGAAGAAGGAGAAGGAGAAGGAGAAGGAGAAGGAGAAGAAGGAGACGCACCAAACGGGCAAAGGCAGGGCGGGGGGGGTACCCTGGGCCTCGCGGACCAGGAGGGGCAGCGAAGGGTTGGCCGCCTTGATCTGGGCATAGTTGGCCAGCACAAACTCGAGCAGCCAGCGGACGATGCGCCCGAGTGGCAAAAGTGGACGCGCAGCTCCTTGAGCGCCGGGGGCAGCGCACGCGCAAAACGCCGACATGGGAGCGCACCAGATCCAGCCGAGGGCAGGTGGAGCAGAGCGCCGGCCAGGAGGAGCAGCCAGCCCCACTGCCCCCTCCGGCCCGAGGCAGTTGCGCTTGCATTAGAAATGGAGTCGGCACCCCATTCCGCCCCGTTCCGCCCCCCCCCGCCGCATCGCTCACTCGCTTCCTCATATAGTCAAGCACATTTATTTTTAGTGCTTCTCCGGTTCCCCCTCCCCTCCCGAGTGCCCTTCACATTTACATCAATCAGTGGTAGTGGGTATATGAGCGCTCTCGATATAATTCAACGTTAACCTCCCTGATTGAACGACTGCTTCCTGGGCGCCCTGAGCGCCTGAGCCCCCATCATCGACATGATCTGGTCCGCTACAGCAAAAAGCCCATGCATCGCATGGTGGGAAGTGTGAACCCATTGAAGCAAATAAATCGTAATTCCCAACAGAGGAAAAGCTGTTCCAGGTAGCACCTCAGCATCCTGCACACCAAGAGGCAGGTGTAATTACATGTGCGCAAGCGTAGGCGGCCAAGGCAGGTTCTCATTAAAGTTGAGGTGAACCGACTTGGTGTTGGTGTACTCCTTGATCCCCTCAATGCCCAGTTCGCGGCCCATACCGGACGACTTGTACCCACCAAACGGCACGCCGTTGGACAAGATGGCATAATTGTTGACCCACACCGTACCTGCTTGGATCGCCCCCGAAACCCGCATGATGGTGCCCATGTCGCGCGCAAACACACCTGCGCCCAAGCCGTAGTCGGTATTGTTGCCGAGCGCGATGGCTTCTTCTTCCGTGTCGAATTTGGCCACAGCCAAAACAGGACCAAAGATCTCATCGTCCACACCGCATCCCGGCCTTGCACCCGGAAAACACAGTGGGCGCGACCCAGTACCCCTTTTCAAACTTGGTGCCCTTGGCGCCGGGCCAGACGCCGCCGCCAAGCTCGAGCTTGGCCTCTTCTTGCCCAGTTCAATGTAGTGCAGGATCTTTTCTTGTTGTGCCTTGGAGATCTGGGGGCCTTGGAACGTATTGTCATTGAACGGGTCCCCAATTCCGTGCTCCTTCAGCGCCTGGATCAAGCGCGCCATAAATTCATCGTAAATCCCACTTTGCACAAACAGACGTGTACCCGCCGTGCAGTCCTGGCCCATGTTGAACATGAGCGCAAGAGCCACCCAGGGGATGGCCTGGTCCATGTCCACATCGTTAAACACCATCACGGGAGACTTGCCACCCAACTCGAGCGTGATCTTCTTCAAGTTGGACTTGGCGGCCATCTCCATAATCTTGCGGCCAGTGGCAGTCGAGCCAGTAAGGCAACCTTGTCAATTCCCTTGTGGTTCGCAATCGCCGAGCCCACATCGGCACCAAACCCATTGACCACCGACAAGACCCCAGCGGGGAAGCCCGCCTCGACGACCAACTCGGCAATCTTCAATGCCGTCATCGGCGTCTGTTCCGCCGGCTTGAGCACAACACAGTTGCCTGCCGCCAAGGCCGGCGCTAGCTTCCAGGACAACATGCCAATCGGGTAGTTCCAAGGAATAATCGCCCCGCACACACCCACTGGCTCATCTTGGTGTACGCCCAGCGCTGCTGCTCGTCAATCTCATTGTCCGGCCGACACCTTATCGGCCAACCAGCATAGTAGCGGAAGCACCCCCGCCGCATCTGCCACGTCCATCGTCTCGGCGACCCAGCGCGGCTTGCCACCGTCCAGCGACTCGAGGCTCCGCCAGCTCTTGGCATTCTTCTCCATCAGCTCGGCCAGCTTGAACAGTAGCTCGGCACGGCCAAGGGGTGTGCTGGGCGGCCCCAGGTGGTGCTGAAGCCTGTGTGGGCGCCTCGACGGCCAAATCCACATCGGCGGCCGAGCCGCGCTCCATAACGGCCAGCACCTCGCCCGTGGCGGGGTTGAAGGTCTCAAAGGTACGGCCCTCGACGGCCTTGTGGAACTGGTTGTTGATGAAGATGCCGTTGGGGGCCTTGAGGGTTGCGCCCGAGGGGCGAAGGGATGGAGAGCGTCGACATGGGCGAACGGAGGGGGGGAGAGGAAGAGACAGAGACAGAGAGGGAGGCCGATGGGTCAGGGGGGGGGAAGCAGGCGGCTTATAAGCAGCAATCTGGGATCTGGGTTCTGGGTTCTTGATCTGGGAATTCATCTGAATCGGAAGATACGATCCGAAGCGCTGGCTGGCTGTGGGCCCGGGGCCGAGTGCTACTATCCTACCATCCTACTACCCTGCTATCCTGCTATCCTCCGGCCTGCCCAACACGCGTCGACCCGACCGGTCGCCGTGCACGGGCGTTTGCGTTTGCGTGACTGAGGACGACGGGCGACGCGTGACGCGTGACGGAAGGCGACATGTGGCAGGCAGCGCCACTGCCGCGCTGCCCCCTGCCCGCAATCGAAATCTAATCGCCACCCGGGCACGGCGCCAGCCGCGGGGGGGGGCCCTGGCTGCTGGCCGGTGACGACCAGCCGATGCGATGCGTGATGGGCGCACCGCGCGGCTCGGGCGTCGTTGCTGTTGGGGCGTGGCGCCAGTGTCTGCCTCCCACCCGCAGACACTCGTCGCCCGCCGTGCCGCATGCCCCATGCCATGTGCAGCGTGCAGCGTGCAACGTTCAAATGGTCACGTGCGACCGTTGCCCCGCCTCGCCACGCGCGGTCGGGCGGGGCAGCGGGGCGGAACGCGGGTTCCGCCTGGGGCTCGTCTCGCGGCGCCGCGCCGGCCGCCGCTCACATGCATCACAGCCCGCCGAAGCGGCCGTCGGCGCTGGCGCGGGCGCGGGCGTCGCGCGCGGCATGGCTCTGGTCTCTGGTCTCTGGTCTCTTGCGCATTGCCCCCCCCGCCTCCCCTCCCCCGCCATGGCCACCTCTGCGCGCTCGGCCAGCGCAGCCGAGATCGACGCGGCGGTAAGCAAACTGACCACCTACCGCAACGTCACTGGCTACCTCGTCCTCACCCGCCCCCACCGCCCAGACGACCTGCCCGCCCTCATCCGCCGGCGGCCCAGAGTTTGAAGGCGCCCTTGCCCCCCCCGTCCTACCCGCCGACGCTGAGGAGCAGCCTCCAGCCCAGTCCCAGTCCCAGTCCCAATCCCAATCCCAGTCCCAATCCCAGTCCCAGTCCCAGCCCCAGCCCCGCCCCAGCCCCAGTCGGGCACCAACAAGAAACGCGACCAGGTCAAGGCAGTGATCAACCTCGTCTCCCATACGTTCGGAGGCCTCGCCGACGCCGCCCAGGAACTGGACAAGGGCGAACTGCGATTTGTCCGGCTCCGTACCGCCTCGCGCGAAATCATGATTGCCCCCAGCCCCCAATTCGTTCTGGCTGTGGTACAGGTCCGTGTCTTCTGTCCTTGGCGTGGAGGGGGAGTGGTGTTGGTTGTGAGAATCCGCGATGCTGACTGGCCCCACTGGGCGCCTCTGCTCTGCTTGCTGTCCCTCTTTTTCCCCACTAGGACCCGACCGTCCCGCCCTAGCTTACTCTGTGTATGTATCGAACAAGTACCATCGGCGAGCAGATAGTGCACCACTCAATCCACACTCTAGTCCATCAGCATGCTCACGTTCTTGCACGGGTACTTGGTTTGGCGGAACAGTATGCGTCAGGGTGCACTGGAATGCCTCAAGGTCCTTTTGCGCCTCTCTCTCCCTTGAGCGTTCAGTGCATGGAACATGGAACTGTTTGGAACGAAAAGATGCTTTTTTTTCTCGTCCAGACCGCTCATGGTGCTTGGATGCCAATGCTGGTGGCACCACTGGACCAGGGTTCATCGCTACTCAGGTGAAGCTTGAAGCTTGAAGGGGTGTCACTGGCATGCCGATCCTTATGCGCTTCTGGAGGAAATGCACAGGCTCCACACGATCGGCACGAGCATGGTCTGATAGAAAGGCCGTGTCTTTCGGCATGTTAGAAAGCACATTTTTCAGTCAGACTTCTCGCTCACCACAAAGGGAAGAAAAGGCGGAGGGGGGTGTATCCGTCACTGTTTCAACCGGAGTTCAACGGAGGTACGGCTGGAACTGTACCTGCATCTCAACTGCCATCCTTCCAGCGTCTAACCCACATCGATGGTCAGGACATAGAGCCAGTGCGTCCCCCCCTTGCCACCTGCCTTTTAGGAGAAAATAGTGGTACACCCATGAGGCCAAAGGAAGCATTCATTTGGTCTGTCTAGATTGAGGCGAATTCCCGGAGTGCACGTTGGTTAGCACCCTCGGGGGTACTTGCCCTTTCCCTTGGGTGTTGAGTTGAACGTCACCCTCTACCGGTTAGCCGGGTACAACCCAGTTACCCTTGGACCAGTCCGCATCCTCAGAGGGGGTTGGGACCGGAGCAGTAAGGCTACGGGGGATACATGGCCCAACATCCTTCCCACCTCAGGTTGACCCGCACGTCCCATGAGATAGCCCTAATGCCATTGTCTCGCCCACTTTGCTTCCGCGCTGCTACATCTGCTCCAACGGCGCGGAGACAACGCTGGCATACGTTTGTCGGCGAGGACGGCCGGATGGCAGAGTCTGGAGAGATGGATTGGTGGTGGGGAGCGCAGGGAGAGACCAGGAGGTCGATCAGGATGCAGGATTGATGCAGATGGTCGATGGTCGATGATCCATAATCAATGCTCGACCGACGGATGTGAAATCGAAGACGATGGGTTGCAATTTCAATCTGGGTCTGCCGATGGCTATGGCAGATGCTAGATGACGCGTGACGGGTGGTCGGTGGTCCTAATCGGTGACATTGCGCTTCTCTGGTTTCGGCAACAAATACTTTCTGGGCTGACTTGGAGCACTTGCACCGAAGAAGCCGCACACTGGCTGGGTGCCGGCGCGGCATTAGTAAGGGACGCCCGGGCGCACGGGCAGTGTCGCCGGTTGGCTCCGGGGGGGGCCGCTAGGCTAGGGCGTGCTAGCCAGCCTGCCGGGAGCCCAGGCTGCCGACGCAAGGCAGGCCCCGGCGCGGGTGCCAGTGCGAGGCCTCCAGCGTCCAACCGTCTTCCCTTCTCCACCACTCGACCTGCCTGTCCCGACCATGTCTGAAGAAAAGCCGCAGATTGTGCTCCAGACCGCGCCCTTTGACGCGCGCTTCCCCAACCAGAACCAGACCAAGCGCTGCTTCCAGGCCTACACCGACTACTTCAAGTGCGTCGCTGCCAAGGGCGAGGAGTTCACCCCCTGCCAGCAATTCTCCCGCGTCTACAACTCCATCTGCCCCGTCGACTGGGTACGTTCCTTCCCCTCTCCTGCCGTCTCTGGGGCTGTGTTTTGTATCCAGGCAGCCGGACCAACTCACTAACCTCCCCATCCCCTTCCCGTCAACCAGGTTGAAAAGTGGGACGAGCAGCGCGAGGAGGGCAACTTTGCCGGCAACCTTACTCCTTAAGTGTCCCGGCCGCTCTGGCGTTGCGCCCCCCCTTCTCACCCCATGTCCCACCGCCCAACCAATTCATTGTGCACACCCCATCTCTGCTGCTGTCTCCTGTCTTCTGTCTACTATTTGCGCCACGGATCGGTAGGGTACATGTGGCTGGCGTGTGGACCGGGCGGGACTTGGCACACGCTTCCACCTGCTTCGTAGTCCCTCCACCTTCCTCCCTCTCTTCCCCCCTTCTGTATCCGATCCGCCCGCCAGTTTGTCAGCTTGTTGCGCTAGAAATGCACCAGCCACGTGCTACCTGCACCGCAGGCGGTAGTTTTCTCGCGCCCATCTCTGCGCACGCGGGAGGATTCTACCGACCCAAACGGGGCGTTCGGAGCGCTCCCGCGCCCAGCCCGATGGCTCGTAAGGGAGGTTGGATGCGTGAGAATGGCGCTGAGGCATAGGTGACAGACAGCCGGTGTGGGGGGAAGCGTATGGAAAAAAAGTAGTCGTGCAGCCGGGGCAGGTCTCCTATATGGGAGGCGAAAGTACGGACGCTTGAGCTCGAGTCAAACGAGGCAGGGGAGAGTTTGGGCAAAAGGAAGGTCGAAGAGAGGATAGAGAAAATAGATTGGTGGGCAAATGTCGGGGTCAATGTCAGTGTTCAGTGTCAGATTTCAGAGCAGCGCTCCGTCCGACCCGCGAGGCCATCGGGCGATGAACGTTGAACGTTGAGCAGGGCCTGAGTCAGGAATATAATTTTTGGCCGTAGGCCGTTCAGGCTCCGAGCAGGACAAAGAATGGGGCGGGAGCCAAGCCAGCCTGCCAGCCGAGCCGAGCGCAGCCGCCCAGCGCCCGCCCGCCCCTGGCGCTCATTGAGCGCTCAGGCTGAGCCGTTATCGACGTTATCTCTCACCCGCTCCTTTGGGATCAGCTTAATTCCTCCCCGCCCCCCCCACACGTCAGACGGACCAGTCGCAACGCAACAGAAGGTGCGGTGGTGCTGTCCTGTCCTGTGCTTCTGCTCCGCCACCTTGCTCCAGTTCCGTCACCATAATGATGCTGCCCCTGGCCAGGCGATCCCTCCTGCCTTTTTCCCTTACTAGCACTTTACGTCCTGCCTCGCGGGCCCGTCCGCTCGCTCCCCACGGAGCGAACCGCCAGCTCGCCAGCTTATCGCCCAAGTCGGACGAACGGGTGCGTAGCCCCTTCCTCACCCTCTCTACCCCCCTTCCCCCAGGAAACAGCAACACCCCATATTGAGCGTGCAGGTTGACCGAGCCCGCGAAAAAAGGAGACGATTGTGCGTCTGCTGTACAATGTCGCATCGCGAGAAGAGGTGCAGCACTACCTTCGTCTTTTCTCCTCTGCCAACCAGTTTGCGGTAATCAAGGTTGGTGGTTCCATCTTATCGCACCAGCTGGACGAATTGGCCTTGTCCCTCTCGTTCCTGTACCGTGTGGGACTGTACCCCGTCGTGGTGCAAGGAGCCGGTCCGCAGTTGGACGAGAGGCTGGCCGAGCACGGCTTGGAAACCGAGTATATCGATGGCATTCGCATCACAGGTACATTCCTTGAACGGTGGCCGTGTCGCGCTGCACCATGCCAGTAGAGAGACTGACGCGTACAGAACAGATGCGCCAACGTTGCGTGTGGCACGGCAGGTGTTCCAAGAACAAAGTCTTCGGTTGGTAGAGAAGCTGGAGGCACTGGGTACCCGTGCCCGTCCAATGCCGATTGGGATCTGTACGGCGCAGTACCTAGACCAAGCCAAGTACGGCCTGGTGGGACAGGTGACCATGGTGGACAAACGCTGGATTGAACGCACCATCCAGCAAGGCTGTCTCCCCATTCTTACCACCCTTGCTGTCGCACCCGGCGGACAGGTGCTCAATGTCAATGCGGATGTACTGGCATCCGACTTGGCCAAGAGTTTGGTCCCGCTCAAAATTGTCTATCTCAATGACCGTGGCGGACTGCACAACCAAGCCGGCGCTCTCCTCGAGACGATCAACTTAGATGAGGAATTTGGTACGCTGATGAAACAGGATTGGGTCAAGTACGGTACCAAGCTCAAGTTGCGTGAAATCAAACACCTCCTCGACCACCTGCCCCGTTCTTCTTCCGTCGCCATCATCAGTGTGGACCAACTACAAAAAGAACTGTTCACCGATAATGGCGCGGGCACCCTGCTCCAGCGCGGGGTCAAGCTCTACAAAACCTCTACGCTCAACCACGTTGACCGCCAGAAACTGTACACCCTGCTCGCCTCGGATCCCGAGATGGCCACAGGCCGCACTAGTCCTGCCACGTTCGTAGCCTCCCTCGAGCAGATGGGGCAATGGACAATGTACACTGACGACGCGGGGCAGGTGGCTGCCTTTGTCTCTCACCCAGAGGGACAAGCAGCCATGCTGCGCAAGTTGGTCGTGTCCAAGCAAGCGGAACAAAGTAAGGTGGCCGATACTCTCTGGACGCAACTCCGGCACGACTTTAAGAAACTCATTTGGACTTCCAGTGCCAATGAGGCACCGCGAACGTGGAACACGAGTAAGGCCGATGCTGTGTTTCTTCGCCCGCCCCGCGCACTGTACCAGTACGGGTACCAAGACCTTGGTCAACTGACCACTGTCCTCCGCTCCCTCGAACAGTCCGGACGCATCGAAAGGGCTTACTTGCCTCTTCATGCCGTCAAGTAAATTAAAGTAGTACGCATAGAATAGGATATGCTGGTGTGTGGTTCCTCTTTCCCCCCTGTCCCAGTCTTCTCACCCGGGCCATTGCTCGACCACATGAGTACGATGGACAACATGCCTTTTTTCCCTCTCGTCTTTAGACTGCACATACGCCCAAACCTGAATCGATTGGTATGGGAAAGAGTAAGAACCGTGACAGTAACGTCAAGGGCCCAAAGTGTATAGATCATAGATTAGTCTTCGTATCATCCCCGTCGCGCGTTCACTCGGAATGCCAGCCTTACAACCGTTTCCGTAGGCGGGGGCGCTGGCCCTAGCTAACCACATGGCCATCGCGCACTTCGTTACGAGAAGTAAAGCCCACGGGAAAGGACGCGTTCGTCCACTCACGCTCTTTTCATATGGGACTCACTCCAAGAGGGTAGCCGTTGGGTCGCTGCGCTCACAACAGGAGTACCCACCTCTCTGCGGGGTTCACCGACGTCATCAAAGCCACTTGTTGGCCTTCTTGAGCACGCTCCCACCTCAGCCAGACTGCGTGCTGCTCTCCGGTGCTCTCGTCTGAGGGACACTAGCTACGCTAGGTTAACGTTAACCCCTTTGCGTCTCCCTCTCCCGCGCTTGGCTCAGCATGGCTTGTAGGGTACATCACATTGGCATCACAGTAAGAGCGGCGCACAGAGCGCTCGTATCACCCAGCCCGTATCACGTGCTGGGCGACTGGGGCCTGGGGGTGGCGCTGGTACCGCTCGCGCCCGTCGTGGCTGGCAACGGCGTGGGCGGGTCAGTCAGAGAAGGGTCGTCAGTGAGGAACTGAGCGAACAAGTCTTCCTCTTGAGGCTCCGGCCACTGCAGCGCCGCAATGCCACGTGTCCATGCGTCCTGATGGTCTTCCACCACTTGCGCCGCATGAGGATCGCCCGGACGCAACTCGTCGGCCAGCGCAGAGAGAGAACGTGGCAGTCGCGCTGGCGTCGGCGTCGTTGTCGTTGCAGGTGCAGGTGCAGGTGTTGGTGCAGATGTTGGTTCTGTGATAGGTGCTGTGGTAGGTGCTATGGTAGGTGCGGTGGTAGGTGCAGGGGCAGGCATCTGGGCTGGCGCTTGGGCTGAGGTTGGGTGTGTCCAAGTGTCCCTGGTGTCTCTTGCACTGGTGGAGCGCGGGTGGGCAGCATTGAGCAACTGGGCAAGCCAGTGAGCCCCCTGCTCCGTGCCGAGGACCTGTAATACCTCGGCCCGTTGCCGCGGGCTAAGCCGAGGGGGAGACGGCTGCCGGTGCGCTTGTGGTTGTGATTGCGCTTGTGGTTGTGGTTGTGGCTGAGGCGGCGGCGGTACAGACTCCATCTCCTCGGCCCCTGGCGAGCCTAGCCGCTCAAATCTCCCTGCATCCTCGTACCCCGTCAAATTGGCATTCACCGCGGCCTTCGAATCCCAATCCCAATCTCGGTTCCCGTTCCCGTTCCCATTCCCGTTCCCGTTCCGATTCCTCGACCCCTTCACGGAGGTAGATGGATCTGGGTGCCAACCTTCGGGGCCCTGGAGCAGCGCCCGGCCCGAGACGGGCCGCTCACGGGAAAGACGGGCAAGGTCGTCCGGTAAGCCTGCGTGAGCACTGGGGTCAGCACCTTCGCGCAACGCCGGGACCGAACCAAATACGCCGCCGAGGAAACGCAGGATCTTTTCAAGCGCATCGTGTTGCTTGCGTTCGCGCCGGTGGGCATCTTGTCGGTCAGCCCAGAGGCTTTTGAGCCGCACGCAGATGCGCAACTTCCCGCACCAAATCGTTTTGCTGCGTCTGGAGCGTCTGCAGGACTGAGGCCAGGTTCACGCCCCATGCATGTGCGGCAGAAGAAGGGGGCGCACCAGTTGACCCACTTGGCTCGGAGGGCGGGGCCGTGGTGGACGCTGCCGAGGTCGAGGTCGAGGTCGAGGTCGAGGTTGAGGTTGAGGCAGATGCGGAAGGGAGAAAATTGGCTGCCCACAATGCAGCAGCAGGGTTGTTCGGGAGACCGTTGGCGGTCCGCAGCGCTTCAACCAGTCGCGGCGACAGACCAGAGGGGGGTAAGTAGGGTGTCAAGGCAGTCGAGCTCGCTGGCGCCAAAGTTGAAGGTACGGGTGAGTCAGCTGGAACGAGACCAGCAGGCGGGATGGCAACAGGCGGCAAAGATAGCGAGGAGAACGGGGATGGAAAAGGAAGTGAGAGGCGCGAAGACCGCGATGGCGCTGGAGACGCTGGACGGGGGTGCTTGTGCCCGGCAAGTTGGGTTTGAGGCGTGGACTTTTTCCGCACGACCAGGTGCATGAGTTGAGGCTGGTCCCGCTGAAAGAAAGGGTGGAGGAACTCATTGAGGTCGCCCTGCATCAAAGTACCGGCCGACGGGTCTTGCTTCTTCTCATCCGGCGGCGAGCAGCTGCCAGGCACGTTCACTACGGGTTCTAGAGCTCCCGTCTGGAGATGGGGCACCTTGTGGAACCCGTACATGTTGAGTTGGCGCACAAAGCTGCTGAAGCGTTTGTGCAGAAAGAAGCGGGGAAGAAGCTCCTCCGAAAAACGCAGTGGGTCGCAGATAAAGATGGACTTGCCCGATGGGCTCCAGCGAATCAGCTCGTCAGTTGACGGGTCATCCACCATACTTGGGGCCACAGTCAGCCTTGATCCGAAGTGATGGGAAACAGAGCAGATAGGGAGCGGCGGGAAAGGAGTGCGTACCTGCGCAGCTTGTTGAGGAAGGCCGGGTAGATCTTACCCGGCCCCTGCGATGGCTGTGGTGTTGCGACCTCCATGGTGGCTGCTGCTCAACCCTCCATCTGCCGGGCCGAGCTAGATATGCGGAGGGCGGGACACGATTGCCCGATACCCGGGTTTTGCACCGATTGTACTCAATCGCTGCGCCAACAGACTTGAACGTTCAACGTTGTTCAACGTAGTTCAGCCTCCTGGCTCGGCCAACTCGCAAAGAATGAAGACGGCGGGAAGAAGAGACATGCAACCTCCAATACTCACCAGACGCCAAGCAATCTCCATCCACCCTTCCACGACCACTGGCTCCTTGTCTTCCGAAGTCAGGCGTAAAAAAACAAGCACCGTGCTGGAGAATGGCGCCGCTTTCCCGTCCGGAGGAGGGTAACGTGCACAGGTTGCAGCCTGCGCTCACCGTCTGCCGTTTATTGATTGGGAGAAAGCGCAGTTGCGACGGAGGTGATGCAAACACAAACCAAAAAACTACCGACCGAAAAACTACTGCACCTCCCAATATGTCATAACCTCCGGTCCCGGTGGTGGATGAGAGCAGGCATTCAGTAGATTGTTCAAAAACAGGGGGGTCCAAACAATGAAGTCGAGGAGGGGTATGATACACAGAGGGGAGAATACGCACGTGCAGTGAGAGCAAAGGAGGGGGGGGGTGGGGCACAAAAGTGAAGGTTCGACTAGAGTGGGTAGCGGAAGAAGCGTCGCTTTTCCCAGTCTGTCTGGTTGCTAAGATCTTCAACGGCATGGTGTTCGGGGTGGTCACCAAACTCGCGGTCGCGTTGACGATTGAGATAAATGTGGGTGAGGAAAAAGATGCCGTACGTGATCCAGCTGATGGCCAGGAGAGAAACCATGGCAATCTTGGCTGGTGTATACTCGGGAGCGTCTTTTGCGCGGTAGATTTGTGCGCCAATAATGTTGCCGGGAGTAGCCTACTTGGAAGATGGCATTGGCCATAATCCGCTTCGTCTCGCCCGAAAAGCTGCGGGCAAGGGTGCCGTAAAGCACCATCGACGCTGGTGCAAACCAAGGCACAAACATGTATAGTGTCACCTTGGCTACATCGCTCGCGTGCGAAGCCAGGACCCCCGATCCAATAATTGAGATCAAGAGCGTGAACGACCCCATCACCGACGCCGGAAAATACATGGCACCCACCACGATCAAAATACAGGCAGCGACTTCAGATCCACCCTGCGCCAAACCAAGAAGCGAAGTTTGTTCCGCATTGAAGCCAAGGGAGGAGATGACGGTGGTGCCAAAGTTCGTAAGTGCGCCATTGGCCACATCCATACAGATGATGCACAAGAATAACGTCCAGACGCGTGGGTCGATTAGCGCTTCGCGCACTTGGTACCACTCAAACTTGTGCGAGACAATGCCCGTCTTGTTTTTGGCAACCAATTCCACGGCAATCAACTTCTCCCGCTCGTTGAGCACCATCAGCTTGCCCGGCTCCGACGGCATAAAGACCAGCGTGATAACGGAGAAGAGGGTGGTAACCAGGCCTAGAATGATAAACATCTCGCGCCACCGGGGAATAGCGGTGTTGTGCTGCCGCTGCAGACCATAAGAGATGAGACCTCCCAGGATCTGAGCCCAACCGTTCTGAGTGACGAGGCGAACGGGTCAGTCAATGGCCTGCTCCATACATTGATTGACTGATGGTTGCGGGTGGGGATAGGGATAGGGAAACGTACAAAGGAAAACCACAGAGCGGTGCGGGTGTTGATTTGCTCGGTACTCCAGAAGCGACCAGTTAGAAGAATAAACCCAGGCGTAATGGCGGACTCAAAGATGCCGAGAAAGACACGGCAGGTCATGAGACTGGCCCAGTTAAAGGTTGCGGCGTGGAGGGTGAGTGTGACCCCCCAAAAGAACACACATACCGCCAGGTAGCGCCCGAGTTGGACCTTGTGGAAGATAATAGAGTGCACAGGAAGAGCAGCCAAGTAGGCAAAGTAGAATGTACTTCCCAACCACGAGTACTGCGACGAGTCAAAGTGAAGCGTGTCCTGGAACCCCAACAGATGGGCGTAGTTGATGGTTGTTTTGTCCACATACGTGAGGCAGTACACGGTACACATCATAGGCAAAAGGTACCAGTCGGTTTGCGAAGCACCTTCTTGCACTCTTCTGGCGTTGCGTCCAATCGCTCCGTGTCCAGGACACGTGCCATGGTGTCAACATCGGCATTTTTCAAGTCTTCCACTTCCACAATCGGCTTGAATGCGGTCTCGGGGGAGCATAGCCAGCGTCCACGTGCTTGGACGAGGCGGACACAACGGACTTGCTGTCCTTTTCAGTTACGGACATGGCGGCGAGGGTTGGGTTGGTGTAACAGAGGCAAGGCGAGGCACAGGGGGGAACACAGGGGATGAAATGCATGGATCCTCCGCACTCTCGGTGTGCTTTTTATAGGCATGGCTGCCTGGCTGGGACGGCAGGACAGGTTGCCGGCATTTCACATCAGGTACGATGGGTTGTGAGCGCGCTGGACACCGTGCTGGAGGCAGCGCAAGCTACCCTGGCAGCCGGACGGCACGATGCCGTGCAAAGGAATTGGTTTTCCACACCACATGCAGCAGGCTGGCCGTTGTGTCTGAAGAAATCGGTGTGGATGACCGGTCGATGATCGCGTCGCGTGGGGCGGACGGCTAGTGGCTAGCGAGCGGGGATGATGTCGATGCGATGCAGATGATGTCGATGATGATAACTTGCACCCAACCAGGCCACCCCACCGACTGCTCCCGGGGCGCCACTCGGACTGTACCGACAGCGCTGCTTCCCCGCCCTTGGCGCCGCGTCCGCTGCTCCGAGGGCGGGCGTCGCGTGATGCAGCAGGGCGTGCAACCGAGTGGGGCACTGGCCTGGTGCGGGCAAGGGCAATCAAGCTAATCAGTTCGCTGCGGGCGCTTCGGACAAATGAGATAGAACAGACACTGCCCCAGTGCGCCCTGCTCGGGGCTACACGGCGGCACACGGCCAAATAGGCTGGCGCGCTGCGGGGGCTCTCCTGCCGCCCAGTGCCCCACCGAGGCTGATAGATCGATAGCGGCTGCCCGGCACTGTGCTCCTGCCGCGCGCTCGGGTCTGGCTGCTATCTGGGGCGGGATTTTTCGTGGCAGGAGGGAATGGTAACGAGTAGCTAGCGACCAGCGGCGCGTGGCGAACCAACACTGCCCCTGGGGGCATTGGACCCGACAGCTGCCAAGCTTGTTCAAGCTTCAAGTTCCAAGGCGCTCGTCCTCCGGCCTCGTCCATGTCCTCATCCACCAGTCATCCTCTTATCTGGACGCTTCGCTCTCGATAGGCGGCCGCACGCCGGTCCGCCTGCCGAGTTCTTCATGGCCTACGTTTGGCAGCTGCCTCCCACGTCAAGATGATCAATGATCTCGATCAATGGCCTCAGGCCTCATTAACGTTTAACCTCATTGGTGACCACGTCACACACCCACAATAACATATCACACTTCTTCTTTGCTCTTCGTTCGTCGCCCATACCCCACATGCAGCCATTGAAACGCGTTCACAACGTCACTAATAAAACGGCGGAGGAGTCCAGCCGAGAAGCCGCGGCTGCACCCCAGGAGAGAGGCCAGACTTCAATAAGAAGGCCAAAAAGCCTATTAATGTCATGGCTGTGAGCGCGCAGAGCGCTGATGACTATCTCTTCATCTACGTTCAAATCGTCATCCTCGACGGTCGCCACAACGGGCGAAATGCCGCACTCATATTCCTGGCATTTGGAGGAGAGGACTCAGATTGAATCAGAGGACTCGGGTCGAATCAAGAATGTTCGTATTCAAAAGTGTATACCAACATGCATTTCTCAAGTCAGAACATATTCGCCATCCTCGTCTTTTGCCTGTACTGGGTTGATCAAATTGGCAAGGAGAGTAGGGGGAGACGCTAATGGACCGTGGGGAAAAGCCACAAACCATTGCTAGCAGACAGGGACTAGTATAGGGAAACAAACGCATTAGAGGAAGGACAGGGAACAGCGGAAAACAGGGGGGACGGTTGCCGCAATGGCAACCTACTTAGAAAGGCAAGGTAAACGGGCACGGGTCGGCACGGGGCGGCTATTGTCGCAAAGGGAAATACAAACAGTGTTGGGTGGCCAACACGTGGGGACAACCAATTCACTGGGACAAGAGGTGACTATTGTCGCGCGGATTCGTAGAACTGATAATCGCGCGGATGGGTTAGGATACAAGGTCCTTGAGCCACTGCGCGACCGCGACTTATTGGGATCTATATTCCTGATCTCCTCCCAACCTGGCCCCTCTCCGGTGCCTGGGTTACGGTGGGGATTGAGCTCGAGAGGGAGGAAAACCGTTCGTACCGCCCTTGGGCTGATGGAGATGTAGCGCCACACTGGTATGGTTGGCTCTACCATGTGCAATGCAATACATCATCACTGCCTGCTCTCTGGTCTTTTACATCCTCACTATCTTGGCTGCAGTGCCATCCGTCTATAGGTCCTTCTTAGCGCATATATTAATGCACGATGGATAATCGATAATCGCTGATCGCTGATCGATGATCGATGATCTCAGCGACATCATGCATCACCGGCCCCTCCGTCACCCGCGTCACCGGGTCACCTTATACACAACGGCGAAACTGTCCCCCCATGTGTCCTTCTAATTCTACCAAGCCCCGCAGCTCGGGTGCCTTCAAGGTTCTGCTCCCACCCATACCCCAGCCGCTACCACAGCCGCACCCCAACGCGTTCCACTTTTGCCATTCTTCCGGCTTGTGAAACGATATCTGTATGATGCCAGCCGCGCTGTTCTTCCACCAGAGAGGGCTGAGCCTCAGCGCTGACTCGCCCAATTGATCGTTCACATCATTTTATCCTCGTCTTGCTAAGCTCCCGTGCAGACGTGGTAGTAAAATCGCTGTCTTCCATAGTGTGAACGATCTTTCTCAGCTATTGGAAATGCGTGGCTTGGCGTGAATACCCGCTCAAGCGAAAGCATCTACGACTCTTCTTGTGTGGGTTCTCCGGAATGAGCCCGTGAGGAAAAGCTCTCGAACAAGCACACCGACAAGTGCGGGGGAGAGGACAAACGCTCATTGTGTCGGCTCGTACCCAGAGCAGTGAGAATCGAGTTTCTCAACACCAAGCGCAACAAACGAATCCTAGTTGATCCAGCACTACAGGGAGCAAAAGTGGGGGCATCGGGTAAAGCAGAAGCGGCTGCAACAGAAGGACAAGCATGCAAGCAACATAGCAGCCGTCGGTTCACCACGTATGCATCTGCCGCTGCGCCCACTCGACCGCGACAAAGGTGGCTGCATTGGCAAAGGGAGCGCGCACCAGGGTGGGAACCAAGCCACGGAAGAACCCCTTGACCCCGGTCTCGTGGTAGATGGCCCGGGCACAGGCGGTCATTCCTGCGTACTTGCGTTCCGCGGGGAGACAGCGTCGGTTTGCATGCGCGATTTGATTACGCTTGGAACCCACACCCGAATCAGTTGCCAGCTCATCATCGGAACAAGAAAGGAATGGGACGTACTCAATCGGGTACACCATGGCCCACAGTGCCACGCCAGCCGAGGCACCAGCGACCATAGCAGAGGAAGCACTAAGTTGGTCCCGCGGTTGACCCTTGAGGATGTGCTGGACGATTTCTTCGTACGTCCAAAAGTAGACGCCCATCCCATGTCCTTCTCTCAAGATCGTCGGCCACAAGCCATGGAACACCCCACGAATGCCACCGGCCTTGAAGATTTGGCGGAGCGCATCCATAGGACCCTTGTAGGATTTGTGCAGGGCCACCTGCGCCTGCAACCGGATTCGTACATGTTCCACAGGCGAAGCAACAAACGAGTTGGCTATGCCGGCCACTGCACCGGACAGGTACAGTTGCGTTGCAGTAAGCGGACCTGGTTTTCCATGTGTGAAGAGCCGCTTCATCTCCTCCACCACGCCGAATTGGATGGACACGCAGGCACCAACACCCAACAGGGGGGTGAGTGTTCCCTGAGGATATGTCAGTCTGCGTGCATACACAGCACAGCCACAAGAGGGGAATGGCGAAGCGGGATCGGGGGGGCACGTACCTTGTAGAACCCAAGCGGGCCTTCCTTGACAAGAATTTGCTTGGCACAGTCCACTACGCCTAGAGGGTGGGAGGTACGTCGACCGTCAGCGGTGGGCTCTGCTGGGACGTGAATCGGGAGAGCGGAAGGGGGGAGCAGACGTACCTTTGTACATGCCCTCGGGGGCGGTTTGGAGGCGGACCTTGACAATGTCAAACGGCTGGCCCACCAGCACCTGGGCCACTCCACCTGTCGTGCCTGACAGCACGTCTTTGACCGGCTGCGAGAGACCCATTCTGATCGATGCCTCACGGGGAAGGGGGGCGGAGGCAGGAAAGGGAGCGGACGGAGGCGGAGGCAAGCGAGGAGCACAGGGTGGTGCCCAGTGGGGAACGGATGGACAGACGAAGTGGAGGGATGGAGGACGCGTCAAGGCGTCGAGCGTGCAGGCGTCCAAGGAGCAAACGCCAAAGCCGGCCCCGGACAAAAGATAACAAATTTCTCAAATCGTCTGCCTTGCGGAGACAAGCGCCGGCCCACCGCAAATCCCCGCCGCCATCGCAGCCGCCGCGCCAGCAGTGCGCGCCAGTGCCTGCCAGTGCGCGCCAGTGCCCCACCCAGCAGGGCAAACGCCCACACAGGCCCCACGCCGATCGGAGGCACGACAGCCGCCCTGTGCCGTGCTCGGTCACCGGTCATCGGCCGGTCATCGCTCGATCATCAGTGCATCAGCGCTCAGCGGCCCATCGGCCTCAACCTTCAACGTTTCAACCCGGCCCAAACCAACGTCATCGATCATCGACATATTGCCTCCTAACGGATACCCGGTAACCCACGGGTAGTCGTCACACGTCTCGTGTTCACGTTCATCAATCCTCGCCAATCGACCGCCGGGGCAAGCAGGGCGGGGGATCCGATCGAGCGTCTCTCTTCTTTCTCATTCGCAGTGATTAGTGAGGGGTGGCGCTGGGTCCATGGCGCCGTGTACGCGTGCCAAGAAGGAGAAAAACGAGGGAGCAGGGTGCGTAGATTCATCGATCATCCGGGACCAAGAGCCGTGTGGTATCGTCCGAGTACAGAGGATGGAGGGAAGAAGAAGAAAATGATAGGGGAAGGGAAAGCGCAAAGGAAAAGGGAAAGGCGTCCAAGGGAAAGGGAAAGGGTGAGGGGAGATGAGATCAGGATAGGGATAGGAATCGTGGAACACTAGAGTTGTTACCGATTATCCCACTCCGTCCGTCTGCCCCGCACGAGCTCGTGGGGGCACTCTCGAAAGAGACGTAAGCGTAAGCGCAAGCACTAAGCAAGATCCAACGTGCCAGGGCAAACCACACCCCCATCAGCCCCAAAACCGCATCCGCACCTCACCTCCCCCCCTTCCCACGGCCCACCTACGCGGCACGCAGGCCGCGCGCCGGATCGTACTCGTACTCGCCAAAGATGGGGAGGACGTTGGACCAAGTGGGCTGGTTTGGGTCCTGGGCCGAGGAGGAGGAGAGACTTTTCGCGTGCGCCAAGGCCGAGGCGGAGCGGGGGTACAGGCCCTTGAGCTGGCCCGATCGCTCACGTTCCGCCCAGTAGGCCGCGGTGGCAGTGGTGCGCATCTCGTTGGGGGTGGTGAGAGCGGTGGGACTGGGCCTGGGACTGGGACTGGGACTGGGACTGGGACTGGACTGGGAGGGACTGGGATGTGACGCGGGAGGAATGAGAGGAGCGAGAAGGTGATCGAATGTGGCTCGCTCGGCGGAGCGGTTGACCCGACGCATCCGACGCTGTTGCCGACGCTGGTGCCGACGCTGACGCAGCTGACGCGGACGCCGCCGGTGTAGAGTAGGAGGAAGGGGCGAAGAGCGGCCGCCAAAGGACACTCTGCGAATCAGGATCGGAAGACCGTTCGAACCAGCGCGGACGGTGCGGTGCCAGCTCGCCCTGCTCGACTTGTCTGCGTCGAGCACGCTGGAGCTGTTCAAGGGCATACTTGAGTCCCTCAGCCATGTCGAACTGGCCCGACTCGAACGCGCGCAAGTCGGGGCGGAGACGCGAGTCGGTCGGCGGCAACCACGGGTGCAGCCCAGCAGGAAGATCGTTCAAGGTCGCAGCGTAGGGGGGTAAGTTGAATGCCGCCGGGGGCTTTTCCGAGTTGGTCCAGAGTACCACTGCTGCGCCCGTTTCAGCACCCCCGTCCGCGCCCGCACCCGGTTCGGATCGATGAGCACGCGCGACTAACTTCTCGCTCCATTTACCGGCAATGTCCCATGTGAGCTGGCCTCGCATGTCGTACACGCCACCCGTGATACCAAATGCGTCCTTGCCGCGCCAGCCACGCGGCTTGAAAGTGAGCACGCACCGGTCGCCCGTCTGGTGGTTGACCACCTCCATCTCGCCATAATGGTCAATGGTGGTCTGGCCCAAAAGGAACCCGCTGACACAGGTGGTGACCTTGTTCCACGTATAATGTTCGAGCACATGAGGTTCGTCCCCGGCGGCCTGCAGCGGGAACGCCGGTTGCGCAGGCGACAGGGCCACGTGGGCGTTGTGGCCATGTGGCAGGGCGGCCACTTTGGCATTCTGTCCCGGTGCGAGTGTAGGTGTGCGCACCCACTTGGCGGGCACTTTGAGATGGGCATGGGCCATGCCCGTCGGTCGGATCTCAAACGTGCGTCCGGTGAAACGGTTTTGGGCATCCACCGAGCCAAAGTATTCCCACCGCGGACTTTCGGCAAAGCAGGCCGAGATGGGCGGGTGGTGGGAGACTTGCTCGCTATAGTAGCGGTACTGTCCTTCGATCGACACGTACTCAAACTAGTATCAAACAGGGAGTTAGCCACCTCTCAGCACACCACACCGCACCACACCACACCAGATATCCCACAACCACATGACGCGATACGACACTGGGGGGTGCAAACCGTGGCGGGGAAGAACGAACGGAACGTACAGTTTCGCCCAAGAGCGGGTTGAAAGGTTTGGCAATGCGGCCAATGGTGGAAGAATAGTTGGACATGGCAAAGGCAGCGACCAAGGCGGTGCGCAAGCCAGCATCGCGGGTTTGACTCGCCTGGTCGAGGCACGAAGCGAATTCCATATCCTCCGCCATGCGCTGGAGCATGGAAGTGGGTTCGTTGAAGGAGACGAGGGGAAACTGATCTTGGTCAGATCTTTGCCAATGTTGTTCTTCAGTACAGACCAGAGCGATATATGGGGTCGCTCGTCGACGCCAATGGGGAAACGGGTGCGCAAGTGCGTGTAAGGACCGTAGGCGTCCCAGGCACCTATCTTCTCCATCACAACCTCGTCCAGCGGGGCCAAGGTCGGAGTGGGCGCTACCGCGCCAGCGGGCATAAGACCATGCTCCACCGCATCGAAAAACTCTTCTTCGTGCGACCCCGGATCGTCCAATTGCTGCAACTCACGCAACACTTCCTCAGGGATGATGCCCACCGTCCCATTCGCCGCCGTCGCGTGAGAACCCGACGGCATGGCTCCAAACTCATCCACTGTGGTCGTCGCCTTGGTCGCAGCAGCCGAAGCTGAAGCCGAAGCCGCAGGCAAAGCCGAAACAGGTGTGCTGCCGCTGCTGCCTGGGGAGACGACAGCGGGTACCGCACCCAACCCCCCGCCAACACGACGGAGAGACTGGTGCAACCGACGAAGGGTGGCGCGTCGAACGGTATCCTGTGCCTCACGTGCGCGCAACGTAGCTTCTACCGTATCGTACTGTTGGGCCAACAAGGTCAAGTTGCGTTCCCACAGGTGACGCGCCTGGACTTCGTGTGCATACCGTAGCGCAAAGAACGCTTCGCGTTCTTGGGCCATGCTCAGATGCCGTTGGACCAACATCCGAATTGCCGCCACGTCCTTGGCCAACGCTTGGGCCGCCAACGGATCCGAAGCGTCATGGGCAAGCGCCGCTGCCAACTCCTCTGCACCGCCGAGCGCGTGGCCAAGCAGGCAGAGGAAACTAGCGGGAAATCTTCTTGGTACGGCAGGTAGCCAACCTTCCTCCTTTTCATTTTCGTCCGAGTGTGGTGAGCACCTCGGCGCTTCGTCTTCGTCGGCGGGGGGCACGGCGGTGGGGATGCCGCCCAAAGAGGGTTTGGGGAGGGGCGTAAGAGTAGTGGCGGTGGAGGTGAGCAGGTCAGAACCAGAAGAACCCGCGGACCAAGGTGGGGTATTGTAGGAGCCACCTAGCCCCGTCAAGGAAGAAGTAGCGTCGGCGGTCACTTTGGACCGGGGCAGACCGAGCATCGACGTCTCCTCTTCCGAACCCTGTGGGCCAGGACTAGGACCCGTGCCCGGGCCAGCAGATCCCGATCCCGATCCCGACCTCGAGCCCGAAGCCGAAGCCGAACCGGACAGGCTGGTGGACAGGCCCTGGTCCGTGGCGGGCGCGAGAACCGAAGCTGAACTGGATGAAGCGGTCCAGGAGGTAGGGAGGAAAGGGGACGACGACGGTGGTTCTTTTCCGTGAGCGACCAGGGCCGAGCGAGGAGGCAGACGGGGCAAGGCGGGCAGGGCCGCTGGACCCTCGGACCCGGATCCAGTCCCCGATCCGCCCGCGGCCGCCGCCCCGGATCCGGCCCCAAGCAAAGGTAGGTGCAGTTGCGAAAAGGAGGCTACCGAGAGACGTGCGAGCGAGGTGGGCGGGGCAACGACGGTGGCCGTGTCGTCGGCGACGTTGGTCGTGCTCTTGGTCGCGTCCGGGCGGGTGGGAGAGGCAGGTTGTTGGTGACGAGTAACGAGCCGCGACGGCTCGTGCTACCTGGACTGATGGGCGGGCTGGCGGCCGAAGGGTCGTAGCTTTGGACCGGAGCCAGCGGGTCGGCCACCTGGGCTTGGCGCAAGGCCTGGAGCCACCGTGTGCGGTCGGAAGGACGCGCACAGCGCATCACTAGTCGCACGCCTGAGTGACGGACAGGATGGAGACCGCGCACATGAAAGCGGGTGCCGTCCACTGGGTCGGCCAAAATGTGCGCCGTGCGTACATCCACACACCCAGCACTGGCATTGGCAATGTTATTGATCCACGATGCGCTGTCGGCACTGGTCAGCACGGGCTCGTCAGCCGGATCATGATAAAAGGCAAGAATGCCTTGTGCGAGCGCAAACCAACGCGTCTTGAACCGTCGGCTGGGGAAACCATAGTATTTGGTCAGGTACCCACGACAGATGGGAGCTGCCAGCTGGATTGCCCCGCTTCCACTTTGGCTCGGCGGCGAAGGAAGCTCGTCCGGGGGAGCCAAGGAGCGATGGGAGGAACCAAGTTGGTCCAACAGGGCACGGATCGAGGGCGGCGCCACATCCGCCGGCGAACGACCGCGCGCATCACGAATGTACACGTTGCCACATGCCTGGCCAATCATCTTGACCAAGCGCGCATCGCCACGGGCGGAAGCAATGTGCAACAGGGTGCCGCCTTGGGTGTTGGTAAGCGGGCGGTCGAGGTCAAGGTCGTGCATGATGGGACGAGCCAAAAGGGAGAGGAGTGTGTTGCGCACCGTGCCATCCTTAGGCTGGTCGACGTAGGCCTGGGAGGCTTGCTGCACCTGCGTCTGGAGGGCAGAGTAGGTGGTCCAAAAGACCTGGCCAACGGCTGGCGAGGCAGCAACCTCGCTGGCCGTCTGGCCCTCCTTGTTGCGCACCGTCACGTCCACCCGAGGCTGGGCGAGGAAGAGGGCTACGACATCAGCGCGGCCCAAGGCCGAGGCCAGGTGGAGCGCCGTGTTGCCCGTGTCGGCATCGGGCAGGTTCAAGTCGCGCGGACGGAGGGTGAGGACGGCTTGGACGATGCTGGGCTGGGCGGAGCGGACAGCGAGGTGGAGGGGCGAGATGAGTTGGTGGGGGAGAGCGGAGGAAGGGGGGTGGGTGACAGCGGCGTGGAGGGCCTGAGGGTCGCCTGTCTGGAAGGCCTCGAGAAGGTGGAAGGAGTAGAGGGCCTGGTGTACGGATGCGTTGGCCTGGTGCGCCTGGGCCGCGATGGGGTCTTGGGGGGGCGTGGCAGGGGCTGGGGCAGGGACAGGGGCAGGGGGGAGAGGAGGCCTCGGGCGCGGCAGCGGTGGAAATGGGGCCGAGGCGGGTGGGCTGGCTGAGGCTGCGTGGGCGCGCGGAGGGGCGGGGCTCGCGGAAGGAGGTGGGCGGGGGCGGGAGCGGGGGCGGGGGCGAGGGCGTGTGCGCGTGCGGCGGAGGTCGTGGGAAGAGGCAGAGGCCGAGACCGATGCGCGGGAGACGTGCTTGGAGAGGGCGCGGAGCTTGCGCGCAGGGAAGGCGGCGACGGAGGTGGCGACGGAGGCCGGGCGGCCGCGGCGCGGGGTGGCGAGCGTGGGCGAGCTGGCGGAGGCGCTGGGGGGCGCGGGCCAGGACGGAGCGGCTGGTGAGGTGGGCGCCGCTTACGGCCGGTACGCCCGCGCCGCCTGCGCCGAGTGCGGCGTCGCGCGGGGCGGCGATGGCGATGAGGGGGATGGCGCTGGCGACGAGGGCGGGGGCGGTGATGGGGGGGGGCGCGTCCATGGGGGGGGGTGGTGGTGGGGGGCGGAGGAGGCGGGAGGGCGGGTCAGCAGACGGGCGTGGCGGCGGGGGGGCGGTTGGGCGGTCACGCGGACGGGAGCGTTCAGGCTGAGCGCAGGGAAGCGGAGCACTGCCGCGGCGCCCCAGTGTGTGCGCCGCGGAGCGTGGCTGGCTAGGGTTCTGCTATACGGCTACAACTTTACCCTGGGTCGATTTGTCAACACGCCACTCGAGCATCCTCCACATCATCATCATCCCAGTCCCCCCTCAGCGCAGCGTCTTCGCCCGGTACAGCAGCAGGTACGCCACCGAGTCTTCCCCCCCGCCGTCCAGCTGGCCGATCTTGTCCAGCCCCACCACACCCACCTTGTCGTCGTTGAACTGGTACCACCCTCGCCCTCGCCCCCCGCCTCCCCCCCGTCCGCCGCCGCCTTCTTCACCCACGACATGTAGTGCCCGCCGTCCGCCATCGGCCCCTTGTGCGTCACGATCCCCACCAGCTCGTACAGCCCCGTCGCGTTCGACCCCACGTCCGCCGCCAGCGTCGGGTCCACGGCCGCCGCCACCTCCGCCTCCTCCTTGGCCCGCAGCGCCTTCTCCGCCTCGGGCGACAGCACCTCCCCCTCGGCCGCCCCGGCCATCTGGTCCTTTTCCAGCGGCGCCTCCGCCTCCGTCCCGGTCCCGGCTTCGCTCAGGCTCGTCGGCCGCGGCCCGTCCACCGCCTCGTTCCAGGTGCGCGCTTCGAGCTGGCGCTGGGCGGTGCGCTCCTTGACGCGCGCACGCACCTTGGCGCGTTCCTGGCGCGCCTTCTCGACCGCGCGCAGGGTATCTGCGGCCTTGCGTGTCTTTTTCTGCAGCGTTTCCGTAAGCAGATCAAATGTATCTAGTTCCAATGGGAAGCGTACTTTGCGCATAATCTTCGTCTTGCGTTCCACGTCCCGCCGCCAGTAGAACCGAACAAAGTGGCAGGCCAAGTAGGCTGGCAAGCGCGCCACCCTGCGTTCTTCTGCGTACGCCGCCGTACGGCCCAACGTGGGCGAATGTTTCTCAATCTCTTCGGTGAGACCGGCGAGCAGGCCCTGCGTCATCTCGTTCGTCTTGACAGTAATGTTGCAGGACAAGAGCGAGAAGGGTTCCAGCGTCTCGCTGGCAGGCTCCTCGGGCGCTTCGGGGCACGAACGTCGAATGGCCATCTGCCCCGACATGTACTCCGACACAAAGTTGTGCTCGGGCAGCGCAGCACCTTGCGCTTGGCCCGTCGCCGTCAGCGGTGGCAACGACGATGCCAACGCGTTCGTGATGCGCACCCAAGCCTCTTGCGCATCTTGCTGCGCGTACCCACCGCCTTGCGCCGCGGGCACCCGCTCGGCAAATTGCGGTGCCACCTGGCGCAGCAGCTGCACCGTCACCACGACCACCACCACAATAACAATAACAATAACAAGAAGAAGAAGAAGAAATCCCAATCCATGTTAGCCTCATCCACACAAACTCGAGCAGTCATAGAAAGAAAAAAGAAGAAACAGAGGAAGAAGAAGCGGAAACACGTACCGAAAGGAACGCGAGCGGGGGGAACGGCTCGGTGGTCTCGGCCATGCTCTTGTACAGATCGCGCAGCGCGGCGGTCAAGTTGTGTTCGCCGTCGCTCGATCCCAGTCGGCCAGGGTACTGTTGCAGCGCGGTCTGCAGTTCGGGAATGGCGCGAAGCACTTGCAAGGTCGAGTTGAGGTAACACGTGTTGCCCAAATTGATCAAGCCAACGTGTTGCTTTTGGGCCAGGGCCAAGTCCTTGTCGGACATGTCTTCGAGGAAGGTGATTTTCTGCGTAGGCGCCTGCGGCAAAGGTCCAGCCGTACCAAGCAGCATGAACACTTGTCCATTCTTAGCCCCGAGCGTGGCGAGGTCAGTCGTGTCCTTGAGCATGCCGCCTTTGACCATGACCTTTTGGCGCTCGACCGGCACGCCCGTCTGGGCATAGATGGCCTCTTTGAAGGCGCGCGCCAGCGTCGGGTCCAGCACAACATCGTGCACCTTGCCGGCGTGCTTGATCTTGACGTTCAAGGGAGCCGCCATCTTGCCCATCGGCTGTGGTGGGAGAAAGAAGCAGCGTGGGGGGAAGCGCCGAGAAGAGAAGCGCACCGTGGGCCGGGGACGCGTGGATGCTCGCCCGCCCCCGATGGGCGGAACACACCGCCGGGCGGAACGCGATGGGCAATGTTTAACGTTTAATGTCCACTGCCACCCGCGGAATGGCTGATGTAACCCGTCGCACATTTACCCCGCTGCATCACCCCAACCACAGCCAGCCTGTCTGCCGTAGTGCGTGTGGGCATGTGTGGCGTGCCCTCGGGTTCCCTCCTCTGATGGCCGTCAGAGCGGCCAGCTCGGGTCTTGCGGAGTAGTTACCCAAAGGGAAGGAGATGATGATAACAAAGCCACCTGCTTCATGTTTCTCTCGCCTATAGCACGCACAAGGTGTTTAAAAAATCATGTATTGGGTAAGGTGCTGTACAAAATAGGAAAAGCATTGCAACTGTACCATCTCATGTACCTACTACCAGTCCCAAGGCTGACGTTCCGGCCGCATTGCCCATTCCTTCCCATCTTCCTGAACTTCCTCGCGTCCGTAGCGACTGCCCCTACCCCGACTGCTCGGACGTGGGGGGCAAAGCGGCGGCGCGAGCGACCAAGGCACCCACAGTCAACACGCAGTTCGGCGTGCTTTCCCGCTTGCTCTCTGTTTCCGTTTCCGTTTCCGTCTCCGTCTCCGTCTCTGGTTCCTTCTCCGTCTGCGTGCCCGCATCTGACTTCGTATCCTGCTGCATCTCCTCTTGAGCCATATCGAGAAAGGCCAAGAGGGTAGAGCGCAACGTGGGTCCCAACCTGCGCTGCAGGCGCTCTTGCAACGCAGAGGTGTACCGACCGGTGCGCAAGCCAACACTAAGGCACAGCGCATCACCTGCCCCCGCCACGTCCAGGGTCACCCCCGGTCCACTCGGTTGCGGTGCTTGCGCCCACGCCAATAGGTCCACACCATGCACCACGCCTCCCGATTCTTGCCCCTCTGCGGCACCGCCAGGGTCGCCCGCTAAGCCACCGAGGTTGGACACTTCCAATCCAATCCCCGGTGCGCGACCTCCTTGGCAGCAAAGAACGTTTCCCATCCGGTGGGCAAGGCGGGTGTCGGCGGGGCAGAGGGGATGTAGGCTAACATGCCAAGCGTTTGTAGTGACTCTTTGGCTGTCGACGGCGCGCGGAGTAAGTGTTGAGTTGCTGTGCCAAAGGCCAAAATGCCGTCGTGGACCCGATCTGTGCAGAGGAGGGGCGGGGAAGGGGTCAGGAGAGGAAGCGAACAAGGGGAAGGGACACAAGGGACACAAGGGACACAAGTGGAACAAGGGGAACAAGAGGAAACAAGGGGGAACAAGAAGGAATGAAAGGGGAAAAAAAGAACAGAAAAAAAAAAAACAGCGCGGGGGAGAGCATACCTCAGCGGTCCATTCAAGCGAAGCCACAAAGTTGCCCGTCGTATATGGCAGCGGTTCCGACGCCAAGGCCTTATCGCGCACATTGATAGCAATGGCCGAGGTGATGCGATGTGGATTCTGGGCGTTGGGAGGCAGAGCGACGGTATGGAGGGCAACGAGGGCAAGGGCGTGCAAGACCGCGTGTAAACCGACGATACCATGAGGCTTGGCCACCGTTTTGAGTCGCGCGAGCACATGCGGGATAAACAGGGTTTGCAGGAAGCCCGGATCATGCAGGTGCGATCCCAGGTCCGGGTTCATTGCCTCATTCCCAGGCCAGAGCGGGGAAGGCGAGCGAGGGGAATGTGTCCAGGCGGACAGCCAATGGGAAGAAAGGATAAGGAGAGACACGGTTGGATCCGTGGCCAGACCAGCTCACGTACTACCACCTGGCTCAGTCGGGCCAACGAAGGAGCCATGGGCAACACCGTATCGGACGCCGGTGGCAAAGCGCCGCCGGGGCAGAAAGGGGCGCATCCAGCCTACAGGGCACGGAAAGAGAGCAACTGGAACAGACGGAAGGTGCCTGTACCATCGCTGATCGTATGGTCGCACACTAAGCTCACCCACACCGCACCGGCCTCTTGGTCGGGCGCAACGGTCACCAGCCACAGCGGCGCGTCCTGCTCAGAGGTGGCGCGGGACCAGGCGGTCCACTCGGCATGCTGGGCGCGAATCCAAGTGGCAGCCAAGGTGTCCGCACCCGAGCCGGGAGGCAGCTCGGGCCGTGGCACCAGCTGCACCACCTCCTCGGCCGCCGGCAGCGGGAGCATGCGCCAGCGCGGCGCGTCAGAGCGTGGGTGGGCAATGCCAGCGCGCAAGAGCGGGTACTGGGCAAGGGCATGAAGGGCGCGGACGCGGGTGCGAGCCACGAGCTGCTCCACGTCCTCCACGCCCGACGCGCCAAGGCGCAGCTTGGCCACACACACATGCGGGGAACCCGAGGTTGGCGCGCGAGAGGCAGTAGCGCTCGTGCAGCCCCAGCGGACGCAGCTGCTCAGATGCGGCGGCCATGCTGCTCGGGATCGACGCCGGCACCACGGTCGGGAGGAGGTGGGGGGGGGGAGGGCTAGCATGCGGTTCAGGCTGAATGCGGCGGGCGGGGGCGGCCACGTGACGGCCACGCCGGGGCGGAGAGCGGGCACGGCGATTTGAAATGTCGCCTGCCGGGTGGAGAGCACGTGATGGGATGAACGGCGTGTGATGGGTGTGATGTGCGTGTGATGTGATCGTTCGGCGGGGGGAGCGCAGCTAAGCTAGCGCTAAGCCTTAGCGCTTAGCTCGCTGCTGCGCAGGGCCAGGCACGGCCGAGAAGCCGGGGGGACGCATGATGTATGATGCATGGTGCATCATGCATGATGCCTGTCAGCCGCACCAGGCCAGCGGCCCAATCCCCGCACCTGAAACAGCCCGCTGCGCCCTGCCCCCCCCCCCACTGGTGCTGTGCGCCCGATCCCCTCCACCTGTAAGACAGGCAGCGTGGAGGGGCAGGCAGACTGCTGCGCGGCTGCCCCACTGGTGGGATGGGAGGTACGCAGTCTCCGCACCAGCAACGCGTCCAACCCAATATAACCAGCAGCCCCCCACTCGCCCGTCTCCATCCTCCATCCTCCATCCTCCAACACCCCCAACGGCCGGCTGCCTCCGTGGGCCGTACCTGCTTCGTCTCCTCCCCCCTCCCTCCTCCACGCCGGCCGTGGCTCGACACTGGGCAAACACGCGCTGGAAGCATGCATCTGCCCTCTGTCCTCCTCCTCGCCCTCGTCCTCGCGCTGGCCGCGAGCAGCAGCAGCCGCGCCGCCGCTGCCGCCCCCGCTTCCCAGCCCGTGCGCTTCCGTCCCCAGCGCCGGGCGCGCAGTGCCACCACCCCGCTCTTCCGCCGTCGCCACCAGCCGCGCACGCCCACCGAAGTCCACGCTTTTGCCCACCGCGAACTGGCCCGCATCCAAGCCCGCTATGGCGCACCCGCCCTGCCCCATGTGCGCCAATCCGCCCCGCTCACAAACGCCAACCAAGATTCGTTCTGGTACACCACGGTCCAACTCGGCACGCCGGCCCAGTCGCTTGCCACGCTCTTGGACACGGGCAGTGCCGATACGTGGTTCCTCACGCCGCTGTCCAACTGTTCCGACTGTTCTGGTATTCGCCGCTTCCAGCCTTCGCACAGCTCCACCTACCGTGCGAGCGGGCACTCGTTTAGCCTCGCCTATGGTTCCGGCGGCTTGCAAGGCACGGTGGCGACGGACCGGATGGCGCTGGCTGGTACCACAGTGTCCAATGCGTCCGTTGGCATGGCAGTCACCGTGCAGGCCAGCACACTGTCGTCTCCCACGTCGGGGATTATGGGGTTGGGATTTCCCGCTCTGAGCGCCGAGGGTGTGACTCCGTTTTGGCAAGCTGCTTCGCTGCCCGAGTCGGTCTTTACGTTTTCCCTGCGCTCTGTCACCTCCAGCACAAGCCAGAACGGGGGCACGTTTACCTTGGGCGAGGTGCCTAGCCAGTACACGTCGTTGATCAACTGGGTCGAGCTCGACCCGTCAACCCATCAGCAAGGTTACTGGGCCGTGCCGTTGGACAGCCTTTCGGTCGGCGGTAGCTCCATCGCTCCCTCGCCAGACCAAGTTGCCGCAACGTGGGACACGGGCACAACCTTGATCATTGTCCCACCCAGCATTGCCCAGCAGGTGTACGCCAACGTCCCCCAGTCCAGTGCCGCCACGGGTTACGCCGAGGGATACTACCAGTACCCTTGTTCGTACGCGATTGATTTCAAGGTCCACATGGCCGGCAAGGCGTACCGCATTGCCTCGGACGACTTGAATGCCGGCGCGATCGATTCGAGTGGATCAATGTGTCTCGGCGCGGTCGTCGGACTCGCCACCGGCACCTCTACGCCCCCTTACATTTTTGGCGATGCTGCCATCAAGGCGTTCCCTATGGTCGCCTACCGCGCCAATCCAGCTGCGATTGGGTTTGTTGCTCCGGCGGATTCCTTGGCCAACTCCACTTCCTCCCCTTCCTCCACGTCTTCCTCGTCCTCCATTACCCTTTCTTCCTCCACTTCCTCCTCTTCTACGGCCTCCTCCACTGGAGCGAACGCTGCGTCCCGCTCATCCCCCAGTCTGTCTTCCTCTACCAGTTCCTCCTTCCTCACCTCACCTCTCTCTCTTCTCCTTCTTCTTCCTCTTCTTCTTCTTCCTCCTCCTCCTCCTCCTCCTCCTCCTCCTCCTCCTCCTCCTCCTCCTCTCCTCCTCCTCCTCCACCCTTGCCTCATCTAGGTCTGGAAGTATCGCCACTTCACTCGCCTCCTCGGTTCCACCCCCTCTGGCCAACTCCAGCCCCGTTGCAGCGCACGCACCCAGCGCCTCCCTCAGCACAAGCACCACGTCCCAGGCTAGTCGTACGTGGCATCCTGCCCTCGGCCTACCCCTTTGCTTGGTTGCGGGACTAGCTCTCTTCTGGTGAGACCCGTGAGTGTTACTGGTGTTCCCCTTCGCCGCGCCTCTCTTGCTCTTCCTTCCTCTCCCCCTTATCCTATCTACCCCTTAGTTGCTCCCACATGTTACGGACCCTAGGATTGTCTTCTCCTTTTTACCTCATCCCTCACTATTGCATTTGCATTTGCATAATCTCTCATCATTAATCATTCAACCTTCTCTATGTCTCTCTCACTCATTCGGATCCCCCCCTCCCCCGCCCTCCGGCTCGTAGCCCCTAACCTAGCACCAGTACGGGAAAATGACACGATCTTGAGCATTCCCTTACGCCTCGCGTATCTCCAGGCCTTGTCGGGATCGCGCCGGGCTCGGGCCTTACCTCGCCACAGGGCCCAATAAGGAACAACAAGCCAACGAGCCAACACGGAAGGGAGCAGGGAGCAGGGACCAGTTGCCGCGCCTTTTTGGCCGCGGTCAAAAGAAGATCGAGAGGGGCATCAACAGATCGCTCTGCCAGGTCAACTGGGACGAGAAACTTTCCTGTTCCAACCAGCGGGTGGGGAACTCGACGAGGTGGCCCTGCGTACTTTGCAGCAACCCTTCGATCGCGCGCAAGTCGTCACGGGAAAATTCGGCGTCTTTGCCCGTGCCGGGTGGCGGACGCGGCACAGCTTCTTCCACCGCGGCAGGTCGATGGGGCGAAGGCGGGAAGGCTCCGGGTGTGAGTCGTGCGCGGGCGACGGGTCGAGGGAAGAAGGGTGCGGAGGCGGGGTTGGGTTCGGGCTCGGATGCGGTTGCGCGGGAAGGGGCGAGCTGTGGGGTAACAGGTCCGCTTGGGCTTTGGCCAAGCGCTCGGCGTACGCGCCAAACCATTTGTATTCGCTCCACGTCTTGACCGTGTCGTCGGGGACGACGCGCAAGGCGCGACGGTAGAGCAACGTGTTGCGTTCGGCCACCGCGGCCACACATCGTAATAAAACGTTTCGCTCACCGGGTCGGTAAGTCGTCGGGACCAAAGGAGATGGGCGGACTGGGCTGGGCGAACCGCCCCGCCGGCGCTTTACGACGACGGGACGAAGCGGGCGGTGCACCCGCTGGCTCTTTGGGAGCCGGAGGCGTCACTTGGTCCACGTCCTCCACCACCGCCGTCGTAGAGGTACCGGTCTGGGGCGAACGGGGCAAAGGGCCGTGCAACGCATCCACATCCAGGCCCAAATGTTCTTGCATCAACTTGATCCGAAGTTCATGCGGCATCTTGCCTACCTTGAACGGTTTCCCCGCCATGTACGAATCCACCATGTCCGTATCCCCAGCACCACGGCCAATTCCGAATCGCGATCGCCGCGCTGGGATCGTTCGTTGATGTTGGCCGAGCCACAGATGACCAGGCGGTCATCGACGATGCACAGTTTGCCATGGATGTACACTTGTTCGGTCGTGATAGCGCCGTTGCGCAGGCGACCCCAATTGCGCAACCCATAAAACGAAATGTACTCGGCCGGGTCCACCCCACGCGCTTGCAACCGGGCAAAATCGAGTGTTTGCCACGACAAATAGTGCGGTACTGGGCTTCAACAATCAGACGGACACTGCTTGCGTCGGGGTGATCGATGGGCAAGGGGAAGCCCGGGATGAGGGGCATCATGATGATCGCACGGAACGGCGTGTCGTCCTGGTAAGCACGAAGGATACGGTCCACCAAGGCATCGCCAATGTGGTTTTCAATTTTGGTCGTCTCCACAACGGTGGAGGAGAGGAAAATTGGTTCTCAATGTAGACAAAGTGTTCGGCATTTTCAATCGCTTTCAAGTACGCATTTTGGATCGAATGTTCGACGCGTTGCGGCGTGCCCAAGCTCCACGGCCCGCCCGAACGACAAATTTGCGCTTCGCACGTCCCGCGCAGTCCAAACGACGTGAGCTCCTCCGGACTAAAGTCGGCCGGCGGAAGAAGAAAGGGCATTTCGCGCGTATGGTTTTTGATGCGCAACAGGTAATTCCACCGTTGGATAAAGTGACGCGCCAAATCGCGAGCGGGCTGGCCAACCAGCTGAACCCCCACGTCGTGCCATGGCATCCGTGGGAACTTGTCCCGTTCAAACAAATCTTCCTCGGGACGGTTGAGCACAGTCCACTCCTTGACACGCTCGTTGGCATAGTCCTGGCCGGGCCAGATGTGGGCCTCGATCGTGCCAGAGGGGGTATCACGCACAGGACCAAGGAAGCGCGGATCATCAAACTCGTGCCGTACCCCAGTTTGGTCCGGATCGGCATGAATATCGTCGGTGAGAATGTGGGCCGGGGTGTCCCACCGACCAAAGCACAGGTCCAATCCCCCCATAAACGCAATTGTCTCGTCTACCACACACATCTTTTCATGATGCGCCCAGTAAAACGTGCCGGTCTGGAAGTGGGAGGGCGAACGCTGGACCATGATGTTTTTGTGCAGGTTGATTAACCGCTGCTTGCTGTAGTTGGAATCGGTAGGGGTCACGTTGTTGGATACTTCATTGTAAAGGATAACAAAAACCTTGACCCCTTCCTCGGCCTTTTGACGAAGGATAGTGTCCAGGCGGAAGCCCGGTTGGCCCGGGCGGCGCAAGTACAGCTCCTGCACACGGTCAGCATTCTCACTCTACCTAGTACAGTTTCTAGGTCACGAAAGGAGGGGGAAGACGCACAGGAGAGAGCCACCAGTCGTGAATCATGATGCGGTCCTTGGCACGAGCGAGGGCCTTGGACACTGCCCAAAAGTAATCTCGACCATCGACAAGGGGGGTAGCGTTGACATGCAGACGAATGGGAGCAAACGAATCAAATCGGTTGGGCCCGGCGTACGAATTCCTCCGAGCTACATCTTGGAGCGAAGCAACAAACTGGTTCATCTGTCGTTCGTTGTGCGCCACCAATTTGAGCTTTTGGTGCGAGTTGGTGAGGTAAAACGTGTGCGCCGACACGCCATGAGCGTGCTGCTCAATGTCCTTGCCCTCTTGCATGTTGGTAAACTGTCCGCCAGTCAAGAGCGCCGTCATATCTTCCCTTTGTCCATGTGGCAGGGCTTCCCCCACCCCCTCCTCCTCCTCGTCTCCTTCTCCTCTCTCCTCCCACTCCGTTGGGCTTGGGACGGTGAATTGGGTGGCGATAAATCCGCTTGGGCCGTGTGATACGAAAGTCCATATCAAACAAAACACATCTGCCACCTTGAGCCCACCCAGTTGCTCGGCAATGATCAAGTACGATTCGCGCACCATGCACCAATGTTGGTTCTTGTGGGCCAAGAAGCGCAGCGGCGTGGGCGGGTACGAACCTTTCCTCGATATGGGAGAATGAACACCAAGGAAGCCCTGTTTGCCCTGCACGCCCGGCCGGCCGGACAGAGCCAGGGCCAAGGCACTGATCTCGAGGAACCTACAAGCCGATTCGCATCCGGTCGCAGCGCTGCTTGTCGACACACTTGGCACAGCCACAGTTCCAGTTGCGCCCGGAGCGAGCGCGCGGCGGCACGACGATGGCTCGTGTCTCTGCCCCAGAAGGTGGTGTGCTTGAGTTTGGGCAAGGCGGGATGGAAGTGTCTTCGCTGCTAGCCATGGTACCAGTAAGTCCCTCGGGCTTGGTGATGCCCAGCCGGCCGCGTAAGGCAGCAGCACGGTAGTGGGTATAGAGGTTGATGAAGTCACGCATTTCGCGGTAGATCACCCCGGGTCAGACCATCGCCATACGACAACTCGATGCGGAAGATGGCATGGCCTGCCTGGGCGCCCGCCTCGAGCGAGTCGGTGACCTTGACGCGGATGGTTGAGAAGAACAGGCACCCTTCGGTCCCCTGTCTCGTCCTTCTCCAGCCCCATCTTGCAGCATGAAGGGCAACACGCCGAGCGAGAGTTCCTGGGTGAGACTGGGGTTCTGTGGGACTTTGGGTTCGGAAGGACGGGTTTTGCGGGCGGCAAGACGTTTCTTGAGCGCCTGCCAGCGCTGCTGAGCCATTTGCTGCGCGAAGCCCGACGTGCCCGGGGCGGGCTCGCCTCAGGCTCGTGTTCGGGGTCTGGTCGTCGTCGACCCAGGATGGGTCGTGGGCAGTGACCGGGGCCGAGGCAGGAGGGGGTAGGTGGCCCAGAACAAGACGGCCGAGATGGTGCTTGCGGCGTTGAGGCTGGACGAGGGTGGTGGGTTCCGGTGACGGGGGGGCGGTCAGAGGCGTGGGTATGCTGTCGCCGGCGGGGTTGGGGAGGGACATGGCACGGGGTGGAAGGAGGGAGGGAGGGGGGAGCAGTCCACGGCCACGGAGGCGCGCGGGCAGCTGCTTCTGAGCATGCGGGGCAGTGGGCAGAGCGGGTGCGGCAGTGGGTAGAGCGGGCGCGGCAGGCACGGCTGGCAGCACCGATGTGCCGAGGCCGGGGGCGCGCTGCCTGGCGCGGAGGCGGGCTCGTGCGGGCTAGCGGAGGAGGATGAGGGAAGTGGGGAGGCGAGTGTGGCCGTGGGCTGGTCCGTGTCGACGGGAGGGCAGGCCCGGCGGCGGTGGCCATGCGGCCATGGCGGTGGTGGTGGTGGTGATGGCGGTGGGGGTGGGTGGGGGTGCCGGCGTGGATGCTAAAGTACGTACGGACGCAGCCCCCCACTCGGCCAGTGCGCCCGTAGTCACTAGCGCTAGGGTTGGGGAGCGCACACTTCCCCCGTGCTGCGCGCCAAGCAGCGCGCGCCACCGCCCCACCCAATCGGCAGGCAGGCGGGCGCGGCAAGTTGGCGCACAGCAACAACGACGCCTGACACGAGCCAACCAGGACCAAGACCGTTGCTGCGGCCACGGTCAACACGCCCGCAGGGTGCCGCTGGCGCGGCAGCTGGCCCATCCCTCGGCCACAACCAGGTCCACGCGCTGCACCACGTTTGACACGGGCATTGTCTGTCGGTTCTGCGCATCCCCCCATCGCGAAGGCTATACGAGGACGAGGTGCTGTGTAGGTGCTGCCCAGTGCGCATCACAACCTCAGTCGTATCGCTTTTCTCCCGTCTTTATTACGGTCGGCACTACGTGAGCTGCAGGTGGGGACCTGTACCCCCCTAGGACCTCCGTCAGGACAAGCTGGACCAATTGGATCTGGAGGGCCCACCCACGGCACCAGCGGCAGGGGGGAAAGGACCAATATCGCCTCGGAGCAGTCGCAGGAGATGCCGAGGTGACGCGGTTGCTATGGCGCAGAAGGAACGGCGTGCGTGCCGAAGTGCGGTCAGCGCTCAGCGGGGAAGGAGGGGGAGGAGGTGTTCCAATGCACGGTGTTGGGTGGCCGCGCACGTGACTAGTGACTCTGGGGGAAAGTTTTTGGACCAGTCCTGATGCATGAGGGTTGCACCGTGACGTGTGACTAATGAGTGGTGACCGGTGAGCGTGCGCGCGGCAACCGGTGAACCAAGACAATTAGAACGGCACCCCAGTGGGCAGCGGCGTGGGCCGAGTGTTGGCGAGGAACACTGGCGCCGGCGCGGCGCGCGGGGTGGCGTGGAGCGCGGGGTGGAGCACGAGGCGCGGACGGGGGCTGTGTGTGCTCTTTTGCAGGGCCTGCGGCCCAGCCTGTCGAGAAAGCAGGCGCGGGGGCAGCGGGGGCGGCAGCGCGCCGGTGTGGGCGCAGGCGGGCGCCCAGCGCAGGCCAGCAGTGCCAGTGCCCCTGCGATCGCAGCACCGCAGCCGGGCAGCGCTCCCGCCCGCCTTGGCGGTGGGGTTGTCTTCGCCGTGGCCGTCGCCTCGGCCGTCGTCTCGGCCTTCGTCTCCGTCCTCGTCCTCGTCCTCGTCCTCGTCGCCGTCTCCATCCCGCCCACGCCGCCCGCCACGCGCATCGCCGCGTTCCATGGCCATCACCTCCCTCCTGCCCTGGCGGCGCACCCGCGACCCGCCCCCCACCTCCGCCCCTCGCCCTCGTCCTTGCCCGCGCCCTCGCCCTCGTCCGCACCCCGCCCCCCCCCCCACGCAGCCCCCTGCCCTTTTCCCTGCCGCTCCCGCAGTCCTCGGCGCGCCACGCCGCCAGCAGCCTCCTCTCCCCCCCCAGCAAGGCCAGCCGCCACTCGCACGCCAGCGCCCACTCTCCCCTCCCGCATCCCCACCCCCATCTCCCCACCGACGGCATCCGTCTCGCCCGCTCCCGCTCCCGCCTCCGCACCCCACCCCCGCCTCCGCCCCGCCCCCGCTGCCCTCGACCCCCCTCCCCTCCGATTCCCCTCGTCTGTCTCCGTCCGGCTCGGGCTCCGGCTCGGGATTTGGTCTTGTGTCTGCCTCTGGCTTTGGCTCCGGCTCCAGCTCGAGTTATGGCTACACGCCTGCCTACCTGGCCGTTGAACTGACGGCCTCCCAGGTCGTTGCCCTCCTTGCAGCCGTGAGCGATGCGATTGTGCTGCGTGGCCTGCAGACCCCGCTTCTGTTCTCCTCGCTGTCCTTGGCCTTGACCGCGCTCGGTCCCTCGAGTCTGATCCGCGCCTACCTTGGCCCGGGGCGGACCCCCCCCGCCGGGCGCACCGGTCCCAGCGGCGTTTGTCGCCGAAGCGCAATTTGCTTCCCCGAGCGACCTGGCGTGTGTGCTCAAGTGGGCGCTCGGCCGCATTGTAACCCACATTCCTTCGCCCGATCCGAGTGGAGAAGGCGAACTGCGCGTGCGCGGCTTCCTCTCCCTCGACACGTACCTCGTCTGGCGCAACGAGGAGCAGGTAGATGGCTTCCCTGCCACGTCGTACTTGGAGATGAAAGAGCGTGTGTCGCCCGAGGTGGGCGAGTTGTTGACCCAGCTCCTCTCGCTCTTGTCCAGTGCCGGTGCGTACGCCATTGAAAACGGCATGACCATCGCCCGTCTCGCCCGCACGTTTGGACCCTTGATCTTTGGCTTGCCCGAAGACGACACGTTTGGCAAGACGTATCTGGCCTATGTGCGCGCCACCAATGCCACCGAGCACCTGCTGCTTGCCTACCTTCGTCATCTCCAAACTACTCTCCAAGCCAAGGGATCCGCCTTGCCTCTTCGTCTCACCCAGGTCATCCAGGGCTATCCATCCACCTTGGCAGCCAACCTCGACGTCCTCGCCGCCGGGTCGGGCAAGACGGTCCCCCTGACCATCCTCGAGCGTAGCGTGCGCACTTACGCCCCCGACCTCCTCGTCCACGCCTTGACATTCGAACTTCCCTCCAAGGGAAAAGAGTGGGACGCCTGCCATTTGTCTGACAAGGACGCGCGACACGGTTGCCTACCCCAGTTCACTCCGCGCTTCCGCAAACTGATTCACTACCAAGCCGGTGTCCAGGTCGCGCCCGTGGACCGGTTCAGTTCGCCCTCGCCCTCCTCGCTGCCGCGCACGCCGATTGACGCGCACCCGCCTCGTGGGCCGGACCCCAATGCGCCCCAGTCGTTGGCGGACAAGGTATGGGGCGACTTTGTGTCGGGTGGGTTTACCGAGGCCGACTCGTCCAAATTGGCATTTGATATGCAAGAAAGTGCGCGGCGGGACTGGGCCACATCGCAGCCAGCAGCGAGCCAAAAGCAGTGGGGCGAGTTTGCCGCCAGCGGGTTTGAGCAACCTACTTCGCTCTCGGCCGCCTTGGCGTTTAGTGAGCCGTTTCCCTCTCGTTCCGAGGGCGACAAGAGCGAAGAAAAAGACGCGCCGCGCAAGAAGAAGGTACCGCCAGCGCCTGCCTTCCCATACGACTCGAAAGCTCGTGTCATGGCCAGCCCGACCATGTCGTCCGTAGCGCGTACCACGGCGCGCGACCCGCATGGGTCCATCGCCTCCTCCACCTCCCTTTCGCTCGCCCGTTCGCCAGCCGCAGCGCTGGCTGCCAGCATGGACGAAACGTTTGCCGAGGTCTGGGCCGATTATCTGTGGTGTGGCGGCTGGTCCCATTTTTCGCCGCTGACGCCGCCGCCGACGGGAGAGGAGGATCAACTGGTGTATATGTTGCTAAGCCGTCGACGAGCCATGAGTTGGGTCCTGGTGCAGTACAAGTCGCGCCCGAGCAAGTGGAGTGTGGGCGAAACGGCGCCGACGCTGCTGGGGCAGGGGGAGGATCCGCGGACGGACGCGACGTACTTTATCGTGTCAGAGGTAGTGCCGGAAGCGTATCGGGCGGCGATGGAGGCGTACGAGGCCAAGCGGGCAGCAGGTAAGTGGGGGAGGGTGCATGCACTGTTCAAGCGCAAGGGGGGCAAGACGTTTGATCCTGCCTTGACTGCGCAGGGCGGGGAAACGGGCAGCATCGCCTCCTCGTCGCGCAAGTTTGCTGCGTGGGGCGGGTCGGCAGCGGGGAGTGTGTTTGGGAGGAAGAAGGTGGCGCCGTCAATCGGGACCGACTTTGACGACCCGGATGACCCTTTCCGCCCCGGTCGCGGCGGCACTACACGACACACCCTCGCCGCCACCACCTACGATCGTCCGGAGGAGGAGGTGGAAGAGCTGAGTGCGCCCGTGGTCGGGATGGGGAACGAGATGCCCGCCGCACCTCCGCCTCTTGCCCGCTCTACTTCCTGGAGCGGCCACTCCCGCCCCGCGGCCTCGCCTCTCGGTACCCCAGCCGCACGTTCTCCCGCTTCGGTCCAGCTCGGGCGCGGCGGCCAGCTGCCTCTGCGCGGAGCAAGCGAAGGCCGCGCCGCCTCGGCCGACTCGGGCAAACTGTATACCTCCACCCCTCCTACGCCCCACCCAGACCCCAAGGAAGATCGCTTGTCCCAGTCCCTGTCTCTGTCCCGCCCTGACTCGCGCGCCTCCCCCGCCTCCAAAACCTCCCACCTCCGCCACCCTGCCCCTTGACGGAGGAGTCGGCCCAGTCTCTGTCCCGCACCCCGTCCCGCACCTCGCACCCATCTCGTACTTCCCCTTCTCGTCCCACCTTTCGCCCTGCCTCCCGCCCACCCTCTTCCCCCAGGGTCCTTTGCCCCCCAGCGAAACTAGCGTCCCGCCTGTCCCGCCCGTACCTAGCTTGCCTGCCCCCGGAGCGTCGGGGCCCGGTGACGACTGTACCTTGGGCCCCGCTCCTGTTCCCGCCGCTACCCCTACTCCCCCCCCACCCCGTCCCGCGCGCCTGCTCCCTCCCCTGCCCCCGCCCCCCCCCGGCTAGCTGGGACTTGCACGGGGGCGGTGCCTCGAGCTCTTCCTTGGTTTCGGGGCGGTTCGCCACTCCTCAAGACCTGTCCCCCGCCTCGTCCGATTCGGTCCACAGCTGGGCCGACGCGTAGGAACCTGATCTGCTCTCCTCCCTTTTTCTACCCCTCTGCCTTCCTGTACCTCTCCCTTCCTGCGCCTCTCTCACCCTCGCCCCCTCCCTCGGCTTCCGCCTCCCCTTTTCCCTCTTTCTTCTCATTGGCTTGTCTTTTCTCTCTTTGTTGACTGAGTTCCCTGCCCTCTCTTACAACGCTCTCTCCCTCGTGCTTTTTGCTCTCGGAGCCACCGGCTCATCCATCATCCTTCCCTCCCTCCCTCCCCCTCCTTCCCTCTCCCTCCTGTTGCCTCCGTTTGGTCCGGACCAGTATACCGCCACGCGTGCGTGGAACCCACCACTCGTTCTTGCTATGGAACCGATCTGCACGTCCTTCTCTCAGAGCTCCGATCTCGCATCTCACGGGCCACCCGCCAGTGGCAGCTGGCCGCGCGCAGGAGGTAGCAAGCCAGGGTTATCAGTTACTAGCCTGCTTTATCGATCATCGATCATCCATCTGCGGGGCCAGCAGTGCACCAGGTTACGTCAGCCCCTTTCGCACCAGGCCAGCCAACGTCCGCTGCTGGCCTTCACTGCGGCCTAGTGCCCTGATCTCAGTGTGCTGGCAGCTCCCCCGTCACGTGGTTGGGCAGCGCAGGCACGGGACCTGTCACGTGGCTTCCGCACGGGACCAGTCACGTGGTGCGGGCACGGGACGAGTCACGTGCTGGGTGTCCCCGTGCGCCCTGGGCTTAGGCCTTAGGGTCCGCAGGCTTTTCTGGCGTGCTGTGCTGCCACCACGTTGCTCCTGCGCGTCCACGCCCCGCCCACGCCCAGCCTCCGCCATGACATCGCCCGCGCGCCCCCGGCTCCGCCCCCGGCCCGCCACTTGCATCCGACTCCGTGTCCCACGCGCTCCCGCCCCCGCCTCCCGCCACCGACTCTGACCGCGCCGCGGTGCCAGCGCCAGAGTCCACCACGGCTCCCCCCCCCGCCTCCCGCCCCGGTTCCTGCTCCGGCCCCTGCCCCTGCCTCCGCACCTGACTTTGCCCCGGGCATCCATCCTGCCTCCGCTCCAGCCTCTGCCCCCGCGCCCCCACTGGTTCCAGCCCTCGATGTGCCTGCTGGCCCCGACTCGAGCTGGGCCGACACGACACTCGCCCAGGTGGTGAACAAATCCGAGTACTCGCATCGACGCATCAGTCACGTACGTACCGGTACCTCTTTCCTTTGCCTGACCCAAGCTCACGCGTTTTCCTACAGAAAGAAGTCGAGCGTCGCCGTCGCCAGACGATCAACAATGGCATTGACGCCTTGGCCAAGATCGTGCCCGGGTGTGGTGTGGCGGGGAGACGGAGTATGGGCCAGAACGACGGACGACAGTGGTGAACAAGGGCTTGGTGCTGAGCCGGCGGTAGACTACATCAAACAACTCAAATCCAACGAGGCGGCCAACATTGAAAAGTGGACGGTGGAAAAACTGTTGATGGACCAAGCCTTGTCCGATGCCGGCGCGCAAACCCACGCGTTGTCCATGGAACTGGATCGCATCCACGTTGTCGCCCACAACCTCGGCTTCTCTCATCTTCTGGACCCTCGAGCCGACTCAGCCTCCCTCGTCCTCCCGGACCATCTGCGCCAAGGGGCGTCGGAACCGACGGGGGAACCCGCCCGCAAACGGAGGCGGCACCGGCAGCTACTACGCCCGCCGTCCCCCCCGCGCCCGATGCGACACCCGTCAACGTGGTGGACCCGCGCAAGCGCGCCGCCTCCACAAGCGAGGACGTAGCGCCAAACAAGCGAACCAAAGAATAGCCACTACCCTCCTGAACTGCTACTCTTATAGCCACTCGCCCCACCGTTTTTTTTGCTGTCCTAGGCGTTCTGCCTGTTGTGCGTTGAATATACATTGCCTCCAATGAATCTGAATCGGTCCCATGCAAGGCGGGATGCGCGCGCGAGGGCTGGGGCTCGTGATGCTGCGCGTCGGCGAGCGGACGCACAGGCCGTAGCGCGTCAGGCGGGACGGGGCTTTAGTTAGGTTTGGCTTGATATCCAGCGCGTTACGCGTGGTGCGCCGAACGGCAAGTGGCTGGGGCGTGTCGGTGGGTCGGGTGATCGTCACCGCATCATCGGTGAGGCGAGGAGTAGTACCAGCGCAAATTTTGGATCTAACAGGGCAAAGAACACGAGCGCTCCCCATCCCGGGCGGATAGCTCAGTTGGTAGAGCGCACGCTTTGCATTATCACTGTGCGTTGCGTGAGGTCTGGGGTTCGATTCCCTATTCGTCCAGATCTTTTTGCTCTCGGCTTGTGGCTGCGCCTTGCCGTGCACAGACCATCGATCCAAGTGGGAGATCCGTCTGGCCTGAGGCCTGAGGGCGGGATACCAAGCCGACTCAGCGCACAGGTAGCAACGTGTCCGTCAGAGATCTGGGTAGGGGCACCATTCGGAGCCGGGATTGCCAGTTCCACATTACTAACTACGCATCTCAGTATTCTCAATCGCCGTTCCACAATTGGGATTCTGAGATCTGAGAGTCAGATCTGAGCGAGCCTCTTGCGCCCCGCCTATCACACCCCTTCGCTCTCTGCCCGTCGCGACGCCTCTCCCCGCCATGCGATTGGCATTGCCACGTGCGTACGTCCCCACCGCCGCATCCACTTCGCGCCTGGGACGACTGTACTCCACCACCGCCCGCGCCCGGGCGGACGAAGCGGCGGCGCAGCTTGTAGCGCAATTGGATGGGACCAAGGTGGTGCGCGAACGAATCGAAGCGACGCAGCTGCTCCATCTGCGCCAGCTGGTGGGGGCCATGGTACCGCTCCCTGTCTCTTCCGACGCGTGGAATGGGGAACAGATACCGCCTGTGGGCACGGCCCTGGTACCCGGCGAACACTTCTGCTTCTTTCTGCCGCGCACGCCCACCGCTCAGCTCGGACCCGATGGCAGCGACATCTTCACCACGGTGTTCCCCCGCCGCCGCTGGGCCGGAGGCGAAATGACGTTCCACCACCCCCCCTGCGTGTGGGGGAGGAGGTGGAGGAACGGACGTGGGTAGAGAGTGTGGTACCCAAGACGGGCAAGAGCGGGGAGATGCTGGTGTTGCGTCTGGGCAAGGAGCTGTGGACCGAAGCTGGAGTGGCAGTGACCGAACGACGAAGCTGGGTCTTCTTACCGCCATTTACGGGGTCGGTAGAAGAGCCCACTGTACGCCAACCGGATGTGGTCGGGGCAGGCCAGGAGGCAGCGGTGGAACTGGAACTGAATTTGCCTCACCTCTTTCGATACTCGGCGCTGACGTACAATGCACATCGAATCCATTACGACGCGAAATGGTGCCGTGAAGTGGAAGGGGTACGAGCACCGGTTGTGCACGGTCCCCTGCAGATCGCCCTCCTGCTTCGGTTAGCGTCTCGTCAGGAGGCAGTGGCGGGCATCGAATACCGTGCGTTGCGCCCCATCTGCATCGGAGAACGATTTGCGCTCCGTCAGCAGGGAGGAACGTTGGTCGTGTCGCATGGGCAGGAGGACGCGATGCGCGCTACACTCGTCCCGGCTACGAAGGAAGGTTGAGGGGGAGAAGAAGTGGTGCTCGCCGCCACGCCGCCACGAGAGAGAGGTTACCCAGCGAGGAGTATTAGGATCGCAAACCCTCTCCCTCAAACACATTCTTCCATGCCGATCGCACCCTTCGCCCTTCCTCCATCTGTCGCGTCCAATCCCGTGAGTACTGAATGTGCATGCTACACATGGCGTATGCTTCCCGCGCCAACTCATCCGCCCACGCACGAGTCCTCGCTCGCTGCTGGTGCCGCCCGAGGCCTGAGCATCGAATACCTGATGATGTAGCCTGGGTGAGCTGCCGCCACTCGTTCGTACATTGGGAAGCATAAAGAGTAGGGATTGCGCTCGGGCTCGCTGCGTTTACTGGCAATCATCTCGATAATCCACAGCAAGTTTCGAGCCACAAAACGCTACACAGACGTTACTAGTACTAGCTACTGTTTGTATGTGCGATGAAGACCAGCCACTGCACAGGGGATGGCCCATGCAGGCCACATCGAGATAGGCGACCCAGTCCACATTGCATTGTTCCGGAAGCTGCTCCTCTTGGCTGCGGAGCGAAGGTAAAGATAAAACGCGACTGCCTTTCCTATATATGAGTGCTGTGCTGTGCGGTGCTCGATGCTCGATGCTGGATACCAGGTATGCTTATAACTCCGCTTGGAACGTAAACCGAGTACAGCCCCCCCCCCTGGCAGGCGCGCCCAGGCCAAGCAGCATGAGTAGGAGGAACGCCACGTACTTATAGGCCTATAGCATCTGCCTTCCTTTTCCTCTCCTCTCTGCCCTCTTCCTTTCGAGTGGATAGATGACAGAGGAGCACTATGGAGCCACCAGGAAGACGCCGCGTCCGCGTCCTCTCCCCTCCACCCCAAACCCCTTCGCCTGACCCTCTTCCTCCACACTCCCACCCCGCACCCATCTAGTTCCCCCACCTCCTCCAGCACATGGCACATCCGATGCTACCCCTGCCCATGCAACACACACACACCCCTCCCGGTCCCGAGCTGCGTCATGCTCCCTCCACGTGGTCCCGTGCCCCCATCCCCCAGACTTTCCGTGACGAGCTGGCCAGGTCTCTTTCCGTCCACTCCATCTCATCAGCGGTTCTCTCCAGACATCCCAGAAAGAGTGCAGATATCACCATTCGCCCATGCGCCCGCACCCACACCCATACCCACTGCCCCGACACCTTCCATACCCGGACGGGCTATGCCTCTGCACTCTCTTCGCCTACCGTTTCCCGACACACCAACCAGGCCTCCCTTGTGTGCAGCCAGACGCTTCCCTTTACTCCGGGTACCCGTTGTCACAGTCGGGGCTAAGGCGAGGGAGACCAGGATCGGACTAGGCCAGGGGTGTAGCAATCGTTCGTGGGGAAGAAGCAAGAACAGAGGACATGGTGCGAAGTGGAAGGAACAGGAAGGAGCGAGACGCTCGACGACGAAGAAATTGGAAATGGGAGCGAGATCAGCCAAACTATGACATTGCCCCCTTTCAGACCTCATCTCCCGGGCGGCGACGAAGGCGAGAGAGGGCGAGTCGGCGGGCATGGGAGACAGGCTTATCGGGGTAGAGGGCGTGGAAACGAACCACTGGCTCGGCGTCATGAGACATGTCCGCAGCGGGTACCCACTCCCTCTCGTGGACAGGATAGCCCCGGAAGTGAACAAAGTACTCAATGCGGCCTCCACGACCCTTGCGGCGAGAGTCGAGGACATGCTCGACCTCGTGATGAACCGCACCATCATCAGCAAACTCGGGGAGAGGAGGCGGGGGCTCGATCAAGCGGGCAGGGACCACGTCACCAGGGGTGTAGGCTCGCAAGCGGGACACATGGAACACGTCATGGAGGTGTAGGTAGTCGGGGAGGCGGACCTGGTACGCGGCGCGGCCCACGGCGCGGACAATGGGAAAGGGGCCGAGGTAGCGATAGTCCAGGCCGTCAGAAGGCCGCTGGCTGGACACATACCCGTCCCGACGGACCAAAACAGGCTGGCCGGCAGTGAAGGAAGCCGCCTCGGTGCGCTGCTGATCGGCATAATGCTTGTAGCGTTCTTGGGCCGCGGCGAGCGTGCGGCGGGCCACCGCCTGGGCCGAACGCAAATCCTCCAGATATGACGCAGCATCGGGCACGGGCGAAGTGGAGGGCTCCAACTCCCCCCGGGGGAGTAACCATAGGTGAGGACAAAGGGGGACTGGTGGGTGCTCGAGTGGGAGGACGAGTTGTAGGCGAATTCGGCCGTGGGGAGGAGATCGAACCAGTTGGACTGCTGCTCGTCGAGGTAGCAGCGGAGGTACTGTTCGAGGATCTGGTTGAGTCGCTCAGTCTGGCCGTCCGTCTGGGGGTGGTACGCGGTGCTGAGGCTCGACTTGATGCCCAAGTCGGCACACAAGGCTTGCCAGAAGTGGCTTGTGAAGGTCGGTCCCCGATCACTCACCAGATCCCGGGGAAGGCCATGGTAGCGAAAGACCTGGTGTACAAACTGGCGTGCGAGCTGGGGCGCAGTGTCCGTCGTGTGGGCGGGAATGAAGTGACCCATTTTGGTAAAACGATCCACCACCACCAGAATCGCGTCGTAACCATTGGATCGGGGAAGCTGGGTAATGTGGTCCATCGTCAAGTGGGTCCACGGGCCTTGGGGAGGGGAAAGGGGCTGAAGGAGTCCAGCGGGTTGGTGGCGAGGCGCTTTGGTCCGTTGACAGCGGTCGCACGAGCGCACGTAGGCCCACACGTCGGCTGACAGGCGGGGCCACCAATATTGAGCGCGGACACGGGCCAACGTCTTGTCGCGCCCTTCATGGCCCGCCAATGCCGAGTCGTGGGCTTGGTGGAGAATGGCAGCGCGGATCGGCGGGTCGCTGGGACGTATACCTGGTTTCCGTGCCGCAAAAGGCCGTCGCGGACCGTCAAAGCATGGCGGGGTGGGCGTGGAGCCGTAGCAAGGGACCAACGAGGGTCACGAGGCAGGAGTTGGCGGATGCGCTGTCGAATCTCGTCGGCAGACACTCGCCCCACCACCGGTGTATCGGGGTCCGCCGCCATGAGCTCGAGGGCGGCGGCAGAACGTTCGGACATGGGCTCCACCAGTACTTGAGGTGCCGCGTCAGCGGGCCGGGGCCCCTCAGCGAGGTCGGGACGGCGCGACAACCCGTCAGCCGCACCATTCTTCTGCCCGGCACGGTACACCATAGCAAGGCGGTAGGGGGACAGGGTCTGGCGCCATCGGCCCTGGCGGCGGTTCAACAGGCGGGGACGGCGGAACGTAGCAATGGCCTCGTGGTCCGTAAGCACTTGGACAGTCTCAACACTTTCGACGTAATGGCGCCACACCTCCACGGCGGCCACGATGGCCAGCACCTCCTTTTCGGACGTAGTATAGTTCAGCTCGGCCGCGGTGAACTTGCGAGAATGGAAGGCGACCGGCCGCCAACGACCGTGAACATCCTGCTGGGCGAGCACCGCACCAAGCGCCGCGTCCGACGCGTCAGTCTGCGAGGCGAAGGGGGCGAGTGGGATCAAAGTGGCAGAGGAGGTGGGGCGAGGCAAAGACGCGCTTGAGCTCGGCAAACGCCTCTTCGCAGGCTGGGGTCCAAAAAACGCTGGTCCTTGCGTGTCAGGTCGGACAGAGGGGCTGAGATACGGGCAAAAGAACGGACGAAGTGACGGTAGTAGTTGGCGAAGCCGAGGAAGACTTGGACTTGGCGAGGGGTTCTGGGTGTTGGCCACGACCGAATCGACTCAACCTTGGACGGGTCCATCCCGATCCCGTCAGGCGAAACGACGTAGCCCAGGTACTCGGTGCGGCGTGTGTGGAACTGACACTTGTCGGGGTTGAGGTAGAACTTGGCCAGCTGCAGACGCCGGAGGACCTCGGCAACGTGGCGCTCGTGCTCCATCTCATTAGTCGAAAAGATGAGGATGTCGTCGAGGTATGCCAATACCGAGACGTCGAGGAGGTCACGGAGGAGGTCGTTCATCACAGCTTGGAAGGTGGCAGGGGCGTTGCAAAGGCCAAACGGCATAACAAGGGATTCAAAGTGTCCGTACCGAGTGCGGAAGGCAGTCTTACTCTCGTCGCCTTCTCTCACCCGCAACAAGTTATACGCCCCACGGAGGTCAAGCTTGGTGAAGATGCGGGCCCCCGAGAGGCGGTCCAACGAGTCACTAATCAGAGGCAGAGCCAACCGGTTCTTGATCGTAACCGAGTTGAGCGCACGATAGTCCACGCACAGGCGCAACGAGCCGTCCTTCTTTTTGACAAACAGGACGCCCGCGCCGAAGGGAGACTTGGATGGACGGATGAACCCTGCAGCCAGGTTCTCCTTGAGCCACTGGGACAAGGCCTGCATTTCGCCCGTCGACAAGGGGTAGAGGCGAGTGAAGGTGGGGGCGGCGCCGGGGACAAGGTCGATGGCGTGATCGGCGGCACGATGGGCGGGGAGCGTCTTAGCCCCTGACTTGGAAAAGGCGCTAAGGAAGGAGTGGTAGCGGGGAGGGACTGTCTGGCGGACGTGCTCGAGGTACTCGGGTGTGTCACACTCGTCGGGAAACATTGGCTCGGGACCGCCAGCGACCGCGACGGACGAGACGGCCAACTCGGGCTCAGGGGGAAATGCGACGTTTACCATGGCCTCGGGTTCCTTGACCACCTCGAGCTCAAACTGCTCCAGAGAGAGAATGTCAATAGGCGGTCCAGACCGAGAAGGCAAGGAGGGACCCGGGCCAGAGGGCGCCGAGGAGGGGGTGTGGGGAAGAGGCTGCGTACCGCGCGACGGGGGGTGGGACGAAGTGGGTAAGAGAGGGGAGGAGGGGACGGGCTGGGAGGGAACCGAGGAGGGAAAAGGAATCGAGTTGACAGAGGGGGGCGAGATGGGGTTAGATGGGGAGGTGGACTTGGGCCGGGGCCCGGGCGAGTGCTGGTGCTGGTGCGTAGTCTTGGTCTTGGGCTGGTCTTGGTGCTGGGGCTGGTCTTGGTGCTTGGTCTGGTCTTGGTGCTTGGGCTGGTCTTGGTGCTTGGGCTGGTCTTGGGGCTTGGGTGGGGGTTGGGGCTGAGGCCGGGGTACAGTCGTGGAAGGCATATGGTGATCACGGCACTGCACCTTATCAAAGTAAAGGGTGTGCGAGGGGTAGTCGGTGCTGGGGTTGTGAGTCTCAAGGAAAGGGAGGCCGAGGATGAGGGGGTGATGGAGGGAAGTGAGGAAGAACTCCTCAGTTGAGACATGGGAGCCGATCACGACAGGCGCCTTCACCGCTTGGGTCACCAGACCCGAGGAAATGGGACGCCCGTCTACCACCCTGACGACCACAGGCGACGGCAGCGTGCGAGGAACCAGGCCATGCTGGCGGGCAAAACCATGGTCCATGAAAATACTGTTCGCACCAGAGTCGACCAAGGCGGTGACCGGGATCGGGGAAAAGGGAGACGGAGACGAGGGGCCAGGATGCAGATGGGCGAGTACCGTGAAAGACCGAGAGGAGGGGGGACAGGGCCCCACTGCCGCCTCAGACAGAATCAGCGGCGGGGCCGAGGAGGCGGCGGGGAGACCTGGACGTGGGGCACTCGGCAATGAGGTGGTCACGGGAACCGCAGTAGAAGCACGCACCTTGAGCGCGGCGCTCGGTGCGCCGTGCCGCCGCTTCGGCGGTGGCGGTGGCTGCGCTGAGGTCCATGGGCTCGGCTTCGGGCGACGAGGGCCGAAACCAATGATTGCCGCCCGATCCCGGGGAGGTTGCGGTACCATGAGCGCCCAACGATTGCGATTGGTCGATGTCAATGGCCGCTGTGCGCAGTTGTTCGAAACTGATCCGTCCAAAGTGAGCCGACTCGCCGCGGGAGGCGATTGCGTCACGCACCCGCGGCTTCAAGCCGTACAGAAAGTGATAGTAGCGGTCCTCATCCGACGCGTTGGGGTTCCAGCGACGCAGCAGAACCGTGAACGTAGCGGCAGATCCCGTCTGCCGAAGACGACCAAACTCCTCAAACGCCTTCAGCGCCGGGTTGCGCTCGCCCCACTGCTCCAGGAAAGCTGCGCGAAACGCAGGCCAAGACCGGAGGGCGGGTGTGGTGCGCGCCTCCAGGGGAAGGGCCACCTCCGAACCGAACTGCTCGACCCAAGTGAGGGCCTCCCCCTGCAGCAGGCCCATGAAGCGGTCGATCCATGCCGCCGCGCCCAGATGCGTGAGGGCGACGCGCGCGTAAATCTCGAAGGAGGTGACGACGTGCTGGGCCTGGACCCGGTCCCGAGAGTTGGGATTCGCACCAGACGACGGGCGGAAACGAACGGGCTCGAACATCTTCGGCTCTTCCGACACCTTGTTCGGGATGGCGGTCAGATCACCATAAGGCCCAGGGGCGGGAGCGGGGGCGGGGCCCGAGGACACCACGCCAGTTTGAGCCTCCCGTACCGAGGCGGCCAACCGGGCCTCTTCCGCGGCGAGCGCCGCCTCCTCCCGCCGCTGACGGAGGCGGTGCTCACGGCGCTTCGCCTCTTGCTCATCCTCGAAAGCGCGGCGCTGGTCCTCCTGGGCTGCAAGGTAGGCCTGGTGTTCCCGGGCCTCCGTCAACAGAAGCTGGCGCATTCTGCGGGCCTCATCGACCCGGCGCTGAGCGGCCTCGAGGTCCAGGCCGGACAGGTCGGAGGCAGGCAATGTATACCCCGGGGGCGCGGGCGCAACAGACGGAGCTGCATGGGGGGGTTCAGAGGGGCCAGCCGGGTGGAACCACTCCGGGCCATCGTCGTCGAACGGAGCGTCAGAGGGGGGGTCGGACGGGGGTCGGATCGGGCCGCGCCGCGCGATGGGGTGCGGCGCGCTAGGGTTACTGGGGTCATGGGGGTTGTCGTGGATCGAGGACATCTCTGGTCGGGCTCGCCTGTTGACGGTTAGACGAACGATAATGTCACAGTCGGGGCTAAGGCGAGGGAGACCAGGATCGGACTAGGCCAAGGGGTGTAGCAATCGTTCGTGGGGAAGAAGCAAGAACAGAGGACATGGTGCGAAGTGGAAGGAACAGGGAAGGAGCGAGACGCTCGAGACGAAGAAATTGGAAATGGGAGCGAGATCAGCCAAACTATGACACCCGTCGTCCTTGGCCAACAGCAGGCACCTCTCAATTCGCCCCTCCCTTGCACCAGTCCTCGGTTAGGCACCGCATTCACACCTTGCGTAAGCATTCGGTGGACTCACGGCGGCCTGTTTCTTGGAGCCCGTCATCTCTTCCCTCCCCAGCGCCACCCCCTGTTCCCCCGGACAGGCCAGCAGGAGGGAAGGCTCGCTTCGGGTCGATGAGCACTCCATTGCCTCCGCACACGACGGCTATCAATCCACCTCATGTTTCGGGGGGAGCAGAGAGCTTGTCATGCTTGCGAGCACCGTCTCTCCCCCGATGTTACTCCAACGGCAACGGTCCTACCGTGCGAGGGACTACCGATGGACAACTTTGCCGAGGCGTTGGAACACGTACGTCGAACCGTGCCGGAAGGCTATTGGTCTGCGGCGGCTCACCTGGGTGAGAGTGTGATACGCATGAACGACGATCTGAAGCAGATTCGGGACGACATGGTAGCGTGGGGGGGAACCCGACCACGGTTCCTCTGTATTGACTCGAGGGAACTTGCCTGGCCCGTATGATCGACAAGCTAGTCGAGAAACTAATGCATGTGCTGGGCCTGAGTCCCGTCTGCTCACTTTGGCTACGGACCTGGCTCGTCTCGTCGAATGGAGCATGGACCAAGCGCGTCTCGTGACTGAGACGTTGCTCCTGCTCGTTCCTCCCACTGCAACGCCCTCTTCGTCCCTTTCGTCCTCTGCCATGAGTTCGGGCATGTTAACGTCCGGCTCGGCTTCAGGTTTGTTGGAACGGTCGACACTACTGGTACCCTCATCCACACCTTCTGCAATGGTACCAGAGTCCAGAACCAGAGGATGTCCAACAGCACCTGAAAGACACTCTTTTACCACCCCTCCTTCTGACCATCATCTCCTCCCGTCCTTCGCGGTTCACTCGCCCCCATTACCTTCTCGGCTGCAACCTTCCCGCCCCACGCTGCGCCACTCGATTCGCACCGAAAGTACGTGGCGCACACGTCTTCACCTTCGGCAACAACGTACCCCCACCACCCTGCCCCTTGGCACGCCCCCACCCGCGGCACACCTCCGGCATATCTCGCGCCCAAACACCCGTCTCACCACTCCTGTCCACCGCGAGAGGATGGCGACTTGGGATTGGGGACGTAAAGAGGATGAGGATGCGGGAAGGCACTACACAGGGTGGATGTGGTACATGTGAACAAACGGTATGTGAAAAAGAGGTAGATCAATCGATGGTATTCCAGTGCTTGTGGACCGGAGGGGAGAGCGATATGTCTTGAGCTGAAGGTTCTGTGGCTCTTCGATCACCGTCCCTCCAGTAGTCGAGCGATATGTATACTATGTGGGGCATCAGGTTACGATACTCCAATGCCTCTGGACTTCACCTCAGAATTTCCAATTCATTCTTGGGCGAGATCATCTCTCTCGCATATTTTCCTCTTTTTTGGCCATGTTAATTGTGTCCCGTTCAGATAGATTTGTGGGTACAATCCTTTACCTTCACAAGGAGTGTCCTCACGCCTTACTGGTTGGGCTTTCCATCTACCACTCCGTAGTCATAGAGGAGAGACAGCATTGCCATTGGCCAATCGGCCAACCTTGGATCGGGATATTATTCCCCTTGTAGGCGGGCCAACATGGCCCGTTTGCATCCTTGGGAATAGTAGTTATCAGGGGGCCGGGTGTGGAACTCGATCACGACTACTAGGGCCTCATCCCCCCTGTCGTTTTGACAGGTACCAATTGCTCTCCGACTCAGGGAAACCGACGAAGGAGCCAATGTACTGGAACTGGCGAAGGTAGCAAGGGGCCGAGGATCCGCTTCACCAATCAGTGCTCCTCGTCCCGGAGGCGGCTTATTCGGGCTGGTACCGCATTGAAACGGTACGGGCAGGAACGTTGACCACCGGATGGAACTTGATTGAGGGGGGGGGGGAAGAAGATCAACCACAAAGGCCCCCTTGTGCAACACCGTCTTGATTTTGAATGGCTCACAAGTACCTGCGCTTCAACGATCCACTTGGCCAAATCGACGGCACCCTCTCTTAATCGACCAGTACCCAATCTCGCACGGTCAGCTCCAGCGCCTCACTCCGCAGCCGATGAGCGGCATGATAGCGCTTCCAAATGTCCTTGGCCGCATCAGTTGCTTAAGCCCGAGCCAATTGATGTTCTTCCTCTGACCCACCCGACCGCCCGGTCACCTGGTTTGAGCGGCTGAAACCTATGCATGATGTACAACGGAGACAATTCTGGTGAGGCTGACTGGCAGGCAGTGTCGAGCGCACAGGCAGCTGATGGCCGCTATTCGGCCCAATCCGACATTATATGGTTACCGAAAAGGCGCAGATACAGTATCCACTGAGATTCCCTTGCTTTAAACTGTTGAGTGTGACGTCACCTGCGGCCCAGCCCACTGTTCAGACTCCGGTTTATTTCGGAGCAGATCTTCCCGAGGCTTCTGCCCCCAGTAATTCATTCCTTAGTCAACCATCTCCCTTCTCACCGGTAGCAGACCGCTGGGCAGATCTCCTCCGACATAAACACATTACCAAAGGGCCTAAGGTGAGCCGGTCCCTTTTTTCATTCTCCTTCTTCGCGCCATCGTCATTTTGGACAATCATTGGACGTCGGTGCACAGTTCCGGCTGTTGAAGTGTAACAACCAGATCGACGGACTAGATTTACTTCTTAATCTCCCGCCATTTTTGTTTTGTCCATCGGGCTTTGTCAGTAGAGAACATTCCTAACCAGAATACGAATTCTAAGGCCAAATGTGGAGGTAACAAGCTGCAGCCGAAGCCACTTCACAATTGATGGGCAACAATGGGAGGCCCACATCGGATGCATTTAAGATCAGTAGTGTATAGGTCAGGTGGCACCGCCCAGGAGACTAATTTGATGTAATCTTAGGAGTCAGACCAACTCTCGTGAGAATTGCGAAGGGGGATCGTTGGCACAACGTAGCCCATCCTTCCGTTCTCTCCCATGGCAGTAGATAAACTACCAATTCTGTTCCAATACGATTCTGCGGCACGGAAATGCCGCAGAAGTCATGTAAATAATTATAACCCTTGCCAAATTGCGGTACATGCAATGCCCACTCGAAGATCACTCACTTGAAGCCAGTCGATTGTGGTGGACTTTGACTTTTGAATTCGTGGCACCATTGGTCGGTCATCAACAATCCAGACAGGAAAGTTCCATTGGATCATTATGTACGTTTCGGAAATCACAACAGTTTAAAAGAGGGGGAATGTACATTCAGGTTACCTACTCGGCAGTTGCAGTCAGATTTATTTGCTATCTACGAGGACTGCCGGTTTAAAGGAGGTGCAGGAGTATTATTTTTTTTGACAGAGCACCGATTAGACCCAAAAATGCCTCGGTCACATTCGCTGGCTATCCATCAATGAATTAAAATTCGAATGGGGTTTCCACTACAGCACGTTTTTCGTTACTGTCAGTACATGCGCCTTCATCGAATGATGTATGTAAATTCACTTCAGAGTATCAAAGTTGTAATAAAGTTGACGCTTGGAGCCATCTATGCGGGAAAGAAAAGTTTCTATGTCTGAAGTATTGGCCTCGCTACTACCACAGGATGTGGGCACTAAACGTCGAATTGGACTAAGGCGCCTCTCCCACTAATCATCCAGAAGACTGGTGCGAGCTCGGAAGGAATAAAAACTCATACCGGTCTTGAAATTGACAGAGGTGAGGCCTAGCGTTGAAGTTGAGGCCCCCTGTACTAAAATCACTTTTGGTGCTTGCGGTGTGTTTGCGATGTGGCATGAAATTTGATTGGTATTGATACAAACCGGAGCACTTCTAAGAATTTTGCTTCCCAGAGGACCGTCAATGGCAAGGAATACTTCCAAGAGTCCCGAATATATTTGCTAACTGGAAAGACGAATAAATATTGAACTTGCCTACCCACTCTAGCTCATGAATACCGAGATGAATGCGAGTTCATGGCAGGTTACATCATGAGAGACACCCATTTCATCACAACTGGGTCGCGACTCTAGTACGCATTGAATGTCAGACATGTGCCAGGAGAACGCAGCCAATCAGCTAGAGTCTTAGATCGTACAAAATGATTCTCTAAGTGCAAACTGTAGCTCTCAAATCAACGTGATCTACACAAAGATGTGGTACAATCGAGACACAGAACTAATTCAATTGTCTTCCTCCTATTATTCAGGTTGTCATGGCCCAGCATGGCCATTGGAATTGTCAGGTGCGTGACACCGTAACCGACATTCAATGACACTAACAGCACAATGCTATGGCCAAGTCTAGATGACTGTGGCTTTATTCGTTGGTCATCATTCCCTCGTCCGGTAAGGGTTTACACTTATTATCAATGGCTCCAGATACAAAACATCAGGTAGTACGTTCGTGTTGAGCCCAAAGACAAGAACAGATGTCACGCATGGTGCCCCAGTGCATGTAGCAGGTGTTCTGTTTCCGGTCGACCCAAAATTGCAGTAATAAACAAGAGGAAAGCAACGGAGTGATTCGACCACGAGGGAAGGTGTACGACAATGTCTCATCCGGAGGCTGTCACCCCATTCATGAAGTGATAAAGAGAATGTTACCTGCATTTTGCCGCGAGGCCAAGTATCATACCACGTAATGACTGACTATCCACGTGTTTTGAAGAAGCCATTACATGTTCACCCGGCGAGATGATGCATGAGAATCCCCGTGACAAGTAACACACATCCGACTGCATGCGAAACAGAACAACAAGCAAGATTGCCCCCTCGAAACAACACAGCCGCTACTTTCTAAAGACAAGTTTGCGATGTTGCAAGATAGGTCATGATTTTTTTTATAGATTGTGGGATGGTACGCCTAGAGGGTTCCCCCACGGTCCTCGTATGATCATGATCACGACGCTCACTTAGCCGAGCGGAAGAGTTGTTCCGACAGGCTGCGCACGCTCGCTACATCTGCCTACTCTGTCTCCTGTCTCATTCACTTCAGATGTTGCATGAATGTGGTTGACCATTTTGCCTGCACGTATTCGCTCATGATGCAGCCGATTCACAGGATTTGCAGTGTTTCCCAATTTATACGCTAAGAAGTAGTCAAGACAGGTGTTAGCGACGTTCTATGGTATATCGGTCCATTGTATATTACGGGTGTGTACAGCTCGTTAGGTAATTAAAATCGAGCCACGAGGCAAGCTATAAGAAAAAGAAATTCCGTTGCAGTGGGAACAGCCCATAACCGCGAGGCACAGGAATGTTTTCACAAGATCTGATGGAGCTAGTCACATCAGCAATGTAAGGGCCATGGCTTTTACGTCTGCATACTACTCATGCATGCAGAGTGTATAGCCGCAAGTGGAACATTGCCATAATAGAGCGGGCATTGGCACCAGGATCAACTTACTGAACTGGGTGGGCATACACCTTTTTGGAATGTGATCAATTGGGCTCATAGATGTAGTTCTTGTCGGTGATGTGGATGGAAATTGTGCGTGCTTTGGAGAAAATTCAACTACTAAGGAGTCGACTTGGCATTAGCATGCCAATGGAAACCGAGTCAGTGTGCCTATCAAACGCTAAATCGAGAGCCTGACACGAGGAGAAGCTGATGAACGAACGCAGGAGTGGCGCCCAAAAGGCGCGTGCATGGCTCTGGAAAGTGCCAAACACAACCGATGGGATTGGAGCTGGATGCGGCAATTCAAACAACATATCTGCGTTACTACTCTCAATGTTGACGAGGGTGAGAGAAGCGTGCTATAGGCGCTTGGAAGTGGACGACATGAGAAGCCCGACCATGGTTAGTTATTTTAGAGTTTTGGTAGTAAAGAGGTTAGTAACTTTCAAGCAGGTGCACAGCAGATGGTGTTGTCAGTGAGACCTATACCCGGTGCCATAGTGAACACTTGAAGTTCACTTCGACGAAAATGCCAGTTTTGTAATAGCTGCCACTCGTGACGCGCATGGCAGTAGATCTCAAAGAAGAATGCCAGTCCGCCTCCCGCCCGCCCTCCGAAAAAAAGGAAACCGGCTTCAGGTGGCCATGGCCATGTTTCTAACCCCACTCTCACTCTCCTGTAACGGTTTCCTTTTATAGATCGACTAATAGCCGGTATGCTCTCGATTGACTGGGGGGGGGGGGTTCGTTCGTCTCCTTCGTCAATGCACAAAGCAGTGGGGACTAACTAAAGGGAACACCTCTTCTTACGAGCGTGTCCTTCTCTCTTCGCCCTTTTGTCTTTCAGCTACCCATTTTGCTCAGCTCCCAGACTACCAGCCTTTCCGTGCTCACTGGTTTTTCAGCGTCCAGTCTCACTCATTGGGTGATCCCCGAGGTGGGGCCGGCCCCTGTTGTTTAAGGGCAGTGCAAGCTCTTGGACGGCCAACGGAGCCACGTACGGTAGTATGTTCGACTTCAGAACCTGGTCCATCAATAACCGAGTGCGTGTAGAAGGGATGGAGAGACCCATTAATTTAAGTAGCTGTCTACTGCAAAGGCTGCTTCATTTAGGGACTTCCCACGGATGGAGCAGCATGCGCAGGTCGCGAAGACCCGTTGAATGAGACCAGGTATGCTGCGGTAACTTGGCTAACTTGGCTGCTTGTTGGTTACCACCGTGGTGGGTGGGCGTGGGGGCCAACGGAGAGTCGTTAGCGTCGCCCATCTCGGGGGCGACTGCGTTGGACGCAATGACACGTGTTTGGCAGCTGAACATGGTGTAGTAGGGGGGGCTAGAGGGGCGGAGAGATGTGCCAAACGAAAATGGGGTCTGGTTGGGCTGAAAGCCGGAAGGTTGAGTGGAATCAAACTTAACAGATGAAGAGGGGGGTAAGGATGAGGATCATATTCATCGAGGAGAAATGAGGCGAGGTAATGATCTGTACATTGGAGAAGATAACATGAGAGCTGAGTCACACGAAGAAAGAAAAGGGGAATAGGCAAAGGGGAAATAGGGTCTACAACAAATCAGGGTTCTTTCTGCAAAAAGCTGGTGACTATGCATATGACCAGGTGAGTCTGATCCCGACACTCATCGACGCCGTAGCAGTATAGACAAAAACAGACGGAGGAGTCTTAAAGGCGACGGAGTCAAGAAAGGTGTAAAGGGAGAATGTGGAAGGGCCGGTGAACCGGGTGCCAGACAAGTCCAGGTGTAATTGAGGAGAAGTTGTGGTCTTGGTAAGCACCAGGATGGTCGATCACATACCCAGCAGTGGACACAAGAAGGGGCCACAGATGTAGAGGAATTTGCCCATCAACACGCCAGGCCGTGCCATGGTAACCAATGTCCGATTCAAGCGCTCAGCTTTCCCATTTGCCTCGGGAGTGTAGGGAGGACTGACCTCATGAACAATACCCCGCCGAGCAAGTACTCGCTCTGACGCGCTGCTGACATATTGGGACCCATTGTCCGTACGGAAAAACTTGACTTCCTTGCCCTGCTGCGTCTTGACCATGGCCATGAATGCATCAATCAACTCCGCAAGGCCTGCTGTGCGCCAATGTGTACACCCAACACTTGTTGGAGAAATCATCGAGCATTGTCACCACAAACCTCGCCTTCCCCACTCCACTGGGGAGGGGTCTAACAATGTCTGAGTGAATGCGCCAGCCCGGCTCGCTCGCGGCAGAATCATGCACACGGTAGCTTGGTTGCCTTTGCTGCCATGCACGCATCGCACGACTCGACAGTAGCTGTGCGCGCCGGCAAGTTGTACACCGCCCGAGCCAACTCCATCGCTTTCTGCCCAGGGTGGCCCAAGCGCTTGTGCCACAGGTCATCGGTTCCGGCACCAGCCGCAAACGTGACGAGGGCCTTTTCCTCGTCAAACGGCTACAGGACCAGAACTCCGTGGTCAAGGCACGCCCGCATCGCAAACTCAGCTCCCGCTCCAGGTGGGCACAACACGATCGTGGTACTTTTGCTGATCATGCGCCAACCTTCACGAAGGAGGCAGCCAAATGTCACCAGATTGACCTTAGATGACATGCCTGGGACCCAGAGAACCTTGTTCAAAACCAACGTGGTTGACCCTACTTTGATATTGATCCGACCTTGGCCCGCCGCTCGAAGTGGGTCTCCTCCAACAGGGTACACTGTCACCCCGTTGGGCCCATATCTTTAATCAGGGTGCGATCACTTGTCATGTGGAATGTGGCTCCGCTATCCAACAGAAACGGCACAGCATGGTCCACGGCCTCCCCGCCCTCATTCACCTTGACATGGGCACAGAACGCTTCTGTGTGGGAGGTAACGCCACGTTGTGCAACAGCGTGACCAATCTCATTGGCCAGGAGGCCACCCTCATTGGTGACCATGGGACCACCCTCAGCGGTGGCCATGCTACCATCACTGGCAGCCACAATGTCGACCTTCCCCTCGGCTAGGGGGACCACATTCTCCTGATTATTCTGCACCCCAATAGCAACGTGGGCATACGAACGGAGGACAGGATCTTCCATCGCCAACGCAGCAAACACCGACGCCATCGGTGTCGCAGAACCCTCGTCCGACTCGGCTGGAGCACGCTGGGGACAGGCCCGAGCAAGATGCGTGCTCTTGCCGCACACATAGCAAGACCGCTTATGCTTACTGCTGGACGCCTTCCCGACGATCTGGCCGGGGCAGCCAACATCTTGGCAACGTTCTTCTCTTCCTCAAGGCGTTCATTACGCTTGAGCAAATTCTCGTGAATCAGCAGCCCCGATATGGCTTCTTGCCGCGTCAGAGTTGCTTCACGCCGACGGCAGGAACTGACCACTTCGATATACTCGCCTGGCAGACCGTTCCACACCAAAGAGAAGTACAAAATCTTGTCCGTGTCGTATTCCGCAGTCTTCAGCTGCCCGACGTAGGAGTCAAGACGGTCGATGTACTCATTGATCGACTCAGTTGACTCCTTGCGAATGGCCAACATCTCCGCCATCAGCTGGAACACATTGGCCTTGGCAGTACCGCAAAACTTTTCGCGCAGCTTGCATAAACAATATGCGGATACTCCATAGACTCAATGAGCGTGTTCTGCAAGTGAGGGCTCAAAGATTCCATGATGATATTGGCAACCGGGGTCCGCTTCTCACCATATCGTCGGCGAAACTTTCTTTGGGAGACTCGAGCAAATAACCAAGGCCCCGAGGCATGAGAAAGAGCTTGAGGCGCGCTTCCCACACAGGGAAATCCGTCCCATCCTTGAGGATCGGGAGCTTAGTCTTGATCTTGAGTTCTTCAGACATGTCGTTGGCGAAAGAGGGATAAGCAATGGGCTTCACAACCTATTGTGCAGCTAAGTGGGGATGGAGGTGGTAAAGTCATAACATCATTTCACTGCATAGCCCACAAGAGCTATGCTCCCATTCGCAAGAAGGAAAAAGAAGAAAGATAAGAAACTACTGCTGCAGTGCCACTGGTCGCATGTCGCCAGTATAGCGCGCAATTCATCCACACAACACCGTGGACGGGCCTCTCACATGCCCACTACCACTGGAGGAGGGGCGGGCACGCTGGCCCAGACCAATCGCGGGACTGTACAGGAACAAACGGATGAACCTCTCCCCAATTACAAAAAGCAGCAGTCTCATACTGTATTCTTCCTCAATGGGAACAGTGCAGTTGGCGGGGTCAGTGAGATCGGGGGAAGTATAGAGCGCCCGCTGACATATCGATCCTCTTCCTAGCATCTATGGCATCTATGATTGCAGCCGCTTCCAAGACCACGTTGGCATCCTCGGCATCTGTGGAGCGGTGCTGCTCTTGGCTGAAATTCTTGACCTCTTCTCTATCCATGGTCGAACAAGGGCCATTGCCATGAGCGGAGCGCGAACATAGGAGGCCAGGCGTGCTGAAGTCGTCAGGCAACACTACGGACGGAAGACCGACGGTGGAGTGGATGGGGCCAGGTCACGTGCGCTTGCCGAGCGCCGTGTGGGTTGGCAGGTCGCCTAAGACGATCTGTGTTGGATGCGCTCGGAACGGAGGCCGGTGGCAAGTCATGTGACTCGCTGCGCTCGTCGCTGGGTAGTCACTAACCCGACCCATGCGTGATCCACGCGGCAATGGCTGATCGCGGATCGCGTGGCCGGCAGCCGGCGGGCACAGGGGCAGTGCCGCGGCCTGACTGCGCCCGTGCGGGGGCGCGGCGCGGGGCGAGTGGGCGGGTGGTTCTGGTGCGCTAGGGTTGCGCCCTGCCGCGGCCGGGCGGCGGCAGGTGGGGCAAGCGAGAGCGGCACGGGGGCAGTGGCGGGCGCGCACCCCCTGGCGGCGGCAAGGAACTTTTTTTTGGTTGCGTGCTTGGTTGCGTTGTGCTGCCACTCGTCTTCTCAGCCTCAGCTCAGCTCAGCCGGAGCTCCTCCAGTCTGCGTCTGCGTCTGCGTTGCTGTCTCCACTGCCATCGCCTCCGCCTCCGCCACACCCACCACCACACCCACCACCACAAGCACCACCACCACCACAACCCCCCCCCCCCCACCATGGCCAACGCGTCTGTGTCGTCCGTGCGCGACGCCCCCAGCATGCCGTCGGCTGCGTCCTCCGTACGTCCTGCGTCTCCCCCTGCCCCCCCCCCGCTCCCCTGCTCCCCGTAACAACACGCCACCTTGTCAGGCTGAAGCCAGAGCAGCGGTGACTTCACCAGCGCCCATACCCACGCTGCACCGAGCACCGCGCGCTGAGCGTTGAGCTTGTGGACGCCCGCATTTGCATTGGCGCACCCCTCGCTCACACTCGCCCTCTTGTTCTCTTGTTTGCCTCTCCAGCCCTGTCCGCCGTCGCTCCGTCCCTACTCGGATCGCCCTGCTCCGCTGCCCGTGCCAGCGCCGCGCTACGTTGCCCCCAGCCGCAGGGAAAGCCTTGGCACCGCACGCCGTCGATCGGCCGCCACCATGGCCGCCAGTGCCGGCGGCACTGCTCACTGGGGCCGAAGACCATCCTGGACCCCCGCCGGCCCTGAGCAGTTCAGCCGTTCGCTCAGCGCCTTGGCCCACCAGCTTGCTCCCGCGCCCAGCGCAGCGGCAACATCAGCCTCCGCCACTGCCGCTGCACGTACGGAACCATCAGCGCCGTATCACTCGGGCGGGGGCCACACCCACTTTGGTGCCGAGTGCGTTCCCTCGTCGTTGGACGCCAAACTGGTGGATGTGCCTCCTTCGGCGGCTGCGTTGGCTCAGCTGCGTGCGCAGGCGGAAGAACAGGAGGATGCGCCGCGCTCGGTTCCCCGAAGCACGCCGAGCAAGGATGGCAAGGAAGGCACGTTGCATCGGTGCGAGTCGTGTGCCAAGGTGTATCGCCACCCGTCCTGTCTGATCAAACATCGTTGGGTACGTTGCGCCTGTTCCCCTATCCCAGGTCGGTTTTACTTGGGTTGATCGATGCTAACCTCGTCTTTACTTGCGAAGGAGCACACGGTGTACTGGAAAGAAGCATCCAAGTTCCTCTTGTCTAAGCACCAGCAAGTCCAATTGCTGGAAGCTGCTGCGATTTTAGTTGGGATGGACACGCATGCCACCAGTTTGCCCGAAGAGAAGGCGCTTTGGCCCGCTGCTGTTTCGCCCCTCGCTCGGGTCTCCTTGGCAGCGATACATTCAACTTTGATCGTCTGATGGATGCACGTGCCCGTCGCGCTTCCGCCTCCGCGCGGGGAGGGTCCGTAGCTGGTTCGTTGGGAGCCAGCACGGGCCCCGTGGGCTCCCTGAGCTCCTTGGGCCCCATGGGCGCTGTACCCGACAGCACGCCGACAGGACGGTGTCCGAGTGGAGATTCGCTGGCTACCGTTGTCGTATCTGCTGCGCGGGAGAGCAACAAAAAGGTGGAGGAGAAGGAAGAGGAAGAGGAAGAGGAAGAGGAGGATGAGGTACTGCCTGATGCGGCGGAAGACCATGTGTTTGGCGACTTGGTCATGGACGAGTAGATTGACGTTGACGCACTTTCTCCTCCCTCTTTGGGACAGAAGAGAATGCATATATATCTAGTACCTCGGCTTCAGCCGAAGGCCCAACGCAAGCCTTGCCCAGCCCACTCTCCTAACCAGGTCGACCCAGCTTGAGGGAGCAAGAGACACACCCCACTCTATGTAGATTGAGCTGGGGCACACCATTGGATCATTGGACTTAGGCCCTGATACGATCGTGGCCCCAGCGCAGAGATGTGGGCGTATACTTGATGAGGCTTGTTAAACATTTCCCCATGTGTGGATGGACCGGCCCGCGGCGAAGCTGGTGAAGCTATTGTTTCAACGCGGGAGAGACTCGCACTAGTACGTCCCAAAAGGCCAACACCGCGATGCATCTTTGCCCACCTATATGGTTGTCTTGGGAACCGACTTTCGGCCTCACCGTTACACCGCCTAGAACACGGGAATGAATTCCGGCCCGGGACTCTCCTCTGTTGACGCAATGGAAAAAATTGCCCCGGGGGGCCAGGCCAGGGGGTGGGAGATGGATGAGGGGAAAGAGGGGAAGAGGGGAAAGAGGTTCCCCCGTGTTAGTAGTGGTCCTAGGCGGACGGTGGGACAGACGATGAACCAGTCGATCACGTCACGTGCGGCTGCGTCCGGAACTGCCGTGGTCATCCATCCGTGCCGTCATGTATCCGTCACTGGTCATCGAGGGTCTATCCGACGGCTGTCTGTCCACCGGCCTTCAAGCTTCACCTGCCGCCACCGCTGTCGCCTACACGCCCAGACAGAACACAATGGCACACTTCCTTCCTCTCCTCCTCCTCCTCCTCCTCCTTCCTCCTCCTCCTCCTCCTCTTTCTCGTCCTCCTCCTGCTCATCTTCCTCCGCACCACCACCACCACCACCACCTCTCGGCTCCTCTTGCCCGCCTCTCCATGCCCCGCCTCGCCCCCAGCAAAGCTAAGACGGCCAAGATGCCGAGCTGGCGCTGGCATGCCATCCGTCGCATCCTCTTGCTTGCTTCATTACCCATGCATATCACCGCCCATTCCCCACCCCAACCCAGCAGCCCCCGCTACTTGTCTGGTACGCCCCTCTCCCACTGGAGTACATCGAGGTCGACAGACGAAAACAATGGCTGATCCTCATCGGCTCTCCCCGCAGATCTCCGGGTGGATGCACTGAAACGTGCCGAGCTGCTCCAATCGGCTCAAACGGAGCACCACTCGTCCGACTGCTACTACCACACCTCCACCTTCATCAGGACGCACCTGCACTCCCATGTCACCTCCGACGTGCCAGGCGATTGGGCATTGGGGGCGAGCAAACAAGCCACGCGTCTGGACCGGATGCGAGCCAGTGTGTTGAGCTAGCGCGGTGCGAGATCGAATTGGCCGGCCTGTCTACCCCAGCCGAATGCCAAGACCTCCCGCTTCTCCCTGATCCCAGTACACATCCTGACCAGGACCGAACCGGTTCTTATCCGCGCCTCCTCCGGCGTTGCATAGAGTACGTACGTGTTCACCTACATTTTCTTCTTTGGCCCCTGACCCCCGCTCCTTCTGCACCTTTAGATCCCTTTCCCGCTCTCCCCAACTCTGGACATCCTATGTTACGGCCAGCCGTGACTTTGACGTGCATTGCATCCAACTTCGTCAGGCGCAAGGGGTGGACCAAGCGCGGGATACGTGGCGCACCGCGTTGGAGGAACAAGCGCAGCTAATCCACGTTGTGCAACAAGGCCTGGAACGATGGAATGCGGTGTACGCCGTCCAAACGGACCAACTGCATGAACTGGCTGCCGCGCTGCAACAGGACCTGGACGCCCTTCGGGCCGAGCATGCCAATCTATCCCGCCAGACGCAACATGCCGTCGAGGAACAGCTTGCGTCGCTTACCGACAGATCGGACCAAGCTCATCAGCACGTACTGGTAGCGATGGAAGAGCGCTCGCGAGCGTTGGATACCGACCTTCACATTTTTTTGGCTGAGCAGGCGGAGACCCTGCAAACCCAGTTGGATTCGCTGTTGCGCACCACCATCCACGCGTTGGACCGAGAAGTGACCAATCTGTTGCACCCGGTGCAGGAGGAAGTGGGCGGGCTATCCAAGGAGATGCATACGCTCAAGTTGAGCGCAATGGAAGTGGGCACAGACCTGCTGAGCGCGCGCCACGGCTTGCGCGCCCTAGACACCCATCTGGATTCCTTGCACAGTCACATTGACCTTGTTTTGGCGGATTGGACGCGGATTGCCGAGCAGACAACACTGGCGGTAGAAGGGAGCGAACGGATGACCCAGTCGTTGGTCCAGCTGGACCAGATGACCCAACGCAAGACGGCTTCGATGGCTGCACTGCTCGATCGAGCATTCGGGTCCCGGGCAGTGGTGCTCGAGTCGGCGGTACGTTTCACGCTCCTCTATGCCCCCGAGGTGATCAAGTCCCTGTTGGTCCCTCTGGTGGCGATGAGCGTGCGGGGAACGTGGTCGTTGGGTGCGCTCGTCATGTGCGCTCTGGGTCACGGTATGGTGGTCCTGTTGCGATGGTCACGCGGGGGGAGGGTGGTATAGGATCCGGCGCGAGCGGGGTCTCATGCTTGCTTCCCTTGCTTCCCAAACTCGCCTTGATCCGCCACCTCCTTCTCCCGTCCCATCTTCCGTTCCTTCGATCTCAGAACAAGCTCTCTTCGCCCCCCCCGTTCCCTCGCCAATTGAATCCGAATTGGACAATGTGCACCTTGGGCCAACCGATGCTTGCCCACCCGTCTTTCCCTATCCCCTCCCCTGTTCTTCTCATCCAGGGTGGGGGCGCTCAAGTTCTCTTCGCCCAGCTGCACAGCGTGCTAGCACGCCTTCCAACCTATTTCCGAACCGATTCGACGACGCAGGGGCTGTCGTGCCCAAACCCCCATGTGCACCCCGATCGACCTTGAGTTTGAGGTTGACGCCAGGGCCCCAAGTCTGGGCCAACCGACGTGAACCAGTGGAATGGGGCGAGGCGGCAAGGGAAGGAGAGGCGGTAGGGTGGCCTGTCGCCAGTGCGCAGGGGTCGGACGCAGTGGATCCGGTGGAAGCCTGGCGATCCACCGTGGCTTCGTCCCAGGATGCGCCGACGGAGCTGTCTGAAGCCTACGAAGTGGAGATTCTTGTCTAAATATCGGTTGGTTTGGGCAAGTAAGTCTGTCCCCCCCTCCCCTCCCCTCTTACATTCACATGGCCATGACCATGAACCTCAAGATATCCATCCGTGGCTTTTGTTTGCTTGTTCTTTTGGTTGGCCAGTTTCAAGGATTCCAATGTGCACTTCACATGCTTGCCTGCATCGATTTTGATCGCCATCTCAGCTCTGTGGATCGGATTGTATACCGTTTTTACCGTCCCCCTGCTTTGAATATAGAATCCAACTCTTTGTTCATGCCATTTCGCGCTGGAGAACATCCATGGAGTCATCGACATAACTTCATCTCTGTCCGGAAGATCGTAAGAACGGGTTTGGGGCCCTCGAGGTCGGAAAGATAAACAAAAATGATGCTGGAAGCAGGGGTCTGGGATAGAAGGGCGGGGTTCGAGCGAGGCGTCCGTGCTGTGTGAGGATGCGGGGAAACAGTGCCAGGCGCCTCAGAAGTGTGGAGGATGGCGGGAGGGAACAGCCACTCTCTTCTGATTGAGAGTCATAGGGCCAGCTAGTCATATTAGATCCTCGGTGGATCTTGTGGTATCCGCTGTTGGTCACCTCGATCACCCCTGCGGAGAGTCATATACTGCCACGGAGTCGCACAGCGTAACACTACTACCGCCAACCGCTCAAGCCGCTGGCAAGTTCGAAGAAATCCAACGGAGATAAATTTCATCTCGGTTGGATGTGCTGGATCCGCTCCAATCCGTTCGCCTCCCTCGCCTTCGCCTTCGCCTCCGCTATTCCCCGACCACCACCTCTGCCACCGACGATGCTCCTTCTTCGTCCTCTGCACGCCGCCACGCGGTCCTTCAGCACCTCTGCCCTGCGCAGCTCCGACAAGGCCAGCCGGTTTGTCCGCCCCGTGGCCAAGGAGATGCTGCCCAAGGGCTACGCCGTGTCTGCCACCTACGCCGGCATCAAGGCTGCCATCTCGCCCAAGCTTACCGCGCCCTCTGCTGCGGCCAGCACGCCCAAGCCCGATCTGGCCTTGGTCGTGTCTGCCTACCCTGCCTCGGTCGCAGGCACGTTTACCCAGAACGTGTTCCAAGCTGCGCCGGTGCAGTTTGATGCGGCGCTGCTGAGCCAGGGGGTGCAAGCGCGTGCGGTGCTGGTCAACTCGGGGTGTGCGAATGCTGTGAGGGCGAGCAAGGGCTTGCAGATGTCAAGACGTTAACGGAGCAAGTCAGTACGCTTCTCGCGCCGGCCAAAGGGCTGGGCAAAGCACCGTCCACGCCCGAGGCCGCGACGCTGATGATGTCGACCGGTGTGATTGGGGTCCCCTTGCCGCTAGGCACGATCCAGCGTGCGCTACCGCACTTGGCTTCGGGTATGGTCTTGCGTAACGATCCCGAAGCCTGGGACGAGACCAGTCGTGCGTTCATGACGACCGACACGTTCCCCAAGCTGCGTGCGCGTACGTTCCAAGTTGGTGGCCAGACCTGTCGTTTGGTCGGGATCTCCAAGGGCGCCGGCATGATCCATCCGAGGATGGGCGCACCAACGTCGTTGCATGCCACATTACTTTCGCTTGTAGCGACCGATGCGCCTGTGGCGCCTGAAGCGCTGCAGACGGCGCTCAACCACGCTGTCAGTCGTTCGTTCAACTCCATCTCGGTCGACGGCGACATGAGCACCAACGATACTGTTCTTGCCTTGGCCAATGGGGCTGTGGATCGTTCCGCGCCGCTTTTGACAGAAGGTGATGCGGACTTTGCCACGTTCCAACACCACCTTACTTCGCTCTGCCTTGAACTTGCTCATCTTCTCGTCCGCGACGGCGAGGGCGCTACCAAGTTTGTCCAGGTGAGCGTGACGGGGGCTCCGACTAGGGACCAAGCTCACGCCGTTGCTCTTCCATTTCCACCTCGGCGCTGGTCAAGACGGCGTTGCATGGTTCGGATGCGAATTGGGGGCGCATCCTCTGTGCGGCAGGGTACGCACCTTTGCCCCCTTTACGCCGAAGGGGGAACGTGTGCAAGCGGGCCAAGCGCCCTGGCGCATCAACCCGGCCAAGGTCAGTGTCACCTTCTCCCTCCGCCCGGGGTGGAGGCAGCGGCGCCGCTACCCGTGCTCAAAGATGGGGTACCGCAGGCGGTGGATGAGCAGGCAGCAGCAGAGTTGTTGGCCCATGAAGATATTGTCATCCGGGTCGACCTGCAAGAAGGAGAGGCCAGTGCGGACTTTTGGACGTGCGACTTGAGCAAGGAGTATGTGGCGATCAATGGCGACTACCGTTCCTGAAGTGCAGGCCTCCGTCTGAGGGGCCTGCGGCCTGAGGCCTGATCGATGATCCCAGATCGTTCTAGCTTTCTGGCTTTCTGGTTCCATCAAACTGAACCCATGTCTACTGCCTACCCCCACCACTGCCGCTACGAGCCAACCCATAAACCCACTGTACACAGAGATCCACCAGTGAATATAAGGATCCGCGAGGCTCAACGCAACGCATCCGAAACAGCCCCGATGAGCAGAAAGAGAAGTAAAAATGGCAAGGGAGGGGGGGTGGGGGGGGGGGGGAAAGCGCTTAACGCGAACCTAGGCGAGCTCGACCAATATCCAAATCCGAAGGCAGATCATCCGAAAGGTCCGACTTGAAAAGGCCAAGCGGCATAAGCGGGGATTGAAGTGCAGCCCTCTGTCCTTCCCTTCCCCCTCCTGGCCGAAGATCCGTGATGGGCGTCATGCCCACCGTTTGTCTCGGGCGGCACGAGCGCGTGCAGAGACGATTCGGTCCCAGTTCACTGCACTTTCCCGAGGCGCATCTGCCGTCGCGCCTCGCCACATCCAATCGGGCAACTGACGCGCCGCCTGCGTCGCAATCCAGTTCCCCCCTTCTCGGATGCTGGGCGTAGCGGAAGGACCGCTGGTTCCAGAGGTCCGCAGTGAGTAAGGGTAGGATTCGGGCGCCGAAGTACGCGCCCGACCGACCCGTTCTGCCCACCCAGACGGGGGAGACTCGGCCACAGTGTCCCCTAAGCCCTGGCCCACCGAACGATTTCGTTCCCGCTCCGAGATGGATGGGGTGCGTGTGTGCCGAGCGAGAGAGGCGGTAGATGCCCGTGCAGAATGGACAGAGGGTGTGGCCACCCGGTTCGATCGCGACCCATCCCGGTCGGAATAGAGGGAAAGGGTGCGCCCTCGTGCCGAGTGGAGAGGCATGGAAGGTGAGCGGGCCCGTACGCGGCGGGCAGAGGTAGAATGATAGCTTCTCAAACTGCTAAAGGAGGAAGATTTGTTGTGCCCACGCGAACGGGCCGATATGGGATGCGGGTGCGGATGGGGGTGCCGCCCCAGGTCCAGGTCCAGGTCCAGGTCCAGGTCCAAGTCCAGGTCCCTCGTCCCGTCCTCCTCCCATGCTTCCGACAGGACCTGGGACCCATGCTCCCATCCGATCCCAAAAGAGGCACGTTGCAGGCGTGCCGAGGGGGTCCAGGAATAGCTCATTTTGGAGCAGGTGGAAGGCCGAGCGGTGGAACTAGAATCGTTGCTTTGTTCGCTCCTGGGCCGGGGGGATCTAGACCGGCGTCGCCGGGAACTGGACGAAAAACGGAACAGGGGGCCGTTGATTCGCTCGTGATCCCTTGCCTGCCTCTCGCGGTCCAACAAGGACCCACGAATGGCGCGGTCAATCGAAGATGTGTCGGTTGCAGATGTGGCGACAGTCGGTGGGGGGAGCAGGTCTCTGCTTCGGCCCACCTCAGCGGTTGGGGGAAGCCAGGCCAGGCCTGGCACAGGCGTATCTTCCCGCACTCGGGTGCGTGAACGCGGTAGGAGTGCAGGCTGGGGCCGTGGGGTCAAACTTTGGGAATCGCGCTGACGCGAGTGGGCGCGGTCGCGCTCGACGGCTTGCACCACATCGTGGATGAGGCGGAGGGCGTTTAGCCGTCCGGGCGGGGTGGGCGACCTAGTTGGTCCCACCGTCTCGGCCAAGGCAGATGGGGACGGTATCTGGCTGGGGCGCAGGCGCAGGCGCAGGCGTGGGGATGGACGTCGGGGTGGCTAGGCCGCTCGAGGGCCGGCGCCAGGGCTGCGCGCCGGGCGGGAGGGTGCGGTGGAGGGTGCGCGGGTTGAAGGTCTGCTGGCGTCCCTGGTCGGGGCCGCAGAGCCAGCACACGCGGTAGACGCCTTCGTCGGCCAGCTCGCCGAGCGTGGAGGCGCGGGCGTTCTTGGTGGCGTAGACGGAGCAGTACGCGTCGCCGCGCTCCAGCGCCGCGCGCGCGGGCGCGAGGAGGAGGTGCTCCATCTGCCGCACCGCCGCGCGCTCGGCGGGCATCGGCGCGTACACGCCCGACGCGTCCGACGCGTCGTCGGCCATGGCGTGTGGGGGGGTTATCGACAACCCAAAGCTGGCCGTCTGGCGGCAGTGCACCCTGGCACGCGTGTGCCGCCGCCTGCGCGCTGTGACGTCATGATGCTCGGCCATGCAGCGCACACACACGCACCCGCCGCACCACGCCAGTGCCCATGCGGCGCACCCCGCCCGCCCGCACGGCGGCAGCGTCGCGCCGCCGCCTGGGCCACCGCGCCTTCCGCCCAGCCGCGGAACGGCGCTCCCAGCCTCGCTCGGCTGCCCACCCGCGCCCCGCCACGACAAGGAGAAAGCCAGCCCACCTACCTACACCCCAGCGCATCTACGCGCCCCCCACCTACACCATGGCCGCCGTCGAGGACGACGCGCCGCCGCTCTCCCAGACGGCGCAGAGGATGCTCGACGCGCTCCAGAGCGACTCGTCGCCGTCCCCTCGCCCCCCGCCTCCCCCGCTCTCCTACCCCACTCCGCCCTGCGCTCCGACCCGACACAGCGGCAGCAGCCACCGCGACCCCCTCTGCGACCACGACAGCGACGACCCTTCCTCGCCCCGCCTCGCTATCCCATGCATCCCAGCCCCTCCCCATCACCGGCGCACGCCGACGAGCCCGCGGACCCTTCGCCCGTGTCTGAGCCGGCGACACCGGCCGCCAAACGCCGCAAACTGCCTCCGCCCAACCCCCGACGAGCCAAAGGCAAGACGCGCCCCCCACTCACCCAGTCCCGCCCCCCTCATGCCAGCCTCTCGCCTGTCTCCTCTCACCCGACCAAGATACCAGCGGCGCAGCGCCCGATCCCAAGCCCTGCGCCAAGCTCAAGTTGGTTCCCAAATATGCCTTTGACGAAGCCCGCCTGGAGGAGGTCATGGCCGACTATGGCGGAGTCAAGGGACTGGAGGAGTTGGCGCTCAAAAGCCAATCCGAACGTAAGACCTTGGTGTGCGTCCTTCTCCCTCTTTCTGCTTGACTCTCTTCCGGTTCCCGTTTCCCGTTTCATTTTTCCCTTTATCCCTGCCCCCGTTTTTTCCCTTTCTTTCCATCCCTGCTCTAGTGCCTCGTGCTCACCTGCTTCGGCTACAGGAAGCATGCGCGTCAACAGCGCCGCTTGCCCCAAGACGCAAGCAAGTTGAAAGTCTGTCCGTTTTGCCAGGAGCCCCTGCCACGAAAACCGACCGCTGTGCTGATCGCGCTGCTCACGCCTTTGCTTGCTGCTTGTGCCAATGGCACAGTAGGGGACCAAGCGCGTGTGGAATGCTGTGTCCGGCACCGCGTCGAGCGAGACAACATTGGTGCCCGCTGCGCGGCGACGTGGGTGGCCAAGTGCGGTGGACCCGGCAGCGCTGGTGAGGCGGTTGACTTCTCCAGCCATCTGGGCCGAGATCCTGCGCTCGGCGCTGCACCCAGAGCAGCACAGCTTTCTCTTCCCCATTGTGCGTGCTCGTCTGGCAAATAAAGAAGAGGACGTGCTGGGGCGTTGAATCGGATGACGACCGAGCAGGCTGGGTACATGGGGGAGGTGGGGTGGAATGCGATCTATCAACTGTTGATGCGTCACCTGCACAACCTCGCTGATCCCCGCAAAAATATTTCTCTCCTCACTGGGATGGTCCTTCGGCGCGGACCTTGCGCTGCGCATCGCGCCCCTGAGCCCGGGAGAACTGATCACGTCGGTTCTGGTTCCCGAGGCGGTGGACCGGTTGATCCAACTGGACCTGTTGGAAGGCGAGTGAAGCGGCGGCGTACCCCTCCACCCGCCGCCCGCTCTGTCCGACGAGGCACGAGGAACCGTGCCTTGGCCCGTACGCCTGAGCCTGAACCCGAGGAGAAGAGCCCACGCCAGGCCCTGAGGCCGAGACTACACTGTCTCCAGTACCTCTCTCCCTCCGCTGACGGACGCAGCTGGGGAACCGCTGTCTGCGGAAGCGGTGAAAGAGGCTTGGTCTGCACTCTACCAAGCCGAGCAGCAGGGCAAATCACCCTCCTCCAAGCGGATATGATTCGGCTCCAGTCATCAGTTTATGGAGCATCCATGTTCCCCATGCCCAACTCGTGACTTGCATGCGCACGCTTGCTTGCTTGTCCATTGATTGCAATGAAAACAGAATAAACCTAAACTCACCTATGCTTCCTGATAATGTTTCTCTCCGAACTGGTACGGGAGACAGAGACATGAGATACGTCCAGGTCCTCCGTCGGCTGCGTTTTCCGGTCAGGAGGAGTAGAAGCTCCGGGAGAGGGTGGGCACCGCAGGTATTTGGGTGTGCCACGCCAATCGACGAGAATGCTGCGCAGTACGTAATCCCAGCCACCTGGCTGTCCAGCAGAATCGGGGTCCCAAGGCCAGTAATTAATAACTCATCTCCTCTCTCCTCTCTTCCTCCTTCTCTTCCTCCTCCTCCTCCTCCACTCCCTCCCTGACCAGCATGCTCGCGCCGCGCTCCGCCATCCGCAGTCTCGCCTGCAGGCCCCTCGCTATCCGCTGCCTCTCCACGACCGCTGTGCCTCCCCCCACGATCCAAACCGTCGCACTGGACTACGAGCACTTCCCCGTCCCTCCCCTTGCCCGCGCGGTCCATCACCCCCATCCCCACCACCCCCCGCACCCCGAGAGCAGCGGACCGCAAGCCGCGCGCGCGCCCATGTCCAGGCCGTCGTCATTGCCCATGGTCTGTTTGGGTCGAAGCAGAACTGGCGCAGCATCGCCCGCAGGATGGCCCAACGGTGGCGCGTCGACATCTACACCCTCGACTGCGCAACCACGGTGACAGTCCCCATTGGCAGGGATGAGCTATGCAGCGATGGCGGCGGATGTGATCCGTTTCTCCGCACCCCAAGTGCTGCGCGATGTGCTGGGTGGGACACTCGATGGGCGGCAAGACGATGTTGGCAACCGCGTTGGATCCGACTGTGCGCCCGCTGCGCTAGCTGGTGTGGTGAGCTTGATATGTCTCCTGCACGAGGTGCTCTCAGCACCGAATTTGACGTACGTCCCTGATCCAACCGCACCATACTCCCTTTCCTCCCCGTGCTTTCCCCCGCTGACTTGTCAATGCAGGCCTACTGAACGCCATGATCGAGATTGAGGCGGCGAAGGTCAAGACGCGCAAGAAGCCGATCAGATGTTGGCCCGGATCGAGTCGTCGTTGAGCGTGCGTCAGTTCCTGCTGACCAACCTGGAGAGGAAGGAGGGCGACGTTTTGGTCGTTCCGCATCCCGTTGGGGATTCTCAAGGATAGCATTGGGCAACTGGGAGATTTCCCCTACGCGCCAGGGGAGAGGACGTACGATGGCCGGGCTCTGTTCATCAAAGGGGCGAAGAGCAAGTATTTCATCCGATCTCTCTATCACGCCAGGGCGAGATTCGAGTTGGAGAGCTGACACGAAAGGAACGACAGGTACATCAACCATAAGAAAAATCCCTGTGGCCAATGCGCTGTTTCCCACCCACACCCATGTTACTCTGGATACGGGGCATTGGGTCCAGGCTGAAAGACCGCATGCAGTAATTGACGCGATTGAACAATTTATGGCCGCCGGTTCCAGAGCCCCAATGGCATCCCAATGCAGCGCTGGCCTCACAAGTACGCTACCTTAAACGTTGCAAGGACCCATTGGCATTGCATCGTGGTGGCGCCCACCCCCGTTTCCCGATACTTGACACCAAGCTCAACCAGAGCGCAGAACTCGCATTATTAATCAATCAATGTATTCCACCATCCACCAGTATGCCGCACCACACACCACAACACCACCACGCTTGTGCAAGCAAGCAAGATACTCGCTCGATCAGCACCCCTTTTAATCATGCACCAAGGGACTACATTGCGATCGATGTATCCATATGCACTTTGTACGTCGAGAATGCAAGATCAATACGACTGAAGAGGCGGTTGGAACTAAGGCAAATCAGGACCTATGTGGCAGAGAACGAAACAGATGAAGGGAGAAAAAGAAACATCAATCAGATGCACGAGGGCATCATCTAAGGAGAAAGAAAGGAAGAAAGGAAGAAGAGGGAAAGGCTAGAGACGTGGGGGAACCAGTGGCCATGACAAAAGAGGAGGTGAGGGGGGGGGGGCAATAATTGGGAGGAAACGAAAGTGGATGAGAGAGGATGGGAGAAAGGAGAGTGAGCTTCTCACCGGAGCAAAAATGAAGGTGGGGCGAAGCAAGTGGACAAAGGAGAGGAGAGGTGAAAAGGGAAGATGCGCTTAGCAGTCGTCCGAGCCTTCGCCTTCGCCGCTCCCGCCCCAGCTACCGTCGCCATGGCCGTTCCAACCCCAGCTGCCATCGCCGTGGCTGCTGCCGCCCCAGCTGCCATGACCGTGGCTACTGCCGCCCCAGCTGCCGTCGCCATGGCCACCCCAGCCCCAGCTGCCGTCACCATGGCCACTTCCACCCCAGCTGCCATGACCGTGGCTGCTGCCGCCCCAGCTGCCGGCGGCGTGGCCGTTCCAACCCGAGCTGCCATCGCCATGACCGTTCCAGCCCCAGCTGCCGTCGCCATGCCCGTTCCAGCCCCAGCTGCCATCGCCATGACCGTTCCAGCTAGAACTGCCACCGCTGTGACCGTTCCAGCCCCAGCTGCCGTCGCCGTGGCCACCCCAGCCCCAGCTGCCATCACCATGACCGTTCCAGCTACCAGCACTGTGGCTGTGGCCGTTCCAGCCCCAGCTACCGTCGCCATGACCGTTCCAGCCCCAGCTGCCGTCGCCATGCCCGTTCCAGCCCCAGCTGCCGTCGCCGTGACCATTCCAGCTAGAACTGCCACCGCCATGGCCGTTCCAGCTGCCGGCACCGTGACCGCCACCTGAAGCGCTGGCGCCACCAGACTTGGAAACGCCGCCGCTGGCACCGCCGTGGCCCGAGGCGCTAGCGCCACCCGACTTGGAAACGCTCCACGACTTGGAAGCACCGCCATTGCCACTGCCGTTGTCGCTGCCGCTGCCGTGGCCGTGACCGGTCGCACCACCAGACTTGGAGGCGCTCCACGACTTGGAGGCACCACCATGGCCACTCTCATTGCCGCTGCCGCTGCCGTTGCCACTGCCGCTGCCGCTGCCGCTGCCATGACCATGACCGCTGGCTCCGCCGGATTGAGAAGCACTCCAGGACTTCGAGGCGCCCCCATGGCCGCTCTCATTGCCACTGCCGCTGCCGTGGCCGTCACCGCTAGCTCCGCCAGACTGGGAAGCACTCCAGGACTTGGAAGCACCACTATGGCCGCTCTCATTGCCGCTGCCACTGCCACTTCCGTGACCGTGGCCGCTAGCGCCGCCAGACTGAGAAGCGCTCCACGACTTGGACGGGCTGCCGCTGCCACTGCTGTGACCGTGACCGCTGGCGCCACCAGATTGGGAGGCGCTGGCCGACTTGGAGGCACCGCCGTGGCTGCTCTGGTTGCCGCTGCCACTGCCGCTGCCACTGCCACTGCCACTACCGCTGCCGTGACCGTGACCGCTAGCACCGCCAGACTGAGACGCGCTCCACGACTTGGACGGGCTGCCGCTGCCGTTTCCACTGCCGTTGCCGCTGCCGCTGCCACTTCCACTGCTGTGACCGTGACCGCTGGCTCCACCAGACTGGGAAGCACTCGCCGACTTGGAGGCACCGCCGTGGCTGCTCTCGTTGCCACTGCCACTACCGCTGCCGTGACCGTGGCCGCTAGCGCCGCCAGACTGAGAAGCGCTCCACGACTTGGACGGGCTGCCGCTGCCACTGCTGTGACCGTGACCGCTGGCGCCACCAGATTGGGAGGCGCTGGCCGACTTGGAGGCACCGCCGTGGCTGCTCTGGTTGCCGCTGCCACTGCCGCTGCCACTGCCACTGCCACTACCGCTGCCGTGACCGTGACCGCTAGCACCGCCAGACTGAGACGCGCTCCACGACTTGGACGGGCTGCCGCTGCCGTTTCCACTGCCGTTGCCGCTGCCGCTGCCACTTCCACTGCTGTGACCGTGACCGCTGGCTCCACCAGACTGGGAAGCACTCGCCGACTTGGAGGCACCGCCGTGGCTGCTCTCGTTGCCACTGCCACTACCGCTGCCGTGACCGTGACCGCTAGCACCGCCAGACTGAGACGCGCTCCACGACTTGGACGGGCTGCCGCTGCCACTGCTGTGACCGTGACCGCTGGCGCCACCAGATTGGGAGGCGCTGGCCGACTTGGAGGCACCGCCGTGGCTGCTCTGGTTGCCGCTGCCACTGCCGCTGCCACTGCCACTGCCACTACCGCTGCCGTGACCGTGACCGCTAGCACCGCCAGACTGAGACGCGCTCCACGACTTGGACGGGCTGCCGCTGCCGTTTCCACTGCCGTTGCCGCTGCCGCTGCCACTTCCACTGCTGTGACCGTGACCGCTGGCTCCACCAGACTGGGAAGCACTCGCCGACTTGGAGGCACCGCCGTGGCTGCTCTCGTTGCCACTGCCACTACCGCTGCCGTGACCGTGACCGCTAGCACCGCCAGACTGAGACGCGCTCCACGACTTGGACGGGCTGCCGCTGCCGTTTCCACTGCCGTTGCCGCTGCCGCTGCCACTTCCACTGCTGTGACCGTGACCGCTGGCTCCACCAGACTGGGAAGCACTCGCCGACTTGGAGGCACCGCCGTGGCTGCTCTCGTTGCCACTGCCACTGCCACTTCCGTGACCGTGGCCGCTAGCGCCGCCAGACTGAGAAGCGCTCCACGACTTGGACGGGCTGCCGCTGCCACTGCTGTGACCGTGACCGCTGGCTCCACCAGACTGGGATGCACTCGCCGACTTGGAGGCACCACCGTGGCTGCTCGAATGGCCGGTGGCACTGCCTCCGTTTGATTTGGACACGGCACCGGTGTTGGAAGCGCCGCCATGGCCGCTCCAGCTTCCCTCGCTGTGGCCGTGACCGGACCAGCCCCAGCTGCCGTCGCTGTGGCCGCTCCAGCTGGAGCTGCCATCACCGTGCCCACTGCCGCCCCAGCTGCCATGGCCGTGGCTGCTGCCGCCCCAGCTGCCGTCGCCGTGACCACTCCAGCTGGAGCTGTCGCCGTGACCGTTCCAACTGCCGGAGCTGCCATTGCCATGTCCATTCCAGCTGCCGGCACTGTGACTGTGCCCAGACCAGCCCCAGCTGCCGTCGCTATGGCCGCTCCAACTCGAGCTGCCATCACCGTGACCACTGCCGCCCCAGCTTCCATGGCCGTGGCTGCTGCCACCCCAGCTGCCGGCACCGTGGCCGCTCCAGCTCGAGCTGCCATCACCGTGGCCACTCCAGCTGCCGCTGCCATGACCGCCACCGGAAGCGCTAGCGCCGCCAGACTTGGTCACACCGCCGCTGGCACCGCCCGAGCCACCGCTTCCACCGGAGTGAGAACCACCGCTGGAACCGCCACCGGCCGACTTCGAAGGGGCACCGCCAGAACCGCCCGAAGGGCTAGAGGCAGCAGACTTGGAGTAGCTCCTGGTGGCGCCACCCGAAGATCCGGCCCCACCCGACTTCGAGTGCCCGCCATTGCCACCCGACGGGCTAGCACCGCCTGACGATCCGGCACCGCTGGAGTGAGAGTAGCCGCTACCGGAACCGTTAGACTTGCTGGCGCCGCCCGAGGATCCGGCACCGCTGGAGTGAGAATAGTTGCCGCCAGACTGGCTAGCGCCACCCGAAGATCCGGCCCCACCCGACTTCGAGTGCCCGCCATTGCCACCCGACGGGCTAGCACCGCCCGAGGATCCGGCACCGCTGGAATGCGAGTAGCCGCTCCCAGACCCGTTCGACTTGCTGGCGCCGCCGAGGATCCGGCACCGCTGGAGTGAGAGTAGTTGCCGCCAGACTGGCTAGCGCCACCCGAAGATCCGGCCCCACCCGACTTCGAGTGCCCGCCATTGCCACCCGACGGGCTAGCACCGCCCGAGGATCCGGCACCGCTGGAATGCGAGTAGCCGCTACCGGAACCGTTCGACTTGCTGGCGCCACCCGAGGAACCGGCACCGCTGGAGTGAGAATAGTTGCCGCCAGACTGGCTAGCGCCACCCGAAGATCCGGCCCCACCCGACTTCGAGTGCCCGCCATTGCCACCCGACGGGCTAGCACCGCCCGAGGATCCGGCACCGCTGGAATGCGAGTAGCCGCTACCGGAACCGTTCGACTTGCTGGCGCCACCCGAGGAACCGGCACCGCTGGAGTGAGAATAGTTGCCGCCAGACTGGCTAGCGCCACCCGAAGATCCGGCCCCACCCGACTTCGAGTGCCCGCCATTGCCACCCGACGGGCTAGCACCGCCCGAGGATCCGGCACCGCTGGAATGCGAGTAGCCGCTCCCAGACCCGTTCGACTTGCTGGCGCCGCCCGAGGATCCGGCACCGCTGGAGTGAGAATAGTTGCCGCCAGACTGGCTAGCGCCACCCGAAGATCCGGCACCGCTGGAGTGAGAATAGTTGCCGCCAGACTGGCTAGCGCCACCCGAAGATCCGGCCCCACCCGACTTCGAGTGCCCGCCATTGCCACCCGACGGGCTAGCACCCCCGAGGATCCGGCACCGCTGGAATGCGAGTAGCCGCTCCCAGACCCGCTCGACTTGCTGGCGCCACCCGAGGAACCGGCACCGCTGGAATGAGAGTGGCCGCTACCGGAACCGTTTGACTTGCTGGCACCGCCCGTGGATCCGGCGCCGCTAGAGTGCGAGTGGCCGCTGTTGCCGCCAGACTGGCTAGGACCGCCGGAGGATCCGGCACCGCTAGAGTGCGAGTAACCGCTGCCCGACCCGTTGGATTTGCTGGCAGCGCCCGAAGAACCGGCGCCACTGGAGTGGGACCCGGTGGCGCTTCCACTCACACTCCCCGTGGCCCCACCATTGCCGCTGTGACTGCTGTTGTCACTCCATGATTTGTTTGATGCGCCACTTGCGCTCCATCCCCAGCTCCCGGACCCACCCCTGCTGTTAGACGCGCTCCCGCCCCCGGATTTAGACCACGATCCTCCGGAGCCATTGTTTCCGGATTTACTGGCACCCCCGGACTTGGAAACGCCACCGGAAGCCCCTCCCGAGCCACTTCCATTGCCCGAAGCGCTTGCACCTTGCGATTTGGAAGCGATGCCAGTTGCAGCACTGCGACTTGCACGGGATCGGCTCTTCTTGGCGGCGCAGCCGCCTTCGGCCGAACCCTGGAAGTGCCCGCCGGCGCTGTAGCCACCATTGGCACCGCCGCTAGCACCCCAGTTCCAACCACCGTTACCGCCGTTTCCGTTACCGTTCCAGTGCCCTCCTTCGCTGAAACCGGCACTGTAGTGGTCGCTGTAGCCCCATTGGCCGCTGACTTCGTCGCGCTTGGCTTGGTTGCGGCGATCAGGCGCAGGCGACGGTAGTGTGTATGCTTCAACCGCGACGGCGCCGACGAGCGCCGTTGCCAGAAGAGCGAATGAAGGTTGGAGTTGCATCAAAATGCCAGAGTGCGCTGCAAATGAGTGTTGCGCGCGGCAAGAAAGAAGAGGAAGGAGGGTGCAGAGGACCAAGAGGTGCAGCGAGGCAAAAGAAGAAGAATTATATACTCCCAGGGAGATCACATATTTGGAACGAATGGCAAGACTGGCGTTATGCGTGTGCTGCGGGGGAAAGGGTCGCATTTTTGTTTTTTCCTTTGTCGACGTTGAGGCACTACAACAGCCACCCCTTATGGACCTGTTCCACGTATTCCTACCACCAGGTACTTGAGCCAGCGCAAGGCCCATTTCGGTTCCAGGGCCCCGTCAGGTACCCCCGTCACTCAACCACATGCACAAACATACCCTCGAGCACATATACTACCCGCCGCGCCCGCAGACACAGCATGGGAACATATCACCAGTGTGTCATTCTGTCCTAATAGACAGTTACCTGATCTGAGATTTGGATAGTCGAGAAGCACCCTGGACACTTCACCGTGCCGTCGAGGCATTCCAGCGCAACCCAAGGTATTTCCAAGGGGGGATGGGGTGATATAGGCACAATCGGACCCTATGCCTCATCTGTAGCTCAGTTTTCAGGCTTCAAGCCATCCCCCACCCAGCGTGTCGGGGGGGGGGGGGGGGGGGGGGGCATACATTCTGGCACTACTACTGTACAACTGCACTTCGGCGTTGTGCGTATATGGTCCATGTATTATTCGGGTTGCAGACCAGCGATCGGAGAGACAAGCATCGAGGGATACTTGGCGACGATCGGAGAGACTGGCGACGATCGGAGAGACAAGCATCGAGGGATACTTGGCGACGATCGGAGAGACAAGCATCGAGGAGTACTTGGCGAACCGAAACGTTTTTGTCAGAGACATGGCAAACAGAAGGCGAGACATTGCATTTCAGCCGAACAGCAACCGCCCTGGAGTTATATGTCACACGTTTGCAGCGAGACAATGACTATTCCCCTGCTCTAAGGTCTCACATCCCGTCCATCATGCATGGTAGTCTCTGCAGCCGAATCCTAGTGTGGAAGGGGCTATGAATACGACCCACATGGGCAGCGCCTCCAGGCTAACCCTGGGTGCCCCCCGGCCTCAGATGTGACGGATTGGGCTGCGATGTGATCTTCCAGTTCGCGATAATACACCCATCGAGAACAGTCTAGAATCCGCCATCGCTGCCAGCTTCTTTTTATTGAGCTTCATAGCTTCACATTCGGTGGCTTCTTCGAAGTTGCCGACTTACCCTGAGAAACGTATATACATCTGTGCTAGAAGAGCATATTGGGATACCCTAGAAAACAGGTTTTGGATGGGGCCCGACCGATGTACGAGAAGACTCCCCTAGCAACACAGCCCAATGGGACGTATGAACGTTTATCTCGAGTTGTGGGTCTGTGATGCTATAATTATGGCTCGACCACATCAGCGACACTTCTTCGCGTTTCTACTGCCTTCTTTGAGAGTAGGCACATGCATCAAGTGAGCATGGATAGATGGTGAACGCTTCATTCATCATGCATGAAGCTTGGAGCAAAACCCCATAGCCATCGTGACTCGTGACCGCGTGACCGGCAACCAAGGTTCAGAAGTTAGCTGGCATCCTGTTCATTAGTTCATCGTTTAGCGCTCCAGTTTTATACTGCGCCAACACTGGTCCTAAAGGTTAAGCACTGAGTTGCTGGGCAATCTTATTGGATAAAAGGTTGCTGTTTGTTACACAGGTGCTACCCGAAAATGAAGTTAAACGTATTTGGGGGGATGATCGCTCAGCTGAGCGCTGAGCGTCGAGCGCGGAGCGCACATAGGTTGAGCCGCTCAGCTGTGTGCGCCGCCGGACCCCGAGGAGACCGTAAGGCCTAAGATGTGTAGATCCATTGATGTGCACAACAAAACTGTGCGCAGGCGCGGCCGATGGTGGGTGCCGGTGTGACATGTGACAGAAGGGCCAGTGACGGACACGAGGTGACCGACACATGTCACAAGGGTCTGTCTCACCGGCACGCGTCACAAGGTGTCGGGCCTGCATCCAATGACCATGGCACGCTCATCATCACGTCCATTAATCTCATCGACCAGCTTATTAAACTAGAGAAGGTGCGGTACCCGGGAATGCCGGGAACGTGGAACGCCAATAGTAGGAACATTATGGTAACAGAGTTCCTGCTGTCACTTGTCACTTGTCACATGTCACGTGCGCCAGTCCCGTCAGCGGTTCAAGCTTCTATTTATTTATTGTGACGGTGTGTTGTGTTTGTTGTAATTTGTTGTTGTGTAACATGTACCTGAGGCACATCATACAAGTATATATATGTAGTGCAGACTAGCACCTTTCTGGCCATAGACAATATGGCCATTGGAATTCTCTGCCCATGTCATGTGCTTAGCTTAAGCGCTTGAGAGGCCTATAGACGCTATAAAGAAAAGATCGGGTCTTGATTATAAATGGGGGGGCGTATATATACACCATCAACGGGAGATGATGATGATTGAAACTGAAGCTTCACTAATATATTAATCATAGCTCCTTTGAGGAAAGCGAGGCGTGGATCGAGTTAGCGGAGGTCACCGTGACTTGTCGAGTGTCAAGCATGTCAAGTATCAGGGGTCACCGTTCAGGCCTAGTCAAACCCAGGACAGAGAGGTGCCGATATAATCGTTGAGTTTGGACACATATGAGTTCTGTGACGGTGCTCGCACCCCAAGAACGTTGTCTCGCCTCTTGACTTCTTGAATTCCCAAAGCTCATCAATTCCTTTATCTGAGCATTTCCCTAAGCTCAATTGCTGTTTATATGTCCATTGCGCCTTCGCTGTCTATTCGCCCAGGCGAGGCGATCAAACTAGTATTCGATCTCGATCTCGATTATCTCTATCTCACTGAACTTTGAGACCCGCTTGCTTTCACCGTATCCGGCGACTCGTCTGCTTTTCCTTCTGATCTCTTCGATCTCGAGATCTGATCTTTTTTCCCTTGTTTCCTCGCAGCTTGGCTAATCTCTCCCTGCTCTTTTCGGAAATATGAAGACAGTTGTTACTTGATTCCGAATCAATCGCCAAGCCTCCAACCACATTCTCATCATTACCTCTTGAGCAAATTCTCTTCTTTCCTGCTAGTGTCTGATCCCGACCTACTCGACTACCTCTCCTTCTTTCTGCTACCTCCACTACGGCAAAGAGACCTTACTCCACCGCCCTTTGATCCCCATCAGAACCGGGAATACATGTTGCCAAGTCATTTTGACACTGTGACGTCGGGATGGCTTGACTTACTTCCAAGAACATACGCAAACATACGCATATCTGCCCAGGATCAGCTGCTATATCCTTGACTACAGGATGCAGCTATTGGTTCCAAATTCTCGGTGAGTAGTCTTCATAAATGGATTAAGGAAAGAGGGGCGAAAGCCACCGAATCGATAATGGGATCCGGGCAGAATAGACCGGAATCTGCGCACGTCCGCACAAGACTCTGATTATCGATTACAAGGGGCATGAAGTATGAGACCATGATGCATATGAAGATCCTTGGTTCTTCTATTTCTCTTAATGAACCACATTAAAGCCCAGCCTAATTCGTAAGCCTGCTTCAGGCCATGCCTCATCCCAACTCCCTTACAAATGATTCAAAACTCACTGTTACATAGGCCCAACGTCCAGCATCGTCCTCATCGGCATCACCGGTATCGTCGCGCATACACTCTGCGATTCGGTTTCATTTCCTCCATCATGCATCAAGCTTGAAGCATATTCGCGGTGCATGGACTGCACACCCCTTCCTCCACCATACGTCCTCTCTGATCTCACGACCACCACTTTTCGCCCTTGCCTCTTTTCTTCAAGGTGAACTCGACTCCGTCCTTGAATCATTTATACCATCTCACTGGTACTCCCTTTGATAATGATCCTTGCCTCTACCTACACGTTAATCCAACAGCATCCAAAACGTTTAGCCTTCAGGCGATCAAAGTATCAACGGTTAACGAAGAGTGTTGTTAAGCGTTTAGCATGCGAGTTGGAGCACACGAGATATACATCTTCCGGCTATTAGCTAAACAAACTTCGCCCACTATACTATACGGAAAAACAGGCACTAATAGTGTGGGGGATCGCCCGACGGCGGAATACATAAATGTCACAGGCCTCAGGCCGCCTGAGAGTCTAGTGGCTAGTGACTCTAGACTGGCGACGCCTTATATGGTCACCATGCTGTGACCAGTGTGACAGCAAGCGTGGGCACACATGTGTCGTTTGATATCTGACTAACTACACAGTAGCTGTGATAGTGACTCGTGTGACGCGTGACGCTAGCGACTAGTAACTATAGTAACTAGTAATAGCCATACCGGTTACCTGGTAGCCAGGGAGACGTCACTATGGTGAGTATTATAGTGACCCGGTGATCGAGGGCCCCAACCACAGCCGTTCAGATTCAATATTCAGAGGTGATATAGTGACAAATGCGGGCCCAATGGCTCAGCGCTCAGCGCTCAGTCTGAGCGTTCTACGTTCAAAAGTACGTGAGTGGCCCCGTCAGCCCCGTCTCGAGTGCCAGCCAGTCGGTGTTATTCGCCCTGAATCTTACTGATGCTGCACGTGTTTATGCTTTAAGGTTAAACGTTACACGTTAAGCGTTACAACGTTAAACGTTAAACACTGTTTTGGGTTGGGTATCATCGATATCATCACTGAGACCGGGGCGTCCGGCAGCGGCCATTCTTGCGCCGCGGAAGCAGATCCCTGTATTCGAAGCGTAGTCTTCAAGCTATAGAGGGATAATCCGGCGGTAGCAATGAACGGAAACGAGGTTACGAGTAGAGCGAAGACCTTGGCAACGGCAAGGAGATAGGCAGCTACCGCAGGAAGAAAGAGGGGGGAGAAGGAACAGGAGGCTGCTCGCACGGAAGGCAGAGCAGGCGCTGAGTGGCCCCGTGCCGGAGCAGGTGCGGGTACGGCGCGAGCTAGGCCAGGTTAGGCCAGGCTGAGCCAGGCTAGGCCAGTTATCGACTATTTTCCACGTCACAACACCATAACCCCGTCAACAATGTCACAGGCATTGCATGTAGGTCCAATTGGCCGCGTGAATACATAGAGGGTCGGGGTGTGAGACATACGCGGTGTCGCCGGTCGTCGGCCACACGTCACACATCTTGTCACATGTCACCTGTGACATGTGACGCGCTGGTCTGATCCGTGGTGTGGTTTTGACTGCGCCGGAGAGTAAGCGTGCCGGGTGTTCGCGCCTGTTCGCGCACATGGGGGGTTCCAACAGTTGTTCGCGTTCCTGATTCAGCCTCTCTCCCATGGCACTTGGCTATTGCAGCATCTGGCCAGGGGTGATTAATGATTCGACTACGATGACCCATGACGCGTGACGCATGACGCGTGACTAGTGATGCATGATGGATTAGATGCACACAGATCGATGGTGACGATGATGCAGATGATGTACACAGATGATGGCCTCTCTAGGCGCTAACAGCGGACTTTGAAGATTCTATATTAATGACACAGTTGATGTCACGTAACGCGTAACGCATAACGCGTAACGCACAATGCATAGTAAATAGGACATCATGGAGTCCCCCCCTCGCGTGTTCCTTTGAGATCTGATTCCTTATTTCCTTCTTCGCTACGGTTGTCCGAGGTCTTCGCAAACGATCACACAACTTGTCTATTCAAGCTTCAAGCTTCACCAGGGGTAACGTGTAACATGTAACACGTAAGAGAATGACTGGTTGGTAACTCTGTCCCCGCCACACCGCGACCGATCTCGAGCAGCAGCTGCCTCTCTGACACACCTCAGACTGCGCATCATCGCTGGGAGGTTCATGCCATCTTCCACGAGGCAACTAGTGCGCCCATAAAAATGGGTTATACCCTGGCCTTAACCATATAGCACTCCCTAGCCCTGGATCCGATGTGTTGCTCGGGACGCACCCCGGGTACATCGTGTACCGAAGAAGGCCATGCATTCACAGTGTGATGGGGTTGACATAGGTGACACGCATATGGGTAATTTGTAGCAGCCGTTCGCCTCTTGCACTCCTCTTCAAACGTCTGGGAGCCCAAAATCAAGATCCCAGGTATGTCGTATGATATGATGCATCATACCATGATACAGGAGACCTGCCTAACCAGGCCTTCTTGCCTCTACAGTCTCACCTCAGTACACAGTTGTAAGGTGCGGGTAGCTCCGTTTGACATTAATCTTTGAAACAGACGGTGCACCATGAGATCTGAGAGGGGCACCCTCGCACAGATGGTGGTATTCTGTAGCCAACACACAATGATTTAATGATACAAGATGTATGCCGACTCTAACCCAAAGTGAAATGCGCCAGCCGGGTCATATGTTACGCATATCACAGGGCGCACATACCGTGCCGGTGACAGGTACAGTGTTTGCGTCCGTGTCACCTGTCGCGTGTCACATGTCACGTCACATGCACATCTTGTTGGCCGGCCGGTCGGGGAAAAACACACTGAACTAGGGACCATCGGAGTAGCCTAGGCCTGAGCAAGAAGGCAGAAGGCAGAAGGCAGAAGGAGGAAGGAGGAAGGAGAAGTAACGAGTACGTTTTAATATTAGTAGTGACTAGTGACTACTATAATCTCACAGTGACGGTGGTGACTCGCGCGATTGTATATCTCTTGCATCGATCATCTCTTCGCCATCATCACCAAGCCTCAGGCCTCAGGGGAGCAGCTAGTGACTGACTATATACCACAGTAACTAATAGCTGAGTTATAGCAGACTATATAGCTGACATCTTCATAATTCAGAATGTGGGCTCATTATCATGAACGCTCCCATGAACCATCTCGTTTGTTGGCCTAGGGAGCCGGACGGGCAGAAGGATGAGAAGGTGATGGATTGGAGCCAGAGTTGGGTCTGGGTCCAGAGGCATCTATATAGGAGGCCGGACTAGGCACAGGGACAGTGAGTCACACAGGAGAGAGTGCAGGGCACAGGGACAGTGACACGCAGGGACGTCAGCGTGGAAGCCGATGGAACCGAGGCGAACCTGGTCTACCGACTGGGAGCCTGAGGATCACAGTCAACATCGTTGAATTACTAGATTTATACGCGTTATGGAGAGGGGTGAGGCCTGAGGGGTGGTGTATCCAGTGGCCTTGTTTCGGACGCTATAACGGTGGGTGTTATAGCTCTACCGAGCATCATTCGAAGCAGCCTTGACGACGGGGGTTGATTTTTTGGTATGGGCCTAAGAGTTAGACGGATCAGGCCCGCGGCTCAGGCCGTAGAACTCAGGCCTAAAGGGCTGTAGAAGGCCAGATAGTAGGTAGTTGGTAGTGAATTGCATTGCAAATGAGCTATACAGGCTAGAGAATATTCCTGCCCGCCATCAAGAAGGAATATTGCATGCAATGAACCAGAAGGTTCCGAACTTGGGCTACCGACTAACCACTATTAGGGCCAACATCATGTTCAACGCAACCTCAGAAGGTGGGGTTGGAGGGCTATTAGACCATATACGTATACTATAGCAAGCAGCCTACACGAGACGAGCAGAGGCGCACAGCGTTTCTTTGTCCCACCCTTAGGCTCTGTGGATGATATGAATGCGACAGTAAGATCAATAAATCAGTCGAATGATTGGCTTCTGTGACGCGTCTCTGGCCAGGAATAACTTCCCCGCTGTGATGATTGTGCCTGTCCTCCATCCAATTCACCTTTCTAATCCCTCTTTCCTCTCTCCCCTACCAGCTACTTTCCCTCATCAGCAACCATTCCCCTTTCTTTCGATCGGACCTCTTGGTGGTTCTCTTGTGACACTTGAAGCTTGAGTGCCATTGGGCTGGGAATCGCATTGGGATCGGAACGGTTGTATCACCCTTCTGTGCATACACCTCTGAATTTCTGTCGAGCACCCCAAATTTGATGTATACCAATAAAGAAACACTGCGTCCGAGATGGTTCATCGAGTTCAGACGTAATCGCACATCGCATGTCCACCATCCCCTCCGCCTTCACCATAGAGGTTAGAGAATTATGGAATGAAGTGGATGCAGAAGGCCCTGATGTCCTTAATTGCGATGATTTTTCTCGTGGCAATTAGGAGGGGGAAAGCTGCAGGAAAGGTCGCCTGTACCACAGGAGTACATGGGCTTTAAGTTTCCTTTACCCCTGTGGTCAGTATAGATTGATTGCCAATGATAGAGCTATGTTTCTATACATGAACTGGATGTGGCCGTGGACCCTTGCGCATGGCCAAAGTTTCTTCAGTGTCTCCTCAGGTCTAAGGGCTCAGCCGTTTCCTCGTTTCGTTCTGTCTTCCAATTTGTTCTGCAGGCCAACGCGGTGACGACCGGCTGCTTGATTTCCCGCTGTAAGCGTTGTTGGTTTCATTAGACCACAACTCCATCATCACTAGTGAGATTGCATAGCCTTTTCAAGAAAAGGGACATCAAGACTCCAGGCCCCATAAAAAACTGGTGGAGGCAAGGGCGATAAGACGGAAACAGGGAAAGGGTACAGTCGAAAGTCACCGAGCGTCCGTCGCCTTGGCCTCCCAAAACTTCTTTCTAGCCGTAAATAACATCCCTCGCAGTCACAACAGCCTTAGAGCTCCTATGGAACCACGGACCACAGTAAAAGTAAAGAATGAAGGATACAATAATCGCGTATGTACACTGCCAAAGAGAGAGAAGCGAATCTATACAAGCCATGGCATATCGGAACCCAGCCTAAAAGAAAAAGTGTGGGTAAAACAATTAAGCATTGCATGAGCGGATAGTGTCACAGTCGGGGGGTTAAGACGAGGGAGAACACAGTTGAGGCAAGTCACGGAATGTGGTAATCGTTTATAAGGAAGATTCAAGGCACGAGGGAATGGATCGAAAAGCAGACAAAGAAAAACAGGGAAACAACGAGACGCTCCAAACAAATTAAGAAAATATAAATTGGAGCGAGATTGGCAGCAATCAACCCACATGCCTTCCTTTTGATGAGAGGAACCAGTGGATCAGTGCCATTATAGCAAAAGTACCTCATCCAAACAAATAGTTACTTTGGAGTTGTACGAAGGGTTGTAAAACACGAAGGAAATAATATTATGGAATGTGGCCCTGAAGAAGCATTGGCTGCGATGCACTTTTGTGTTCAAAGGATGGGTGCAACCAATTTGTATCGGGAGATGCAAAATCCAGCCAAACGTGTGTGTGATTCGTGCGTGTGTGTCGTGAGGTCCTTCATGAACAAGGACAAGATGACTTTTCCCCATTTGGAACCCATCCTCACCCGAAGTTGGATGTTACATGCTACGGGGGAGTCCGGCTATCTCCGGACGAAAATCACTGTGCATGTTGTTGGGATCTCTTCCGAACGCACACGTCCGTCGCGTTATACACGGAAGTTCTTATAAACGCCTTTAACCGGTCTTGACGATCTATGCACTCTACTCTGTCCACAGAGGGCCTGAGCTGCGCTCTTTGCATTCAACTGGCAGCCACCAAAACTAGAGTACCTTCCTCGGTTCTACACCCACTCGGGTTTTGACCACAGAACTCATCTGAGGCCGGACATACCGTCGTCCGTGTGGCTTTGATTGGCCGTCCAAGGATTTGTATCCTCAAACTCAGCGACGTGTCCCGCCTCGTGGATTTCCCCGTGACAATTGTCACTGGGATGAGTTTTCACTAGCAACTAGACACTAGTTGCCACAGTGATTGCTTCAGCGGCTGTTTGCCATAAGAGTAGAGGGAGAGGCGCGTCACTCGGAAGCACTTCATTCATATTCATCCGCATCATTCATCCCACCTCATCACATCACATTTCAAATGCGCGCAACTCGGTGATTATATTGATTACACACCTATCGCCATACATAAACTGTTCTCGACCCACCATTCATGCAGTCCCACCGGAAAGGTGGAGAGGAAGGCAAAAAGCAGTGTTAGAAGTAAGGTGATGGAGTGCATGATATTTTAACTCATAACCGTGTGAGGTGCGGAAAGGGAAGGATGGGGGGATGGGGGAGGGGCGTTTCCCCTCCTCCGAACCTCTCTCGGCCTTCTGTTGGCGTCCACACACGGCTGAACATTCCAGAAAATGGGGTGATAGACCGTGCGATGAACATATGCTACTGCGCTGCTAACTGGGGATGGAGAGGTGATAAGATCATAACATTCACAGCAGAGCCCCTGGGAGCTATGCTCACATGGACAGAAGGGAGAGAAGAAGAAAAATACGAACACTGCTTTTGCAGTGCCATCCGTTGGTCGTATTTCACCAGTGTCGCGCGCAATTCATCATCAATAGTCAATACAAAACACATATTTCTCGAACATAGAGAGTGTCGGTTTGGCGGGGGGGGGCAGGGCCGTCCCCGATCCGGTTTTCGGGGTATGAAATGGGCGTGACGGCATTGATACGAATGTGACGGAGTCTTGGCGTCGCACGGGGGCGTGTTCCGAAACCAGTTTGGATATACTGTAACTACGGGAAGTCCCCAACAAGAAGAATTGCGGGGGGATTGAGAACAATTCCTCTGTAATGCCGAAGGGTCGACTCTCACACGGTATGTTTTCATATGATACTTTTATTGGGGTTGATGGTGACTCCGAGTGGGGCTATTGATAAGAAGGAGCGCCTCTCGGAATATACCAGAGGCAGCGACTTGTTGTGTTGCGAGGCTGTATAAGGAATATCCGCCGGCCGAGAAGCAGTAACGTGCATGAAGCCGTCCGGACTCGCCATCTGGACTGGAAAACGGGAAAAGTGGCAGTGGAGGATGTCTTGGCTAATAGAATACGACTCAGGACCGAAACTGAGGCCGAGACTGGAGCTGGGACTGACCTCTAGGGAGAATGGGTTCAGCAAGAGAGACTCTGAGCCACGGATTTGATTGAGGTGAGAGAGGAGTAGCCGTAAGGTGAACAGGCAAAGAGTTTTTGGAGATGGAATTAAGAGGAGAAGGAGTTCCTGCTGCTGTATGGATTGACGAAGATGGGAAGAGGCGGAGAAAACCCCACCAACCGTGAGTACAGGCTTTACATGCGTAAAAAATAACGAAAACAATAATGTAATAGAAAGAGATGGTGGGAAACGAAAACGGGACTGGGGAAGCAGTGACCAGTAGAAAGACCGGTTTTGGACTTGGAACGAGGAATAATCTATCCGCCTCCCTTTTGTTCTCGATTCCTTCGTCATAGACGGGAGTCATGCATCATAGGACATCCGACTGTTGATGTCCTCATCTCGAACAACCGCTTTTGTGCAGTATCATACGTGTTCTTTTGCTCGTGCAATGTTAGACCTCGCACTACTGCTTCTTGCCGATTACGAAGATATAATTCCCAAGGGGATGTCTAAGTTCTCTCATAATAAGAAGCTCATACTGCATGACTCATGTCCGTCGGTACATTGATGTTTCCAAAGATACCTTTTGTCACTCACTGCCACAAGTCCCAATAGTAAGAGTCGCTAGTCTCAGATCTCAGAATCCAATGCCGATCTCGTGTCAGATGTTGCCACGTCACCCACCGGTGCCTTGCCTGATTCGGAGATGTGAAAGCTAGACCCTAGAGTTGCCGCGCGCAGGCCAGCAGGCCACGTGTACATTCCTGTCCCACTGCTTGCTCTGTCCTCTTCGCCACCACCTCTCCTTCCCCTTTCCCCTTCTTCTCGCTCACCTCGTTACTTTATTACTACTCGCTGATCGTCTGTGGTTTAGAGACTAATAGGTGTCTCCAGGTCAGAGCCTTCACGCGTCGCTACACAGACATCTATATGCAGAGCAACGCGCAACGAGATATATATTGGTACAGTGCAGTAGGGTTTTGGGGCCCAAAGGCCTCTCGGGTCATGCATCATGCATCATGCATGGTCATGTGTGGATTCGCTTACTCTGCGCTGTATGGGTTTGGGACAGCGCGCGGCAGGGGAGAATATGGGATCGATACGGTAGCAGGATGGTCGATGATCGATGATCGATGATCTGCTGACCGCTGAGCAAATGCTACCGGCCGGAGAGCCAGTCACTTTGTCACTGGTCGAGTCACTAATCGTCGAGTCATCGATCATCGATCATCGATCATCGATCATCTCTGACATCAGACTGATCTTCTTCGACAATTAAAGTAGGCACCAGGGGACTGCGTCTTTATCTACTGGCCTAATGCCGTTCCCTTTCCTTCTTCTCTTCCCTAGGCCTAATATAGGTCCGGCCCACAGCTGACGGCTTCTCATGATCTCATTACTCGTCACCGCGCTAGCACTGCATAACTGCTCTTATGGTATCGCTAGCGAGCCAGGCTTGTGCTCCTGTGGCAGCTCGGAGCTGGGACGGAACTGCGGGGAAGAGGAGGGAGGTAGAGTACGATCCTGCGTTGTAATGAAACGAGGAAAATGTTTGCGGTCGCGAACACTCCCATCAACATGCATGTACATGAGTGCATGGGCGTCGATGAGCGCTGGGCGATGATCGATGATCGATTATCGACTATCATATATCACTATGATCGACCATCACCGGCATCACCGCGTGCACCACCTTTGTATCCCGATATATGTTGTGTTCCGATGTGACAAAATCTACTACCTTCCTCTCCTCTAAGGCCTCAGACTGAGGTCGGAGGCCCCTGAGGCCGACCTGAGGGCCTAAGGTCAGGCGGTTGACAGGCCTGAGCGCCTGAGCGTTCCGACTGAGCACCCTATATGGCTTGAAACTTGCGTACCTGAGTCAAGAAAACCAGACTATCCGAAAAGCCGCGCGCGGGGGATCAGAGCCTGGGGAGGGGGGCAGCGTGCCTAATCTTTCGAAAGTGTGTGACGCATGTCCTCACCTTTTCTTGAAGCTGTTGACCACCCTGAAGTTTTATAATACTGTGGTCAATATCACTACATCGCAGGTTACCTGTATCTGTCTTCAAGGTTCAGGCCCTCAGACCACACCTCAGGCTTGACCTCAAGCCTGTATGACTTGGGCATGGACCGCGGCTATGCACCGCAAACACGCGGGTGGCAAGTGAGCGCGCAGCTCAGTGGCCACCTCGTGGTGAGACCACAAAGGCATGGGTTGCTAAGCGCCACACAGTGTCCGCCTGTGACAGAGTAAGCTGCATTTCTTCGTGCGCGAGCATATAAAAGCCATTTTGTGTTTCTAGCCCAGATTACTCTCCGCATACATCTCACCTTTCCCCACAACTCCCTTTACACTTACCACACACTCTTTTCAACAACTCACGCTCTTTCACACTCTTTGTATATGCAACTTCAACCTACTTTTGCCATTCTCGCGACGACGCTCATCGGCGTCGTCGCGGTTGAGGCTCACATCCAACAATCACCCGTCGCCGGTCGCCGTCATCACGCCAAACGCGACCTAAGCGCCCAATGGAACTTCAGCGAAGGCGCCTCTGCTTCCGCTGCCGCTTCAGCCGAGGCTAGTGGTTCTGGCTGGAGCTGGGACGAGAGCGGTGGCGGTGGCTGGAACTGGGGCTGGAATGCTAACGGTGGCTTTAACGACGGCGGCAACGGGGGCGGTAATGGTGGCGGCTCCAAATCGAATGGCGGTCACCATTCCAAGTCTGCCGCCGCGAGCTCCTCTCATGTTATCTCCAAATCAAAGGAGAACCATTCTTCCAAGTCTGCGGGGGGCGCTGCCTCACACAATGGGAATCCCAGCCGTAGCGTCTCCAAGTCCGCTACTGATAGGCTTTCTGGCGATTCATCCTCTGATTGCGACGACAGCTGGGACTCTTCTGGCGAGAGCAGCTGGAGCGCCGGTGGTGGTGGAAGCTGGAGTTCAGGCGGCGGTGGAAGCTGGAGCTCCGGAGGTGCTGGAAGCTGGAATGCTGGCGGTGGCGGCAGCTGGAGCTCAGCTGGCAAAGGCGGTGTCTCCGTCCACGGTGGTGCCAGTGGCGGTGTCTCCAAGTCGGCTTCCCACAGTGCGTCAAGTGTCCACTCCAAGTCTGCTCCTCACGGCGGGTCAGGCGCCCACTCCAAGTCGGCTTCTCACAGTGCTTCTTCCGTTGCATCTTCCAAGCCTACTTCCCACAGCGCTTCTAGCCACTCTTCCAAGTCTGTTTCGGCAAGTGCTTCGGTTTCCAAATCTAAGTCTGCTGCTGGCAGCTCTTCGGGCAGCTCGGGTGCCGCTGGAGGAGGAAGCTGGGGTGCCATCGGTGGCGGAAGCTGGGATGCCACTGGCAGCGGAAGCTGGGGTTGGAGTTGGGGCTGGGGTGGTGACGGTGGGGCATCGGGCCACGGCAGTGAGAGCGGCGGCGTCTCCAAGTCTGCTTCGGCCGGCGCTTCCGGCAAAAAAGGAGCTGGGGGTGACGGTAGCTGGGGCATTGGAGGTGCCGGAAGCTGGGGCTGGAGAGGACAGGGTGGTCACGGCGGTTACGGTTCTGGTGGAACCGGACGGGGCATCGGCGGCGAAGGCGGCGCCGGGTGGGGCATCGGCGGTGACGGCGGCGCTGGATGGGGCATCGGTGGCGAAGGCGGCGCCGGGTGGGAAATCGGAGGCGACGATGGCTACAAGCACAGGGGCGGCCACAAGCACAAGGGTGGTCAAGGTGGCGCTGGGTGGGGCATCAGCGGTGACGGCGGCGCTGGATGGGGCATTGGTGGCGAAGGTGGCGCTGGCTGGGAAATCGGAGGCGACGATGGCCACAAGCACAGGGGTGGCCACAAGCACAAAGGCGGTCAAGGTGGCGCTGGGTGGGGCATCGGCGGTGACGGCGGCGCTGGATGGGGCATTGGTGGCGAAGGTGGCGCTGGCTGGGAAATCGGAGGCGACGATGGCCACAAGCACAGGGGTGGCCACAAGCACAAAGGCGGTCAAGGTGGCGCTGGGTGGGGCATCAGCGGTGACGGCGGCGCCGGGTGGGGCATCGGCGGTGACGGTAGCGCTGGCTGGGGCATTGATGGAGAGGGCAGTGCTGGCTGGAGCATCGGCGGTGCTGGCGAGGGCTCGATTGGGGGCGAAGTGTCCGGCTCGGACGACTGCTAAGATGCACTGTCTTTCCCACTCCCTCTGGCTGGTCGCTTCCATCTCTATCCCATTGAAACCGTCCTGCAATGCAATGCTCCTATTTCTCCTCCCTCTGTCTCCCTATCTCGTCGTCCGTCCTCGTCACTGTCCTCGGCTCGTGACTCTCCGCCTCTTTCGCGTTCTTCCTTTCTTTTCCTGCCTCTTCCTTTGGGCTGTTTTGCCGCTACAAACATGTAATTCTGCTTGTTATCACGTTTTCCCTCTCAATGCTCTTACCATTCACTTTTCTAAGGAAGCCATATATTAGGCACTTTTTTTAATGTGCTGGCTGGAGGACACCTGGCAACTCAGTATAGGTCAGGAGAGAAGGGCGTCCGCCCCATGACGTGTGCCATGCAATATGCAGGCACAGTTTAGAAAAGGGGAGGAGATGGAGGTAATACTATTCCAAAAAAGGAGCCCGTCAGGGTCAGAACATCGGGGACAGGGGTCGCATTATAGAATAGCGTCGAAGGTGACCGGTGATGCATGATGTGTCATCACCTATATACATGCAGTCAGAGACGGGCCGAATGGCAAGATGGTTCGTGGGAAGAAACAAGAGGAGCATGCCGGACAACAGGGAGCAAAATTAAGAGAGAAAAGAGGGAGGGAAAGGGAAAGGGGCAAGATGCATCAGAACGTGATCCAGAATTGGAAATTGGAGCGTGCCTGAGACAGAGATGTGGTGAAGACATGTTTGTGACATGGCATCTGGGGGCTACGAAGGGCTACACAGAGGGGCTACACATGATGCTCATGATGCTACGCCAAGTTATACCAGCTATACCCTACTGCACAGGGCCAGAAGCTTGAAGCCTGACCAGTGAGGAAGAACAAGTAGGGGATGGGGATGGATGCGCGGGCTCATGCTGATGATCGACGCTGAGACTGCTAAGGCGAATCATTAATCAGGGCGCAGCCTTGATCTCAAGGCTGAGCGGCTAAGCTCAGCGCTCAGCCTCGGCACCCTCAGTGCTATATACTACTTGTGACGGAATACTTCGTAGCATTAATGTCTCGGATACCTGTGGTTTTGTGTGGATCTTGGGTCCCTATAATGGTCCCTAGGCGCCTAGTCCCGGTCAACGAGACGTGGAATAAGACGTGAGGCGTGACATGCGACATGTATGATGTATTACTTGCATTACGCGTTATCCGTGACGCGTTACGCGACGCACAGTATATTAATAACGTTTAGTAACACGTTGAACGCGGTATGTGTTGCGGTGTTTGCAAGAGCTAGTAGTAGCGAAGCTTGAAGCTTGAAGGCTGATGCTTAAGCTTGAAAGAGAAAGCTGAGTGAGGTTCGGCGGGTTGGCACCAAAAGGCCGAGAGTGTTGTGCCTGTTGTTGGCGCGTTGAAAGTACGTTGAGCCTTTTTGAATGATTAATGATCGATGTGTGGTCGTATACAATTGTATAGGAGGCCAGAGAGCACGCCGTGGATGGTGTATTGCATTTCACATGAGCTACAAAGGCTACTAGAGAATATTCCTGCTCTCCAGGAAGGATTTTTGGAAGGAGTTCACCGAAGGGATTCACGGGCTTGGACTGTCGGTGCTACTACGCCATCAGTGTGGCTGGCCTGGAGAACCTGAAGCTGCTCCTCCCCCGACTCGATAGCGCAGGGGCAGCGCGTCCCTGGCGATGTCCTGGGTTCGATTCGCAGTCGAGTCACCTTTTCCATCAGATTATTCCCATGGATATCCACCGGGCGCCGCAGTGGCGCCACAGGTTGAGTGTGATGGTTGAGTGGGAGAGTAAGCCTATAACTGAGCTTTGTGGTCGAGCGTTTTTACGTTAATTTATTGAGCGTTTAACGTTTAACGTTTATTGAGCGTTGGTTGAGCGCTCAGGCTGTACTCTTCTTTATTACGGACGAAGAGCAGCTGTGAGCGCTCAGCTGAGCGCTGAGCGTTGAGCCTCAGCGCTGAGCCTAGACTCAAAGCTTCTCATGTGCACGACCAGTGCATGGACAGGATTACTGACTTCATGAATCATAGAAGCTTGAAGCTTGAAGCCTATATAGCCCCAAGCCTGACACATTGACAGGCAAGTCCATGAGGCCTTAGGCCCTGAGGCCCTGAGACCCTGAAACTCTGAGACCAACGGCGAAACAGACGGCAAGATGCCACATCGCGATATGGACATAGAACTCGCTCCTCCGCCGACAAGTCAGCTGGTCCCTGCGGGCCCCGCCCAAACTGTGGGCTAGCTATGATATATGGCTGAATGATCGACCTGATTGTACCGCCGGCCCCGTCCGCGGAACGCCGGGGAAGCGACGGAGAGGAAGGGGAGCAGGGCTGGGCGCTGTAGATGAGCAGTGGGTGGCAGATGGCTTCTCATGATGCATGATCTCATCGATCATCGCCATCCGGCAGCGGCTCCAACAGGCTGCTCCACATCCCGAAAGCTTGATCGATTCTCGAATCCTGTCCGTTAACGTTCAACGATTAACAGCCTGTTACGTAAATGGGACAGTGGTGGCGTAGGCTGGCGTGCGCAGGCCTGCGCACCACATTGGCGGTGGCGTTGAGGTGCTGCCGGCCTTGGCAGGGTGGGGGCTGGGTGGAGCAACATCGGCAACGGACAGCCGCGTTCCGGCCCCATTATTACGACGAGGTCATCCGGATGCCCTCCATGGCGCCAGTCTGGGTATCATCGACGGAATACCAACAGAAGGCATATTCCTCACTGCGTTCTCATCCACCCATTTTTGGTCTATATTAAAACCCGTTGTTTTCTTGCCTACGTTGGACTCGACATCCATCCCTCTTTCTCTTTCCTCCCCACCTTTCCCCTTCCTGCCACACACACAACACACACCTCTCTCTCTCAAGACAAGCTACTCTCTTTTCCATGCGTCTTCAAACGACATTTGCCCTTCTCGCCGCCGCGCTCCTCAGCGTTGCTGCGGTCGAGGCGCGCATCGACCCTGTCCCCTCGCCCGCCGTTGGCCGTCGTCATCACACCAAGCGCGAAATTAACGCTCAGGCGGACTGTAGCGACGGCGCCTCGTTCTCAGCTGGTGCCGGTGCTTCGGCTGGCTGGGGTTGGAACGGTGGGGCCGGCGGAGGTGCCGAAGGAAGCTGGGGCTGGAGCTGGAACGCCGGCGGTGGAGGTAACGCTGGCGGTAATGGCGGAGCTTCGGGCCACGGCGGAGCCTCTGGTCACGGTGGTGCATCTGGCCATGGCGGCGCTTCTGGCCACGGTGGCGCCAGCGGCGGAATCTCCAAGTCGGCGGGTGCCAGTGCATCAGGTCACGGCGGTGCTGGGGGTCACGGTGGTGCTTCCGGTCACGGCGGAGCATCTGGGCACGGTGGCGCCAGCGGCGGCATTTCGAAATCTGCTGGCGCCAGTGCGTCCGGCCACGGCGGTGCTGGGGGCAACGGCGGGTGCTTCCGGCCACGGCGGGTGCATCTGGCCATGGTGGCGCCAGTGGCGGGATCTCCAAGTCAGCCGGTGCAAGTGCGTCAGGTCATGGCGGTGCTGGGGGCCACGGCGGAGCATCTGGGCACGGTGGTGCTAGCGGTAGCATCTCAAAATCTGCTGGCGCCAGTGCGTCCGGTCATGGCGGTGCTGGGGGCCACGGCGGTGCCTCAGGCCACGGCGGTGCGTCCGGTCACGGTGGAGCCTCGGGCCACGGTGGAGCCTCAGGTCACGGTGGTGCCAGTGGAGGCATCTCGAAATCATCTTCAGCCGGTGCTTCCGGGGGCGCGGGGGGGTCCGGTAGCTGGGGCATTGGCGGAAGCGGCAACGGCGAAGGCAGTTGGGGCTGGGGCTGGGCGGGCAAGGCGGCCACGGTGGTCACGGTCACGGATCTGGTGGCGCAGGGTGGGGTGCTGGTGGCCACGATGGTGCTGGATGGGGTGCTGGTGGCCACGGCGGTGGGGTGGGGTGCTGGTGGCCAAGGCGGCGCAGGGTGGGGTGCCGGTGGCCACGGTGGTGCTGGATGGGGTGCTGGTGGCCACGGCGGTGCAGGGTGGGGTGCTGGTGGCCAAGGCGGCGCAGGGTGGGGTGCCGGTGGCCACGGTGGTGCTGGATGGGGTGCTGGTGGCCACGGCGGTGCAGGGTGGGTGCTGGTGGCCAAGGCGGCGCAGGGTGGGGTGCCGGTGGCCACGGTGGTGCTGGTGGCCAAGGTGTGCTGGGTGGGGCATCGGAGGTGAAGGCGGCCACAAGGGCGGCGCTGGCGGTGGTGCGGGCTGGTCTGGCCAAGGTGGTGCCGGGTGGGGGGGTGGTCACGGCGGCGCTGGATGGGGTGCTGGTGGCCATGGTGCGCTGGTGGTCACGGCGGCGCTGGATGGGGTGCTGGTGGCCATGGTGGCGCTGGTGGTCACGGCGGCGCTGGATGGGGTGCTGGTGGCCATGGTGGCGCTGGTGACAACGGCGGCGCTGGAGGTCACGGTGGTGCTGGGTGGGGTGCCGGTGGCCAAGGCAGCGCCGGTTGGGGCATCGGTGGCGAGGGTGGCCACAAAGGCGGTGCTGGCGGTGGCGCTGGCGGTGGTGCTAGTGGCGGTGCGGGCTGGTCGGGCGAAGGTGGCGCCGGGTGGGGTGCTGGGTGGTCAAGGCGGCGCCAGTTGGGGCATCGGAGGTGAAGGTGGTTTCAAGGGCGGTGCTGGTGGCTCGATTGGGGTGGCGTGTCTGCATCGGCCGACAGCTAATAAAAGGTCCTAAGAAAGGTCTTGTTTATTTCCTCACGCTCCCCTCGCCTCGTCATGCTCCGACTCGTTTCTGCTGGCACCGTCCGTCATTTATGCTTAGCTTTCTCATCGTCTTTCTTCTGCCCCCCCATCCCTCCTCTCTCCTTCCCCTTTCCTCCCCCCCTTCCTCCTCCCCTTCCTCCCCCCCTCCGTTCCTCTCCCGCCCCCCGTTCCTCTCTCCCCTTCCTCTCCTCACACACACTCTCTCCCAACCTTTCACCCTCCTTTCACCCTATACTGTTTCTCCCCCTTGGCACTCTCATCTGACAGTACCATTGTATCACTTTTTCTACTGTCGGTTTGTCACTGCACATACTCGTTGATTTTTATCGCGGACTTCCTTTGGTTATGGTCCAGCCTCTGTCCTCCATTCCTCGAACGGAGGCGCCGTTATTGTTATCACATCATTCTACTATCCTTACCTCCTTTCACCTTTTTGGTATTCTGAGAGAGGTCCGATATATATGCACTTCTGATATACTGATGCAGAATATTTTCTTGGTTCTTTTGTTGTCATCTCTCTCTTCTGTTCGACCGACGGGTACCTAACTGGGTCCCTGGTTGCATGGGGCGTACGTGACATCTGACCTGAACCTCAGTATGCTATACTGACGTGAAAAGCACAGGCTGCAGTGAGACGCCAAAACACAACAAGATCTGTAAAGAAAAACTTGAGGTGCATGCATTAACTGATGCAAGCATGGTGCACCAGTGCTTAGTACTACTACCAGTGTGAAGGGACAGACGTTGGCCAAAAAAGCGCACGATGAAGAGCCACTCAGGAGCCCATCGTAACACTCAACAACTTCTCCCTTTCTACTCCCTAACACTGATTCTCACATCTTCGTGCTGGTATCCTTGGCGTTGCACTGTTTGGTACGGGTCGAGTGGTGCAGGTCCAGGGCCTCCTACCTCACATGTGCATGGTTGGTGGACATAACGATGTTGTTCTGTCCTGTGGCTTGCGGGTTGAATTAACGCTTAACTAGGAACTGGCGTTTTATTAATTAGCTTTTTTTTTTTTTCTTTTTTCGGCTTTGGGCCAGTAACTTTATGCACTCGATGCTATGACTCTACGCACTCCACCCTGGTCGACAAGCCACCAGCCACCGGCCACCAGCCAAGTCGCCAGGCACGCCACGAGTCAGGAGTCGGTTCTTCTTTGCCATACCAATTAAACAAGGAGGACAGTGACACTAGTGGTGAGTACTCAGACTGAGTACCGAGTGGTGGACACCAAAATTAGGATGAGAGAAATAGGACCTGGACGTCCTGCGTCAGCGCTTAGCACTTTCCCAGCACAGCGGCACCCCTCAACAAGGCATATCTTAACCAAGACACCCATGTGAGGGGGAAGAGGTGTGCTGACAAAGTGGGCGACTGCCCCGTTAGCTCGACCAAGGAAAAGGGAGGAGGTGGAAACGTCCAGTTGAACTTCAACGTTCCATGTCAACTGCGATGAGGCCCTCGCAAGAAGACCAAGGTGGGTTGGGAAACTGGGAAAGGTGGGTCAAGGCCAAAGGTCAAGACGCGAGCGGGGTGTAGGCTTGAGCGTCGGGTAGGTCAGGAAGCAAAGCGACATCAACCTTGACGCCCTTTTGGACTGATCCATCGGCCAATCGGATGGTTACGGACCCGTCGGGGAACCCAAATAGGCCGCCTTGCATACCCCAACAAACAGGCCTACCTCCACCACGCCCGTCAGGGCTTTAAGTCGGCGAAGTAGTTCACCAGGCGCGGCCATCTGCTGAGGCGGGAAGGGTGCGTCGATGATTAGGTTGCTGTAGGCGCAGGCGGGTTAGCAGAGTAGCAAGGCAAGGCAAAGCAAGGCAAAGCAAGGCAAAGCAAGGCAAAGCAAGGCAAAGCAAGGCAAAGCAAGGCAAAGCAAGGCAAAGCAAGGTAAGGCACAGCGAGGGGTGGCGAGGGGACGCACCCATTATCAGACACGACCGGTCCGGCCTTCATCTTGGCCATGCGCAACGAAGGTTGGATGGAGCCGGCAGCGACGAGCTGGTTCATGACCAAGCTCAGGGCAAATGGGACGACCTCGATTGGTACGCGCCGCGGGTCCAGGTGGTACCGAGCACCTGGACGTCCTTACGGTCATCAGCAACAACCACAAACGTCTCTGCCATTTCTGCCAACACTTTTTCGCGCAGCTGGCACGCTCCGCCGCCCTTGATGCAGTTCAACTGTGCATCGCACTCGTCGGCGCCGTCAATGTCCACGTCGAGACGCGACACGGACTCGGGGTCAGCGAGGGTCAGGCCGGCAGCCAAGATGAGACGTTTGGACTGGAAGCCGGTCGGGACAAAGAGGCGGCCAGTGTTGGCTGTAGGGCCCTGCTGGACGATGCGCTCAATGACGTAGGGCACAGTGGAGCCGCTGCCAATGCCAATGGCGCGTGGCGCGGGAGGATCTGGGCATCGACGGCGGCATAGGCAGCGGCGCGCTTGGCAGCCTCGACGGCAGACAGGACGGGAAGCACTTGCCGCGGCATGTCGGGGGGGGAGGTGGGGAGGGTGGTGACGGAGGGGGGGCTGCTCATGCGGGAGGGAGGGGCAGAAGGCAGAGGCAGAGCAGTGGCCGCAGCAGAAAAAGAAAAACGCAAGCGTGGCTTTGCGTTTTGCGTTCTGCGTTCTGCGTGTTGCGGGCAAAGCCCAAAGGCTGAGGCGCAGCAGCCACCCATCCGGCTGTGCGGGGTAGGCGGGCTGGGGTGGGCAGCACACCGCTGTCGGCTGTTCTCGGCTCTTTCTGGTCGGCGCGCACGGCTGCTGCTCCCGCGTGCTTCAGAGGAATCCAGGAATACTGAGCCTCGTCTCAGCCACCCACTCGGTTCCTGAGCGCCGGAGCCCTCGTGGGCCAGCCGCTGCGTCTTTTCCAGAAGCACAACGCGCTGACATCAGCACATGACGTCACTGCTCATCCGCCTGCTCTCCCCTCGTACGTAATGGTCATCTGCTGCCACGTGACCAGTCAGCTGACCCCTCCTGGCCGCCGTGATAATAAGAGCCCAGGCGCATGGCAGGCGCGAGGCCTTCGCTGCTAGCCATTCAAGGCGAAACGGAGCTCGTACCAGTGGGTGCTTGGCTGCATCGGTAGAAAAGAACGACTATCACGTCACTAGTCAAGCCACTAGTCCAGTCACTCACTAGTCAAGACGAGCTGCTGGCCGCCAGGGTACTTTAGTGGGGTAATGCGGGTAACGACCCCGATCCGTCGGGACGGATGCGGGCAGGATGGTCCGAACGGAGAGCACAAAACGGAAACGAGGGGGCCCAGAACAGGACAAGGGCCCACCGGGAACACGACGGAAAGCTGAGCGAATGTGCGGGCTGGGAAGACTTAGGAGCGGAGCGGAACAAAGGCGAACAAAGGCGAACAGCTGAGAGCAGAGCCGGGAAAAGCATAAACACGATGGGACAGAGAAGGGTGGTCAACAGGACATAAGCCTCACAGCCAACAACGGGCCACGACGGGCCAACGTCCCAATCCAAGGCCAAGTCCAATACTGGCAGCGCAGAGACCAGGTTCACACCGTACTAGCTTCACTGTCATCGTCCGGAGGAAACGGAGTGCTGGCCAAGGTGGGCAAGCCATGGACAAAGCCATCCAGGATCAGGCGGGAGGTACGCTGACTCTGTGCCGGACTCTGCAACTCGTACTCGTCCAGCACCGGGACCTCCGTCGCTGGGGCCTCCGTTTCCGGGGCCTCCGTTTCCGGGGCCTCCGTTGCCGGGGCCGGCCCGAGAGAAGATAAGCTAAATGGGAAATCGACCGTTATACCAGCTCGCAAGTCCGTCACGCCCGTCTCCCCCTCGGACGTGGCGGATTCCACTTCGAGTGTGGGAGGGGTAAGGTGGGTACTAAGTGCGTGTCCATATGCTTGCTCTTGTTCTTGTTCTCGCCCTTGCCCCTGTTCTTGATCTTGTTCTTGTTCGTGTTCGTGTTCTTGTGGCGACCCGTGTGCCAGCTCTTGCCCGGGACGGGAGAGGGACAAAGACACAGACTGTACATGGTCCGCGGGGACAGGCTGTTCCGGCCCCTGCCCATGCACAGGGACATACTCCTTGTCCAAAGAACAATCCAGCTGGTCCAGTGCGCGCACCAAGAACGCCATTTGTTTTTCTTGCGCCGATGGGTGGGCTGGACCAAACAGGGCTGGGGCAAACGTGTACGCCAGCTGGGCAGGCACATCCACAGGCACATCCACATCCACAGCCACATCCACAGAAACAGGAACAGAAACAGAAACAGAAACAGGCTCAGACGAATACAAGAGTTGGAGAAACTGATGAGAAAGACAAACACGCGGCGTGACAGTGTCGGGAGCGAGGCTACCGTGCGCGCCAAGCTACGGGGGGAAGAGACGTTAAGTTCGGCCACGTGGGGCGGGAGCAAGGCTGGTGTGAGATCGGTAAGGTAGGCGAGCAGTACGGCGGCGGGCAAATGTGGGTCGGAAGGGAGACCAGTCAAGGCATAGGTACCGCGGTCGATGCGGGAGCGCAGTTCATCCACATGCGCCAGGGTGGAGGCTGGGTCCAGAGTGCTGGTGTACGTGGCGCATTGAGTGCGAGCATAGCGTCTGCGCAAAAGGAGAGAACGACAGGGACCTTAGCGCGTGGGTAGACGGGTGCTTGTACGATCATTGCGGCTTCCAAGCTCAGTCCAAACACGCACGGGTTGAACGGGCTTTCCAATGCGGCAACGATGGTTTCTGTACTGGGGCTATGCGAGCGAGGTCCATGGTACACCGCGGCAGCTAGGCGTGCTTCACATGCCGTTATCACGGTACGCATTGCGCTCCCCTCGAACGGGCGAGGGAGAGTTGCGATTTGGTCTTCAATCCATGCTTCGAGAGGACGCTGGAGCACCGACGACGGCGGAAACCCCGTGATGAGCACCACATTGAGCATTTGCCATGCGCGAAAAGTCGAGTCGGGAGAAGGGTTGTGCGTAAGCTGCTTGATGAGTTGGACAAACTACCCCACCAGGGTCAGAAGCAAGAACGTGGTAAGAACCTCACGAGTAGATATGCAAGGGGGAAGGAAAGGGAGGAGGGAGGAAAAAGGAAAGAAAGAGGGAGAGGGGGCGTACCACTTCGTCCCGCAAAGCTTGGTTGGTACGACCCGTATCCACCAACCAACACAGTTCGTCCAGGACACTTGTCTGGGGTCCCAGGACGGTGGTGGACCGGTCTGCACAAACACGCAAGATGATCTTGAACATGGTCAGGGCTTCGCGCACCTGGTGTCGTGGCGTAGACTCAAGCAAGGGCGCACCAATCGGGTCGCGTTGCCACGCCAAAAGCCGGTCACGGGGATCTTACGACGGAACCGGAGCAGCCCGGACCGGTGCTCGGAAAACTGCTGGGCGGTATAGGCACCCCAAGGGTCCGATGCGCGTCGAGGCGAGACCGAGGGCCGTTGGGTGCCCGGCGAAGGACCTCGGCTGGGAGCACGCAGCATCGCACTGGTAATCTGCGCAGCAAACGTGGTCGGTTCCAGGGAGGGACTTTGCGTTCCCGAGTGGGAATTAGGGTGGGACCGGGTGGCGCCGAAGGCCGAGACTGGGACTTGCCCTGGCGCCCATGGCGGCGGGGACGGCTGTGCTGATGCGAGCGGGAACGGGTGGGTGGATCACTCTGGCTGGCATGGCACAAGGAGAAGGAGAAGGGCAAGGAGCAGAAGCAGAAGGAGAAAGAGAAGGAGAAGCAGAAGCAGAAAGAGAAGGAGAAAGGGGGCGGGAAGGAGGTAAGGTCAAGGAAGGCCGCACACTGTCCGACCGAGGCACCAAGAGGGAAGTATGCCCATCCATCTCCAAATGGTCTGGGAGGTGAGCGGCTTCCTGGATAGCCGTGAGGGGGATGACCAAGCCCTCGGGGCGGTCCCACTGCGTCGCGTTCGACGTCGAGTTGTGGTAATACGGTCGGCCACGATGCGGGTCAAAGAATTCGAGCCAGGCACCTTCCTTGGGCGGAGGAAGGACAAGTGTGCCACTCGGTACTTGCCAACGACACTGGCCCGTGTGCGGATTGACAAAGAACGGTTGTCCTGTGGTGGGGTCGGTGATGACTGCCCAAAAGTAGGCCCCCCAGGGTATGGGCTGTGGTGGCCCGTGCGGCTCGAGCGTATGCAGGGGCAAGGGCGTCCGCGCATGGCTCGTGTCATCTGTTGTCGTCCCGTCGTCAGGCTCGGGTGGATGGGGAGCCAGAGGCTGGGTGGGAGGAGTGTGCCATGGCGGGGAAGGTGGCTCGCTGTGCGCGGCGGACGAAGAGCGGGAGGCGCGGGAGGCACGGGAGGTGCAAGGGCCATAACCAAAGGGGAACGGCTTTTCGTCCGACACCGTGGGCTGGGTAAGCTGGATGGGAGCATCTTCCGAAGGCGAAGGCGAAGGCGAGGGGAGGGCGAGGGCGAGGGCGAGGGCGAGGGCGAGCGAGGGCCGAGAGGAAGTTCAGTAAGCGGGAAGGTGGCGGCGCTGGTGAGACTGCTGCGGGGACGATCGGACTCGGCGGAGCTGGCGCGGGAGGGGGTGGCGTGGCTGGCCCACTCGATGGGGTCTGCGGCGGGTGGAGGCGCAGGCATGGCAGGGAGACCGGTGGACATGGGCATGGACCAACGCCACCGCGCTCGCGGGCTCGGCCGCCGGGAGGGGGAGGTGGTGTGCCACACGGGCGGGGGCGAGGCAGGCTGGGATGGGACAGCCAGGGGGGGGCGGCAATCATCGAATGGCCTGAGCCGTCATCGAGTCATCGGATCGGATCTGTGCCTGGCCAGACCTGTGTTTGACGTGACTGTGGCAGCTCTGCCGGGGCTCGGTGTTCCCGCCTTGCCCCCACGTCTAGTTGCCCCGCGTCTCGCGCTTGCCCCCAGACAGGGGTCGCCATGTCCCGTTCATCACGTTCCCGGCACGCGCGATTGTCCGTCCCAAGCCATAAAGAGTACCCCTGCAGAACACATGAATGAACGGAACAAGATAACTGAAGAAGGGACAGCTTAGTCGTTGAACGTTGAGGCGAGGACGCCAGGGGCGTGCTGATGTGCTGATGGCGCATCCGATCCCCCGTAGCAATCACCTTTCTGGTCCTAGCCTGCTGGCACGTGCACGGCGGACGGGAGAGGCAAAGTGAACACCGACTGAGTTGCCTTGTGCCGCCACCCCGACCCATTTCCTGTCTTGTACTACCCGCTGTACCAAGGACGCACGAGGGACCTGTCGCTCCCAGGACGAGCACCACTGCGCCCGCTGCTTTGCTCCTTCTCGTGCACGTTCGTTGAGCTCACATGTTGGCCAGAACCGGCCAGACGGTGGACGACGGCTGTGGTGGTTTGCCCTGTGGAGGCCACATGCCAGGTTGGAGCGGCGCCAACCCTAGCGTGTGTGACTTCGCGTCGCTTATCAGGCGCCTGGGTTTTGCGATCAACAGCCGACGTCAGATTCAGATCGCAGAGCTGCTTTTTTTTTTTTTTTGCGTCGTCTCCCCATTGGCTCGCTGGCTCGCTGCCCCGCTCACCACGGCCACCACCCTCCGCCTGCCTGGATCCGATGCACGCTGGTCTGATCTCTGGCGAAGCCACGCCGGGCGACGTGACACCGACGCGCGAGTCGCCCTCGGCGGCGCAGACCATTCCCGGAACCGAGTCTGCGCCTGCGGTTGATGGGTTCCCCGAGCTGTCCAGCTCGGCCGCCAGCGCCCACTCGCACACGGCCATCATGCTCTCCCACCTCTCTCCCAAGGAGAGAAACCGAGATTTGGAGATGAGTGTTGAGGGTCCCGTTCCTGCGCCGCACTTGTTTGGCCACCCGAGCGCGCCGTCCGGCCACCTATCGGAAGACGAACTGGCTGAAGAGAACTACGAAAATGAGGTGGCAGAGGAACATTGGGGTCTGAGTGGCTCCTATTCCCTTTCCTCGTACCTTCGCCAGGGAAGCCAGAAGGAGAAGGACGAAGAGGATAAGGACCAGGGTTATCCTTCTGCTGCCTCTGTAACTTCCTCGAAAGAGGGCAAGAGCGACTTTGCCGCCTCCCCTGCTGATGCAGCTACTCGTCTGGCCAGTTTGGGCTCCGGCTTGACAGACGGTAACCTCTCCGTGCCGATCCCCATCTCGGCCGAGCTGGAAGAACTCTACACCAACTTGCAGCACTGTCTTGAGCTGCGGGACAAGTACATGATGGCCTCGCACCAGGCTAGTTGGGAGGAGAATCCGAAAAATTGGGACGCCGAGTACGTGGAGCAATTCAATGCTCAGCCCGGCGCGGGACACGCCAACAAAGATTACAAGATGGAGAAGGAGGTGTACGTGGATGGATGTTCGCTTGCCTATTCCCCCGACGACGACTATTGGTCCGACGGGTCGGGGGACAAACCGGCTCTCAAGCCTTGGAGGGTGTACCCTGCGCCTCCTAGACCCCACTGGGAAACTTTTCACCCTGCTCTCGTCTTCCTCCTTTGTTGTTCGTCCCACCGCGGTTAACCCTCTTCCCCCTGCGATTGAGCCTGCCTCCCCAGCCAACGCGAATGCGGCAAGCCAGTTGCTCACTGCCACCGGGAGCGTGCCAGGCCACTTTGATATGAAGTTCATGCGCTTTCCTACTGCCCATACTCGCCAAGGCAGGCCCATCACGTTTCGACGGGTGGACGGGGTGTTTCAGGTGTACGATGAACAGGCTCCCAACTCGGTTGGCCAGGAAGCCAAACCCCTGTTTTCGGCGGTCACTATGCGACAGTACTACAAGGACCTAGATTTCCTTCTTAACGTTGTTTCCGATGGCCCGACACGCTCCTTTGCCTGGCGCAGGCTCAAGTACCTCGAGGCCAAGTGGAACTTGTACACGCTCTTAAACGAGTATCGCGAGTTGGATGGTATGAAGAAAGTTCCCCACCGCGACTTTTATAATGTGCGTAAGGTCGACACGCATATCCACCACTCGGCCTCGATGAACCAGAAACACCTCCTGCGCTTCATCAAGGCCAAGATTAAGCGCCAACCGGACGATGTGGTCATTTTCCGTGATGGTCACAACCTCACACTGCAACAAGTGTTTGAATCGCTTGGGCTGACCGCGTACGATCTTTCGATTGACACGCTCGACATGCACGCTCACCAGGACGCGTTCCATCGGTTTGACAAGTTCAACCTTAAGTACAACCCGCTTGGCGAGTCGCGTCTCCGTGAGATCTTCCTCAAGACGGACAACTTGATTCGAGGTCGGTACCTGGCCGAGATCACCAAGGAGCTCATGGCGGACCTGGAGGCTTCCAAGTACCAGATGACTGAGTACCGTCTTTCCATCTATGGCCGCAACAAGCAGGAATGGAACAAGCTTGCAGCCTGGGTTGTAGACAATGATTTGTTCTCCCCGAATGTACGCTGGTTGATTCAGGTGCCGCGACTGTACGATGTGTACAAGGCCAATGGAACGGTGGACAACTTTGACGATGTGATCGACAGTACGTGCGCTTCTTGATTTCTTCCTTTGTTTCTTTGCACGGTCCTATTTGTTTGTTGCATGCGCGTGGGCAGAAAAGTCTGACTGCTATTATGAAAAGATATCTTTGCCCCTCTCTTTGAGGCGACGCACAACCCCTCTGCGTATCCCAAACTGCATGTCTTCCTCCAACGTGTGGTCGGGTTCGATCTGGTCGACGACGAGTCCAAGCCTGAGCGTAGGATCCATCGCAAGTTTCCCCGTCCCGAATGGGACGGACCAGTATCGCCGCCCTACTCGTACTGGGCCTACTTTATGCACGCCAACATCTCCACCCTCAACCAGTGGCGCCACATGCGCGGATACAGTACGTTTTTGTTTTTGTTTTTGCCCCCCCCCCCCCCTCCCTCTTCCTCCCTGGGCCGATGAGCCGACCTTGTCTGCTTGTTGCGGTCCCCCATGGAAAGTACTAACGACGCACAGATACGTTTGTGCTCCGCCCGCATGCTGGCGAGGCTGGTGACCCCGACATTTGGCCGCGACGTTTCTCACGTCGCAATCCATTTCGCATGGTATCCAGCTGCGCAAGGTGCCTACGCTGCAGTACCTGTACTACCTCAAGCAAATTGGGTTGGCCATGTCACCGTTATCGAACAATGCTTTGTTCCTCTCCTACGACCGGAACCCGTTTCCAACATTTTTGAAGCTGGGCATGAACGTGTCGCTGTCAACGGACGATCCGCTGCAGTTTCATCTATCGAAAGAACCTTTGTTGGAAGAGTACAGTGTCGCGACGCAGATTTACAAGCTGCGCGCATCGGATAGTGCGAGCTGGCACGTACCTCCGTCCTCCAGTCCGGTTGGGAAATGGAGATCAAGCGCCACTGGTTGGGCAAACACTTTTACCTGCCGGGACCGCGCGGTAACGTCGTATCTAAATCCAACGTGCCGTCCATCCGCCTTCGGTTCCGGGAACAAACCCTGCGCGAGGAACTGGACTTGGTCTGGTCCTGCGGTCACGACGTCACCCAGGCACGGCACTAACGTGCTAAGGCACTAAACGTACCGTAACGTAACGACTGCTGTACTAAAGGAAAGTACTCCCGGTCGTACACGCCCTACCAACCTACTCACCGACCCTGTCTACAAAAGCTTCAAGCAAACGGCGATTCGTGCGTCCTGGCCATATCGTAGCCTCTGGCTTGGCTCCCCTCGCTCGCCTCGTTGGGTACAGGACGGGACGGGACGGGACAATACGATACGGCCTCGAACCATATCTCCCCTACTCTTACCTACCTGTCTACTCCCCCCTCCCCCTTAACTTACGAGGAGAAAAACAGACACATCGGACTAGGTGGGGGTTCCGCTGGGCTGAAGGAAATATAACAGGACACAGAGCATGCATCATCTCAACATAACGTCCATCCTAGGTGGAGGTGCTCGTCGTGCGTCGGGGCCTCGGACCCTACGCTGCCGGTCGCGATGCACGTAAGGGACCGACCAGTCGGAAACGAAACGAAGGGTAAGAGTAAGAGTAAGAGTAAGAGTAAGAGTAAGAGTAAGAGTAAGAGTAAGAGTAAGAGTAAGAGTAGAGTAAGGGTATGGGTAAGGGTAAAGGTCCAGAGCGGTAACAGGGGCTTGTCGGCTTGTAGCGGAGCAATACCGACTGAGAGAGCGCCTGGATCTATATGCTCTGTGGGAAGAAAGGGGGGGGAGTCCTCTGTCCCAACCCCCAGTGAACACAGTGGGCAACGGAGATGGAACAGCGGGCTGGTAAGAGAAACGGGAGCGGGGGGTGGCTTGTTATTGTGTGGCGCGTACGTGTAGCCTACTAGTACTGAGGGGTAGGGCTAATCAGTGGGAGGCTACAGCTGTGTGACTAGTAGTGCGTGGTGACTGGTAACCGGTAACGGGTAACTATAACTGGTAACTGGTAAGTGGTGAGTGGTAAGTGGTGAGTGATGAGTGGTGTCTGGTAACTGATGAGTGGTGACTGTTCGAGGCGTGAGATCTGAGAACTGAGAACTGAGAACGGGTACTACATGGCGCACGGTACCAAGACCCAACCTGCTCTCGCCCAGACCAGGGGCGGAGGGTCCCATGGCCCTTCTTCCTACCGCGTACCGTCCCCGCATCCAAAACAAACGGGAAGGACAACCCAACATCGCAAAGCAGTGAAGCAACAGTGAAGCAGTGAAACAGTGAAGCAGTGAAGCAGTGAAGCAGTGAAGCAGTGAAGCAGTGAAGCAGTGAAGCAGGGAAGCAGGGAAGCAGGGAAGCCTAAGTACCAACTAACAAGAGAGGGTCGAACGTTGAGAGGGTACCATCGACAGGCGAACGTGCTACGCATCCACATAAAATCAAAAGCTTCGCAACGTTCATTTTCATGTATCTCATCCCGCTCTGTGCTGCCCACGATAACCCTCCACCCCACTCCGTAGATCGCCAGGCCTCGAGTGGTATAGTATTGAGGTACTCTGTGCGAGGGAGACGAGGGAAGATCGATGGGAGAGGAGAGAGGACAGATGACAGAGAGGAGAGAAGAGAGAGAAGGACGTGGGCCCGCAACCGTTGCCCTTCCACCCATCTACTTGGGTCCGGTCGTGTCAGCGTCAGGCACGTTACGTTTACGAATGACGCCAGCCTCGGTGAGGTACACGTCGTCCTCCTCCCCCGGTTTGACTTTGAACAACTTTTGTTCGCCAGTGACGATGCGTTCGGCCGTTGGTACGTCCAACGTCTTGGGCACCGTCTTGCGCTGGAACCGTTTGGACACGGCGCGCACCATGGCGCGGAACCAGATAAAGTTGAGTGAGTTGAGAACCAAGTTGCCTGTGCAGAAGAAGAGTTTGATCCCGATTGGAATAGCCGGCGTGTGGGGCACAAAGAGTGTCATGTGGAACCAGGAGAAGGAATTGTACACGCCCAAAATGAGACGGACGACAATGTACGTGCCCAGTAGGAACGCCGCATTGATCAGTTGCCAAATCGAGCCGGTCATGCCTAGTTTGTCCATAAACCAATGGATGTTGAGGAACGGTGACGACGCTTCCCAGAACAAAAAGCCCAGCCCATCGTACATAAAGATCGGCGAGAAGATGAGGACAAACGCAATAAAACTCACCAGCCCATGCGCAATGAACGCGATCCCTTCGTACTTGGGAAAAGGAACCGACAGGTCAGTGGGGACGCCCGACGCAACGAGGGGAGAAGGGCGGGGGAGACATACACGAAGGGAGATGTACATGTCCCAAGCAAAATAGCCAAGAGTAATGGCAAAGACGTGAGCGGCATCGGGGCTGTAGCCGCGCAGGCGGTCGATGGCCAAGGGGTGGGGGTGGGCCGAGCCGACGGGGTTGTTGTACACGTCGATCCACACGCGTGCAGCAAGGGGTGCAATGAGCGCAGCGTGGGCCAGGGCAACGAAATGCACGTCCCAGTTGCGGCGGGTGCGGCGGTCGAAGGACTGGAGGGTGCGCGGGAAGAGGCGCGGGGAGACGAGGCTGGAGAGGAACTGGAGCGAAAACCACGAGGCAGCACTGAGGAGGATGGTGGGGACGTGCTCGGGCATGCGCGGCACGCCCGCGGCGATGCACCAGGGCGTGACGGCGTCGACGACGGCGGCCTGCAGCTGGGCGACCGGCATGAGGGGCAGAGGAGGAGGCAGAGGCCGAGGAGGAGCAGAGGCCAAGGAGGAGCAGACCAGACGGAAAAGACAGCGTAGGCCGCGGGAAGGCGGGGGAGCGGCGGGGCAGGTTTCTTCCCTCGGCCTTCGGCCTTCGGCGTCTCGGCGAGTGGCCGGCCGGGCGGCAGAAGCTGTTGATTGATCTGAGACTCGGATCTGATCATCCATCCATCCCGCCATCCAACACCCCGCCCGCCAGTCGCCTGCCTGCCACCGACGCCCCCCGCGTCTCTCCCGCCGCTGCCCACGCGCGCCAAGCCTCCCCCCCACACACGCCCACCCAGCAGCCTGGAGCCCCTAGCCCCCGCTCGCCCACTACCGGCTACCCCCATCCCCCGCGGCGCCGTCGCCCACGTCATCTCCCCCACCGCCAGCCGCCCCACACCCCATCGCGTGTCACCGGTCACACGTCACACGTCACGTGCATCCATCGCCACCGCAGCCTGCTCCTCACCAGTCACACACTGCCCCCCCGCCGCCAAGTCACCATATCACACACTATGCATCATGCATCATGCATCCCGCATCACACGCCCATCCATTCCGCCCGCCGTTCCCGCGTCCAATCGGTCCAATCTTGTCACGTGAGGTATGTGCATCCCTCTGTACCTTACCCTTTCATTCCCTCTGCCACACCACCGCCTGTGATTTTGACGCTTGCAAGATGGACGGTAGATTCATCCGATCGTCCGTTCCTCACGACGACGCCCCTCTCGCCCCGTCTCTGGTCCGCAATGCAACTCACCACAGACGACCGCGCCGCACATGCCCGTTTTGTCGTTCACCTCTGTCATCCCCTCCATCTTTTCCATGGGGTCTTATCAATGCAGCCACCAATATCATCTCGATATCAGTGTGACACCGCACAGGTGTAAAGGCGCCAGTAACCCAAGCCCAGAACCATGCTGTTCATTCCTTCTTGGTGGGCAGGCGTATTCCCTAGCCGCTTGCGTAGCTCATGTGCAATGCAATACACCATCCACTGCCTGCTCTCTGGTCTTCTACCCAGGCAGTGTCCCCATCCGTTCTCCCTCTGCACCAACGGAGCAACCCTGCCTGTCACATGTCACGCATCGTCTGCCGTCTCTACCAGGTGCGCTCAGGCTGAGCGATAAGCCGAATCGCTAATCGGCGTCCACCTGGCATCATCACGTGACTGGCCCCTGCACCACTCGCAGCAGCATCCCCACTACCCGCAGCCCCGCGCCCAACCACCTCCCCACCGCCGGCTCCCATGGCTCCGCTCGTCGAGTACCAAGCACCTTGTGCGTCCTGCTCCCCTTGGCTGCGCTTGGCTGCTGACTCACTCGACTTTGTCCCTGCCCCCGCCCCGCTCGCTCCGCCAGGGCCACTCTACTCACTGGCCTGGTCCTCGTCGCCCGTCATCTCCTCCACCACGGACTTCTCTGAGGACCTGACAGGCCAGCACGCACCTGCTTCTACCGATACTCCCTACTCGGGCGATCTCCGCCGCCGCGCCAGCCGCCGCGGACGCCCAAACCACCGTCCCATTCCCGAGGGCGGCCGCGTGGCCATCGGCAGTTTCTTTGAAGAGTTTGCCAACCGAGTGCAGATCGTTGGGCTCGAAGTGGGCCCTGATGGGTGCGCAGTCTCTCCCTCCTCACTCCCCTCTCGCTTCTGCTTGCTTCGTAGATCTAACCCTACCCTTGCTGACGATCTGCAGCCAAGCGGAAATGCCGTTGCTGGCCGATGCGTCCCACCCGTACCCAGCTACCAAACTAGCGTTCCAGCCTTCGACGCTCTCCTCTGCGCCTACCTTTCCTAGCTTAGGCGGTGCCCGCGCCGGGACTGGATCCGAAGCTGCCGCAGCTGCCGTGGCAGCGGCCAACAACTATAGTCCCAATACCAAGCAATCCACTTCCCAGGCCGCTGCGAGCGTTGGCTTACCAGACTTTTACCCGGACCGGGAGTTGCTCGCCTCGTCAGCCGACTCGCTGCGGATTTGGGAGATCAGTCGGAACGAGCGGTGGGCGAGCACAGCAGCAGAGGCGGAGGAAGAAACGCGCCGCGCCTCGGGGCGTATCAACGCATCGTCACGCTCGCGCCGTGCCGTGGCGGACGAGGTGGGAGTAACTTGCGCTTCAATTTGGTGGAAAAAAGTGTGTTGGCACATTCCCATTCCCATTCGGCCCGTAGCCCACCAGCACCTATGACGTCGTTTAGCTGGAACGTACCTTCGCCCTCGCTCGTCGTTACCAGTTCCATCGATACCACATGCACGATTTGGGACTTACCTACGCGCACGGCACTTACCCTGCTCATCGCACACGATAGCGAAGTGCACGATGTGGATTGGTGTCCCGGGAGTGCGGATGTGTTTGCGACAGTGGGCGCGGACGGGAGCGTGCGCATATTTGACCAACAACATCTCGAAAATTCCACTATCATCTACGAAACCTCGGCGTCGGATAGCATGCTGTCCCGGCCGGCGACGCGGAACGACAGTGCCAGTGCCAGTGGAGGTGGAGCGTCGGGGCGTGCACCGCCGTTGTTCCGGATCGCATTCAACCCCTGGGACGCGAATTACCTCGCGACGTTCAACCTCGAGTCCAATACGGTGCAGGTACTGGACGTGCGTGCGCCCGGCGCGCCCATTCTTGAGCTGCGTGGCCACACGGCCAGTATCAATGCTGTTTCCTGGGGCCCGCAGGGCGGCTGGGCCGGCCCAGGCCTCGGTCCATCCAAAGGAATGGTATGCACAGGCGGGGACGACTGTCAGTGCCTTGTGTACGACTTGGCTAGTACGACGCTCCGCACGGCAAGTCAACAAGGTCGGCGTAGTCGTAACTCCCACTCCAATCCCAACGCCATGACCCCGGGCCAGTCGCACAGCTCGATGAGCATGCACGGTGTGCCCAGCCCGGCGCCCACTAGCTTGTCCACCTACTCAGCTTCGTCCTACACGTCTCGTGTGCCGGTGGAGCAGCCCGTGCTCGCCTACACGTCCCATGAGATGGTCAACAATGTGGCCTGGCTACGTGCGCCGGTTGTCAATCCCGAGCCGGTGGCGAGGGCAGCCTCGCACCCCAGTAGCGACACGGTCGTGCAAGAGTGGGACGAATACACCAAGGGTGTTCTGCCGCCGGGCCAGAGCCCGGTACCCGGAAGTCACACGGCCAAGTGGAAGGAACCTGATTGGCTGGCACTGGTCAGCGGTAACTCGGTACGGGCACTGCGGGTGTAAGCGCTCAGAACACTTGCCTTCCCTCCTGGCGGGGTCGCTGGGATTGGTGGTGGCTAGTGAGCGCAGGAACTGGATCTGGATCTGGAATGGGAGACCTCCTCGTCCGGCTGTATATATGCACTTGGTTACGGACACACGTACCGCGTCCGTCGACTGCCGCGCTGGGCATGCGGAAGGGCACGGCAAGCAGGTAGGAGCGCTGGTGTGTCACCTTCTCTTCCACAGGCAGGGCGCGTCTCAACCGTAGAAGAGACCGAGGGGAGAGGGTGGGTCGTGGGGTGAGGCAAAGCCTGAGGGGTAGTTAACCTGCCTGTGCGCATAGCCATCTGGCCTATGGTTTGCCCCGCATCCCATCCAGTAACTTTCCACGAGCAAGTGCTATCGGATTTGATGATATTCTTAGTGCCGCAGGGGGCTTCGCCTGCTTCGTCTGCTTCAGTCGCTGAGTCACTCAGTGGCAGCAAGTCCAATGTAGTTTACGGTGGGAGAGGGGATTACTACGGAACAGCCCAACAAGGCAGTTAGGGGATGGAGTTAGTAGCGTTAGGCCTCAACATTCAATGTCCTCCACGGGCTCCCATTGGCATCAAGACAGCAAGCAAGATGTGTGTCGGCACAGGAACGAAATACTGAACTACTGCAGTGAGACTCAATGGAGATGATGTAGTTCACCGCTCGGATGTCGACCACAATGAAGTCCATCCGTCTCCACACGCGGTACCTCGGGCCAGTTTTATGGGAACGGGTGGCGGGCACCACAAAGAGTCCTGATCTGGCATTTTTCCTGGTTCCCTAAACGGGTTGGGCGCCACAAAGAAACATATTGCACGCCGGATGAGCGGGTCGGTTTAGGCGCAGCACTTTCTCTTTGCCGGGTCTCGGCCGTAAGCTCAGTCAATGATATGGGTGCCGAATAGAGATCGAGGGACATGTACTGATTCTGCACAATATACTCTAAACGATCACATACATACCTCTCACAAACCGGTGCGGACTAAGTGGAACATGTAGAGAAAAACAGCAGACGGAGATGTCCAAAACAGATGCGTTTTTTTTTTCTTTAAATAGTACTGTAGTGAACACATAAACCGTAAAGGCCCTGACCTAGGAGACAGCTAGTCTCTAAAGCCCACAGAACAGAACTTCAAGTGACGAAATATCAACAAGTAACGTCGGAGGAGACCGAGAGGTAAGGGATTGGGAAGGAGATGAGGAAGAAGAGGTGGTGGCGAAGAGGGCAATACAAGCAGTGGGAAAGGGAGTGTACACATGGCCTGCTGATAATGGCACTTGAAGCGTGCAGCAACTCAAGCCAGGGTCTGGCTTCCACAAAACTGTACCAATCAGGCCAGACGGCCACGCGTCACGGTGACATGGGAACAGGACGCCCAAGAGAGTATAAGAAGGAAAACAAAGCATGAAGATGAATGGCCCCGAGCAGAACGGATCGAGTCAGGAAAAGATGTAATACAAAATGATGAGAGATGAGGTATGTCAGATGCAGGAAAAAGTGCGGTGTGGCAAGATGGTGGTGTCGGAGGTGTTGAGTGGGTGTGGTGCATTGAGCAGTATGCTTGCAGAGTGGCATAGTTTGCAAACCAGGCAGCTTCACTATGCTTCAGCTTTCTGCTGGTCGTCGAGGACACGCACAACAGCCCGACGCAGCCGGGGGCACTTCTTCAAGGCCTGGATAAACAGCTGGACAGCACGAGCTAGCAGGGGATTCGTTTCGTCCACATCTGCATTCCGTGGAGCTGGCGCACCGGCTTCCTCCGCATCGATCCGGCTCAGGGCAAGGCGAGCAATGGCATTGTGGCCCGAGCCTTTGCAGGCAAGGTGGTACGCCAGGCCCTTGGTATCCTCAAACGTGCGGTTGCACGGGAACGAGTGGACTTGGGCACCCATGTACTGCGTATACTCGCTGTCCCCCCCTCCGACCTGGAGGGTGAGAGCGAGATCGAGTGGACTGCGCACTTGGCCCAGCGCTTCGGCCATGCAGGCCATTGGCTTGGGTGCCGCTCGAAGCAAGCCCGCCTGCATGAACGTGGCTGCTTCGGCGCGTGTCATGCCCTTGGAACAAGGGCCGGTGGCGTAACGCACCCCCCATCAGGGTCCTTTTGAAGCGCTCCGTGGCACAGATGCTTGACGCCCCTGCCAGTCACTTGGATGTGGTATTCAATCGCTTGCACTTTGTTGTACCCCGCCAGACAGTGGGGCAGGGAGCACATGTACAGCGAATTTCGCACGGCCGCCACTACCCCCGTGGCGTGCTTCACACCCACAAGTGCAGCATGACACCGTTGCACATGCTCTTGCAGTTCTTTGCCCGTGGCATATGTGGCCAAGATCCCCGTCCGCTCCTCCTTGTGCTCAGGTTCCAAAAGCGCCTGTTGATCGGACGGGAGGCGAGAGCAACGCTCCAGGATGGAAATTTCAGACGCGTCCGGCGTAAAGATCCGCATCCACTGCAACTTGCACCACGGTACGCCACAGCCGTACGGACGCACTAATGGGTCAGCCGGGCGTGCGACCACGTCGCATCGGATACTCCGGTTCCGGGTCCTGGGGGGCCTAGCTGGCGCCGTAGCCGTAGCCTCCACCTGGATGCTCCCTCCCGGCTCGCCCTGCTCGTCTCGCACCGGTCGCGAGCGCTGAGAAGGACGATATTGAATGTCTGGGGGCATGTCCATGCGGTCGCGGGAGGTAATGCGAGTGGGGGGATGGGTAGGGGAAGAATCTGGCCCTGAAGCCATGACAGTGTCAACGGAGGTGAAACTGGAACGGGCACGAGAAGCGTCACCGTCGCCGGTGGGATCGTGAGAGGAAAAGCCAGACACGATAGGCGAAATATCAGTTGACGTGGGGTTGGACGGTGGCGTGGGAGGGATAAACACTACGGGGATGGGGGAAACGATGTGGTGTAGATCGGCATACGCATTCGATGATAGCCCCGTCGACATGCCACAAAGCGTCAGCGCGCCTCGCAACACATCATCATCACATTCGTAGCGGTTCGCTCCTGTGTTGCGAGATGGGATAAGCGACTTTCCTCGGAGAAGAGACGGACGGCGACGGAGATAGGGAGACGCACCAATGAGATAATGCGGCATCGTCTATGCAGGCGTCGAAGAGAGTGAAGGGGGTGAAGGTGGTGGTGTGCGGTCTAGAAGGGATGCGACAGGCCGCTCATCCCCTTACAGCGGGGCGAGGAGGGGGCGGGCGTGGTAAGGGTGGCGGGCGTGTTGGGGGACGCAGCTGGGGTGAGGGCAGCATCTCTCCGCTTCTCTCCGTCTCCGACTTGAACATAATCATATTGAGTAAACGGTCACTATTGCAAGGGTAAGCGTCACACCACACTCCCTCCGCAAGTGTAGGCACCGCGGAATCGCCTGGTGCGCCACTCTGCGCGTCCGTTGCTAGTCATCAGCATCGGCGATACCGATGGAGTGCGCGGCAGAGGGGGGGCAGGGGATCGGTGCGCTGTTTTTTCGAGTGGGGCTGTCTCTGGAGGAGGAGGAGGTCGAGGAAGTTGCCCGTAAGACAGCTTGCTTCTCCCACTGCCTGCATCTCTTCGCTTGTGTGCCTCCCCCTCTTCCTTCCTCCCCCTCTTCCCTCCTTCCCGCCTTCCCCCGACGCCCGCGCTGCTGTGCGCTGCCCCCATTGCGAACGCGGCGGGGTGTGGGGGCGCAGGGTCTGGACAAGGGACTACCTGCGGGGCGTTTGCTCCGTCACACATCTCCCTGGTTCGATGCATCCGTAGGGACTGGGGACTGCCTGGACTATAGGGAGACGACTTGCAGCAATAATTGGTTTTGGTTACACTGTTGGGCACGAGCCACATTGATTGGTTAAATTACACTGAGCACAGAAGAGCCGCTTTTGATAAAAAATTACACTACTGAGCAAGAGCCACCGCTTTTTTTCCCAGTACACTCTGCAAGCGCCACGCAGTCTCCAACTCCGTAATGTTCAACTTGAAGGCAAAGAGCTTGGAGACGGGGGATCTGAACTCCGCCGACAGAGCCTGCCATCAAAACCCGCGGGTAATGCATGGCTGGGTGGCCATCGCGCCAGTGTGAACGGGGATGGTGCTGCTACAGCCGAGGGGCGTGAGGTGGCGATGATCGATGATTATCGAAAAGACGATACACCGGTTCAAACCATCTCTACCGCATATATTTTTTCCTGTTGGGTCCCTTTTGACTACACAGTTTCTGTGTGGGTAAAGACGCATAGTATGAACAGCAAGCGTGTGCGCTCTCTGCCGCGTAGTGCTTGATACTTCTCTTAGGTCTTCGACCTCTATATGCGGCCGTTAGTAGTAATAGGTGGACTCTGCTGCCGTCCAGTGCCTATCCCCAACCAACTATTCAAGTGATCACAGTCGGTGCTCACAGGGCCCACATCGGAGTGTAACGTAGTTCTAAGCCACTGGTTACTGTGGCGCCGGTAGCCCAGGCCTGGAACCTTCAGGTTCATTGCTTCCACAATATTCCTTCCTGGAGGCTGAAGTATTCTCTAGCCGCTGTATTTCATGTGCAAAATGCAATATACGCCATCATGCATTAACTGCAATGTCTGCTCTCTGGTCTTCTATTAAGTACGAAAGGCTACCACTCCTCGACTGATGCGGATTGAAAGAAAAAACAACGGGGAAAGGTAGAGTAGTACCGGGCCGGAAGATGACGTATCTTCATCCAAACACTAATACTAATACCTGATCGCGCCAGCCATATTGGAGAACAGCTGGGTGCTTTTTTAGAACTATGGAGCCGAAGTGCGGATTTCCAGGACTGGGTCGGGCAAGAGAGAACTCGAGAGGAAATTGAATGTCGAGGACCGTCATGAAGCCCTAAGGGGGCTGACGGATGAGGCTTGACGTAGTCTGCGGGCTCGTGCACCGTCAGGACGTGTGCATTCACACGGGGTAACAATGATGATAGCGATAACTGTGGGTATATCGTGTCTCCCCTCTATGCCAGACCTCCCTACCATCACTCTCAATTTACTTGGCAGAGAAGTGTGTTCTCGCCACGCGAGAGTCGAGGAGACCTGGCATGGCAGTCTGAGATCCGACACATGGGAGTGAAAGTTGAAATGTGATGGGTGACGCGTGACGTGTGAGAAAGGCGGAGGGCGGAATGCGGCCTGAAACTTGAATCTGAAATTGCTGAAACGTGCAGTTTATGTTTACGATGCGGGCCTTTCACTTGGCTTCAATTTTTTTTTGGCTGCCCGACCGCCTCCACTCCACCTCCACCTCACCTCCATCTCCAACTCCATCTCCATCTCCATCTCCACTCCGTTTCCCTCTAGATCTCCACCCACGCCGCCCCCACACAGTCGGCCCTGCTCTTCAACACCCGGCCATGCCGCCACCGCTGCCAACGACAGCATCGCCACCGGCACCTGCGGGAACCACGCCGCCGCCTACGGATCCAACTGCTGCCGCCCTGGCCGTTGCTCTTGCCGCAGCAAGGGCTGCTGCGCCCGCTGCGCCCACCGCCCCTCCCCCCTCCGCCATTCCCGCTGCTCCCGCCGTACCTCCGTCCACCGGCCCACACGCCCCACCTCCTTCCCTCCCGACGGCCACCAACCGCAACCACCCAGCCTTTGTCAACAAGCTGCGCAGCATGGTTGACGACCCTTCGACCAACGATCTGATCCGCTGGAGTCCATCGGGCAAGTCCATCTTCATTTGCCACCCCGCCCGCTTTTCGGAACAGCTGCTGCCCCGCTACTTTCTCCACCGCAAGCTCAGCAGCTTTGAGCGGCAGTTAAATATGTATGGCTTCCACAAGGTGCCGCACTTGCAGGCCGGTGCGCTGGCCCCGTCGTGGGGGGGCGCCAGCACGACCCAGCCATTGCCTTCCTCGGCTGGGTCTGCGGGGCCGATTCCCAGCACGCGCACCTCGGCTGAACAACAGCAGGACGACCAAGCGATCAATGAGTTCCACGCGTCTGCCGCGCCCGGAGCAGAGGACTTGGAGCTGCGCGAGTTTATGCACGAGTATTTCCAACGCGACCATCCCGAATGGCTCAACCTGGTTGTGCGCAAGAAGTCCACTCCGCACGCCAATGCAGGGATGAAGAAGCGCTCCAAGGATGCAGTCTACGACGAAGAACTGTTGGCCCCGACGATTGAGGAGCCGCGAGACCGAACCCCGCCCCCCCATGGCCCGCTTCCGTGGCAACCAATGGGACTGATTGGCGCGCCCCCGCCGCCCGGGATGCCCAACGCCGTCTCGCCGTACTATGGGCGTCCTCCATCGGACGTGCCTCTTGCGCTGGTCGAAGCCATTCTGGTTGCCAACGGACTGCACAGCACCCCCGCCGCCATCGCTGCCGTCGCAGCTACCTTGACGGGGAACAACCCGCATATGGCAGCGTTGAATTCGGGTGCATCTTCTTCTTCCATGCCCGTCCCTCCGCCCACGACAGCGAGTGGAAGTGGCAGTGGGAGCGGGAATGCGAGTGCGGGTGTTAGCTCTGGGGTGCCACCGGCGCCCGCACCCGAGCTGCGGAACAACTCTTCGGCCAAGCCACGTGGGTCACCCAACAAAGCGCCGGCAGGGAGCTCGAGCGGGTACACTCCGCCGGGTGGGATGCCGACGTTCCCCTTTCCCCCGATGGGGGCGGCCAACGCCTACCCCCCCGGTTCGCCCTGGAACATGAATGTGAACCTGGGTGCGGTGTTGCAAACGCTACAGACGACGCAGAGCGACTTGGTGCGGGAGATTGCGCATCTGCGCACGGCGCAGCACCGACTGTGGCAGGACAGTCAAGAAGAAAAGAAACGGTATCGGAAACACCAGGATGTGCTACAACGTATTCTTCGGTTCCTCGGGGGCGTATTTGGCGCGACGCCGGCGCTTCCGCCACCGGAAAGTGCGTTGGATCTCGATTCGCCCCCCGAGGCAGCAGGAAGACAGCCCGCATGCGCCCAAACGGCCGCGCACGTCCTCCTTCCGTACCGACCCTGTCGACCGCGTACCGTCGCCCCAAGGCGCCAACATCGAAGAACTGCTCGACTCGGTTCCCGATCTCAGCCCGGCGCCCACATCCACGCCCCCGCCTACCTACACGTACCCGTCCACGTCCACGTCCACCTCCATGCCCCCCCATCCCGAGCCAGGCCCGTTCGACCCCACCCCGACGGGAAGCGGTACGGTGTTCCCCCCCGCTCGGCGGGGACTGATGATTGAAGGACCCAGCGGATGGAAAGGGGACCCGTCCTCAGGATCAGCATCGGGATCGGGACTGGCCGTGTCGCCCGCCGAGCTCCCCCCTGGTCCGCGGTTTACGCGACTGCGTTCGCCCCCTCCCCCGGCGAGCTCGGATGCGGGTGCGGGTGCGGGTGCAGGGTCAGGTTCAGGGCGAGAGGAACGACCGAACCTCTCCCGGTCCCAATCCTCCAGCAATCAGGTGCTCAAGGCCACGCCGCCTCGTCGAGGGGCCAAGGCTGCGTCAGTGAGTAAGGACCAGGTAGCGTCGTGGATCCATCAATTGATGAACCAACCTGCTTCGCCAGCTGGAAGTCCTGGACTCGGACCTTCCTCCCCGCCGTCCGCGTCGGCCCATTGGGACGATGCCTTGAACTCGACCGACGCCCAGGTGCAAGCGCTGCAACTCTCCATTGCCGCGCTGGCTCAAAGCCTTCACCATGGTCCTGGTACCGGTACTGGCACTGGTATTGGTCCGGGACCAGGCGAGGCGTCGCATGTGGATCCGACGCTGGCTCCCTCCTCGACAGCTACACCTTTTGTCCCCTTGGCCCCTTCGGGCTCCTCGGCGCCTACGGCTGCCCCCGACGCAGCGTCCGGGACCGGAACTGGGACAGAGGTATCGCCTTCGGACCCCACAGCGGAGGAAATGTTGTTCCACCAGTTCCTCCAACCGGATCGGGAGGCCGAAGTGACCACGCCCCTTCCTGCGCGTGACTCGGCACGTTTCTCGCCCTCGCCTTCGTCCTCGTCCTCGCTTTCGGCTTCGGCTTTGCCTTCGCCTTCGTCCGTGCCCTCGGCCTTACCCTCGGCCTTGCCTGATTCGACCGACGGGAAATCCATCGTTCGGGAGATGACGCCGGCTATGCGGGTGCCTACGCCGCCTCCTGCGGCGGTCGAGGCGGGAGCAGAAGCAGAAGAAGGGAAAAGAGAAGGGGATGTGTTCTCCTTGTCGCCCTTTGAGCCGGACACTACGACTATGCATGTCCCCAGTCCTCGGCCTACGGCGTAACCACTTCACCTCCACCTCCACCTACACCTACAACAGCCAATGTCCGACCCGACGTGGGAGAGTAGAATAGAATGTATCATCTGTACAGTAGTACTACCTACCTATGTTGCTACCTACCTACCTATGTGTCTACGTTTCTACGTTTCTACCGAAGTTTTAGTTCCCTCTTGGATCCTGGTGAGCGCGTCTTCATAACAATCAAGCAAGAACGCAGTCACAAGGCGAAACAACGTAGCCACGTAACGCGTAACCACGTAACCACATAGCCTCGTAAGTTCGGTGCGCAGACCAACGAGAGGTAGGTACCGATTAAGAGATTAGGTAGTAATTGGCCAAAACTAGAGCAGATCCTCGTCGTCGTCCTCGGCTCCGATGGCCTCTTGGTTTTGCGTCGGTGCGGACGCGGCAGGCACCGAGGCGGAGGCCTTGACGAAACCAGGGATGGTGCGTGCCTCGACCTGCTGCATGGCGTCCGCCTCCTCCGGTCCGGCAGGAACGTGAGCTTGAGCTTGGGCTTGTGCTTGCGCTTGCGCCTGGGAAACTGCCGAAGCGGCAATGTTGGCCACATTGGTATTGAACTGGGCTTGGACCGACCGTTTGATGCGCAACATTTCCCTAAACGTTTCTTCCGAGCCTGCGTCCACTTCAAATGTGTTCCATTGGGCCCAGTAGTCGGTGCCTGCATCGTGGCGTGGATCAACAAATTGTGCTCCATACGCGTAGATGGCACGTGCGCGATCGACCTCGCCCAACTTGCGCTCCAGCGCGGCAAACCGTAATGACATCTCGGCCGCTTGCTTGTCGGGCAACTGCGTGATGGCCGTCTCGTAGATCGGCCGTGTGGCAGGCAAGCCAGCGACCGAGGCAGTCTTGGCAATGTAGTACACATACATCTGCCCCATCCCATCGGGTCAGTTTCCACTTCAAACGAAAGAGGGGGTGGAAGGGAAGAACGAAGAGCGAGGTGCAAAGAACGAAGGGGAAGGCAAGTTGTACGTACATCAAACTTATCCTTGGGTTCGACGATCTGTGTGCCGCGCTGGTAGACCCCGAGGGCCCTTCGGGCCAGGCCATGTTCTTCCTCCAGCTTGCCATAGAGGAGGAGGATGGGTTTGGCAAACTTGGCAGGCACGCCATCCAACGCCTGTTCGAACAAGTCCCGCGCACGTTCCATTTTAGTCCCGCCGTATCGCTTGACAAACTTGCCGAGCAAAATGTTCCACAGCTCAAACGCAGCGGGGTAGCCCAGGGCATCAATCCCGCGCTGGTACACTTTGAGGCTATCTTCAAAGTAGCCTTCGTTTTCGAGGAACAGAGCATAGTTGGTAAAGATCTGCGGCGTGGCCAGTTTAAGGGAGAGGATGGTCTCGTACGCATTCTTGGTGCCTTGCATCCCGCCCACGGCCTCGCTCAGGTCGAGATAAAAGCTCCAGAGCTTGAGACTGCGCCACAGACGTTCTTGCGGCGGACGCGTCGCGTCGTGGTACCGGATCTGCGCACGGAGGGACTTGCGTGGAGCAGTGACAGCAGAAGCAAGTAGCGACAGCGCCGTGGTCCACTGCGAATGACGTACCTCCATCTCGGCGTAGCGGCACCACACCTCGGCTAGCTCCTCAATGTTGCGGAAGGGCACGGCGGTGGCGCGACGGTACACTGCCCGTGCACTTTCGAGGTCGGGCGCCGCCTTACCCTCCAGCCCGCCTTCCTCGTAAAACTTGGCAAACGCAGAGAACAGTCGACTGAGGTCCGCAGTAGCCCGGGCCGCCGAAACAGTGTCCACAGCACGGGCGTAGGTTTGCGTCACTCTAGCATTGGCAGCATCGTGAGCGCGTATCTTTTCTTCGGGAGACGCGTCCTCCGGATCGGCTGTGGCCGTGATCAAAGCAATTCGCTTTTCCCATTCGGCCACATCGTGCGGATTGCGACGGAGAAGCGTCTCGTTTACAAGCCAAGGTCGACGGGACATGAGTGCCTCAAAGCGTTGCAGACCATCGTCCACCTCTTTCTCCTTGGCTGCCACCTCGTCGCTTGGTGCATTGGACGCCTCCAATTCCCCCAACTCTTCCATGAGGAAATTCAAGGTGCTTTCCAACGTCTCGGCATACGCGTCAAATGTCAGAGTAAAATCGCGCATCGTAAATGCAGACCGAATGCCATGCTCAAACACGCGGATTGCAGCACCAAACTCGCTCCGGGTCAGATAATAGGTTGCGAGTCCCGTCCACAGGCGGCCCGCTTGATCCACAAACCGAGGTACACCCTCCGCCAAGATCAAGAGGCCGATCGGTTGGCGTGATGGGTTGTTCGGGTCGGCATCGCTGGCCCAAAGGTCCGAGGCTTTCTTTTCTGCCTCCGACAGCTTTTCTTGTCCTGCACTTTGGGCGTTGGGTGTTCTTGCCCAAACCGAGTCGGGATGGGAGGCAAGTTGTTGTCATCCCCCGTCTCAGCCTGGTGAACCGGCAACGGAGAAGCATCGACAAGGTCAATTCCCAATTGAGGGAGATGGCGCAGCACTCGCTGCTCTTCCTCCTCTTGCAGGTCCATTCCAACTGCATCGGCATGTTTTGTAGCCAGCTCCATCCAGTCGAGGAAAAGCTGATGGGGAGACTTGCCATTGGGAGACACATATTCGCCCAACGCAGCGCGACGGGCAAGCCCCAAAAGCCGCTTGGCAGCTTCCAGGACAAACATGCGGCTTTGGTGACGGGCCGCAGCGTGGGCCATCTCATCCTTCTCTTCGTCCTCCTCTTCGCTTTCATCGTCCTCTTCGGGCGCCTCTGCTGCCGCTTCAAGCAAGAGAGAGACATAGTGTTCTGTCAAGGTGCTGTCTACCGCAACAAAGCGGCGCCAAACACGAATGCCTGTCTCGCGGCCTAGGGGTGCGCCCGCACCGGCCCCCACGCTGCGCACCCGTTCCGTGGCCCAGGGGAGGTAGAGACGCCAAATCCGCGGCTGCATCGTCGGGGGCAGGGTGCGGAGGGCGCGATCAAAGGTGCGCCGGGCAAAAGTATGGGACAACAGCGGCGGGCAATTGGGATGGAGGAAGAGACTGAGGTACATGATCCACAGTCGCGGCATATTGGGGAGAGAGGTCAAGGACCGTTCAAACGCAGCGGCCAACGAGATCCATTCCTCCACCCCGAGCACCCCGTCCAGAGCAGAGTCCAGGTCCCAATAGTCAGGTCCAAAATCATCGTCGCCGCTGTGCGTCGCCTCGGGATCGGCCAAAGCGTGTGCGCGCAACTCGTCAGTGGGGCCGCGGTTGCGCGAAGCAGTGATGGTGCGGCGGAACGCGTCGTCCTGCGAGTAGCGTTTGGGCCGACCGAGGACAAAGCGGGCGCAGCATGAGGTATTGCGTGTGCAGAGGGTAGCTCATCGGGAACGCTGCCAATGCGCGTTCAAACACGAGGGTGATACGCTGGAGCGCAAGGCGCTGGGCTGCGTTCCCGAGGAACCCGAGGCGGGGGCCTGCCAGGCCGAGGTCGGGGTCGGGAGCAGGGAGTGGGGTGTGGGAGGGCAAGGGGTCGGCAAGCTGGTTGTGCGCGCGGACATGGGCAATGTAGGAGACCCATACCCGCTCCGACGTGGCTCCGCTCTGCTGCAACGATGTTTCCCACGACGCGTCCGACGCGGGCACCAGGCCGGGAATGGCGAGCGGCGAAGGCACGGGCCAGGTGAGGGGGAAGAGCGACGTGGCGGCGGCCAGCTTGCTCGGCTGGGGCGAGGTGGGGGCAGCGGTGGGTGGGTCTTCTGGATGGAGTGTGGATGGCGGTGGCGGTGGCGAGGGCGAGGGCGCCTTGGGCTTGCGGCCCCGTTTGGGCGGCATGGCGAGATGGTGGTGGAGTTGCATCCTTCGATCCCAGCCCGCGTCCTCGCAGCGGAAGCAGCGGATTACCTAACGCACAGGGCTCGTTTCAAGTTGCAATAGGCAGGTGCATGTTTCAATGTGTCTATAGCGCACTGTTGATACTGGGTACGGAGTGCTTGTTAATTAACCGCCAGCCGACAAGAGAAGCGCCGCTGTTGCGACTGGTCGCCTGAATCGGTTGGGGATGTGGGCTCAGCAGCAGCCCACCTACTGCCGCGTAGAGGTCGAAGACCTAAGAGAGTAGAGATGGTTTGAATCGGGGTATCATCTGTTCGATAATCATCGATTATCGCCACCTCACGCCTCTCGGCTGTAGCAGCACCGTCCCCGTCCAATACACTGGGGCGATGGCCACCCAGCCATGCATTACCCGCGGGTTTTGATGGCAGGCTGTCGGCGGGGTTCAGATCCCCATCTCCAATCACCCTGCGTTCAAGTTGAACATTACGGAGTTGGAGACTACGTGGCGCTTGCGGAGTGTACTGGAAAAAAAGCGGTGGCTCTTGCTCAGTAGTGTAATTTTTTATCAAAAGCGGCTCTTCTGCTCAGTGTAATTTAACCAATCAATGTGGCTCGTGCCCAACAGTGTAACCAAAACCAATTATTGCTGCAAGTCGTCTCCCTATAGTTCAGGCAGTCCCCAGTCCCTACGGATGCATCGAACCAGGGAGATGTGTGATGGAGCAAACGCCCCGCAGGTAGTCCCTTGTCCAGACCCTGCGCCCCCACACCCCGCCGCGATCGCAATGGGGCAACGCACACCAGCGCGGGAAGGAGGGAAGAGGGGAGGAGGGAAGAGGGGGAGGCACACAAGCGAAGAGATGCAGGCAGTGGGAGAAGCAAGCTGTCTTACGGGCAACTTCCTCGACCTCCTCCTCCTCCAGAGACAGCCCCACTCGAAAAACAGCGCACCGATCCCCTGCCCCCCCCCTCCGCCGCGCACTCCATCGGTATCGCCGATGCTGATGACTAGCAACGGACGAGCAGAGTGGCGCACCAGGCGATTCCGCGGTGTCTACACTTGCGGAGAGAGTGTGGTGTGACGCCTACCCTTGCAATAGTGACCGTTTACTCAATATGATTATGTTCAAGTCGGAGACGGAGAGAAGCGGAGAGATGCTGCCCTCACCCCAGCTGCGTCCCCCAACACGCCCGCCACCCTTACCACGCCCGCCACCTCCTCACCCCGCTGTAAGGATGAGCGGCCTGTCGCATCCCTTCTAGACCGGACACCACCACCTTCACCCCCTTCACTCTCTTCGACGCCTGCATAGACGATGCCGCATTATCTCATTGGTGCGTCTCCCTATCTCCGTCGCCGTCCGTCTCTTCTCCGAGGAAAGTCGCTGACCCCATCTCGCAATACAGAAGCGAACCGCTACGAATGTGATGATGATGTGTTGCGAGGCGCGCTGACGCTTTGTGGCATGTCGACGGGGCTATCATCGAATGCGTATGCCGATCTACACCACATCGTTTCCCCCATCCCCGTAGTGTTTATCCCTCCCACGCCACCGTCCAACCCCACGTCAACTGATATTTCGCCTATCGTGTCTGGCTTTTCCTCTCACGATCCCACCGGCGACGGTGACGCTTCTCGTGCCCGTTCCAGTTTCACCTCCGTTGACACTGTCATGGCTTCAGGGCCAGATTCTTCCCCTACCCATCCCCCCACTCGCATTACCTCCCGCGACCGCACGGACATGCCCCCAGCCCGTCAACCTCGCCCTTCTCGGCACTCGCGACCGGCGCCAGACCAGCAGGGCGAGCCAAGCGTGAGCATCCAGGTGGAGGCTACGGCGCCAGCTAAGCCCCCCAGGACCCGGGATCGGAGTATCCGATGCGACGTGGTCGCACGCCCGGCTGACCCATTGGTGCGTCCGTACGGCTGTGGCGTACCGTGGTGCAAGTTGCAGTGGATGCGGATCTTTACGCCGGACGCGTCTGAGATTCCCATCCTGGAGCGGTGCCTCTCTCGCCTCCCGTCCGATCAACAGGCGCTTTTGGAACCTGAGCACAAGGAGGAGCGGACGGGGATCTTGGCCACATATGCCACGGGCAAAGAACTGCAAGAGCATGTGCAACGGTGTCATGCTGCACTTGTGGGTGTGAAGCACGCCACGGGGGTAGTGGCGGCCGTGCGAAATTCGCTGTACATGTGCTCCCTGCCCCACTGTCTGGCAGGGTACAACAAAGTGCAAGCGATTGAATACCACATCCAAGTGACTGGCAGGGGCGTCAAGCATCTGTGCCACGGAGCGCTTCAAAAGGACCCTGATGAGGGGGTGCGTTACGCCACCGGCCCTTGTTCCAAGGGCATGACACGCGCCGAAGCAGCCACGTTCATGCAGCAGGCGGGCTTGCTTCGAGCGGCACCCAAGCCAATGGCCTGCATGGCCGAAGCGCTGGGCCAAGTGCGCAGTCCACTCGATCTCGCTCTCACCCTCCAGGTCGGAGGGGGGGACAGCGAGTATACGCAGTACATGGGTGCCCAAGTCCACTCGTTCCCGTGCAACCGCACGTTTGAGGATACCAAGGGCCTGGCGTACCACCTTGCCTGCAAAGGCTCGGGCCACAATGCCATTGCTCGCCTTGCCCTGAGCCGGATCGATGCGGAGGAAGCCGGTGCGCCAGCTACCCGGAACGCAGATGTGGACGAAGCGAATCCCCTGCTAGCTCGTGCTGTCCAGCTGTTTATCCAGGCCATGAAGGAGTGCCCCCGGCTGAGTCGGGCTGTTATGCGTGTCCTCGACGACCAGCAGAACGCTGAAGCATAGTGAAGCTGCCTGGTTTGCAAACTATGCCACTCTGCAAGCATACTGCTCAATGCACCACACCCACTCAACACCTCCGACACCACCATCTTGCCACACCGCACTTTTTCCTGCATCTGACATACCTCATCATCTCATCATTTTGTATTACATCTTGTCCTGACTCGATCCTACCTCATCATCTCATCTTTTTGTATTACATCTTTGCCTGACTCGATCCGTTCTGCTTGGGCCCGTTCATCTTCTTGTTTTCCTTGTTACTTTCTTGGGCGTCCTGTTCCCACGGCACCGTGAGGCAACGCCGTCTGGCCTGATTTGTAGTTGTGGAAGCCAGGCCCTGGCTTGAGTTGCTGCACGCTTGCCATCAGCAGGCCACATGTGTACACTCCCTTTCCCATTGCTTGTACTCCCCTCTGCGACACCACATCTCCTCTTCTTCCGCATCTCCTTCCCTTTCCCTTTCCTCTCGGTCACCTCGGTCGTTACTTGTTTATCATTCGTTGAAGTTCTGTTCTGTGGGCTTTAGAGACTAGGTGTCTCCTAGGTCAGGGTCTTTACGGTTTACGTGTCACTACAGTACTAAAAAAACGCATCTGTTTTGGACATCTCCGTCTTTTGTTTCTCTGCATATTCCACTTAGTCCGCACCGGTTTGTTTGTTCCACTTAGTCCGCACTGGTTTGCGTGTTCCACTTAGTCCGCGCCGGTTTGTGAGGTATGTATGTGATCGTTAAGAGCATATTGTGCAGGTACCAACCATCAACGTATCCCTCGATCTTTGTTCTGCGACAGTCATTGACAGTGCTTACGGCTGAGACACAACCAACTGGACCAAGTGCTGCGCCTAATAAGCCGACACGCTTATCCGGCGTGCAGTGTGTTTCTTGGTGGCGCCCACCCCGTTTAGTGAGCCAGGGGAATCGTCAGATCCGGATCCTCTCAGTGTGGTGCCCGCCATCCGTTCCGATAAGACTTGCCCGGAGTAGCGCGTGTGGATACGGATGAACATATCATTGTGGTCGATATCCGAGCGCCGGTGAGAACTACATCATCTCCATTGGGACTCACTGCAGTATAGTTCAGTATTTCGTTTCTGTGCCAACACACATCTTGCTTGCTGTCTTGGTACCAATGAGAGTCCGTGGAGGCACGGGCTCCCATTGAATGTTGAGGCTCAACCCTAAAGCTACGAACTCCATCCACTAATTGCCTCGTTGGGCTGTTCTGTAACATGTAATCCCCTCCCCCACCGTAAATTACATTGCACTTGCTACCACGGTGACCCAGCGACTGAAGCAGACGATGGAAGCAGGCGAAACCCCCTGCGGCACTAGTAAAAATATCATCGAATCCGATAGCACTTGCTCGTGGAGGGATGCTGGGTGTGGGATGCGGGGCAAACCATAGGCCAGAGAGGGCTAAGTGCACAAGCCGTTTAACCACCCTCAGGCTTTGCCTCGCCCCACGACCCACCCTCTCCGCTCGGTTTCTTCTACGGTTGGGGCCCGCCCTGCCTGTGGAAGAGAAGGTGGCACACCAGCGCTCCTACCTGCTTGCCGTCCCATGCGAAAGCGTACACAGTACATGTATACGTAACCAAGTGCATAGACGGACGAGGACACCCGTTCCAGAACCAGATCCAGTTCCTGCGCCCACTAACCACCACGAATCACAGCGACCCCACCAGGAGGGAAGGCAAGTGTTCTGAGCGCTTACACCCGCAGCGCCCGTACCGAGTTGCCGCTCACCAGTGCTAGCCAATCGGGTTCCTTCCATTTGGCCGTCTGGCTTCCGGGTGCCGGGCTCTGGCCCGGCGGCAGAACGCCCTTGGTGTATTCGTCCCACTCCTGCACGACCGTGTCGCTCCTGGGGTGCGACGCTGTGCTCACCGGCGGCTCGGGCTTGACAAATGGCGCCCGTAGCCAGGCGACATTGTTGACCATCTCGTGGGACGTGTAGGCGAGCACGGGCTGCTCCACCGGTACACGAGACGAGTAGGAGGAGGCCGAGTAGGTGGACATGCTGGTTGGCGCAGGGCTCGGCGCACCGTGCATGCTCATCGAGCTGTGCGAGTGACCCGGGGTCATCGAGTTGGAGTTCCGACTGCGGCGGCCTTGTTGGCTTGCCGTGCGTAGCGTCGCACTGGCCAAGTCGTACACCAAGCACTGACAGTCGTCCGCGCCTGTGCACACCATGCCTTTCGACGGCCCGAGTCCGGCCCAGCCGCCCTGCGGCCCCCACGCCACAGCATTGATGCTGGCTGTGTGGCCACGCAGTTCGAGAATGGGCGAGCCTGGCGCGCGGACATCCAGCACCTGCACCGTATCCGACTCGAGGTTGAACGTGGCGAGGTAATTCGCATCCCATGGGTTGAATGCGATCCGGAGCAACGGCGGCGCACGTACTGACGCAGCACTTGCACTCCCATTCCGCGTCGGAGGCCGGGACAGCATGCTGTCCGACGACGAAGTTTCGTAAATGATGGTCGAGTTTTCGAGATTTTGCTGGTCAAAGATGCGCACACTCCCATCCGCGCCCACCGTCGCAAACACATCCGAACTCCCGGGGCACCAATCCACATCGTACACTTCGCGATCGTGGGCGATGAGCTGGGTAAGCGCGGTGCGCGTAGGCAAGTCCCAAATGGTGCACGTGGTATCGATGGAACTGGTAACGATGAGCGAGGGCGAAGGCACGTTCCAGCTAAACGACGTCATGGGCGCTGGCGGGCTACTGGCTGAATTGGAATGTGCCAACACGCTCTTTTCCGCCAACTCGAAGCGCAAGTTGGTCGCCACCTCGCCCCCCGCGTGACGGCGCGAGGATTGTTGATATGCGACGAGGCACGTCGCGATTCTTCCTCCACCTCGGCCGCCGTGCCGGCCCACTGCTCGTTCCGACTGATCTCCCAAATCCGAAGCGAGTCGGCCGACGAAGCGAGCAACTCGCGGTCCGGGTAAAAGTCAGGTAAGCCAACGCTCGCAGCGGCCTGCGCAGAGGATTCCTTGGTATTGGGACTATAGTTGTTGGCCGCTGCCACAGCAGCTCGCGGCTTCGGACCGGCGCGGGCGCCGCCGGCACCAGGAAAGGTCGGCGCAGAGGAAAGCGTCGAGGGCTGGAAAGCTAGTTTGGTGGCTGGGTACGGGTGGGACGCATCGGCCAGCAGCGGCATCTCCGGTTGGCTGCAGATCGTCAGCAAGGGTCAGCTCCACGAAGCAAGAAGGGAGAGGGGAGTGAGGAGGAGGAGGAGGAAGGAGAGACTGCGCACCCATCAGGGCCCACTTCGAGCCCAACGATCTGCACTCGGTTGGCAAACTCCTCAAAGAAACTGCCGATGGCCAAGCGGCCGCCCTCGGGGATGGGGCGGTGGTGCGGGCGACCGCGGCGGCTGGCGCGTCGGCGGAGATCGCCCGAGTAGGGAGTGTCGGCAGAGGCAGATGTGTGCTGGCCCGTCAGATCCTCAGAGAAGTCCGTGTTGGAGGAGATGACGGGCGACGAGGACCAGGCCAGCGAGTAGAGCGGCCCTGGCGGAGCGAGCGGGGCGGGGGCAGGGACAAAGCCAAGCGAAGGTCAGCAGCCAAGCGCAGGCAAGGAGAGGAGAACGCACATGGTGCTTGGTACTCAACGAGCGGAGCCATAAGGGGCGGCGGCGGAGAGGTGGATGGGCGCGTGGATGCGGGTGGCGTGCGTGCTGCTGCGGATGGATGTGGATGCTGGTGTGGGTGCGCCGTTGGTCAGGGGCGGGGCGGAGCCAGGGCGGAACGGCGGGGCTCGGAATGCGCGCTGGGCCGCGCTGCCGTATCTGTGCGACTCAGCTGCAAGTCACGTGATCCCCAGGTGGCCACCAATCAGCCTGATTGCTCAGCGCAACTAAAGGGGCACGAGGACAGAGAGGGTTGTTCCTCCGTTGCTCCGTTGCTACAGAGAACCAATGGGGTACCTGGTTGGCCTCCCGCACATCCTTGATTGCTACCCGTTGTTCCAGCGTCCAAGGAATGAGGCGTGGTACGCCCCGCTCTTCCTTCTTCGTTCAAGGGGAGCCAGGGTTCAGTGCCTATCTTGTAGGAAAATGGCATGCATGTAATGGATCCGGCAGAAAATAAACCACGGATATCTGCGGGAGCATGGTGATGGACTCTGCCCACTGCAGGTGTGGTGCTGTGTGAGGCAAAGAGGGGGTGAGGCCAAAGAAAGAGCGGCGGGGATTGGTGGTGGAAGCTGGGCACGACGGATGAGAGGGCAATGTCGTCGTTCCATCCGTTCGATTGTCGTGCGGCATGGGCATCCGGAGGGAGCGCCCTGGTACTAGGCACGCTGGTTGGTGGTTGGGCTGCGGCGACCATTGGGAGGAGGCGCTATGCTGGCCTGGGATCGTATGATGGCTAGGGATGGATGGCCACATCGCTACTTCAGAGCACGCATCCCGGCGGGGCACGCGGGCGGAACCAGCGCGGGCGCATTCCGCGCGTGGTCTTCCTGCGGCGCACTGGCCGCGCTGGGCTGGTAAAGTATTGGAGCAGTGCCTGGGGAAGCTACCTGCGACCATGTCCGCCGTGCCCGATGGCTCTGCCTCGGGGGCTGCCTCCCTGAGCAGCGCCCTCGGCACGCTCCTCCCGCACGAGGATGGCAACCCCATCTCTCCGCCGGCCTGGGCCTGATGGTGCTCGGCGCCGGCTTTGGCATCTTGAAGCGCGGCGCAACCACCGGCCTGGGCGGCCTGCAGCGGCGCATGTTTGTCTCGCTCGAAATCACCTCCAAGGACCCGGCCTATCCCTGGCTGCTGTACTGGATGGGCAAGCAGGCTGCCGCTGCGTCGCTGCGCGAACAAGGGAGGCTCCCTGTGCTGCCCAAGGAAGTTGCTGCAGCTTGCGGGGCTTCGAAAGCCGCCTGCCTACTCCCTCTCGCCCGGGCGCGACGGCACGCCCAACCCACTGCAGTTGGCGGACGAGTCGTCGTTGCAGCCGGTCCGGATGATCTCCCACGACTTGTCCGTCGAGACGTCGGTCACGTCGGGGGCCGAGGGCGAGGCACAGCGGTCCAGTACGACCTTTATTCTCGTACCTGGGCCGGGCACGCACTACTTTCGCTACCAGGGCCGGTGGATGCGGTTGCACCGCGACCGTGTGGAACGGGCAGCGGACTTGACGACGGGCAAGCCATTTGAAACGATCAAGTTGAGCACGCTCCGGGTCAACGCGCTCTTGTTCCCGCACTTGCTCGAGGAGGCACGCCGATTGGCTCTGACCGCACTGCAGGGCAAGACGACCATCTTTACCTCTTGGTCCATCGAATGGAGACCGTTTGGACGACCGCGCCGACCACGCGAACTGAGCAGTGTCATTCTTCAGGAGGGCTTGCGCGACAGCCTATTGGGCGACGTGGAGCGCTTCCTCGACCGGGGCAAGTGGTATGCTGAGCGTGGTACGTATATGTATCTTTTGTTTGGTCGGTTCGCGCGGTTCGCGTGATTTGCGCGGGTAGGGATGCCCAGCTAACCTGTCTGCCCTACCCTCTTCCTAGGCATTCCATACCGCCGCGGGTACCTTCTTCATGGAGCGCCTGGCTCAGGCAAGTCTTCTTTCATCATGGCGCTTGCTGGGTACCTCGACTACAACATCTGTCTTCTCAACCTTTCAGAGCGGGGGATGACGGACGATCGCTTGACCCACCTCTTGTCGAATGTACCTGAGCGTTCGATCATCCTGTTGGAGGACATTGATGCTGCGTTTTCCGGGCGGCAGAGCACAGGGGAGGACGGGTACCAGGCCAACGTGACGTTTTCCGGGTTGCTCAATGCTCTCGACGGCGTGGCGAGCGGAGAGAGTCGGATTGTGTTTATGACGACGAACCATGTGGAAAAGTTGGATCCGGCTTTGGTCCGACCTGGTCGCGCCGACGTCATAGCCGAGTTGGGCGATGCCGAGCCGGAACAGGTCCGACGCCTCGTCAAGCACTTTTACAAGGGCGCTATGTCCTACACTCCCGCCCGCCCAAACAAGACCGAGACCGTGAACGAGACCGAGACCGAGACCAAGACTGGGACCGAGACCGAGACCGAGACTGAGAACGATAAGCGACACCCCGCTGCCGCTGCCCTGCCGCCTTTGTCAGGGGACACTATCGATGCGCTGGCTGACCAACTTGCGGAAGCTACCCATCGTGTATCTCTGTCTCGCAGAAAGACATTGGGATTGGACCCCACAGGTCGCTACCTTACTACGGCCAGTCCGACCGACAGCCACCTCGCTGCGCAACGCACGGCTATTGGGCCCCGCCCTCCGGCTAGGGGAGGCGTGAGCATGGCAGAGCTGCAAGGCCTGTTCATTCGGTACCCAGATGACCCGCAGAGCGCTGTGCAGGCCTTTATCGATGAGAGCAGGGCCAAAGAAGCTGAGGTGTTTGAGCTGCAAGCCTCGGGACAAGGGCAGTAGCTACCGCCCCAAAAATCACTATACTATACAGCCATCGGCATCGGCACCACTCCCTGCGACCTACATGTAGCGTTTGCGTTTGCCCCCAGAGCGATTGTCAGAACCCCGAATGCGGATCTAGACGTCTCCGTCTACGCCAGCCTGGGCGTTCACACGTCTAGGATTCTCTCCTGCACTGTCGCCCTATCCAGAAGAGGAAGATAGCGCTGAGCAAGGCGAACCCACTGGTCTACCGTAGCGCTGTTGTCAGCGAGTCCGTCAGCACGAAGTAGAGTACTACACTACCTCTGTCTGCTACGGGGAAGGAAAGCCGATAGATGACGAACCGATCAGTTGTTTGCTAAAACGATAGAGAAGCGGGGAGGCGGGTCTGGCAGCTCCCCCAGCTCCCTCAGATCCACCAGACCCAAACAAAACCCCTCAAATGCACAAATGCACAACTCCTCAACCCTTACCCGTCAAACCCTTCAACCGCTCACCGCCTCACCTCAAAACGGAACGGCCGTCGAGTCGGGGGGAAAGATACCGCCCTGGTCCAAGATCCACTTCCAAAACGAGTCTATGGACGTGGGATCCTGGCCTCCCGACGGCGTAGCAGGCAAGTAGTCCAACGGTGCTCCGTGCGCTTGCGCGTTGGGGTGGACTTGCGCTGGCGCGTGCGGTTGGCCTTGCGCATGGACTTGGTCTTGGGCTTGTAGCGGCAACACAGATTCGTCCACTTGCGGCGTATCGACACTGGCGGACGAGGCGGAGGAGAAGGCGTACGGGTTGTGTGGCGAGGTGGGCGAGTGGCCTGCGGGGCCAGCAGGGGGTTGCGACGCGTGCAATGGGTGAGATGCAGGAGACTTGTGAGACGTATGAGACGTATGGGATGGGTGGGAGGACTGGGTGGGAGGTGGGACGGCGAGCGCAGGGAGCGGGGAAGGAGTGGAAGCTGGAGCGGAAGGAATGGTCGCTGGACCTGGAACTGGACCTGGGGCAGGGGTTGGCTGGCCGAGCACGAGCTGATGTTGCGTGACAAAAGCCGAGAGGTCAAATACGGATTCGTCCTGTCCGCCGAGCGCGGCGGTAGGCAAGACATTGTCAAAGTAGAGCATGCGTTCGGCGGTGGTGGGGAGAAAAGTTGTTGACTGGGGGTGATAGCGTTAGAGGGGCCAGGGACAAAGGGCAGACCAGCCTGAAGAAGAGGGTGGGTCGGGAGCAAGTCCAGCGACACCCCATTCACCGCTGGAGGTGGTGGGGCCATGTGCAGGACGGGGGGAGTGTGCGGCGCGTCTGTGCGCGGCTCGGTGGGCGACGTGGGTGATCTGGACTCGGTTCGCTGGGTTAGCTCCTTTTGCTCTTTTTGCCGTTCGGCCTTTTCGCACAACACGAATGCCGACTCCACCGCTGCCACTTCGTCCGGGGTCAAGTCGTCCGACTGCGCTTCGTCCAACACCGTCTTGATGCGCAGCGCGAGGGATACCATTGCGTCCGTGCCGGGCTTGGGGGAGGCGGTGGCGGAGGCAGAGGCGGAGCCCGAGGAAGGCGCGGGGTAGCCGAGAGTACTAAACGAGCGGGATTCCCATTGCACCTGTTCCTCGGCGAGAAGGGCGAGGAGGATGCGCAAGGAGCGTTTGACCAAAGGATTGAGGTAGAGCGTGTTGTGCAAGGCAGCGACAGCGTACATGACTTGTTGTCGAATGCGCGTGCGTTCCCCCGACTTTTGTTTCCGTCGACACAGGTCGAGCATCAGCACCGCACTGGCCTGGAACACATGGCCTCGGAGACAAGCCAAATGACCAATCGCCGTCAAGCCCTGTTGCAGCGTACCGAGCGCATTGAGCATGCTCCGAGCAAGCAGCACACAGGTATCTCTCCCCCCTACCAGGCCGTCGCGCGCATCGGGCCAGGACGAAAGGGAGAAGCGGTGAAGGCGGAGGAGTTGGGAAAAGATCATGCTATGCAAGAGCGCGCGCTCAAGAACGACCGAGGGGCTAGGCGTGTGGCCGCGAATACGGTAAAACTCAGGCAAACGCGCTTCGAGCAACCCGCGGTAACTTGCATCTACCTCGTCCACATCCGCCACGGTCATGTTCATCTGCGTCTTGCCACTCACGACTTGGGTTCGGGACATAATAAGATCCATTTGTTGGCGGATGGTCGCGCCCAATGCCGCCCTGGCATGGCAGTACGACGTGTCGGTGTACTCCCCCCTAGGCCGAGGCGGAGGGACCGGGTCCATAAGTAAGTCGGCGTCATTGTAATTCTTGGGCAGGGGGGTGATGAACTGGTTGGGCATGATGATGCACACCCCGTTGGTTTCCGGAGTACGGTACCACTCGCGGGAAGCCATGGCCCACCACACGCGCTTCTGCATCTCATGCCGCAGGATGACCTCTTGCTCCGTCTCCCCCTCCGAGGGCGGCGCAGGATCTTCGCCCAAACGGTCAATGCCGAGGGTACGGGCAATGTGAATGGCCGTCTGCATCAGCCACACGGTCGTCGCCTCGTCCTCGGCGCCATGCGTGTCCATGAGCATCAAAGCCTGGATCATCGGAAGCGTAGGTCGACCGACGCCGAACCGGCACAGCGACACGATCGCTTTCGCACTCGAGTACCAACAGTTGAGTGTGCAGGAAGCATTCAGCAGCCCATTGACCTCTTCCGAGCCTTTCTTGCGTTCTGGGTAGGGGGAGAACTTGAGGCCGAGAACGAGCACCATGAGCAGGAGCGCCAGCCAGCCCGGGTCGAGGCTGTTGATAACGTGGGCGCGGGAAGCGGCGTCCGTGCAGGCTAGCAGCGTGTCGAGCTCACGCTTAAACTGGCCGGGATGAATAATGCGTGTAGTAATGAAGTTGGCACGGGAAAAGTAGCTCGAGGTAATGGCGTCCATCAATTCTCTCGAGGGCAGTGTCTCGAGAATCACACGCAGCACGGCTTCCCGCTCGGCATTTCCATTCTGCAGTCCTTCGCCATCCGACGTAGTCTGCCGCATCGCACGAAACTCGCCCTTTTCTGCTGCAGCTGCAAACGCCCACCCAATCCCGAACCCGAGGCGCGTTTCACTGCCATTGTACACTTTGAGCAGGCCATCGTGTTTGGCGCCAAGGCAGGAAGTCGTCTCCGTCTGCGTTCGCGCCGGAGAAAGTTCGGTGCGCTTGCGTTTGCGGACGGCAGGAGATGAAGCGCGAGCGCGGTGGGGCTGATTAGAGTTGTGCTGATGAACCAGCTTGGACATGGTCATGCGATCAGCGATCCGTTCGCTGCAGCTGATCGCTTGGCGGGAGGCGGCGACTTGGCTCGAATGCACAAGCTTCTCCAGCATCGAGACGGGGTCCTCGGCCACCGTCGACGGCTGGTTGGCTGGCTGGCTGGCAGCTGGGACATGGCGTTCCTCCAGTAGCGAAGGAGGGTTAGGAAGGATCGCACTAGCATTGACATTGGCATTGGCGGTGGCGTTGGTACTGGCATTGGCAGAAACAGGCGGGGGTGGCGCTTGCGATTGGGAGACAAGCAGTGCCTCCAGTTGCTGCATTCGACTTTTGATCGCATGCAGCTCGTTGGCCATGGTTGGGTCGGATCCGCCAGACATGGGCACCGAGTAGGACGAAGCACTAGCGCTCGGGGAGGTCATTTGGGGGGTGGATCCCACACCGGCCGATTGGCGCATCCGCTCTAGCTCCCTCTCGTGTTCGAGCTGGCGCAGACGCTCTTCCAGCTGGCGGACATGGCGTTCCTTGGAGGCCTGGGCGGCAGCCTCGGCCTCTTGACGGCTACGTTGCTCGCGTTCCTCGGCAGCACGGTGCTTGAAGGGCTCGACGTGGCACGTGTCCGCCTCGCCGCGCTTGACGCACTGCTGGCAGGGCGAGTCGCGGCTGCAGCGGATCTTGCGGTCGCTGGGAGCGGGGGGGGGGGGGGGGGGTTAGTTGCGCGTGTCCAGCAAGTCCAGACGGGGCAAGAAGAGCCAAGGCAGACACAGGACATACCGACAGTGGGTGCAGCTAAAGGCCAGGCGGTTGCGTTTGCGGGGCGCGTGCGGGTGGGGCTTGCTCTGGGCCTTGTCGCTGGGCTCGGAGGGAGAGGCGGCCGAGGTGGGACTCGGGCGACGGCTGCATCGCGGCGGGCTGGGAGCGGCCGAGAGCGAGGATGGCCTCGGCGGCCTGGTCGCGCTGCATCGGGGGTGGAGTGGGGTCAGAAGGTGGTAGTGGTTGGTAGTGGGGGCGCGCGCAAGCACGCGGATACGACCGAGGGCCGGAGTTAAAACGCCGACGGCGGTTCTGTTTTCGGTGGCGAAGGAACCGCCACAACCCTACCGCTCGATACAGTCGCCCCGTGCTGCTGGGGCGTAGGCCCCTTGCGGCCGCATGAATATTGAATGCTGCCCACGCCACACGCACTGCCCCCGGACAGCCCGCTGGTGCTGCCTGTATAGAAGCAGCGCTGAATCCTGGGGCGCACGATGGATGACCGATGCCTGATCCTCCCCTCTGCCTGCTCGGCCGAAAGCAGGCCAAGCCAGTGCAGCGGGCAGGCGCAGCCGGCTGAGGTAAGCACACAGACTACCTCGCCTGACGTAACGCGCAACGTTTCAGTCCATCACATGTCACACGTCACACCGTCCTGTCCTTCAATGTTCAATCCCGCGACCCCGCTCTTGCTCGTGCCCAGCTGCCTGGCTCCGTTCGCGCCCGTCCCATCCACCCCCATGCCGCCGCCCCGACCGCCCCAGCCACCCCCACCCGAGGCACCGCAGGAGCAGGATCCCGACGAGGTGGCCAAGACGCTGCGCAAGGAGCAGACCACCTTTTGGCAGGAGATTGAGATTGACCGCATCCTCCGCGCCTTCCGGCTCAACCCGTACGAAGTCATGGAGGTCCCGCTCGAGGCCGAGGCCAAGGACATCCAAAAGATCTATCGCCGAAAGAGCCTGCTCATCCACCCCGACAAGGTGCAGCACCGTACGTCCGTCTGTGTCTCTGCTTCCTGCTTCCTGTTGCGCCTCGGCGATCTGGCGCTGATACTGATGCTGATACTGATGCTGATGCTGCCCTGATGCTGACGCTGACCCCGACCCAGCACGAGCAGTGGAGGCGTTTGACCTTCTCAAGAAAGCGTCGAGCCAACTTCTGGATGATACTTCCCGGAAGAAACTGGACGAGGTGGTGGTGGAGGCGCGGGTTACGTTGCTACGGGAGCTCAACTTGCCCGCCGACACGGCGTCAGACGACGCGCGGATCCAAGCGATGGGCCGGTCGTTCGAGGAGAAGCTGCGGGCGCACACACGCGAGATCATGGTGGACGAGGAGCTTCGGCGTCGGCGGGCCGTACGGCTGCAGCATGCGGCCGAGGGCACCGAGTCGAAGAAGCGGGAGGAGGCGATGCGGGAGCGCAAGCGCAAGGCCGAGGATGCCAAGGACTGGGAGGCGACGCGCGACGAGCGGGTGGATGGGTGGAGGACGTTTGTCAAGGGCGGCGGCGGGAAGAAGAAGAAAAAGAAGAGCGGCGTGCTGGGCTAGCACCAGTGCATCCCCCTGCACACCCGCCTGGCTGTAGCATATACTACCTGGGTTAGTGATCTTGTGTCCTGCGCGGAGAGATAAAGTACAAGCAGCCAGCTTACCTAACGCCCCGCGCCTATCGTCAGGCGGCGGTCGGGGCCACCTGTCCCATCTCAGATCTCGCAGCCGCACAGACGACGACCGTTTTGGCCAGCGCCGCCACCACCTCCACCACCACCACCACCACCACCACCACCACCACCACCCACCCGCCTGTCCCCCCCCCACCATGGCCGACGACAAGGACATGTACAGCTTCTACCGCCTCTCGGACCTGGCCATCCCCTTGCGCATCAAGGTGTCGTCGCTGGTGGGCAAGCTGCCCCGCCACTCGCGCCTCGAGTTGCTCGAGCACCCCGAGCTCAGCTTGCTCGGGTCTGAAGTCGCGTACGTTGTCCGTCCTCGGCGTGCTCTGTGCTGACCAACGGTGGTGCGTGATGCTGACCCGCCACCAGCGACTATCCTGACCTATACATTGAGTTCCGTCTCTATGCCGACAACAAGCCTCTGACTCCCCTGTTGCGTACCGCCTACCGACCCTTTGTCAAGGAATGGCAGTACGTCCCCTTGCTTCCACATTGCTACTGCGACCGGATTTGGCTGATCAGTGTCTGCATCTAGTTGGGGCGAGTACATCACGTTCCCCTGGAACCTGTCTGAACTGCCACTGAATGCCCAGGTGGGATTTACCATCTACGACACGGCTGGGCCGAAGGAAAGGAAAGTGGTGGGAGGGACGACGTTTCGTCTGTTTGGCAAACGAGGGTACGTTCTCCTGTTTTGATTTGTGTCCGGCCGCATTGACACCAACAATAAACAACAAGGTCGCTGCGCAAAGCACAACATCGACTGTTTGTATGGCGCGACCAGGCTGCCGATGGGAGCGCCGAGTCCTCCACGCCTTCCAAAACCGGCGGGGAGAAAGACGAGATGGGGCGGGTCGAAAAAGTGGGTGCATTTTCGCTTTTTTTTTGCCCAGTTGCGGTCGATCTAGCTAACCTTGTTGGTATTTCTAGCTTATCAAAAAGCTCAATCGCGGCGACATTGAGCATGTCGACTGGATGGACCCACTGACGATGCGCAAGGCTGCCACCATCTACCGTGCTGAGCTGGAGAGCAGTCCCAACTTGTTTCTCAACATTGAGATGCCTTCCTTTGACCATCCCGTTGTCTACTCCGAACCGGAACCTGAGGCAATCGTGATGACCCCTCTGCATACCCACCTGTCCCTGTCAGTTCCTATCCCGACCGCCGAAGTTCCTACGATCTCCAAGATCGATGAGTCCTTATTCACCGTCGTCGATCCGGAGATTGTGCGCGAGTCCCCCATTGAAGCCAAGCATCGAAGGATGACACGACAGCACCGCAGCGGCCCATTGGACCGGGAGATGAAGCCGAATGCGGCGGTGCGGGATCGTTTGAACGTACGTGCTCTATCCCCCCTGCTCCACCTTTCTTGTTGCAGAAGCCTGACGAAACGAAACAACACAAAACAAAACAAAACGCAGGCAATCATGTACCACCCACACCGCCCCTTGACAGAGGATGAGATGAACTTGGTCTGGTCCTTCCGGTTCTACCTGACCCGGGACCCGAAGGGCCTAACCAAATTCCTCAAGTCAGTCAGTTGGAGTGATCCGGGAGAGACCAAGCAGGCGACCCAAGTGTTGCTTCCGATGTGGAGTAAGCCCGAGGTGGATGATGCGCTGGAGCTACTGGGTCCTACGTTCAAAGATGTGCGAGTGAGGGACTACGCGGTGCAGATTCTTGAAGGTGCCGATGACGAGGAACTGATGTTGTACCTCTTGCAACTGGTCCAAGCGATCAAGTTTGACCAGCTGGCCCAATCGCACCAAGTGGAACGGTTGGACGAGGTGCAATCTCCTTCCAAACGTTTGGCCCGTTCCTCATCGACCTTGCGGCCCGGACGAGCGAATCAGTCTCACCTCAGCCTCCCCAGTGGCAGCTCCGCTCTGCTCGGAGGTCTCGCCGACTTTCTCATCCGCCGAGGCACGCGCAACGCCGACCTGGGAAACATGTTGTACTGGTATGTGTTTGTGGAGACGACGGACAAAGGGCAGGGTCATCTCTACACCGAAGTCAAGCGACATTTCCTCGATTCCCTCGGAGGCGACAAGAGTGGGAAAGCGCGGGTGGAGGGGTTGCGTAGGCAAACGGTGTGGATGGAGCAACTTGCGCATTGGCTGTCGAGCTGCGGTTTAGCAAAGAGGCTCGGCCCAAGAAAATTGAGCGTCTGCGCAGCTGGATCACCGATAAGAATGGGTTTGCCGAGTTTGTGCCGCCCATGACGCTGCCGCTGGATCCTAGGATCCAAGTGGGTGCAACGACCGCGGAAAAGAGCACCGTGTTCAAGTCCAACCAGCTGCCTTTACTTCTTTGGCTTCGTACCGCACCTCCTGGCAAAAAGACGCACCGGCACGAGGAAGAGGGCAATTATCCCGTCATCTTCAAAAACGGCGACGACCTCCGACAAGATCAATTGGTCATCCAGCTTTTCACCCTGATGGACCAGCTGCTGCAAAAGGAGAACTTGGATTTGAAGCTGACGCCTTATCGTGTGCTTGCCACGGGGCCCGAGGATGGGCGTGCAGTTTGTCAAGTCGCAAAGCATTGCCTCGATCAGTTCCGAGTACGGGGGCTCGGGCGGGCTGAGCGCGGTGCAAGCGTACCTGCGCCGATTCAATGCGGATGCGCAGGCAGAGGACACGTATGGCATCAGTGCCTCGTGATGGATACGTTTGTACGAAGTTTGCCGGGTACTGTGTGCTGACGTACCTACTTGGCGTGGGAGACCGACACTTGGACAATCTCTTGGTCGCTCCGGACGGGCACTTTTTCCATGTGGACTTTGCCTACATTCTCGGGCGCGATCCGAAGCCTTACCCACCACCTGTAAAGGTGTGTCGCGAGATGGTGGACTGTATGGGCGGCCCAAGTTCAGGACACTAACCGGTTCAAATCGTTATGTTTCACATCGTTCATCTCCCTCCGCAAGAGCGCCAACTTGATTCTCAACTTGGTCGCCTTGATGGTCGATGCTAACGTGCGCGATATCCAGCGCGAACCTGACCGCGCCGTCGAACGCGTCCAGGAAAAGTTCTTGCTCAACCTCAATGACGCAGAAGCCATCCATCCTCGACCGCCTCTTATCGGAAAGCTCTTACATCGTCGCTGTCATGGATAAGGTCCATGATTGGGCGCAAATGTTCCGTGCGTGAGCGGGAGCGGGAGCGTGAGCTTGACCTTATGTATGAGCTTGAGCAGGAGCGCGATCTTGATATTCCCTTTTTCTGCTGCATTCTCAGCCTGGTGGTACGTCCTGGTGGTACGTACGAAGCAAGATGACGACTAGATGGCTGGGTTAGGGGGGCCGTAGTGCTGCGTCCGTTGTGGATGGAAACGGATAGGATGCCAAGGCACAGCTCAGGTCCAGGCACAAGCACAGGACACGACCGTGGACGTGCGAGACTCAAAAAGGAAAAAGGAGCATGGCATAGGATCTGCTTTCTAGCGTCAAACGTGTGGTGTAGTGATAGATGTTATAGGTACATGCGCACCAATAAGGCCTCGCTATTTCAATCGGTAGAATTTGGGACTTTTACGCTTGCTTCAAAGTTCATCCCACGGCTGCGGGTTCGAGTCCCGCGTGAGGCGGTTTCTTTTTCCATCTCGATCAATCTTTCGTTCCGCGTGAGGTCAGAGACGATTGCTTTTTCGATCCATATGGTGCACGGCGGATCGTTGTGCGCGGGTGTGAGTCGTGCCCTACGGTGTGGGTGGTGGTGCAGGGTCGGCGGATGACGCAGCCTCGAAGTTACGCTGTTGAACGTTGAATGTTGAACGTTTGTTCAGGGAACGAGCTGGAGATTCAAGTTGAATATTGAATCCGGCGGGAGTGGATTAGATTGGAGATCGAGACGGGAGGAAACAGATGGTCGCTGAGGACGACGGCTGACACTGCGACTGTGTTTGGTCCACCACTCGCGAGATGCGCATCTCCATCCCCTCCATCCCCACTTTGACAACCCACGCCCCGTGGTGGAGTACACGCTGGAGCAAGCAAGCGAGCTGCTTGCCACCTTCCTCAGCAGGGGGCAACCACAACTCCTCCTCACCGGCGCTGGATCTCTGTCGACTCGGGCATTGCGCCCTACCGCGGACCCAATGGACACTACAGTATGTCCCCTCTCCTCCTCTCCCTCCTCCTCCTCCCCCCCCCCACCACCCCCACCTGCCAGACACCCAAACACCCAAATACCCAAATACCCGCACCAGAAACAAGGCGCCGCGGGCATCAGATCGGGTCTGCCTAGGCTTTGTGGACTCAAGCGTGCTGGTTGGGAGGTCCGAATGGGGTAAGCTGAGCGCAGGCTGACCTGGGTGGCGCGAGCAGCTGCGCACAAAGCTTTTCGACCCATCTTTTTCCATGAGTTTATCAGTCCCAAAGCCAAGGGCCACTACTACCGCCAACGATACTGGTCCCGCTCCTTTCTTGGTTACCCGTCGGTGATGAACGCGCAGCCCAACCCGGGCCACTACAGCACCGCAGCGCTCCAGCGGCTCGGGTACGTGCCAGCGTACATTACTCAGAACGTGGACAACATGCACCAACTCGCTACCCCTTCCCCTTCCCTCGCTGCCTCCAGCATCTTGGAGCTACACGGTACGTGCTGTCCTCGCACCTGTTTCCTCCCTCCTCCCTTCCCTCCCTTCCCCCCCTTCCCCCCCTTTGCACCCGGTCTATCCGGTCCATCCGTTTCCCGTTTCCCGTTTCCCGTTTCCCGTTTCCCGTTTCCCGTTTCCCGTTTCCCGTTTCCCGTTTCCCGTTTCCCGTTTCCCGTTTCCCACTGGACGAGAACTAAGTACGATCGCCCACCGCAGGGACCCTGCAACATGTCGTGTGTGTCGCCAAGGAGCCCACGTGGCACGGGGGCACGTACAACCCCACCCTTTTTGCGCAGCTGCACGATCCTAGTGCCTTCCCGTCGCCCGACTGGTCGCCGGCCGGGAAGGATTATAGCGAAGGCTGTGGCTTTCGCGGCAGTCGCTCCGCGTTGCAGCGGGACCTTGAGCAGAGGAACCCACGTTGGGCCGCGTTTGCGCAGGAGATGCAACGATCCGGAGCGGCACCCAAGACCAATCCCGATGGCGACGTCGAGTTGGGGGACGAGACGGATTACCGTGCGTTTACCTATCCGCGCTGCCCGCAGTGCGGAGGGGTGATCAAGCCGAGTGTGGTGTACTTTGGAGAAAGTGTGCCGGAACGGTTAAAGATGCATTCGTTTTCCTTGGTGCAGGCTGCGTCGCGGGTGGTGGTGGTCGGGTCGTCGTTGGCTACCTACTCGGCGTTTCGGTTGATCAAGATGGCGCACGAACAGGGCAAACCTTTGTTGGCTGTGAATGTTGGACCGACACGAGGCGACCCCTTGATCCAGGATAAGATCGAACTGAGTTCGTCCGAGGTGCTACGGCGTACCGCCCAGCTCCTTGCCGGGTCCCACGCCCAGCACGATCCCATTCTCGACCATCTCCTTACGGCTGGAAAGGTGGTTGCGCCCACACCCAGGGTGGTCGGAAGCTGACCTTGCCGAATTGGTTCTGTTTATGCGATCAGCCTAATGCATATACTGTGGCCCTCCGGCTATGTTACGGGGCGCTCCGGTTATCTCCGGACGCTGAGCCCCGCATGTCGTAGACATCTCATCCAGACACGCGTCAGCCCCCTTAGACTAGCGAGAGAGAGCCGGCGGACACCCTATATATGCCGCGAATACTTTCCACTGAGAGACAAGAGCGAACCGGACTTGCAGTACGAAGCTTCGTATCTGCGGTGCCCGGTATTGTGGCAGAACACGGCCGTGCATTGCTCCTTGCTACTGTAGATTCCCCACCCTCTGTTTATACCTGTCATGACAAAAGGCACTTGAGACCTGGTTCCTTCTGTATATAAGCAGCCCTGTCTAAGGCTGGCTCGCGAATGTCCTTGTCGACCATCCTGTCCTTGTCTTTGGTCTCCCCGACCTCCGGTTCCTCTCTCGCCCTTCCACCTTCTACCACCCTGACGAATTTACAACTCACGTCGTTTACACTGCAAGCCGCGGTTACACTCAGTACTAAGGTTTGCTCTTCTTTAGGACTCTATATGATTCCGCCTACTACAGCGCGTCGAGTGTGGTAACGCCACAGTAACAGCATTACCAGTTACCCCGGAGCTCCTGGACCCCTTCAACGGGTCAGACGACCTACGTACCGCGGCACCTATACCTCGGAGGGTCTAAGCTGCGGCGTTTGCACGAAAGCAGTCACCCAATGTAGAGAGTCTCTCCCTTGTCTCTACAACCGCTCTGGCAGTTCAACCAGGATCTGAAGCAAGACCTAACGTACGTGGCTCGATTGGCCGTCCATGGATTTGTACACCTAAACGGCAGGAATGGGTCCCACCTCGGGACTCCCCCCATGACAATTAACGGTCGCCAAAGGTATATATCGATCTCGCCTTTGGTAAAGCTGCTTTCCTGTGTATATATTCAACACCTCTCGATCTCATTTTCCTGTTCACTCATTCACTTTTTGCAATGTGGCGGTAAAGCAAAAAAAGTGAAAGAGGTGAGGTGAAAGAGGCGGGGTGAAATAGGTGAGATCTTGGAGAAGAGGTCAGAGCTAAGAGATCTAAGCTCTGATCTCTGATCTCATCCATCTCCTGAAAGGGGCCAAAAAGATAAGAAGGTCTGCTGTATGCGGGCTTTGTCAGAAAACGTGAGATGGAGGAAAGGGGAGCAGATGTGGATTGGATACATCTATGGACGGAGTGGAGGTATAAAAAGTACATCCTAAGGAACAAGGGGGCAAAGTCGAGAGTTGTGATCACAGGATCTCCCAACTGATAAGAATCACGACAGGGTGCCCATACGGAGAGCCCAGGGGGCCAAGGGCCCCCTAGCACGGCATGAATCTGACAGAAGGTTGCCTTCCCCCTGGTTGTGTATACACACCATCTCATCCCCTGTCTTGCTCGCCTGCCACTACCACACCTGTACGATAGCTTATGAACGTGCGTCGAAAAAAGTGCGCTAACTTTTTGACCCTCTCGTCTAAGAACACAGGGGGAATCAATATTCAATGAAACACAACATCTGTGACACTTTCTCACCGTCACTCGGATCATCAGAAACACTAACAGTTATATAGTGACTGGAATCACTAGCACTATACTAAGTACTAACGAGTGACTATAGTGACTACAACAGTTGTTCCTTGCTACTGTGACTGGTGACTAGGTTGACTAGCTATATCACATGGACAACAAGTGACGCCAGTGACTTACGACTCGTAAGTTATAGTGACTAGTAACTAGCTAGTAACTAGTGACCGTCCGAGTAACCTCTCTATCTATAGTCAGATCTATAGTCCCCTACTAGTCACCGCGCTTGGAGCAGCCCGAGGGCCTGGTAGCCGGTTATCGGTAGCTATATTCATATAATACTGTTAGTCGCGTTAGTCTCGGTTAGTAGTCATTGGTCACTAAGTAGTTTTCTCACCTTTCACCATTGTCCTTTAGTAGTAGCCATATATTGAATGGCGTTTTTTCCTTGACCACAGCAATGAGTGTCGATGTGAGTGTTGATGATTATAATAGCCTGGTTAGTAGTTATCGCGATTAATCGAATCAATCAATGATTTGCCGCTGGTGGCTGCCGTGATGGCTTGTATACTGCCTCTCCATAAGATCGAGCCGAGTTCAAGACTCCTGATTTTCCGTTATAGTTTGAATGTTATCCTGTCGGGCAATTCAGCATGTATATACAAACCACCCGGTAGAGGGTCAGGAAGGAAACGATTCTGAGAAGAAGACATCGAGGAGATCTGAAAGGGCGAAGCTGACCATTCCTTTCTTCAACTAATGCTCTAACTAGAGTAAATTACAATGAACGACGACAAAACGTAAAACGCGTATAAGGAACGAACCGGAGTCAGAGGGTCTGAATCGTCCCTCAAACTGAAGAGGGAACCGACGCGGGTATATGTGTGGTCGAAAATGGACGCAGCAGCACAGTCCAATGGCATCACTGTATATGCCACCCAATAAGTATTCATATGGGCGTGGATCGCTATCAGTTCGAACTATACTTGATGGAGGGGAGAGTAGATGCGGCAGTCGTACTACCTATAGCACTACGTGCGAGCGGCCGAAGTCCAAACCAGGAAAAGAATAATGCGATGACATAACCCATGTCGCCGGGGAAAAAGCGAACGGCAAACATGAGGGCGAGAACAGAACCGGGGAGAGAGAGGAAGAAGAAGGGTGCAAGAATGCGCGAGGCCAACGAAGGCAAATAAGGAAAACCTCAGAAACGCGAGGTGCGGGGAGGGGCGGGACATGCAAGCGATGTATGTGGCCAAGAGGTAAGACAAAGTAAGGGAGGCAAAGCCCCATGGTCCCATTTATGGTTCACACATGCTGTGCCTACTAGTATTGCGACGGGTGGGGGAGGAACGGGATGCCAGAGGGCACGCTGTGCGGGGCACGGGGCAAGCTCAGGTCGGGAGACAAGCCCGGGAGAGGAGAGCGGGTGGACGATTGGGGCGAAGGCAGCGGCATAGGACCACGGTGCGAGGTGGTGGTGGTAGAAGATTGTTTTCGGGCCGTGGTACTAGTGGTGGTCGAATGTTTGGAGGTGCGCGTGGAGGCCTTCAAGGAGGACGGTGCAGACTGGTTAGTAGTGCTGTTCTTGCTTGCGTCCGAAAGGTTGTCAGGTTGGTACGCTAGCCACTTGGTCTTTTGCTTGAGGATCTTGCTCACCGTCGAGCGCTCGACGTTGAACGCGGCCGCGATGTCGGCCTGACGCATCTCGGGGTTGATCTCGGCGAATTGACAAATCCGTTTGCGTGCTGCCCCGTCGATGCGCGCCTTGGGCCGCTTGGGCGTGATAGGAAGCGCAGGAATCATAGAGGAAGCCCCCTCGAAAAAGGACGGGGTGGGAAGGCCCTTGCGCACCGCCATCTGCGATCCCATGTAGCGCGGGTCGGACATAAACGGCATGCCCCGTGGGTCGGCACGCACCACCGACGTACCAGGGTGGTAGAACGAGCGCTGCCCCCCGGTCCGACCATCCAACGAAGAGGGAGTGGGGTCGAGCAGGCCATAGGGCTGCTCACCTTGGTGGGTCTCTGTGTTGGCATACAGTGCAGAGTGGGGCATGAACCCGCGCTCTGCCTCGGTACGCATCGACGTCACCGACGACGGGGGCGTAGGGTAACTCGAATCAAAGTGGTTGTAAGGGTTGGAGTTGGGGTTGGGGTTGGGGTTGGGGTTGGGGTACACAGGTTGTTGCTGCTGCGGCTGCGGCGCCGGATGTTGGGGATGCATCGCCGGCTCCTCCATCCCAAGGAAGGATGGCGTGGTGGGCAGGCCATTGTACCCGCGCCCACCTGAGCTTACCGGACTCCAGTCCGCAGGGGGAAGAGAGTTGCGTGGCATGCTGCTGTCTTCGGGGAAGCGCGCCGACTGCTGATTGGGAAACACTGGTCAGTTGGTTTGTTACTGTGGTGGGTTGGGCCGATGGGGACAGGAGGCAAGGGGGAGAGACGTACTGGCGTCGGGGGCAGGTCCGACCGGAAGGGCGAGCGGAACGAGGCCGGCACCTTGGGGTTGGGCAGACCAGTTGGCTGGGCAAAAGAGTCGCGCGAGTCCAGCATGGCAGAGGGCATGTTGCTGGCGTGTTGGACAGGATAGCCGTTGCTTCCATTCAACATCCCCGAGGGGGTGGTGCGGAGAGAAGGCACGCCGGCGTTCATGCTCTGGGCAGAGGAGGAGTAAGCATCCGAGCTGGTACTGAGTACTGAGCACAGCACAAGCAAGCGTGAGACAAAGGAGTCAAACAATACTTACCGGAGGAGCGTGCTTGGCAGAGTCGGTCACTGCAAAGGACATGGTCACGATGAGGATGGGAGTGTGGGAGGTGACGCGTATCACAGGAATGGGGAGATTGGTGTGAAGAAGTGGGTTGCTCACGTGCGAGATGTGACGCTGGAGACGAGGAGAGGGGCAGTATGTGGCGGTGGGAGTGATATAGGATGGAGAGGGAGAGAGGGAGAACGGAAGAGAGAGAGATGGGAGGGTGGAGGGAAGCGATGGGAGAGATGGCCAGCGAAGGGGGGGGGGCGGTATAAGAGGTGGCCGGGAGGACTGGTGGGAGGCGGGAAAGAGTACGGCGGATGGGGTTGGGTGCACGCGCCGCGGCCATTCGAGCGGCGCCGACAGGAACCCGCCAAAGCTGTCTGTGTACCTGGGCAGGCCCGTCTAGATTGATATTACGGCGGCTATTACGCTGCTTGCAGCTTCACGTGTACGCAGCCCGAGGGTCCAAGGGGTCTGCTCGGACAGGGCGCAGGGAGTGCGACGCTGGGCAGATTCAGGGCGGGCGATGGTACCGAACGCAAGCCAGGGCTGCTCAGGACTCCTTTTCGCGGGACTTGCTCGGTCGCTGAGGAGGGCCACGAACGCATCAGGCATCGGCGACTTTGCATCGCCACGCGTCACGCATCCGGTGTGGTATGTATCATCGTACACCACGCGCAACGCATGCGTCATGTATCACGCACCAGCCGACGCCGCACCCACGCGGTCCAGGGCAGGTGTGTGGGACAGGAGGCTCTGCGTTTGCACCAAGCTGGACTGCCAATGTGGGATGTCGGATGCGTAACGCGCAGCACTTCTAGCTTCACGCGCTTCACGCGTCGTGCGTCACTGCGTCACCACAGTCACCAACCACTTGACGTTTGAAGCTAAGCCTTTTCAGAGCCTGAAGCAGCACGCGCGCGCAGCATCCTGGATGCATCGCAGCAGACATCGCAGCGCGCAGCAGGCAGCCCCCTCTGCCTTACATCCATTCCTCACAGATCCCACTCGTCCTTTCCCCTCTCAGATCTCCCATCTGGAATGTTACACCGTTTCACACACGCCCGGTGTGAGACGTTGGCACCACGACCCTTTTTCACGCATCACAGCATCGCCCTGGGTGGGGTGTGGGACGAACAAACAACCTGAGATTCGCAAACGATATGAAATCCCTGCCTGCGTTCGTACGTTCGTACGGTCGTACCTTGTTCCCGAGGACTGACTAGCTTGACTACTCCAGTCCTCCCAACCGATTTCCGAATCCGCCGTGTAACAGATTTATCATCCATCTCAGATCTCATCAATCACATCATCGATCTCATCCATGCTCACGCGCTCACGCGTCACGCGCTCACGGTTACCCTGCTATCACACTCATCATGCGTGATACCCAGCATGATCGATGACATGATGACACCATGACGCTATCATCGATCATCGATCATCCTTGCCGTTCATCTCGCACCTCTCTCACTTTTGCCAATGCAAGCCCGGAACCCGATGAAACTAGAAGCCTCGATATACGATAGCCACCCTCGTGTCAGAATTGAGTATGGTCGTGTGCAAATGGAGTTAGTTACACGGTGGTGAACGTGGTCAACTTCAACTTCAAAAGCGTTTTCCTAAAGCGTTTCGTCCACCTTCAATCAACCTTCAAACCCCGGTTGACATTGTTCTGGCTTTTACTTCCTCTTCTATCTGGGCTATCTAAAATTCCTTGTAATGCATGTAACCTCGCAACCGCATACGCATCGACAACTACAAACAACCATCGATGTGTTCAAAAGTCATATTGAGAAGCACTTGTCTTTGGCCTACAACGCCCACATCGCCCATCGTCCAGCCTCTTGATGCAAATAGAGCATCGGGCATCGACTATCGGACCGCACCAACCCATTGGAGGATCATCGGGCCATGGACGTGCGGCCATCGGGCCATGGACATGAAACCATCGGGCCATCGATGACAATCGCCCCACGGCGCCTGGTCGGTCTCCTGGGGGCGGCGGGACACTTTGACGTCTCCTGCTACGTCCGCCATTCCACCAGATCACAGAAGGACACAGTACGTTCAGGTGAGAGCTCAGACTGAGCTGAGTCTGACCACTGAGTTACTTAGGGTATGGAAGAGAGATACTGAGACTTGCAGTAACTAGTACCTGGTAATTAGGAAGTACTAACTGGTAACTGGTCACTGGTAACTTGTGTAAAAGGCGAACAGCTAGCAAAAACCTACAATAACTAGCAACTGGTAGTCATACAGAGGAGCAAACATCTTGTAACTAGTTAATGAACGATGACTGCAACAGTAAGCACTAAGCGCCGCGCTACACCTTTTCAGCGCACACACACACTTGTCTCATTCCATCTCAGATCTCACCTCAGGCGCTCAAGGCGCTCAGGCCCCTGGGGCCTCACAGGTATGATATATGATCCCATATCTCATATCTCACCGTTCACCCTTCAACTCCGTACTCGCCACCCCGTTCTACAGGTCACATCGTCACATGTCACACCCGTACTACGGACGTAGGATGCACACTCTTCCAGAGCGAATACCTACCTGGTCTACTAGGCAACACAAGCTCCACACCACCACCATCGCCATGCGCCATGCGCCACTGCCTCTACACGGGTGGAGCTAATTCCGACATCTCCAGAGTGCCACTTCGTATATAGAGCGCCCCCTTCCATAGAAAAATATACTGCTCTATCGAGACAAGATACTTTAAATCCGATCTGACCTTCATTGTACCGTAGGGCTTAGCCTAAGCGGTGAGGCTCACCACTTAATACCAGGTACGGCATGCGTTTTGCTTCGTGCATTACACCTTCTGTTCTGGGGGTGCCGCTGGGCTCCGAGCTCTCTCGACCAAAGCCTCTCACTAAGATTCTGCCGGCAGCTTCCTACAGTAGAGTAACAGCATCGCGTGTAGAACCCTTCCTATAACACAGACGCCTTGGCAAGGACACGCTGGATGCGTTTGGTCCCATATAGAGAGAGACAACTGTACTAACCGGGAAGTTATTATAGTGACGAAGTAGTGATTATAGGGACCACCATAATGCCTTTTACCGCTTGTTTATAAACAAGTAAACAAATTTCGTGTTCGTGGATCGATGTCTCCCGGGATCCAAGACGGACCCTTGTGGGATCCTCCTTTCTTTTGCACTACAGTAATTAAAACCAACCACAAGTTGGGATAATGCCTGTCAATGTGATATTCGTACGGTTGCGCGAGTTACGAACTATTTGCTACTTGATAGTAAGTTGCCAAATCTGGAGGCGAGCGCGCAATGGCTCTATGAGATCTGAGATAGTAGCAACGGCAATGGTTAATGATTAATATTTAATGGTGGCCGGTGGCCTCCCCGCCTCCGAGCGACGTCCGAGATATATAGTCACTATAGTCACTCTAGTCACTAGGCAACGTGTTCACCTTAGTCGTCGCAGTAGTCGGTTTTGTCACGGAATATACAGTAGTCACATGTCACAAGCTACAGTAGTGCGTGACCTGTGACATGGGAGCGCATGTCCATGTCATATGCTCTCAGGTGCCATGCATCGCGTCTGAACGTCTGAGGTCTGGGTTCTGAGTTCTGAGTTCTGAGTGTTCTGAGTGTACTGAGTGTTTGAATATCGTGAGGGTTATATATGAGCACGGTCACACCGAGGCCTTCGTCCCCCCACATGAGCATGGCTCTTGAACGTCTTGAACGCGTTGAACGTTGAAGCTTGAAGCTTTTATTGAAGCGCGCCTTGAAGAGTATTGCAGCTTGAAGCTCTCGTTGAACCGTGACCGTGTTGAACCCAATAGGGCGAAAAATGCCTCCGTCATAACGTCACATCTCGCATCCAAGAGCATGGGCCAGACTATTCTTTTCTTGATAGCCAGACCTCCATATGGAAGCTAGCTAAGCGCTAATCGTTAATCGGGCTACGGAGGCTTTCAACCATCCTCATTTCCAATTCGGGACCGTCTCCGACAGTCGGAACAGAAGAGAAATAAAGGCTCGATTCATTTCTATATGCGATTCTAGCCCAGTGTGTTAATAGATTCGGAGGTGGGGAACTGTCATAGTAGTTTGGCTGATCTCGCTCCCATTTCCAATTTCTTCGTCTCGAGCGTCTCGCCCCTTCCCTGTTTTCTTCCACTTCGCACCATGTCCTCTGTTCTTGCTTCTTCCCCACGAACGATTGCTACACCCTTGGCCTAGTCCGATTCTGGTCTCCCTCGCCTTAGCCCCGACTGTGACAGGAACATGGACGAGGAAACCGAGAGAAACCCCCCAAGCTGGGCTATACCAGAGAGATGTGCCAGGATGTGCCCTGCGAATTGTATCCTATAAACCACTGTAAGTGATAGTGGCACAGACCAAAAGTGGGTCGAGTCTGATGTATACCGATGTCGATGATTCATATCGGTCTCGATATCGATATGAATCCGATGGGTCCCGGTCTTCGATCACCGGTCACCCTTGAGTACTTGAGTAGAGTGCGGGGAAAAAGAGTATGTACCCGTGGAAAGCACAAGAGAAGATCAGGAACGAATCAGATATCATCGATCGAGATCATCATCATCCCATATGTTTTTTTATTGATGTGCTACCGGCTACCCGCCTCAGGCCTTTTAGGATCTCCACACAGGGAAGGCATGCCGAGAGGTGTAAAATCAATGACTTTTGTAGTATCGCTAGTACGATGTCGATGAGGCCAAGCGACGAACAGAGCGAACAAGCACGAAGTCCCATGTATCAAGTAGAGATAATCGAACAACTGTGGAATAACCACGGAACGAACAGCGTTGGTAGGATAAGGTCGTCGGTATATCCAGTGAATGCATCGGTATCTTTTGAAGGCCAACAAAGAGCACAGCCAGTTGATGGTGTATTACATTGCACATGAAGAGCTACAAAGAGGCTAGAGAACCTTTCTTCTGCCATCCAGGAAGGAATATTGTAAGGGATATAATGCACCAATATTGTGGCTACCAGGCTTTTGGGCTACCCGTGCCACTACCCCACAGTGTGATGACACCACACAGTACCTCTCAAACCGTGGTATTCAGGTCGCTGGGGTTGTTACACCTCGCGCAGGCTCACAACGTGAAAACCAGTATAGTGGAGGAGGTACAGTTCAACGTTCAACGTTTTTCACATGTCACATGTTACACGTTACGCGTTACGCGTTAAATCGGAATCGAACAACGTGGCGCTTGTGAAGCTTCCTTGAAGCTTCAAAAATTTCCAGCTGCCTCGACATAAGAGGGATTACTCCGTAATCTTGCCACTGTGCTTCACGCTTTCGCCGGCCTCTGGTCTCTGATTTCAACAAATCAGGATCTCTGTTCGTCTCGTGGGTGCGGGGGCTGTCGTCCCCACCTAATGTGAGGGCTGTGGGTCTCGGGCCTCAGGCTCCAAGGATTCAGCCTGGTGCATCGGCCTCTACATGGCCGACGCCCAAGAAAAGATCGGTGGCGAAAAGGTAACTTCTCTGGTACACTTTTTTGGATCCATAGCGGCCTTTTCGGGGACGGCTCGAACCACGGCCCAACCCACCACTGCAGAGGTTAAAATTGGCAATGTGATAGGAAACCTTCGTTTTCACTCCGATTCCATATTCCTGAGAGACAAGAAAAAACAGAACTAGGTCTGGCTTGCAGGCGTCTCGGCCTGTGTAGGTGTCTGATCGATGGTCATCGATTTCATCGGTCATCGATCAGCCATCGATATCGATGCTCGATCGCTGAGCATCGATCATCGATCTCATCAACGATCGATCGGCACGCTGCCTATGCCGTTGGATGAACATCGGTCGTTGGCAGGGAAATTTACTGGCGAGCGGAAATCCGAGAACCGGGAGTCGGTAGCAGTCCATCCGGCCACACGTCAAAGTGTCATGCATGTCATCGATCATCATCATCAACGTTCAGTGTTGAAGTTCAACATAAGCATCCATCCTTGATGGCCGTGGGAATCCAGTGGAGATAATGTTAGTACTGTTACGTACGGGGCCATACGGTATTAGTAACTAGTACGGAAACTTAACGTTGGTAACTATAACTAACACACGTAACGCGAAAATACGACATCAGACCCTATTCCCCCGGTCCCGAGAGGATTTGACCCGTTGAGAGGCCTGGGCCCTGGAGCCTGAGGCTTAGCCTGGCTCGACGACGCCCAGCATCTGGACGGCCTGGACTGACGCTTGAACGATGATCGAGAACCACGCAACACCCAGTCAGTCACACTCCGTTGACCAGGGTGGCGCCTTGAAGTTGAAGCTTGATGGCTGGCCCTGCTTGGCCCCTGCTCGGGCTTAGCGCCCAGTCGCTCACCGGCACGGTTACGAGCTACATGTTCCCGGTTCTCGGCTACCGGTACCGTTGTGCGTTATACACGTTAACCTTTACCAGTTACCAAACCTCAGGGAGCTCAGGCCTTAAAACACTTTTCGCTTCAACCCATCCATCATCCCCCCACCGCGCCACCTGATCCAATATCCACCACTGTGGACCGTCGACAGACCACAGTATTCTCGGTTTCGCGTCCTGGGTCTATACTGTTCATTGCTCTCAACAGCGCTGCTTCCGCGGTCAACTCTTGAGCTCTCAGCTCATGCATACGCACGTGCACCTCGACGAGCCGCGCACATACAGAATGCATGCAGGTTCTTGAGATATGTTTGATGAAGCTCAGGCTCCCGTATGACAGTCGGAAGCGTCGCACCAGGAGACACGTAGGGACTAGGAGGGACCTGTTTTGCAAACCATTGGATCGGTGCCGGGGTGAGGCCGGTCAGGTGTATGACATACATGAGGATAGGGGCAGAGGGCAGCAGAGCGGATGACAGCGCAATGAAATATATACACTGCTATTACGGGGATCGCTGTTCGCTGATCGCTTGTGTCGGGCGCATCATGAGTATAAGTATGAGTGCTTGTGGATACCGAGTTCCTCAGCCCCATAGCCTGAGACTGAGCTCATGGGTACCACCCCATTCTACACCCTGCCCAACTGTGGATACTTTGCCAATAAGTTGATCCTATTGTATCAGTTCAAAACGTACGTCGACTGTGGGAGTACAGCTTACCGCAGAGAGATCGATGATCGATGATCGATGATGGAGGATATATGTGGCTTCTCGGTGAGTAGCTGCTCCTCTATACTCCGCTCCATCCCCGACACCCACGTCCACAACGAACCTATGGTGGAGGAAGAGGATGGGACGAGGCGCGGACGGAAGGCACAGCGCACCGATTACCGCGTGATGGGGCCCGGAGCACTGGGAGGAACCGGAATGGAGGTAGACCACACGCTGCGCGACACGGGATCGCAGGAGGCGCAGAGCGCGTACCGGCGGGTGGTGCATGAGAGCACTGCGTCGCCTTTGGAACGCCGGGAGAAGGAACTGCTTCGGCTGCTTGAACAAGCAGAATGCGACAAGAACGCCAAGTACCAGGGACGCACTCAAGAACCGTTTTTCCCCCTGGTTTTGACGACGCGAGGATACTACGGCACCAAGACGGCGGGCAAGTTGTTTGCGCATTGGAAGGAGTTGGCTACTAAGTCTCAGTGGAAATGGTTCCTCGCTCGTATGTCAACCACGTTCCTCCCGTGTCCACACGCGCTTCCTAGGGTACGGGACCGGATGGCGTGAGCCGGAGGGTCCTGATATCCTGGCGATCCCCCTGGTCCCTTAATCTTGGTGGCGCTTCCAAGTAACCCCCGCAAGATGAACGGTTCGGTTTAGACGTAGCGTTCCCCCTGTCCCAGCCTTAAGCTCTGTCAATGGAATGCACATAACAGGGAAGCACTGAAGTTCTGAGGCCCCTCAGTCTGAGGCTTTAAGGCCCAGAGGCCTGAGGCCTGATGGGTGATGGCCTGCGGTTGGGGTTTCCCTCTCCAAGCTCTACTAGCTAATAGTTTCTACAGAGAGGATACTGGATTACTGCTTGCGAATTACTGTGGATGTAAATTGGGGATTCAGATTTGAGACGGTGCATAATAGGGCATCATGTGCATCCCATGCATCTCATGGGACCCCCCTGCATTTCGCTGGGGAAACGAGCATCTGTCGGTTGCTTGTATGTTACCCCCTCTCTGTTTGGCCCTGGAAACAGGTAATGTGGTAACGTGTAATAAGTAATCTGTCGGTTAAGTGTAAGTTATCTAATTCCGATAATACTGCCTCATGCGCCGAACGTAATATACCCATCCACAGAGAGAGCATTATGCGTACCGGCTCGATCAACCTCATCGACCTGATCGATGACCGATCAAAATGGCACCCTCGCTAGGATCTGAGAGGATTGTAAGATCTCAGTTCTCTCAGTGGCCTGCCCCAACGATCTGTACAACCGAGTAATGTCATCGATCCATGACAGTCTCGATGCACGCTGGCAAAAAAGAGCGCTTGTCTTGCGGAGAGCGGAGGAAGTGTCTGAGACGGGGGAGCGTATGTCCGTGTGAAACAAACGCGAGCAGGTGTGGCGCAGGTACGCCCAGCCCAGCCTCGGCACAGCCTCACAGTGCTGCCGGTGTGACGCATGACGCATGACGTGTGAAGGAGGGTCTGACATGTGACATGTGACATGTGATACCTGCGACGCGTGACCCATATCCATGCAATGCATGACGCATCATCCATCAGCGCTCAGCGCTCATTTGATTGTCCGATTTTGGTTCCTCATCGACTCATCTGCCTCTGAACCTCAGGCTAAGTGGTCAGGCTGATCCCTCACCGGCTCACCTCGGCCTCAAGCTTTGTCACAACCATCACACGTCAAGTTTCGAGGCTCAGCCGCTCAACCAACACAGCAAGCGTAATCCAATGCAACAGAATCTTGCTCTCTCCTCATAAAGCCGCAGTGCCAATCTTGCGCCACCAAGTACCGCCCGGAATGCGCTTTCTCTGAGGAAAAAAGAAAACATCCTGCACTAAACATCTTGCGCTGTACAGTGTACTTACAGTAACTATGGAGTAACTGGCAATCAGACACATGCATGACACCTTGCAGCATTATAACGAAGAGGTATACCTTCTTCATGATGAATTTCTACTGTGGATAGAAAAGAAGTATCCAAGAAAAGTATCCAACGTGTCTCTATATTTGCAGCAAGGAGTACTAAGGGGCATTACGGTGGCTGCAGTGGGAGTTGAGTAGAGCGACGGTGTTGCAGTGTGAAGTAGGAAAATGCAATTCCCACTCAGAAGACAGAGAAACTCTTCCGTCCCCCCCCCTACCACAGGGAAACCGGAAACCGGGAACGTGTTGCCGGTTCTTAGTAGCCAATGCTCAATGTCCAGTAATGTATCGTTCCGTCCCGTTTATAGGGTTCCTTAATCGGGAGTGGTGGTGGGGGTTAGTGAGGACCTGTTGGCCGTCCTGAGAGGCATGAAAACCCTGAAGCTCGCTACCCAAGTCCCTATATGCAGCCCTACGGCCTACAGCATCCTAAGCTCAACTAATACGGTGGTCAGCAACGGGATAACAATGGCATGTGGCAACAGTATTCACTGCGTGGATCATCATGCAAGGTTACCGGTTACCTTTGTTACATGGATCTTATATCAATTTCCCCTCTGCTGCATGCATTAAAGACAAGTATTGTGGTGTAGCACCGTGGCTCAGTTTTTTGCCTTCATGTATACTGGGTCTCCCGTCAAAGTGTGCAAAGATACTGTCAAAAAAGGGTGAATAGTCAAGGGTACACTAGCATCACAGGGCGAAACACCTCTGGGCGTAGAAGACAAGACCCCCTCTCGCTAATACGATATGCTACGGTAACTTACTACTTCTCATAGTCGGATGATACGGAGCTCAGATCTTAAACCTTGCCCACAACCTTCCGCTGTTTCCTCCAAATTATGAGAGCTGCTCCCAGCTATAAAAAGTAGAAGGGTATCCCAGAAATATTATACAGGATGCCATTAACGCTGTTCTATTGGATATTCCACCACGTTTTATTCCCCCTCAAACTTTGGTCGCTGAGAACATAATACCCAGTGACACTAATATGAGGTGACGCGGATGACGGTATATGGGCCTTGACATCGATTAGAAGAAAGAAGTACCCCCCTAGCCTACCATCTGCATGTGGTGGCTGTGTGGCAAAGAAGATGTAATGGGGGTTATTTGTGTGACTTTGCATTATACCGTTTTTTGGACGGTTTGTGAAGACCAGATGAGGTTAGAGGCTCTCTTGCGTGAGAGCCAAAAAAGATACTCATCGTGACTCTTTTCTCTTCACGGCCTCCACACATCTCACTCTTGTAGCCCTTTCAATAGAATGCATGCCCTTTTTCTTTCTTGTTGGTGTCCTATTTACTCAGTGCTTCCTCCTTTTGTTAGGGACAACGCATTTTAGAACACCACATAATCATGATACTATTAGTTGTACATGTCTTGCCTTTGTATGCTATACCGTCATCCATAATCCTGGAGGGGCTTTGGGTCATCGTCACCATTTTGATCCGTCGCATTTACCTGGTTCATATGATGTCGTATTAGTATATGTGCAGAGTGTAGCGCACCGGCTTCAGATTTTCGTTGGACCAAAGATGATCCTCATGGGGAACAAACCTGGAAAGAGTGTGGACTAAGAGGGAGCTGACCTAAGAAAGTATTCTGTCCATCACGGGGGCATTTCATCATGTATACTAAGTACGAGGATAATAAATGGTCTTTTTTTTCTTACAGTCCCTTGAACAGTGTGGAGGGAGATGCGAGCCATGGAATACACCATCTTTCATTCCAGTACCTGCAAACGTTTTGTGGGAAGTGGAGTATGGACGAGTCAGAAATCCAATATCGACCCATTCCATGCCGATTATAAGGCAAGCAGAGCGAGATGTAGCATGCAAATGCTCCTGCAACTCCTTTTCTTCCCAAGTAGATGGCTCAAGAGGGGGTTCGAAAAAAGAAGTAGACAGAGCTCCAATCGGCGCCAACTAGCAGACTCTACTCATCGATCGACGCGGGGCTGGTGTCTTACGACGAACGAAGGAGCTCAGTAGAAGAACTAACGGTTGCCAATGTTGGGGAGGGACTCCTGGATCTGATTATGAGAGAACAATGATTAAATCGAATGTTAGTCTGATGTAGTTTCAGTATTTCCGTTCATATGAAAGCCCATCATCTTATAGAATACACAGCACACGTCTTTTTGGGAAGATACAGTGTCTCAAAGTTGGCGTATTGTTGGCTGATGATTATATAGGTTGCATACACCCCGTTACATAGAGAAGCATTGCCTGGATATCACCCAGAGGACCAATGGACCCAGAAGGCAGCCTTTGAACGTATACTTCATCCTTGACATATATGCCATAAAAGGCAGAGAGAAAGAGCGTATATAGAAGGTGTCACAGTCGGGGCTAAGGCGAGGGAGACCAGAGCCGAGACTATAGGTCAAGGGATGTAGCATTCGTTTGTGGGGAAGAAGCAAGAACAGAGGACATGGTGCGAAGTGGAACAAACAGGGAAAGGGCGAGACGCTCGGGACGAAGAAATTGGAAATGGGAGCGAAATTAGCCAAACGATTATATGTGAGATTGTGGGTCTGTCCGGAAGAACTAGTTGTCTATAAGTGTGCAGGTTTGGCGTCTATTTTGATATACGGTCTCTCTGTCGTGTCCTTCATACTCATGAACACTCGCTATAGGGAAAATCCGGACGGTCATTGCTTCTCCTTTCACCTCAGCACTCATAGCCTCAAATCGCTGTTCGAAGACAGCGGCATTCATATCTTCTGCCTTTGGCTGCTACACCGCTCTTGCTTAGGTATAGTGCTTCTCGACCTGAGATGACGGAGTGAGAGGCGCAATGTAGAGACGATCAGCCCTAGTTGTTATTTTTGTTTGAGGCCCTATGTGGCGGACTCTTTTTCTCTACCAACTCATATGGCGCATGATACTCCCCTCTTCGGATTGGGATAGAGGCTTTCAGAGCTTTGGAGATTCACCGTCCTACAAAATAAAATGGGAGGAAGCGGTGAGTGGGTGATTGCTGGGTGGATGGATGTTGCAAGAGCGAACGAGAGGACCAAGGCCCTACTGTTGCAATGGTAGCATTCTTCACTTCTACTCTGTCTGTGATGAAGCGGTTGTGGGTTCGAGTCCCACGTGGGGCTCTTTTTTGGCGGGCGGAACACGCTGGGCGGAATGGTGCCGGTGTGCCCCGCTGGGGTGTGACGCGTGACGCGTGAGGCTACAAAAAACAAAGCGGTGCCGAGTTGCGATTGAAATATTGAAACGCGCGTTCCCGTTGGACAGCCAGCCTTGGTTCCACGTGGCACCCCGGGGGTGTGGCGCAACCCGTCGTTTTCGGCCTATTTGCCCGCTCTAAAATTCCACACAAGAGTCCCCATTGATGCGCGGCCCCTCCACCTCCTCCTGCCCTTCGTCTGTGCCGCCATACCGGGGGTTACGTCCACGCCCCCGTTCACGTCTCTCCTCACGCCCTCGTCCACGTCCACATCCACCATTCACCCCACTTCGCTTCCCGTCTCCCCATCTGCACACCATGCACCGCCCACTCGACGGTGCGATGCGCCTGCTGGTCCTTGCCCTCCTCGCCCTGTCCGTTGTGCTGTGCGTAGATGGGGTGCGGACGAACGAGAACTTTGAGACGCTGGTGCCACTTAAGGCCCATTCTCTCTTTGCTCCCTATGTCGATTCCAATTTGCAAAACCAACACTGGGACTTTGGAGGGAGCACCATCATCGATACCGATCGGGGCGTACGTCTGACCCAGGACAAGCCTAAACAACGCGGCTGGCTTTGGTGCCGGTCGCCTCTTCGTGAGCGCGATTTTCAGATCACGTTCGAGTTTGCTGTGCATGGCAAGTCGCGTCACCTGTTTGGGGATGGGTTTGCGCTCTGGCTCACTCGAACTCGTAACAAGCCCGGACTTGCCTTTGGTTCCAAGCAAAACTTCGAAGGGCTCGGCTTGGCGTTTGACACGTATTCGAACGGCCGCCATCCTTACTCGTTCCCTCGCGTCATCGCCTTGAAGGGAAACAAGTTTGTTCCCTACCTCCACGACCAGGACGGGTCCAATTTGGAAGTCGGTGGTTGCTCGGTTCCCTTTCGCGATACCCCGGTCGCTTCGCGTGGACGACTGACCTATGTCGATGGGGAGTACCTCCAATTTGAGCTCCACATAGAAGAGTGGGATGAATGGAAAGTCTGCTTGTGCGTGTCGTTCCTTGCTTTCATTGGGCCCTGCTGATCCTTGTGCCAACATGGACTAACCCGTTTCGTTTCTGCCTTTCCAGTGAACTGGACGACTACCAACTCCCCGAACTTCCTTTCCTTGGCTTCTCTGCAGCCACAGGAGACGTATCAGATAACCACGAGATCATCTCTGTCGAGACCCACTCCATTGTGCACAAGCCCAAGTCCGAACGCATCCCCCTACCCCGAGGCGCAGGCCGTGGGAGGAGCACAAGTGGCCCAGGCATGCTGCGCCGTGCCCTAGGTGCCCTTTTAGGGTGGGTTTGGTTCCTGGTCAAGCTTGCCCTGTTGCTCGGGGCGGTAGGGGCAGCTGCATGGTACGGCCTGAAATTCAAGCAGAGGAAAAGCATCAAGCGCTTCTAAGTGTACTTTTTGTAATCCTCCTGGACGACACCCTCTGTATCCATCACCATCGTTTTTTTTGCATACAGTAATCAGCCTAGCACCACTCCTTTTCTAATACAGATCAGAGTCCAAGGGGAGCAGAATCGAGCGGAAGGAGAAGGTACGAGGGAGGAGGGGGAGGTAGCGCGTAGGCCTGGCATTAAACTAGCCTTCACGGTGTCGGTCACTTTGCGCTACTCTGCATCTCGGTCCGCTGGATACGACTGATATGCTGCGTAGTCACCTGTTTTCATTTCGCCACTCGGGCCCCGACCTGCTCAAAGGTGGACCGTGGGGTCGGCTAGGCTCTGTTGCAGTCGTTGGCCGGACTCTTGGAGTCCATGCGAAAGGCTCGTAGGCCAAGGAAGCCTCCTGTGTTGAGGGAACCCTTACGGTCCACCCGAGCACCACGAGGTGCATGACAGTGGTATCATCCCCCTTGTCCCCCTTAGTTCTCACCTCATCATGCATCATGTCTCCCTTCGCCTGCCCCGCATCCTTCCCCCCCTCACCTACTACTCTACTCTAACCAGTGTACCTGCCCTCGGTCTTCGTCCTTCGTCCTTCGTCCTGAGTACCGATCCCAACGGTGCACTGCCAGCCGTTCGTGCATGCTAGCGACCGAAGCTGAACCGACCCATGAGCAGGTCATGTCAATGGAACAAGAATACACACGACCACCAGCGCAGCGACAGAAAAGGGAGAGGTGCGATCTAAGAGGAGAAAGGAGAACGGAGAAATGAGAGAGGAACGAGGAACGGAGAATGGGGAACGGAGAATGGGGAAAGAGGAGAAAAAACAAAGAGAAAAGAGAGAGAAGAGAGAAAAAAAGGAGAAAAGGAGAAAAGGTACTCATGCCCAAGTAAGGGGAAGGGGTGGGGGGAGGATCCTCGTAGTCTTCCTGCCATCCTTCGCCGTATCTTGTCTTACTTGTCTTACTTGTCTTGCGTATCTTGCATGGCTTGCATGGCTTGCTTAGGCACCGTACCCGCCCGCTTGGCCTGGCATCCCGCCCAGCGCGCCCCAGGTGCCCCTGCAGCTCGTGGTCCTCCTCACCTCCGTACTCCTCCTCCGACCGTCGGAGGGCAGTGGGGTCGCGCTGGGGTGGGCAAGCCGTTGCTGCTCGAGGTAGGACTGGAGGAACGAAGGCGGGTGGGAAAGGTCCTGCTGTAATTGGGGGGAGGGGGTAAGTTCTTGCCTTGGCCTGCTGCAGCGCTTGCGTCGCACTTGCTCCCATGCTTTATCTTTCTCCATGAGCAGGTGGCGTTCGCTGCGCCGCTGGAGGCGGTAGGTGGGTGGTAAGGGATTCGACCAGGGTGGGGTTGACCTCGACGCACATCGGAGTGCGTGCGGGCCAGTTCGTGGATGGTGCTGTTCCAGTGGTGGCGCGCGTTGCGGTACAAGACGGGAAAGACAAGTGGAAGAACTTGGTCAATGTGGTCGGAAAAAAAGGGAAAAAATGTACTCGTTGTTCCACAGGTAGAGCGTGCGCTCAGCCACTTGAAAGTGCGGCGAGTCAATGCAGCGAGCGAGTTGGGTAAAGAGCGGAGGCAATCTGCTAAATTCGCTCGGGTCCATCGCATCTAGAATCTCCTCGGTCTCATTGAGGAACATAGACCTCTTTGGGCGAATTGATCTTGGGCCAGTACCGTAGCAGACCCAACACGACAAGCGACGTCAAGCTCGGGTCCTTCTCGAGGAACTGGACAACACAGTAGGCCAGCTGAGGGTGGTAGAGCGACAGACTTCGAGGTTTGTGCAGCGGTACCAGGACCCGGGCTAGGAAAACCTTGTGTTCCTGTTTGAGCGGCAAGGCAAACCCGTTGATGATCGAGCCCAGAATCTCGAGCAGCTCCGCAATGCCATTGAAACGCTCCGTCTCGTACAGAAAGGCAAAGAAGACGTTGTTGATGGAACGACGGATAAAGGCGCGCAAATTGAGAAACTTGCCATAGATTCGATGCAGCGTGGTCTTGAGAAAGTCACGTTCCCTTGGGTCCTCCGAGTCAAACAGTTCCAACAATTGCAGGACAAAGGGTGGGTTAATGTACTTTTTCGCAAGCGACACTTGGAATTCCGGCGATTCAATAAAGCGCAAAAACAGCTCATAGACCACCTGCAAATGCGGCCAAGCAGGCTCCAAGCTCGGCTCGTCCTCCTCGGGATCAAATGCGCCCTCGCCAACGTTGCCTCCGCCATAGAGGAGGACAGCAGGCGAGCGTGGTCCTCCCCTTGTCTCGGACGCAAGCGGGGCCACGTCCCCAGTTTCGTCCAATGGGTTGTAGGAAAAGTCGGTGGCAATGGGGTTAGCGCGCGAGGCACGGGTGGCGACTGCCTGCGCCAAGTTGTACCCGGGCGGGATGGTGCGGAACAGGTTGGCAGCAAACATGTTGACCATGGCGGGGTAGATGACGTCGGTGATCACACCACGTGTGGTGGTGATGTACTCCAAGAGCTCATGCAAGGTGGCAGCTTTGACTTGCTTGCCTTGCAGGTCGCTCGGGTCGTCAAAGTCGAATACGACACAGCATTGGCGCAGTTTGCGGAGGAAGAGTTGTTGCCGGTCGGCAGGGACAACTTCAGCAAAGGCGGGCAGTTTCTCCAGGTCCTGGGGAGGGCGTGCGCCCGGCGGGAGCCCGAGCATGGCTGGGTCCCAGGGTCCATGGGAGATATGCATCCGGCTGCTGCGCTGCTTTCGCGGCGGGTCTTGATGGCTGTGCCGGGGAGAATGTCGATGGGTGTCTGCTGGGCCAGCGGGGTGGGCGATCCCACCATGCCTGATCCAGCCGCAGGGGCACCCCCAATCGCATGCACCGCAGTAGGAACCACGTGGTGCCCATCCTTGGCGACCGATCGCTCCCGTTCGTCGCGCATGCCATGGGGAGCGATCTGGGACGCCGCACCGGCCGCAGACGGACGGGCAAGGCCAGTCGCAGTGAGGGGCGATGGCGCAGGGGCCGGGGCAGGAGCAGAGCCAGGTCCGGGGTCCGAGGGGGCAGGCGCAGGGGCGCGAAGGGGATGGGCGGGCGAGGAGGCGGTGCCGCTCTTGCGTGCGGAGCGGGTGGGCTTGGGCTCATGCGGGGGTGCGCGCGGGAGGCAGGGGCGGGAGGGGGCTGGGCTGCGCGGCGGGCGGCGGGGCAGGCGCTGGTGCCGGGGATGGGGACGACACGGAGGAGGCGGAGGCGGAGGCGCTGGAGGCGCGGCGGCTGTCCTTGCTGCTGCCGAGGGGCGGCGCGTGGGTGTGGGCGTGGGCGTGGGTGTGGGTGTGGGGCGGGGTTCTTGAGCGCGCGCAGCGAGGGCCCGCGGCTGGGGCGGCGCGGGGGCGTCGGAGTCGGGCGCGGGCGCGTGCTTGGGGTCGCCCTTGGTGCGGGAGAGGGACATGGCGCGCTTCAAGCTCTTCATGCTTGCCTGCCTGCCTGCCTGCCTCGGCTCGCCCACGCTTGGATGGCGGCGGAGCGCTTCGACTAAGCGCTAAGCCTTAGCGCAAGCCGGCGCCCCTGGCGGCTGTCCTGCCCTCGCCCCGCCAGCCCCCGGTCACATGACTGCGCCCCCGTGATGATGTCATCCGCCGCCCGCGCCTTCCACGTGGAAGGGCAGCCCATCATCGATCATCCATCAACGCTGATGGCAATGGCGATGCAAGCGCAGGCGCAGCCCCACCCATCCCAAGTCCAAGGCAAGGTGGCCCCCGCTGCTGCAGAGACGGGCACAAAGGCGGCCACAGCAGAAGAGGCCGCCGACAAGGAGACCTTGTCCCCCTTTCCGCTAGTTGTCGCATTGTACGATTAGCCTTTTCGCTTTTTCTGCGGTTAGGCCTTCGGTGGGTTACGTCTGCCTAAGTACTGGATCTCAGATCTGAGCATCAACTTGGTCCGCCGCGCCTTGGATCTTCCTTGCTCAGGGGCAAGTATGGCACGTCGAGCCAAGTCCCAGGGGGGTCCGGCCGGCGCAATGCGTTGCCTTCAATGGAGCCCTAAGGGAGAACGGAGGGGCCAACTGGAATGCTTTTGCGATGCGGGAACGGACTGAAGCCGAAACGGATTCAACAGTCAACTAGCCAGTCGATCTGCAGCTCGATACGGGTCCCTTTTTACCAACCCCAACTACAGCACAGACCTAACTACTCTTCCATTCTGTCTCTACCTGTGTGCAGGCAGGTCCGAGTGAGGGCAGCCCAGCCAAACAAGAACTTCTCCGATATTCGATTCAAGCAGGAGCTTGAGCTTGGATAACTCTAGACACACGTAGCACCTAAATCAAATCAAGAAGACGAAGACGAAGACGAAGACGAAAAGCGACAGATGGAGAACGAAAGAAAGAGGGGGTAGGGTACGCGGAGCGCTGGCCAAACCAACAGCCAACCGTTGGCCACTGCCGTTTGATAGAGGATCAAAACGAGCAAACAGGACAGTCCTCCCTAGCACGGAACATGGAACATGGAACATGGAACCCAATAACCGATAATCGATAACGGAGAGGCTAACCGAGCCGAACCGAACCGAACCTGACCTTCAGGTGCCGGTTCAAAGTTCGGCCTCCTGCTCGAGTTCCTGCTCGTACTCGCCCTCCTCGTCTTCGAGGTACTCTTCGCCATCGTCGATGCCAGCCTCGGCGTACTGCTGGTACTCTGCAACCAGGTCCTGGAGGTTGGATTCGGCCTCTGTGAATTCGAGTTCGTCCATGCCTTCGGAGGTATACCAGTGCAAGAAGGCCTTGCGGCGGAACATGGCGGAGAATTGGTCCGACACACGCTTGAACAGATCCTGAATCGCCGTCGTGTTGCCAATAAACGTCACGGCCATCTTCATGCCGCGCGGGGCAATGTCACAATGAGCAGTCTGGACATTGTTCGGGATCCACTCGACAAAGTACGATGCGTTCTTAGCTTGCGTCGCTTGCATTTGATCTTCCACTTCCTTCATTGAGACCTTGCCACGGAAGTACGCCGCGACAGTCAGGTACCGCCCGTGCCGCGGGTCCGCCGCCGCCATCATGTTCTTGCTCTCAAACATCTGCTGCGTCAGCTCCGGCACAGTCACCGCGCGGTACTGCTGGCTACCGCGCGCAGTGAGCGGGGCAAAGCCGACCATGAAGAAGTGCAGACGAGGGAAGGGGACCATGTTGACAGCGAGCTTGCGCAGGTCCGAGTTGAGTTGGCCGGGGAAACGAAGGCAGGTCGTGATGCCCGACATGACCAAGGAGACGAGATGGTTGAGATCGTCGTATCCGGGCGCCTTGAGCTTGAGCGTGCGGAAACAAATGTCGTACAGCGCCTCATTGTCAATGCAGAACGTTTCGTCGGCATTCTCAACCAGCTGGTGCACCGACAAGGTGGCATTGTACGGCTCCACCACCGTGTCCGATACCTTGGGCGAAGGCAGGACGGAAAACGTGGCCATCATCCGGTCCGGGAACTCTTCCCGGATTTTAGAGATGAGCAGTGTGCCCATCCCGGACCCCGTACCGCCGCCGAGCGAGTGGGTGATCTGGAACCCCTGCAGCATGTCGCAGTTCTCGGCCTCCTTGCGCACCACATCCAACACCGAGTCCACCAACTCGGCACCTTCAGTGTAGTGCCCCTTGGCCCAGTTGTTGCCAGCCCCCGACTGGCCAAAGACAAAGTTGTCGGGGCGGAAGAGACCGCCCATGGCGCCAGAGCGGATCGAGTCCATGGTGCCCGGCTCGAGGTCGACCAGCACAGCACGAGGGACAAAGCGGGCGTTGCTAGCCTCGTTGCTGGAGGCGGGGACAGACAGCCGTCAGCCAAGCGGAAACGCAGAGGAGAGAGCAAGCGAGGGGGGAAACGTACTAGTACACGTCGATGCGCTCCAGCTGGAGCGGGGACGAGCCGACGTAGGCCGGTGCCGTCGATGCCATGCTCGTCCGAGAGGACTTCCCAGAACTTGGTGCCGATCTGGTTGCCGCACTGGCCGGTCTGGAGGTGCACGATTTCACGCATGGTCGGAGGGGAGGCAGAGGGGGGCGAAGACGGTGGAGGGGCAAGGCAGCGAGGGCAGCGGACACGAGAAGAGATCGTCCGGCGGGCCCTCGGCTTTTGGCCCGCAACCTGCGATCGGTGCCCAGGTGCGCCAACAACACCCACCGCACGCCCGCCGCACCCGCCCGCAGTGGCTGCCATGCCCCAGTGCGGGCCGCCCGCTGGCAGCCCGGCGGTACACCCCTCGCCTAGCACCCTCGCACGGGGCAGTGTTGCCCGCGTGTTGCGAGGGCGACAGCGCAGGACACTGGCGCCGTGCCTCTGATGCGCATTCCTCCCGGCCTCCATCCGTGACGCGTGGCGAACAACCCCGGCGCACGTGACCCACTCCCACCCCGTGCCGTGGCAAGTGACATCTGCCGGTTCACGTTGAACGTTCAAGTTGAACCTTCAACCATTGATTCTGGCCACTAGCCAGCACCAGCAGCTTAGAGCAGAGCACCTATAGGGCCACCCCGCGCCACCTCCCCAGCTCCCGCACCGCCCTCGTCATCCCGCGCAGCGCAGACCCCCACTCAGCTGGCACGCACGGCCGGGTACACTGGCCTATGTACCCCCCAAGTCCCACGCCACAAGTGGAGGAAACGCGTATCTAGAGAGCAGGGAAGCAAGCGCGCCAGAGAGGAACAGGGGGAGGCGGAGATGTACAAGAAAGAGATCGTGAAGAGGAACGCGGGTGAAATCATCAGGGTCGTAGGTCAGTACAGTGTCGTTGGCGCTCCTAGGCAGCCCGAGGCAAACAAAAAAAAACAATACTCGCACGCGCAAACGCCAATGCAAATGCAAATGCAAACGCAAACGCAATGCAAACCCAAACGGACCAGGGGATCGGGAGCAAGATCAGGCCAACTTGGTCTCCTCCAGCTGCGTCTCTAGTTCATAGGGCGGCGTGGAGACCGAAAGGGCCTGCGGGGTGTCCAAAGGACTGGTGGAAGACAACGAAGGCACCGGCATGTGCGCCCACCGCCCATCCGGCGAGACTGAAGACGCACGCTCCTCGTCGCGGTCAGCGTCAGCCGGGGCCGAGGGGCAGAGTGTGCGCCCAGGGTCCAACGCGAGGTGGGACGGTCGGCGCTCGGTTCGGCGTTCCGTTCGGCTGGCCTGTTGCATCCGCGTCCGCATCCGCGGACGCGCGCCAGGACGATCCTCCCACCGAGCCAAAACTTCTCGTTCGCGCTTACTGTGGTCCACGGGCTTGGCAGCTCCAAACGGGGAAGGCTTGGTGCCGCTGTGCGGGGCCTCACTTCCGATCGGGGCAGAGCGGCGCTGCGTGGCCGAAGGGTCAAGTGCGGCCGCTCATATTGCCTGGGCGAGACAGGAGAACGAAACCAAGCACCCTCGTTGTCCAGGGAAGCGTCCGAGGATGGTGGGCCACTCCGCTGGCGATCAACGAAGTGCCCTTTTCGCCCACGCGGATCGGCCTCGGCCGTCGCAGCACGCATCTTGGACCCAAACGTTGACCGGTCCAGGACGACATCCGACTCGGCCGATCCCGATCCCAATCCCAACTCCGATCCCAGAGTCATCGCATGTGTTGGACGCTCCCTGGTGCGTGACACGGGGCAAGGGTTACCTTGCGCCCGAACATGGCCCGGTCCAAGACCACCTCCTCCCCCGTGCTAGGCGACAACCGGGACGCTCGACGGGGCTTGACGGGCGTGCCGGTACGCCAAGTAGTTGCGTCCTCGGCCGCGTGCGGGTCGTACTCGCTTTCTCCCGCTGGTCCCTTGAGCCAGGGCGAGGCGGCGTAGCGAGACGTGGACCCAGACCCATCTCGCACGCCTACGCCTACGCCTACGCCTACGCCTAGACTTACCGTGCCGTCGACCGAGGCGACCTGCGCTGCACCCCATGCGCCCTCGGCCCTGTCGCTGCCGTACCGTCCCCCCGACCGGGCCGGGGGAGGAAGCGGGCCAGACCGACGCCACTGGTCGCTCTCGTCAGCGGCCGAGGGATATACGTTGGTGTGTCGCGGAGGCTCGGCGACCGAGACGCGCAACGCGCGGCCGGCCAGCTGGGCGCCCGACCGTAGCAGCGCCTCCTTCAGCGCGTCCACACTGGCAAACTCGGCATAGCCAAACCCTTTACTCTTACCTGACCCCGCCTCGGTCGCTATCCGCACCGAAGTCACAGGCAGACCATGGAAAACGCTCGCAGATCAGAGGGCGTAGAATCAAACCTCAAGCTCCCCACGAACGCGGTGAACGGTGCTTGGCTCGGTAACGGGACCTCTTTTTCGTTTCGGTCCCGTGGCTCGTGCGGCTGGGATGCGTACCCAGTCCCGTACCCGGTTCCGTACCCTAACCCCCCCATACCCCACCAGCTAGCTGCATCGCGATCCATCCGGTCCGGCGCGCCGTCCAGTCCCGCGCCACCAAAGGGCACGGGCTTGAGCGCCGGGGCGGTGGGCAGGTCAAAGTCATCGTCGGCCCAGTCGGCCTTGACGGGGTTGGTGGTGAGGAACTCAACGAGGGAGACTTTCTTGCTTCCTTTCTTAGGTGCTGGAGAGAGAGAGCGCAAGGTCAGCTTCGCCACCCACGGCAGCTCATAGACGTGGCACCCACCCATCGCGGTCGGGAGAACGGGGGATGTGGAAGCCAGGCGCAAGGCGGGGCCCCGCACAGTACTGCAGTACTTTGTATTTGTGGGGGTGCGCGGGCGGGGGGTTAGGTAAGCTAAGCGCCAGATCCATGGCTAGGCGCTAGCAGAACATGCTGCACTTGGGGTAACATGTACAGTAGTAGCAGCGTAGAAGCACACTCCCAAGTCGGCGCAGCCGCGGCCGTCTCGGACAATAATAAAAAGGCCTCCCGCCCACCGGGCACCGACGACCGCCCTGGAATGAATGTATGGCTGACGGGCCCCTGGCCACTCAACACTCAACCGCCACGCCCACATCGATCAGCGCACACAGCGTCTGGTAGACAACAACCACGCGGGGACCAAGGTGTGCGACGTGCGTTATTACCTCCGCCTGGTGGGCGCGATGGCAGGCAAGCTTTTTGCCTGCGAAGTCCCCACACGATGGCCCAAACGAATGGGGCGGGTGATGCATGATGCATGATGCATGATGCGGCGTGCTATATCGCCGAAAGAAGCGCTTCCTGGCCACGTGACCCACAGTGGCCCGCGGGAGGTGATGCATGTGATGCCTGAGGCGGCCAGGCGCAGGGGCAGTGTCATGCATGCTTCCGGCTCGCGCATTGGCAGTTGCTGACTAATGCGCGGCCATGACACTGCCCGCGTGGGAGGGCAGCTGACATCATCGGGTTAGGGGGGTTGAAGCTGAAGCGCTGAAGCTTTGAAGCTGGAGCATGACTGGTGACCGGTGACGGTGACTGCGGCTGGGGAGGCTGACCCGGCCTGGGGGGGGCCGGGTGCCGGTGGCCCCGTGCAGGCCAGTGCAGGCTAGTGCAGGCTAGTGCAGGCTAGTGCAGGCTAGTGCAGGCCAGTGCTGGCCATGCGCCGGAATCCACCCAAGCCAATCCCGCCCAGCCCGGCGGACATGCGACGCAGACACCGGCCGCACACCACACCACCCGCAAAAAAAGTAGTGTGGGGCGTCTTCCTGTGCTCTGCCCAACCACCCTCCTGTGTCTCTCTTTCTCTCCCGCCCCGCCGCCCACTCCCTCTCCATCTCCATCGCCTCCTCCATCGCCATCTCCATCGCCATCTTCATCGCCATCTCCCCGCATCCACCGCCACCCCCGCACCCCCCACCACCCCCCCACCCCCCCCCTCCGCCATGGCAGCCCCACCCCGCCTTCCTCGCCGGGGCGTCTGCCGTCGGACATGCACCCCCCCGCCCTGTGCGAGACCGACCAGGCATCCATGGCGCCCGAGGCAGTGCAGGACATCGAGGCCGAGCTCCACCACCTCCACCCCCACCCCCCACCGCGCGCTACGGGCCAGGAGGGCAGCCTGCGCAGCTCCTTCGACCGTCTCCAGTCCCTGCTGTCTGTTGATCGCGCCCGAGAGGACAAGACCTCCCTCTCCTATGTCCTCCGTTCCGGCCTCGCCGGTGGAATTGCCGGCTGTGCGGCCAAGACGAGTGTCGCGCCCCTGGACCGAATCAAGATTCTGTTCCAAGCGCGCAACCCCGAGTTTGCGGCGTACGCCGGCCACCTGACCGGCGTGCTGTACGCCGCGCGCGACATTGTGCGGCACCAAGGTCCCGGCGCCTTGTTCCAAGGACATAGCGCCACCTTGCTCCGCATCTTCCCCTATGCTGCCATCAAGTACATGGCCTATGACAAGCTCCACTTCCTCCTCATGCCCACCAAGGACAAGGAGACGTCGGCGCGTCTGTTTCTCGCTGGTTCTTCCCTGGTGTGCTCTCTGTCTTTTGCACCTATCCCCTTGAGCCATCCGTGTTCGTCTCGCATTCGAAACGAAGCGCCACCAGCGCCGTGGCGACCTGCTCCGCATCATCCGCACCATCTACACCGAAGGCTCTACCGCCGCCCCCTTCTCCAGCGACGTACGAAAACGCGGAGCCGCGCGCCAGCCCACCACGTGCGCATACCCCCTGTTGAGCCTGCCCCGCTCCCCCCCCACAACCACAACCACAACCACGCATGGCCTTCTCAGCTGCCACCACTACCACATTCCAAAGCGCCGTCGTCAACACTTCTTCCCGCTTCGGCTCGCCCCCAGCGGCACCACCTGCGTCCCATCCCACCCCCGCCGTCGCCCAGTCATCGCCTCCTCACCCACTTCCCCCTCCTCAAGTTTTACCGTGGCTTTAGCGTGACAGTAATGGGCATGATTCCCTATGCTGGCACTGCCTTCCTCGTATTTGGTCGGACCAAGAACACACGCCTACTTTGCACCTGAGAACCGGCGCTGGATCCAGCCGAGCAAAACGGTGCAGGACCTAGCTGCAGGCGCGTCGCCGGTGCCATTTCCCAATCGGCTGCTTACCCTTTCGAAGTGATTCGTCGCTGCCAGCAGATCGGCGGTAAGACCCGCCCCGATTCGCTCGTCGGCATTGGCGAGACGGCTCGATGGATTTATCGCACCTCCGGATTGCGCGGGTTCTATGTCGGACTGAGCATTGGACTGTTAAAGGTGATGCCCATGACGGCTGTGAGGTATGTCCCCCCCCCCCCCCTTTCCCCCCTTCCTACCCCGCCTTTCTACCTCCGCCCCTCTTGCTTGAAAGACGAAACGAAGACTCGGTACAAGGTGTGTGACTAACTCGCGTTTTGGCGCACAGCTTTTCCACTTGGCTCGCAATGAAGCGCCAGATGGGCATCTAAAACCCACCCCCTTTTTCTTCTGGTTGCATGCGCGAGCGCGGCGATGGGCCCGGCCGGTCCCTCGAACCCGGTCGATGTCGGTGCGAGTGCGAGTGCGGGTACGACTCCCTCTAACCCCGTCAGAGTCGGATGTCCACCCGCTCGTTATCTATTTCTATTCCTCTGCGCCTTGGCGCCCTACGTCTCTCGTCTGCCACCAGCGCACCGCACCGAGTCTCCCAGGCTCCACTCGCTTCCGCTTCGTCGTCCCTCGGTCCTATACGCCAGCACTTGCCACTTGCCACTTGCCACTTGGCATTTCCGACCACGCCACCACACCACCGGGCTTACCCCTCCCCCCCCCGGTGCCACACCCCTGCGTTCCCCTCAACCCGCACCTTCTCCCTCCAGGCTTCACCAGGCTCACCAAGCAGCTGGCCTGTTTCTGGCGGCTAGGTCGCACCCCCGTTCGTTTTGCCCGGTACCCTGTGGGTCCGTTGTGCACGCTGACTCGACCGAGCTGGCGGGCCCTGCAGTGCAGGGAGGCCAAAGCGGACTACGTTCAGTACTCAGTTCATCCTCTTAATGTCAACATCTGCCTGCTACGCCGTGCTGCGTGTCGCTCGCGCCGTACAGCGCCCACGACGTAGCGTCGGGCAACGCATGGGCGGCGAGGTGGCGTGGTGGCGTAGGGGTGGGGTGGGATGGGTGTATGCGCACCTACTACCTATTTGGGTGCAGCTCGAAATCCACCTAATCCTCTAATCCACTGCTTTGACTCTGATGTACCCCTGGCTAGTGCGCATGGTGCCTACGGTGCATCTGCCTCGCTCAGGGATGGTGCGATGCACACGTGGGCCGCCGACGCGGCAGAATCGGCGGGCTGGGTGGTAGGTGAGATCTCAGTGTGAGAACGCGGGCCGTGTGGCCGGGAACGGGAACAGGAACAGGGGGTGTTAGCGCGTAACGTGCAGAGTACTGATCGTACTAAAGGCAACGGCAAAGGCAAAAGCAAAGGCAACAGTGACTAGTGACTAGTGACTAGTGACTAGTGAAGAGACTAGTGGCAAGTGATGTCACGTGACATGTGACATGTGACATGCATGTGACAAAGGGTTATATGATCGAAGGAGGAATGATCGATGATCGATGATCGATGATCCCCCCAACCCCGGTGGGCAATTAAGCAGCCTACCACGCGCCAATGAAACCTGGCCCTTCCATCCCCTCTCAGAATCTCCGATCTCAAGCTCAAGCTGCAAGTCGGTCGAGGCACTAGGCACTAGTCACTTCCCTCCCAACCCAGTGCCCACTACCAGGTCCCTCACACCTCACACCCCACCTAGGCCCACCCACGCGCCCCTTTTGCTCATCGGCCTCCCGCACCCACACACCACTGTTCATCATTGTCGCTGCTGCGTCAAGAGCTTTCAGTTAGTATATACACTTGGTGAACGCCCTGACTGAGGGACGTCGTGGCCTTCCTCAGCCCTGAGCGTGAGCCTCAGGCCTCATCAGTCTATGCCACTCGCAATCCAGTATGCACACGCCCGCACGAGAGCCGAGTTTCTTCGCCCCAGCAGGTCGAAGAGAGGTATAGTGCATAGACGGTAGCCTCCTATCCGCGCACCCACAAGAGGGGAGGGGGTACAGAGGTGCAGAGAAGGTCTGAGGCTCAGATCTGATGGTCGATGATCGATGAAGCTTGAAGCTTGAAGCTTATCGGCTCCCGCCCCCCTGCCCAACACCCATGCACCAATGCAACAGGAGCCCAGGTGCTCTTCCAGTTCTTATGGGAGAGTGTATATATGTTGAACGTTGACATGTTGACACTTGAGCATGGCAAGCACGCACGATACAGCTGTGGTGCGTGAAATAACCGTAGTTTCTTGGTGAGTACGAAGTCAACAGTCTCTACTCAAAGCTAAGGGGCAGGGGATGGAGAGCGGAGGATGCACCCAACAGCCATCGACGATTGCATGATGCTTGAAGCTTTTGATGCCTGACGCGCTTGACGGTACGAACGGGCTCCCGGGCCCCTTTAAGCTTTATTCCTCTCGTTTGTTTTCCTCGATTGTTTTTCTCTTTCCCTGGCATTAGTTACTAATGGTTAGTATAGCCACAATAGTCACTATAGGTACTAGTAACTATTCGTTACTCCCGCTGCTGCGCCCTACGGCCGCACGTATCCCAGTCCCCGCCTTCGGCCGGCTAAGGTGCGGAGTGTAGGATGCGCCCGATGCCCCACGTCGGCCAGCGCCCGAGACGGAGACGGGGGTCCGGTCAAGCCGGTCAAAAGCTTGAAAAAAAACTTTGGAAGGGCTTCCAAGTCAATACAGTGTGAGTGTGGTCAATAACCGTGCTTGGGCATGCTAGTATCTGAGGCGCATGAGATCATGAGACCCTTCGACATCGTCCGCACGTCTCAGATGCTCATCAGGCCTGGTTATCCTGGATGTGCTCTCTCGGGCGTAGCGGGGCATAACTTGTAACAGAAGGCATGGCCCAGTGATGGTGCAGACGATGTATCGATGCTGGGTTGAGATGTGTATTGAGACAGAGTCGAGGGCCATCGACCATCCCAATACGATGCATGAACCTCTTTGTCCAGATATAAAAACTGGAGCAGATGGAATAAGGCCTGAGGGCCGGGGGAGCGCGGGTTCCTGCACATCTTGGTTCCCCAATACAAGTATCCTATAGAGAAGAGAAGATCCAACAGGTTGGGACTTTCCTCAGTGCATCAGCGCTTAGAGCCACTCACGGGGACGCATAATCGCCGCAGTGTGGGTATGTCATCAGCGCACTGAACGCATCTCATTAATCATTTGGTATTGCTGCGATCCCTACGGTGTGCAACATAAATGTGGCATGTGAGAGCAAATATGGAGTAGTAAACATTAGTAAATAGGGGACAAAACACTGATGCACGCTCCGCTCTTTTCCCTCCCTATGTTGTCCCATGGAGCATTCGACAGTGAAGTAGTACACACGTTGAAAAGGATTATTATAGACGAGAGATCGGAAATCCCTGAAGAGAGACGCACCATAGTCACCATTTTTGTGCATAAACAAACGGAAACACGTATACCACTGTGAGTCACTAGTGAGATGAACCACCACAGTCGCCACAGACTGCCTCTATGGACACGCTCTTGCTGCCGCCGCGCTGCCCATGACATCTTCCCCAGCAGCCCTGTTATATTTTTATGAAGGCCTATCAGAGTAAGCTGCATGACGTCGACGAACCGGTGGCTTCAGCGCGCTGTCGGGGCGAAAGAAGAGGAGCTAAATGCCGGGTACTGCGGGCTGGGCGGTTGGAGCTAAGTAGTACTTAGTACTATTGACGCTATTGACCACATTATTTAGCTGGTGCAGCATCAGATCGATCTAGCGATCGCGGCATGATCCATGAGGCATGAGGCCTGAGGCTGAGGCGTTTTCACTCGGCAGGGACATCAGGCGGGGTGGTGTGGATATATATATGTTGATTGTTGTTGGTCATTTGTCGAGTTTGGAGCGTGGGCTAGCTTGGCCCGTCTCGACTACGAGGTACGCCTCTCTGCTCGCTGTTACATGTTAGTATGGACTACGGCGCCTTCCTCTCACCAGGCGCATGCTCAACGAAGGGGCAATCAGAGAGGGGCGTAGCTTAGAAGGATGCAAGGTGTTTCGACTTCACTTCCTCTATGCTAGGTCACATCCCCAACCTAGGCAAGGCTGCCCCGATGCCGAGTGAGTTGGCGGGCGGCTGGGTTCGAGATGGCCAGAGAGGAACAGAGGATACTCAGTAAGCAGTAGGAGTTGGGGCGGACGCGTGGAACTGTACGTGTACTATCGTGCGCGGAGTTGCGAGATGAAGCTTGAAGCTTGAAGCGAGAGATTAGTAGCTCCGCGGTCACATCGGAACGGTGTTAGGTGTTGACAAGGCGATCGATCGCTGCTTGAGGCAAGACGGGGGCTGAGAGGCTGGAATGGGGGCTGGCCGGGGCGGAGTGAGGATCGGGACGAGCCTGCCGTGTGTGATGCCTTGTCCCTGGCGGCAGGACCCCGGGTGTGGGCTACGGGGGAACACACAGGGTGCTGCCGCAGCCAAGGTTCCGTGCGCGCTCTCCCCGTGCCCCGGTGGCCTATACGTGGTCCCCGACGGCGAAAAGATGCAGAAGGATTGTTCGGCAATACATGCCGATATGGGAGGGTTACCGGACCCGACTTAAAACCGCCGGCCCCCCCCCCCCCCCCCCCCCCCCCTCCCCCTCCCCTCCCCCTCCCCCTCCTCTCCCTGTCGCCTATTCAGTGCCCCCTCCGTCGTTCGTGCGAACCACTTCCTTCTTTGTCTCGCCAACAGCCGGGGCTTCTCTTAGGATTAGACCATGACCATGACTATGCCGCTGCCCCACACCCTCGCACCGTTGCCCACCACGGGCCCTGCCCCCTCCCCCGCCACCCTGTACTACCGCTCCGCCGCTCCACCTCCACCTCCACCTCCAGCGCTTCTGTCCCTCTCTCTCCCGCCCATCTCACCCCCGACCTCTTCTTCGCCAACCAGCAGGTCAGGCACTTCGCTGAGCAAGAGTGATTCCACCCCTTCCTCCCTCCCCCCCCTGCCCCTGAACCTGGCATGCATTCTGTCCGTCCGGGGCCTAGTAAGCCGCCGCCGCGCAAACGCAACCGTCTCGCCCTGAGCTGCACCCACTGTCGGTACGTTTGCCCATCTGGCTTATATTGGTTGGACGGCGAGATAGACCAGGATAGAGAACTAACTTTTCTGTGCCGTGTGTGATGGACGAATACAACAGCGACCGCAAGATCCGTTGCAGCCGGGAAATCCCATGCGAACAATGCATCAAGCGGGGTGACGAGGAATCGTGCCACGTCGAGCACTTTAAGCACCGTGCGGCAGAAGAGCGCGCCGAGCGCGAGCACAGCGAAACCGTCGCTGCCATTCGGGCACAAAGTGAACACCATCTTCTCGTGTTGCAAGAACGGATCGATCAACTGGAGCAAGAACGGAACCTGCAGCAAGCCCATACCGAACGTCTCCAGGCGGCACTGCAGCAAGCCGAAACTGAAGCACATTCCCGTCGGTCCTCTTCGAACGTGCCTGCAACAACCGACTTGGCGCAGGAGTATGCTCGGGTCCAAGCGCATGTACAGGAGCTCCAAGGTCAGCTGGCTCAGCAAGAAGGACAAAGGGCTGAGACAGATGCAGATCGTTCACTTCCTTCGTCTGTACGCACGTACATGGCCACCGAGGCACCCGAAAGTGATCCAGATCCCCAGGCAGCGACGGATGCAGAAAATGCCGTGGCAATGTTGGAGGGATTGGTCAATATGCCCTCTGCGCTGCCACCGGCTCCCAAAGGCCAAAGTCGCATGGCTGATCGAATGGCCGTCTCGCGCCTGGTACATGCCCACAACTCGGAACGAAGTCTTGCTGCTGCTCAAAGGCCCTTGGATCGACCGGGACCTACCCCTTTCCCCGACGTAGTCATCCGGGTGCTTCGGGGCTGCCACAGAAGGGAATGGAACGGCCTTACCCACCCTTGTCCAATCCTGCCTTGGCTCAAGCCGGCATGGCCTCTGGCCCCGTCCTTCCAGCAATGGAGAGGCGAGACGAGACGTCGTCAGCCCACTCTGTGCACTCGTCCCAGTCGGCTCGTTCTACCCATTCTCCCAATTCGGCCCATTTGACCGGTTCGAGTGCCGATACGCCCCCCACTGAAGTGGAGGAAGAATGGGAAGGCGAGGCGGACTTTACGGCGCACCTGGGCGCAAAGCACACGGGCCTGCTCAAAGTCTACAATGGATCGGAGACCAAGTTAGGATTCGGGGTGGGCTGGACCTTGGCGGCCACAGCAGAGAAGGGGGAGTTTGCCCAGATCCGTCAAACTTACCTCGAAGCTGGGGAGGGCCTGGGCGATGGCAATGCGGAGCGCGAAGCGATCTTGCGTACCGTGCTACGTACTCTTCCCTCGCGCGAAGTGATGTACGAGTTGTTTGATTCGTACGAGCAGCGGGCCAACTTTATTCATACCCGCGCAGTACATGTCGGCCAGCTGAAACGGGAACTGGATACCTTGTTGGCCTGCCCTGACGAGGCGTCCAGGGCCCATGTGCTGAACGTGCTGGATCCCGGGTGGCTGGCACTACTTCTCATGCTGCTCGTGCTCGGACTCAAGTTTTACCCGTGCCCTGACGCTGAGAAGAACAACACACGGTTATCCCTCGGGCTTCTGAATGCGTCGTGCACAATGAACTGCTGGTACTCGAGCGCAAAGACAATTGTGGCCATGCTCAATTACGGTGTGACCAATCCGACACTAGCCTTGATCCAGGCTATGCTGTGCATTGACCTCCATGGTGCCGAGGACGAATCGACAATGCAGTGGCTGCAAAAAGCAGCGCAGCATGGCGCTCGCGTGTTGGGCATTGACCGTCTCGGAGGACGTCCGAGTGTTCAAAGCGATGCCGACGCCGAGTCGGAGCAAGAGTTGATGCTGCGGTACGAAATGGGCAAACGGGTATGGTGGGCGCTCGTCTCGCGGGACTGGTACGCATCCCAAATCGCCGGCTTGCTCTACAACATTATCCCCAACCAATTCTCCACCCCCAAGCCAGGGAACTACAATGACGCTGACTTGGAACTTATGGTCGTGCCCCCCCCGCGGCCTGAGGGGGAATACACGATGCGTCCTATGCCCTAGCACGCGCTGCGCTCGGCAACACTATTCGCAAGCACACGGATTTGATCAACCGTCGAGCAGCCGAACTGGGAATCAATGCGTTCTTGGTCCGTTTACAGCCAGAAGACGTCAACTTGCTCGATGCGTCTTACCGCTCTTTGCTGGAGGTGGAGTTCCCCTTGTTCTACCGCATGAAGAACCCCACCACTCCCAGGCCGAGTGTGGAGATGGAACGGGCACTGCTGCACAACATTGTCTTTTCCCAGCTCTTGCGCCTCCATCGCTTCTCCCTCTCTTCGCGCGACGATCCCAGCAGCCCAGGCGTCGTCGGTGGACGAGATACATGTGTCCTCTTGGCGCGCAGTATGCTGAATGCCCTGGGTACCCTGCAACAGGGCATCACCGCCATTGGTCGTCTATGGTGCTTGCGCGGTCACCTGTTCCAGGCCAGTGCAGTGTTGGTACTAGATCTGTGCCGACGCCCGCAACTCCCCTCTGACCGCGCCCAAATCCGGAAACAAGTCATGACAGCCGTCATGGCGCTCCGGTTTGTGTTGCACTACAACCCACCTGTCAAACGCTCGTTGCGCATCCTACTGGGCCTCTTGGCAGAAGAAGATGCGCAGTGGACAAAGCGCATTTCTCTGTCCCGGGGGATCGAGCCTCTACCCCCACTTTCGGGGACACGGACTATGGTGACCCTCGCTTCGCGTATCAAGGACGTTATTTCCCAGCACCATTCTGCTGACCTCACCCCGGGCGAGATGGACGAGATGGAAAAAGCGGTGGCCCATGTTTCATCTACAGTTGCGGCCGACTTGGCTGACCCACCGTCCCCTGTCCCCACCATGCAGGAAAGCACCACAGCGGGGGGGTGGTTCACCCTCCCGTCCAACTTTGGCGCTGACGTAGCTGCCCTAGGGGGCGGGGGCAGCACGCAGATGCCGGTACCCTTTATGCCTGGGGGCATGAGCTCCATGGGAAGTTTACGTCCATCCACTACACTCCTGCCCCCGCTCACGGATGCGCCTGCAGCACTCGCACCTGTACCTCTTACTTGCTCTTCCTCGCCCTACGTCCGCTCTGCCACCCACACCCTCTTCCGTCCGGGACGGAATGGGACGGTGGTTAGTGATTACACCAACGTCTTGCCCGATCCGGCGCTCGTCGCACCTGGGGACGACTTTAATTTGGCGGCATACTTGTCGCAACATGCGCCTCCGAGGGATGATGGGGTGGAGAGTGCAGTGGGACCGTGTGGGGGAACGACCACCAGCCCGGACCAGTCTCTTCTCCAGCTCCCGTTGACTGGGCCCTCCACGGTGGAAGAAAGTACGAGCGTAGATGCCTTTTTCCGCTGGGTGCTCGACCAAGGCGGGACTACGTGTTGGCCGCCAACTGTTGAGTAAAACGGCCATCGCTTCACGTCCACGCATGCTCTGGTGCTTCTTGTATGTTTATATATGGCAGTCTTTGTGACGCTCTTTGACTATACACTGCGAATACGATAATTATGGACTAGAATTCTGGTCTCTGATTGAACAGGAAGGAAGGGTGGGCGCTCGTATAGTCTCAGAATAGCCGCAGAATAGCCGTCATTGTTGGACTTTTGCAGCTGGTCCGTGAGAGGGAATGCGGAGGGTGGGAAAGGCATCTTAGTAGTAGCTGTATATCCATACCAGGCAGCAGGACAGGTTTTGAAGAAATGCAGGGACCACAGTAGGTCTTTTGCTGCATGCAATGTATGTGGTTACAACGTGGCATCATATCTCGCAACAGAGCGAGAGGGCCGCCACGGTTGAGTTGTGGTCGGGTGTGCGTCTTTCGATACAGATGGTGGGGTGGGGGCAACGGAACGTTTCGGTGGATTCTCCTGAAGCACACTATATATAGCCACAGCCCTTTCTGCAGTGCCAGTTAAGCCATGTTAAATGTTGGGGGATGAGAGAGAAGCATCCCAATAGCAAGACCGTGGATATTGTAGAGGTTTCTGACGTAGGGGTAAAAGCTATTCACAGAGAGCAGGGGATGGGTGGCTCAGTACCCATCATCATACCGCGTATCGTACCGCGCATCGTATCGCCGATCATACGCGTCGTACCGGGACGAATTGCGTTGTTCGGGCGCCTGGCCGGACTGTGATTGGTAGGGCAGGTCGCTGAGCGGAGTATGACCCACGACCTGGTCGGCAGCAGCGTAGGTCATCTCGCCGCCATAGGTGGTAGGCAGGTACGTGTAATCGTACCCCTTTTCTTGCCCGCCAGCGTAAGAAAGGTTGGCATGTGTCGAACCAAACTCTTCTTTGCTGCTGCTGACGACCGAAGCAGTAGGCCCCTCGGACTTCTCGTCCCACTCGCTCCGACGGGGGGGGGTGCGTACTGCCCTCTCCTGTTGAACACACACACAACCCAATCCGAACGGCACGATACTCACCACGCAACACCCGAACGCAGCCCAGGCTAGCCACAACCCCACACCGAATTCCATCCTGAACGTACTCGCGAGATGGGCAGCGTCCAAGTCCGCCCGGGCCGTTGAGACTAGTGCGGTCCAAATGCCTGCACCAGCAGCCAGGAGTGCAGCGGTCACTGTCGCCAAAACCATCGCCACCCCGAGCGTCGCATGCTCGCCGTACATGCTCACGAGCAACGACACTCCCGTGAGGATGGTGCCGACGAACAAGAGGTAGAAAGCTGCATGGGAGAGGCGGAAGCGCCACTGTGTATTGCTCAGGTGAGGCAGATGGGCGGGCATAGAGGATTCGTCGTCGGTAGTATCCTGCAAGGCTTGGGAGATGGTGGTGATTAGGCTGGTTGAGGGGCCTGCGTCCGCATCCAGGGTCTGCAGTGGTTCGAACGGATGGCCAAATTGGTTGGGAGAGCAGGTGCGGGAAGTCGCATTGCTCGGGCTGCCTCCGCACACGCTGTACATCCCCCACCTGTATTCTCTTCTAAGGCCTTGCCCTGCCAGTAGCGTGCCTTCAGAGATAAAGATCTGCGCCCCAGCAGGGCTGGCAGCACTGAGTGCAGTGGCCAGGCCGTTCAGGTCAAACTGGGCCAGGTAGATGTGTCGGAGGACGGCGCCTGTGCCCACCTGGCCAACATTCACGAGGATCATGAGCACCATTGCGGTACACATGAAGAGTGAGCCTGGTAAGAACGTTGAAGAGTCAGCGCCGTGGGGATACTAAGATGTTGAGGACGGAGAGAAAAAGGATGCGCGGCGCACCATCAGTCGACGTACCTACTAGCCCAGTGCAAAGCCTACGCCGCATGAGGAGTAGTGGTGGAGGAGAGGAAGAGGCGATGAGGAAGGAGATGTACAGGACATCTGGGTGCCAGGAAAAGCGGGTGCTCCTGTAGCCGCATGTGCATCATGAGCCGGTCCACACAACATCCAGCTCTCGTCTACTACAGAAAAGGCAAGCACCGAGGCGGCGCAGTGACGCGTGACGATGTTGGATGTAGTGGCTTGCCCAGTGGGGCGTGGCACTGGCATGGTGCGTGGCGGGTGACATGTGACATGCGACACCCCACGGGGGCAGTGTGAGAGTCATGCATATCACATTCCCATCACATGTCACATGTCACATGTCATACCATCCGTTACTAGTGCCCTTGCGGACTTGCGTACGCCCCAAGTGGTAGGCGACCCGGTGCGAGAGGGGGACCAGCGGCTAAAGACCGACTATAGCCAAGCAGCAGCCGCTAGTAGTGTTTTTAAACGGGGTTGGCGCTAGCAAGCAGCACAGGCCGGATGAACGGGTCGGTTTAGGCGCAGCGTTCCTTTCTTTGTCCCAGCCTTAATAAGCTCTGTCAGTGATATGGTTACAGTGTACTATGCCTGCAGTGAAGAGGATAGAAAGGTGTGGCTTAGCCTGTGGATACCTCCTCACCGGCCCCGGAATCCGGTGTGTATGGCGTGTATGGGAAAATGACCGCAGTGCCATCCGGTCAAGCTACAACAACACCATCAGGTCCGGCTAAAGCGGCAACAGAAAACTTGGATGGCAGTAGACACTGGACAAGAAAATGATTCGACCGAAACGTTTTGGGCAACTATCTCCCCGGCGCCGTAGTCTCTATAGCGACGGCCACATCATGCACGCCCTCTCCAGCGCGGCCAAGATCGCCGACACTTCATCCGCCGCCGCTGCATCGTCCAAGCCGAGCCCGGGAATCGTGGGACCGCGCACGGCGTCCGCGGCCTCGGCCGCGCGCGCCCTGCTGAGCTGGACAAAGCGCGAAAGCAAGGGACCGTCGAGCATCCCGCGTGCCAACGGACGGGCATGGACCAAGGACGGTACGGTTCGGTACGCCCGCGGATTCAGACCGCCAAAGTGCTGGACGCTTCGGGTGAGGTGGCCCTCGAGCCGCCCCAAGAGCTGGGAATCGTCATCAGTGATGGCTGTCACGCCAACGAGCGAGCCACTGAGCGTGCCGATCAGTAGTTCACTTTGCAGCGACGGCTCTGCCTCGTCTCCGTCGTGCGGGGCAGGGAGGACAAGCACGGAGGAGACTGGGGACGCGGCTTGGAACTCGGTCCGAAGAATCAACCGTTTGCCCTGGTTGGAGCCAATCAGAGCAGGGTTGTACTCGAGTAAACGCAGACGAGCCGCCCCATCCGACGTGACAAATAGCACGCCGCCTTCCGCGTCCATCAACCAGTCGCCCGTCGTAGTCAGCCCCACCTCATCCATAGACGAAGCGGGACCAAGCGCGGCCACGGTCGAGGAACGGGCGAGGTGGGTCGGTGGGGGAAGATAGGTACCGAGCACAACCATGCGATACGGCTCCTCTTGGAAGGCGGCGAGGGTAATGGACTGATAGGCATCTGTCACGAGGATAAAGTTTTTGACGGGACGAAGACCGTTGATGTACACCCCAATGTCCAAAAAGGCCACAGAGATCAACCACTCGTCGTTTTCCAGCGCTTTGACTTGGAGCTGCGAAAAGGGTTAGCGAGGAAACCAGAAAAGAAAGGCAGAAAGAAGGACTCACTTTTTGGCCCACAGCATGGATCAGGTACCCGTTCAAATCGCACAATGCGGTTACAGGTCCACGGAGGGATTGCTCACGGTCAATAAGCTTGAGTTTGTACCCGGGCTTGCCAGCGATCCCTCGGGCCGCGGCAGCAGCCGAGTAATCAGGCACGGTTTGGACAATATCAAAGATATAGATTCCACCTTTGGCTGGGCGGTCCTCGCCGTGGGTCACCATGGTGCCGACAGCGATGTAATCGCGCCGCTTGCCCGCGGTCGAAACCGAGAGAAGACTGACCAGTTCAAGGCTGCAAATCGTTTCGTTGGGCTTGAGCGGGAACCCATCGCTGCTCCATCGTCCCCCAGGAGAGACAAGTTCGACAATGCCCCGGTAACACGTTTGGCGACCCGGATCTTTAGATGGGTCTTGAATCGCCGCCCCGTCTTCAGGGTCAAAGAGGAGGAAGGGGACCTCGACAACTGTGCCCAGAACGAGGGTGCGGGTAGCGGGATGAGATGCAACGTGGGTCACTGTACGGCCGATGCAGTGACGAGAAAAGGGAATGGGGAAGGAAAAGTCTACCTGGGGAAGGTAGGCAGTGCTCAGCTTCGTCCCCTCCAACACGTTCACCCGTACCCCCAACGCTCCCGTGGTTGAAGGCGCCGTTGAGGTCGCCAAGGGCACGTCGGTCACCGGAAGTACGTCCGATTGGGAATGGGTTCTGTGGAACAGCAGCGTCCCACCGGGCGGCCGATGCAGCACACCCGCCCGCATAAACGGGCCAGCGATCCACAATTGCTCTCCGACCGGGGTGAGGCGGGCTAGAACCCGTTTTTCATGGATGGGCTCGCCATCGGGGGGAGCCAACTCAATGTCCGAATCGGTCTCGGTAGGTATGCTCTCAGCCCGTGTTGGCTTGCCAATCCGGGACGAGAAGACTTTGACAAACGAAATTCCGGGGGGCAGCGAGAGGGGTTCGGCGTCCTCAGCATCCTCTCCCTGGGGCTGCTTGGGCGTGGCGAATGGTACCACCTCGTATGCCGTGAGAAGACCGTCAGCCTGCAACATGACCAAATGAGGCGTCTTCCCAAATGAGTTGAGACGGACATCGACCACCCTAGCGTCTGGGGCGATTGAGCCCTCCTTCGTACTGTCCTCCTCTGGCGTCCAGGTCCATCGTTCGGGGCACGTCGCAATATCGGCCAGGGGAACAGAAAGCAGGACATCCCCCTGTAACGTTGACGCGCAGAGCGAGTCGTTGCGGATAAAGGTGATCCAAGCATGCACAGCAGACAGGCCCAAACTTGTAGGCGGAAGCTTCGTCTCTGCTACTTCTTCGCTCTCTGTAGCGCCAGCCAAATCATCACCATAGTCCACTTCGTCCTCCATCGGCACGGTTGCAGGGGGTGGGGGGGGGGGCCGGAGTGCCCAAGCACCTACGCAAGAGCTGATAAGTATCGGAAAACCCATGTACTCGCTTGGGCTTTTCCCCCGGCATGAGAGGCCAAGGCAATGCAACGGGGGCGAGGGAAGGGAGCTCCCAGCCAGAAACTCCGGCGGGCTCGATGGTGAGCAGGTAGCCAAGCAAAACCTCGGCCGCCGTCGCTTGGATGGAACGCCAAGCCGTCAACTGACCCGTATAGGTGCGCACTTCGATTCGCGATGGGGTGACACGGACAAATCCTTCGGGAAGAGGGGTGGCCAAGATGGTCAGACCGGGAAGAGTGATATCCAGCACTGGAGTCAGGGTCGTCGCCTGCGAGCCAACAAGGGGAAGAACAAGTAGCTTGCTATCCTCTGTGCGTGACAGCAACGTCACGTCTCCCCCTGGAGAAACGCCAAGGGGGAAGAGACGGTAGGGGCCTTCGCTTGTGGCGGGCGAGTCAAGCGTAACCTCGCGCTGATCTCGAAGACGGACCGAGGGCTCAAAGTAGGTGATGCTTCCTGCACTGCGAGCGCCCGTGGCAGCAACCACTTGACCTTCCACCGCGGTAGGACCCAAGGCGGCAATGGGGCCCAACGCCGAAATCCGCGCAGCCAAAGACGTTTCCAACGCGCCACCACGAGTACTCGTCTCTGCTGCTGGGCCGCGAGCGGTGGAGGTGGGGCCAGCGTCGTATCCATACAGCGCAGCATCTTCGTCGGCAACTTCGGGGGCAACGGCGTCCATCGTCTTCTCACTTTTCACAGCCACGCGAGAAAGTGCGAGAAGCTCAATATCTTCCACCTGCGAGCCCACCACTAGCATCCCCGCATCTCCAGCCGGCGCGAAATCGTTGGTCGGAGCAGAAATGCTGTTCCCTCCATAGAGAGCGTCGTCGTCCACGTCGGCCATATCCTCGTCTCCACCGGGAACAGACGACACTGGAGGTGCTGGCGCAGGGTCGTTGACCCGAAGCGAGGGAAGGACTGCAAGGCCAGAAGGCTGCACTGTCGTGCCCAAAGTCCGAAGACGCAGGTCGCGCAAACTTCGTCCATCGAGGTGGAGGGTAAGACTGTACAGTTCGCCCGACTTTAGCGCGAGAATCGCTTCGGCGCTAGCGCCCTCCCCGGCTTGCGGAAGGAAGGTGAGTTGCGAGTGTGACAAGTCGAGATCAGGCCCACGCGGGGGAGGCGGGGGAGGAGCGGCAGCTGGATCGGTACCTTGGGGTTCGTGAGGCGGATACTCTGGGGCAGTTTGTAGAGGCGGCCATTGGACCGCAGGGAGACCCGTCATAAAGCTCGTCCAGCGACTGACGGACAAGCCAGTAACGCGACCCGCTTGGTTGACATGCCAAATGGCTGTGGTGCTGACGACAATCACGCCTCCAACAGCGGGAGGGCAAGCGACAATGTACAACGCATCCAAGGGAAGGTTAGGACGGGAAGCCAGGACGGTTGCCCCGGCACGAGCTTGAGCGAATGGGTTTTCTTCGTCCGGTCCGGCCACGCCAGGGTTGGGAGAAAGGTCGAGAGTAAGCACGTGGAGAGCAAGAGAGTCTCTGCCTTGGGAGCCGCGGATCAGACCCGAAAAAGAAGGCAGCGGTTCGTGCAAGATGGCGAGCGTGGGGGGGAAAAGCCAGGTAAAAAAGCCATGTCACGAATGGCGCCGATCCCCAATCCTGGCGCACCAGGGGCCGCACCGGAAGCTGGAGCGGCAGACTGAGAGTCAAAGGGAAGTAGCAGACTGGGTGTGTAGGGCAATTCACGTTCGCGTCGAAGCGCAGCGCGCAAGCCTACGCCATCTAGGTCACCATCCAGGTCGAGGCCCAGATCAAGGTCGAGATCCGCCTCGGCATCGACCCCAATCCCAAATAGATCCTCCCCGTCCGCACCAAATGGGAGAAGGGCCAAGCCTCCAGGAAAGAGAGGGCGACACAGCGCGATGCACTCGAGGTGGGCGTGTCGGCACGGAGAAACGGAAGCCAAACGCCGTCGACGGGGCGGCTGAGGAAGGTGCCCCCAGCTGCAGCTGCAGGTACACGCTCATACATATGAACGCTGATGGTCGCAAGGTCGTTGGCTGCATCGTCCCACTCGAGCAAGGCGAGCTTGGCAGCGCGGAAGGAGACAGCCAGCCGCTCTTTCCCGTCCGAGGCCGTGTCGCGGGTACGGATGCGGGCAAGGCCGGTGATGCGGCCGGCGAGGGTGTGACGGCAAAGACGAACGTGGGACTGCTCGTCGACGCGGCGCACTTCGTACACGGCCAGGACATCGTCATGGGCTGTAACAAGATGGGAGAGAAGCGGGCCGCGATGGGCATTCCACGCCGCACGCCGCTCGGTGGCCGCACGGGCATCGGGAGCAAGCGTGGCGGAGGTGGCGGCGCACTCGGGCGCCAGCTGGGCCGCAACCACGTACGACGCGCCCGATGCGGGCTGGAGGTCGTGGAACGCTGCTTGCACCATCCGAGGCGGCGGCGGTGGCGATGGCGATGGCGATGGCGGTGGTCGACGTCGGCGCGCGACGGGCAGAGCAGGCGGGAGCATTTGCTCGGCCAGCTTCGAAAGGGCGCCGGGGCGGAAGCAGCCATGGTTCCGCCCCTGCGCCCCGCATTCTCCGCCTTGTGCATATCCGCCCAGCAGCCTGTTCTCTGCCTTTTGCACTCTTCACAAATACAGATGCTATACCCACGCCACAGGATAGACACCCCATGGGAATGGGAGGATCCAAACTGGGGGGAGGTAGATGAGGTGCGAGAACGTCTATACCGAGGGTCGCTGTGTGCTGCAAGTGAAGGCGGAAGGATCGAGTATACATATGGAGAGCCTGCATGCGGCAGCAGGTATGGTGCAACAGACCAGATTGTTTGCACAAGTAGCAGGTGACTGAGGTTGAGCGACGAGCGGGAGATGGTGGGAATGCCGATACGTACAAGCATTACAAACATCCCAAATATGCTGGGCCGGATGCCGGTGGAGTGACGCTGCTTCTGTATCGAAGACAGAAGAATGGTGGTCGACCGATTTGTTTTACGGGTTGCAGCTAATAGAACTATAGAATGATCGAATGCATCTTGGACACCGACAGGGCACAGAGGACGCTATGGAAGAGGATCATCTAACAAGTAGCCAGAGTGGCGGCGCATTTCAATAATGATCTTGACAACAGACGCACGGGGCGGCTTGCTCCTGATGTATGCCCGCCAAGCCCACGTACAATGCGGCCCGTCCACTGCGCCCTGTTGCCGTCGTTCTTCCTCTCATGGGAGATCGCGGGAAATGACAACAAGGGCAATCAAGACCTTAAACAGGGTGTGTTGGACCGCGATTCTAGCCATCAGACCCCTCACCGCTGGCGCTCCACCAGGCAGCCGACCAAGTCAACAATCGTCGTCCACCCGACAACGGCTTGGCAGCCAACGACATACGCCATATGGTCAAACTAAACTTGAAGACACGATGGCTTCTCAGCTCCGTCCCAAGGGATAAACGGACGAAAACCCAAACCCGCAACAACGCCGCTGCATTCCAGAGTTACAGGCGACGGGCCCTCAAAAGGGAACGATGCGGATGGATTGAATATTGACGCCCGGGAAGGATTTGACAAAGGCAAATGCAATCACAATAACGGTCGTTTCGTTTGGGAGAGGAGAACAAAGACTGGGGGTCATAATTTGTTGAAAAATGCCAACGATGGTTGTACCAAAGTCATCCCTGTTTTCCCCTACCATCGACCGCTGGTACGTCTGGACCATGCGGTTTCCTCCCGAGCACGTAGGGGGTCCCGAAGACCGCGCCGAGATGTTCACCAACCACGTGGAGGTGAGCATCAAAGGTCAAGGTCCTGCCGCCTAAGGCGGCCCCAAGATCAACACACCAGTACAGGCGCGTCGGCTTCGTCTCCCAAGACCGACGTGTGCGTCTCGCTAGCCCAAAAACTCATCTTGTACAACCCTCAGCCTTGGCTCGAGGCTACGAGCCGGGGGACAGTCCAACCCCTACTCCAGCCCACGATCCGCATTCCATTCGATGGACTTGTCGTACCCTGTTACACTAGAGGTATAGGCCCTCCTCCTCCTCCCTTGGGCCCACGCCCAAGGGAAGAGCTATGGGTGGGTCAGGGTGGGGTTCGCTCGCACCGCTCACACCACCCACAGCCGGTAGGGATGATGCTAATGGAGGTACCGGCCGCTCTGCATGACGCGTTTCGGGGTTGATCACCAAGCCACTAGCCTGCAGCGCTTCTTCCAGCGCCTGTGTGAGCTTGGCCAGGAGCTGGCGTTTGCGTTCCCTGATCAAACAGCCAAGTTAGCCGCCAAGCGTCAAGGGTCAAGGGTCAAACGTCACGACGCTCCCAAAGCCGGGGTAGTAGGGGTAGTAGGGATGGAACTTATGTGGGACGTACATCACTCCGACGTTTTCCTCCAGCGCGAGCGTGAGCTCGCGCACATCGTCCTCGTCCAAGCCGTGGTCAGCAGGGCGGAGCACCATGGCGGCCATTTCGGCATCGCTGCGCTCCATCTGGCGCATGGAGTGCTGCAGGCCATGCACTTCGGACGCAAGTGTGTCGGCAGCTAGCACGTCGGCGGGAACATCGGGCGCAGCAGCGTCGAGGCCAAGTTGATCCATCGCCGCTGCGGACTGCCGACGCTGGAGGCGCAGGGGGGGGGGGGGGGGCAAGCGACGGTGGCTGCCCCAAAAAAAGCAACTCTAGTCGGAAAAGGGTATCATCCATCGCCCACACTCGCTCTCGCTCACTAGAGTCGGCCTCTCCCGTGGGACACCGAATGGAAACAATGAAACGTCCATGACGTGGGGCCGCCACGTCATCGCCTTCGCCCCTCCATCCTCCCGCCGTGGGGCCCAGCGAGCTTCGAACCGCCCGCGCCATCCCCACCCCCACCATCCCCATCCCCATCCCCATCCCCATCCCCCTCCTCATCCCCCTTCCCATCCCCACCAACGGCCGCGATGCTCGTTCCCTGGTCGGCCGTTGCAGCGGCGCTGGCGATGCTGGCGGCGGTGCCGTCGGCCGAGGCGGTGCGCGCCCACGAGTTCAAAAAGTGCGACCAATCTTCCTTTTGTCGGCGCCTGCGGCGGCTGGGCGAGCACGCTCCCTGGCACTCGCCCTATGCTACCGCCGCCTCGTCTGCGCTCCAGTGGGACGCAGCCCAGTCGACATTGACCTTGCCCGTGTCCAATGCGCTGCATCCCGAGGTGGAGTTTGAGCTGTCGGTGCGTGTGCATGCGGACGGCACGGCGCGGCTGCGGATGGACCAGGTGGGCGAACGGTACGCCGGCCTGAAACGGTACGACGAGGCGGAGCTATGGACGTTGGAGGCGCCGCCGCGCTTGGCTGCGCCTGGCTCGGTGACGCATGTGGAACAAGATGGGACCACGACGCTGTCCTTTGGTGCGTCGGCGCTGGAGATCCAGCATGCCCCGCTTCGTATCACTGCGACCCGCAACGGCGTGCCGCAGATCGTGTTCAACCAACGTGGCTTGCTTCACATGGAACATTTCCGTCCCAAGCCCGACCCGTTCCCCTCCCAGCCCAAGGAAGAGGAGGAAGAAGCGCAGCTGGTCATCCAGAAACGGGATGCGCTCACCGCGCAGGGCCACGCCGCCAAACTGGCGGAACAGTGGGCTGGATTCGAGGTGGAGGACAAGGGCGAGTGGGAGGAGACGTGGATTGGACGTGTGGACTCAAAACCCAAAGGCCCCGAAGCACTTTCGTTGGACATCTCCTTCCCTGGCTACCAGCATGTCTTTGGTCTGCCCGAACATGCCTCGCCCCTTTCCCTCCGCGAAACGCATGGCAAGCACCAAGGCGACTTTACCGACCCGTACCGGCTGTTCAATACGGACGTGTTTGAGTACGAGCCCGATTCTCCCATGAGCCTCTATGGCGCCATCCCCGTTCTCCACGCCCAAAAGAAGGGCGAGGCAACGAGCATCTTTTGGCTCAACGCGGCCGAGACGTGGGTCGACATTGACAAGACGGAACAGGGAACCAACACGCACTTCATGTCCGAGTCGGGCATCCTCGACGTGCTCATCTACCTCGAGAAGGATGCTTCTCGTAACATGGAGCTCTTCACGCGCCACACGGGGCGCACCGCCCTCCCGCAACTCTTTGCGCTGGGCTACCATCAGTGCCGGTGGAACTACCTCAGCCCGACGGACGTGCTCGAGGTGAGCGAAAAGTTTGACGAATCCGATATCCCCATGGACGTCATGTGGCTCGACATTGAGTACAGCAAGGATCACATGTATGGCGTCTGGGATCGGCCGGGATGGGACCACCCCGAAAAGATGGTGCAGGGCTTGGACGACAAGGGCCGAAAGGTACGTCTGGTCGCATTTTTTCTTTTTTCTTTTTTCCCCTTTTTCTGTATGTGTGTGTTGGCGTACACTCTTCTGACTTGTGTGGGCCTAGCTTGTCATCATTCTCGATCCGCATCTCAAGCGAACGGACAACTACTTCCTCTTCAACGAGGCAGAGAAGCTCGGCATCCTGGTCCAAAACTCGGATGGCAAATCGACCTATGAGGGGTGGTGCTGGCCTGGCTCCTCTTCGTGGTTGGACATGTTCAACCCCAAGTCGTGGGAATGGTGGCAGAACACGTTGGCCCTAACGCCTCGTACACCGGGCAAAGGACTGATCGATGCCAATGCACGCAACGTGCACGTATGGAACGATATGAGCGAACCTGCGATCTTTAACGGTCCCGAAATCACCAGCCCCAAGGACGTGATCCACTATGGCGGATGGGAGAACCGCGACATTCACAATATCAACGGCGTGCTGTTTATGAACAACACGGCCGGCGGTCTGATTCGGCGCGAGGGCACGGCGCACAGTGAGCTGCGGCGGCCATTTGTGTTGAGCCGCAGTTTCTGGGCGGGCGCCCAACGCTTTGGCGCAGTTTGGACAGGGGACAATATGGGCGACTGGGCTCACTTGGCCATCAATGTACCTATGATCCTGGCCGATGCGATTGGCGGCATGAGCTTTACTGGGTCGGACGTTGGTGGTTTCTTTGGCAACCCGGGGGAGGAGATGCTAGTGCGCTGGTACGAGAATGGGATCCAGATGCCCTTTTTCCGCGCACACGCTCACATTGACACCAAGCGACGCGAACCGTACCTCTTTGCGCCTTGGGTCCAGCAAGCAGTGCGCAACTTGATCCATGTGCGCTACCAGTTGCTGCCCGTGTGGTACACGGCCTTCCAGGAGGCGCACGTCAGTGGCCAGCCGGTCATTCGGCCCCAGTACCTCGCCCACCCCTCGGACGTGGCCGGCTTTGCGATTGACGACCAGTACTACATTGGCGACTCGGGGTTGCTGGTCAAGCCGCCGTCGGTCGAGGGCGCCAAGTCGGTCGAAATTTACCTTGCGGACCAGCAGCCCTACTACCACTACTTTACCCACCGCGTCTACCGTGGTGCGGGGCAGCGTGTGCACGTCGAAGCGCCGCTGGATGGGACGACGCCCATGTTGCTGCAGGGCGGCTCGATCCTGCCTGTGCGGCAACGCGTGCGTCGTTCGGCCGAGCTGCACACCTACGATCCGTTCACCCTCGTCGTCGCCGTCGGCACCGACGGCACGGCCTCGGGCGTGCTCTACCTCGACGACGGCCAGACGTACGCCCACGAGGACGGCGCGTTTGTCTGGCGGCGGTTTACGTTTGATGGCACAACGCTTCGGTCGGAGGATGAGCTGGCGCTGCGCAACGCAGCCAAGCCCGTCGACTCGCCCACCAAGGCGTATGGGATGGCGGCCAGCGCACACAATGCGTTTGCGGCCGACCTGGCCAAGCGGCAGGTGCGGGTGGAGCGGATTGTGGTGCTGGGCCTGGCGCACGCGCCCTCGCCCTCGCACGTGGCCGAGCAGCACTTTACGTTTGCGCCGGCGACGAAGGACAAGGCGTCGGAGCTGGTGATCAAGGACCCCAAGCTGCCGCTCACGGCCGACTGGGAGCTGCGGCTGGCGTAGTGGTCTGTGCGCAGCACAGACTGAATCGCATTGCGTCGTTTCGGATAGCAGCGGGGACTCAGGACGAGTGGTGGCAGCCGACGCGTAGGTGGTGCGTTTCAACATAGCACGTGTGACATGTGGCCTGCGGCCTGGAATTGTCGATTGGGAAGCGCCAGCGGCGCACGGGCCACCGCGCCGCCCTACTCCGACCGGCTCGGGGCCGCCGCAGCCACGCCGGGCCAGGCACAGACGCAGTGTCGGTGCGGCCCAGCCGAGCCGGATGCGGCAGGCACTGTGCCAGTGCTGCGCTCTGGCGGATTGATGGGGCACGGCAGAGAGAGCTAGTGCGCTCGGTTGGCCTCGCGCTGCGTACGTTGCGGCCACTCAACGCACTCCACGTGGAGGCCCCACACGCACGTACCACAGGGGGCGCGGGGTAATCCACATGTGGCGGCTGCCCCACCCCGCCACCCCCCGCTTTCCCAGGCACCCCACCTGAATGATTGATGATTCCTTCCCGTCGGACTCGTCTTGGGGCTCCATTCCACTCTCTGCCTGTCACATGTCCCACCGCCCATGCCACACGTCTCCTCTTCGGCGCTTCTTCGGCCGCCGGCCCCAACGCTGCGATGGTGCGCCGGTGTGGGTGCGCCGGTTGCCGTGCCTTGCCGCGTCCCCGCGCACGGCAGACACCGGCTACACGAGAGGGGCGTGGAGTGCGTGCCCGCTTCCAAGTGGGACACTCGTAGTCGGCCTCTTCGGCCGCCTGCCTCTGCCCACTGCCCCCTCCCCCTGTCTTGGTCTCAAATATGCTCACAAAATAAGCTGGGGCGGGTAATCATCGATCGTCGATCGTCGACCATCCGGTACCCGGCCCAAGCGCCAGAATGATGCCGGTGTACTGGCAGCGTAGCTTTTGGGATGCGAGAGTGGGTTGGTGGGGGGGCATGTGCAATGTCTGCCTGTCTGCCTCCTGCCTGCCCGCCAGTACCGGCAGTGCGGCAGTGCGCTCGACCAGCGCATCATCGACATCATCTCCGCTTCGGCTGCGCACAGGAGCGCATCCGCTCTGCCAAGTGCCAGTGCAGCTGCTGGCCCATCCATCCTTAGGCCTTACTAGCCTTACTCTTCATCTCCGCATCGCTCCCACGCGCACGCCAATAGCACGTCCGCATTGGCCAGCCGAGCGACGCAGGAGGACGCAGGCCAAGCCCAGCCTTGCTCTCCTATCCCGACTGGCTCTCCTCGCCGCACTCGCACATCGCCCCGCTTTGTCCTGCCTGCGTTTCACCCTTCACCCTGCCTTCCCCTTAGGCCTTAGGGTTCTTCGTCATTCATTAATCGTCCCGGCTCAGCAACCGCTACGGTGCGCCCCCACTCCGCCACCAAAAGCTTCCCCAGCGCAGTCGCTACCCACTAGTCACTAGTCACCTGGCCAGTCACCTGACATGTCACATGACATCATCCACCCCACGTGCTGCCCCCCCCCCCCCCGGCTATTTAAACCCCCGCGTGGGCCCAGTGTAGCACCTAGAAGCCTTTCCTCCCTCCCGTCCCCCATCCCCCATCCCACATCCCACATCCCACCATGTCTGCTGTTGCCACCGCTCCCGCCCTGCACCTGTCCAACGGCGACGGGGACAAGGCCAAGGCTGCCTACGCGCCCACCCACCCCGGTGTGTTCCAAGTCGAGTTCCAGCCGGGCGCATACAACTCGTCCCTCGTCGCCCAACGCGACTTTGCCCCCGGCGAAACGATTGCGACCTTGGCCCATGCCCAGCCTACTTCGACCGTGCGCTACTCCTCGGTCCAGGTGAGCGAAACGAAGCACATTGAGTTGCACAGCGAGTACGTTCGTTTTCTTTTCTTTTCTTTTAGGGTTAGGTCTTTCCTTTCCTTTCCTCCCTTTAGACCGTGGCGTGCTGACACGCTCCTCGTACCCCCACCTCCAGTTTGTTGTACTGCAACCACTCGTGTGTGCCCAACGTGCACTTTGATGTATCGTCGCCGAGCCAGGCCGAGTGGAAGGTGGTTGCGCTGCAGCCGATTCAGCACGGCGATGCACTCAGCTTCTTTTACCCTTCGACCGAGTGGGAGATGGACCAACCATTTGCCTGCCAGTGCGGCCATCCTACCTGCCTAGGCACCATTCGTGGCGCCAAGTTCATCCCAACCAACGTCCTCCTCGGAGGCCGCTTCGCCATCAACGATCATATCCGCCGTTTGAAGCAGGCGCAGGACCAGGCCTGACGCGCTGGTCCTGACGCCCCCTCCAGCTGAAGCGATACATCCCAAGCCAACTTCGTTCATGGGATCGAATCGAATCGAATCGGATCGGATCATATCGCCCCGGATCCCATCGGATCTGTTTCTTCCTCCAATTGCACCATACCATTGCACCTTCTTGCGTCTCTATAGCATTCTTGCCCCCTTCTCCTAACTAACTCACTCCGCCCGTTCACGCGTTAACGTTTAACGTTTAACACGTTTAACCCCCTTGCTCCCTTGGAACTCTACCCTTGCCTTGCTACCCACTACCGGGCGTCGAGTCTGTCGACCCCTCTTGAGGACGCGGGTGCGACGGCACAGCCGACGACCTTCCAGTCCGGGTCCACAGCCGCTCGTTCCCCCACTCTAACCCACTCACTTATCGCGCGCTACCCAATCTACCACTCGCCTCGGCTCTGGGTCCCAGCGCCCACCGCACGAGCGCACAAGCCAGCCGATATCCAGACTCAACCGAGAAAAAAAAAAGTTTCGTAGAACCCCCCATCCATCGCCCACGCGCGGTCCAACGTGCCGAGCTGGCGCGGCAGAAAAACGGGGCAGGGATCAGGGAGAAGGAGCAAGGAGCAAGGAATGGGGAGTAGGGAGTAGGGAGTAGGGAGCAAGGAGCAAGGAACCAGCGCCCGTCGGGCGCTCACTACGAACAAGGCAGAACTGGAACGGCAGGGTTGGGCAAGTGCGGGGGAAAGGCAGGGTACCAGGGCAAGGCTGGTGCCGTGGTGAAAGTGAAAGCGTACCAGCCACGCGGCCCAGAAAGACACGATGCATGATGAGATCTGGGAGGATAAGAGGGTGGGTGCACGAGGGGACGGAAGGAAAAAGTCGAGTGGGTAGCAGAGGTACGTCAATATCGTACACTGAGATCGCTCACTGATCGCTGATCGGCGTGCGGTGGGAACCGCCACTGCTCCCCCCCCGTTCCCGCTTTCGATCTGAATCTGAAGACCTTGGACCCTCGACCTTGGACCATCAACCCTGGACCGTCCTTGCCCATGCAACCTCAAACCAAGAGCGAGCAAAAGTTAGAAGGGAACAAGTTAGCTCCAGGCCGACGCCTTGCTTCGTCCATCAACTCGCCCTTCCACCACCCGTCCGGGGGGTACTCCGTCACCGCAATAATGTCTCCTTCCGTAAACGAAAACTCCGCATCCGTCGTCGCCGTATAATCAAACATGGCCTTGACGTAAAACTGCACCGGAAGCCCTTCGTCCGTCAACTTGCCCGTCAACGAAACTGGCGCCGCCGCTTCCACGGGCGCAGGTGCAGCCGCGGGCGCGGGTGCAGGCGCAGCCACGAGCTGTGGCTCAGCCTGCGGCGTAGTCTGCCAGTACGGCTGCGCGGCCGCAGCGGGGGCAGAGGTATACTGTGCGGCGGAAGGCGCAGGCGCCGGGGCTGGAGCTGGAGCCACAGAAGGAGTTGCGGCAGGGGCAGGGGCGGGAGCAGGGGCAGGAGCAGGGGCAGGGGCAGAAACTGGAACCGGTGCTGGAGCCGGAGCCGAAGCTGGAGGGAAAGAGGACTGAGGCGAAGAAGACCAATTGGAAGCAGGTTCGTTGTGGAGCTGCATGCCGGACATGCGTTGGTAATCGCGCATGTACTGCGTCGCCGGAGACGGCTGCAACGCGTCGGGCGACGAAGCAGGGGGGTGTTGCGAGGCAGTATGGAACAGAGGCGGCGTCGGCTCGTGCGGCTCGTGCGGCTCGTGTTGCTCGTGCGCAAAGGGGTTGGGCATCGTGGTAGGGTCGTGCACAGCGCCCGGTACGCCCTGCGGCGGGTGCCCGGCCACCTCGGACGCCTGCCCAGGGTGGGGCGGCGTATCGCCCTTGGCCGCTTGCAAACCACGTAGCGCGGCCGCCAACCGGTCTTCCACTGGCACGTGGTCCGCCTGTGCCCCAGCCGGAGGGGGCGACTGGGCCGCGGTGGGGTGGTGCGAAGTGACCGGTGCGGGCTCAGGGACTGTGCTGGAGTACAGAGCGGTGGGAGCCTTGGGTGCCGAAGCGTGCCAGGGGGAGGAGGCGGACGGAGAAGAGGTGGAAGCGCGGTTGGTGGGCGCTAGCGCTTGCGCTGCAGGCGATGCCGACGCCCACTGGCCAGGGGCAGGACTAGAAGTGGGGCCCGGGACCATGGAGTCTTCCGGTCCATTGCTGGGGACCATCACGGGGGAGGAGTACAGCCCATCCGCCTCACTTGGCCCTGGTTGGGTGTGCGGCGGGTGGGGGGAGGGGATAGCACTGCCAGCAAGCACGCCCGGCCCGCGTGCAAACGCAGCCGCATCCTTGGTGGGCGTTGCCGGCGGCATCTCACCCGGCACAACGGGAGGGTGGGAGACAGGTGCAGGCGTCGCGTCTGCAGCTGCGGGGTCGTGCGCAGGCGCCTGGGGTGGAGGCCGCTTGGACACACGGGAGAACTGGGCGACGCGATAGGGCGTTCGCGAGTTGGGGGCATGCCCTTCGGCAAAATTGACGAATTCGGGCGGGTCGAAGATCATATTGCCCGTCCCGCGTTCCGCCACAAAGTTGGCCGAATCACGAGCTGCATCGGAAGCCTTAAAGGCATCAAATAAATCCTGGCAGGCATTGTCGTCCTCCACACAGGCCTCGGCTACTGCATTAATGTACCGCCAACAGTTCTGCTTGATAAACTCGATCCGCTCCTCGTCTTGGTCTTGCGCTTGGTCCAGGAACGCCTTCCACTCCCGATTCCAGTTGTGGGTCGCGCTCTGGACCACCTTGGTGTACTGGCGATAATCGCGCTCGGTCGCCACCACGTCCGCGCTTGGCCTTTTCCAGCTTGGCCTCGGTGCGTTCCAAGTCGCGACCCTGCACCAGGGTCATTTGGGCAGTAAAGGTGTTGACCTTACCGCACTCGGATTGGTACTTGTCCCGCGCACGGTCCAGCATGGCAACTTGGGTGCGTTTGCTGTGGACCATCTTGGCGATCGCATCGAGCGAGGAGGTGCGGAAGGCAGCTTGGGCTTGCTGAAACTGAGCCACGTCGTTGGACAACGGGCCTTTCAGTTCTTCGGCCACGGCGGCATGGGTCTGGGCCATGTGCTCCGTCTCCTGCTGCAGGGTTGCGAGCGCAGCAGCAATATGGCTGGTAAGGGCAAATTGGTCAGCCGTCAACGTCTCCATCGATCACAGAGGGAGGAGGGGAATGGCCCAAGCCAAGCACGTACCCAGTTTCGTCCTGGCCAATCGGCGTCCGGGCCAGCTTGGACATGGCCTTGGCATACTCGGCTTCGATCGCTGCGCGGTTCTTGTAGTAATTGCGCAGGTCATCGAGTGTTTTGGCAGTATCCTTGACGCGGCGGATGATGGTGTCGTAGCCGCGGTCGCCTCCGCCCTGGATGACGAGAGGGATGGTCAGTATGCCGTGGGCGGAAAGGGCTAGGCGGGGGGGAGGGACGCACCCAGAAGTTGTTGGCGAAGGTGCCGTCGCGCTGTCCGCCGGGGGGGGCGGGTGGGGGGCGGGCGTGGGACCGCTCTGGGCAGCATCCATGGTCGCGGCGGTGGCGCTGGCGGTGGCGATGGCGATAGCAGGTGGTGGTGGGGGGGCGTGAGTTGACGAGTGATGTGCGATGCATGAGGTGCCAACAGGTGGTGGGTGATAGGGATGGGTGATGGGTGATGCCGATGGCCTGCGCAGCGCAGCAGAGCGCAGTGCGTCGGACTGCCGCAGCCGCCCGCCGCCTACCGCGGCCACGCGTCGGCACCCCACACAGACGCCGTGCCTGCAGTGTATGCGCTGAGGTAAGCAAGCGGCCCAGCGGAGCACTTGGGACTTGCCCCTGGCAGCGCGCCAGGCTAGCACGCGGGCAGTGTGCCGCCCTGTCGGTGGCTCCAGTGCGCTGTCAGAGGATCGATTGGCCTGATTGAATGAGCAAGAGCCTCAGCCAACACACCTACCCACCTGGGAGCGGGACGCTGGAGATTAGCCCAGCCCTGTCGTCCGCCTCGCACCCGCCTGTCCAGCACGCATCGCATTGCACCTTCCAGCCTCCGTGCACAGCACCAGCATAGCATAGCATTGCAGCCTCCCACGGCTGCCCATGAAGCATGCAGCATGCCAGGCGGCCGCCCCAGCGGCACCCACGCAGCACGTTCGCGGCGAGCAAGCTGCGCAGCATGGGCAACAGCGGGCCGTGAAATCGGGTCACGGCCAGGCGGCGGGGAAGAATGGAGCGGGGGTAGACCCGGGAAGATGCGCTGGCGCTCGCGCTCGCGCGTTACACCTTGACGTCAAGCGGCGGGCCAGGGATTTCGTAATTCTCATCATGATCTGGTCACAGCGCGAGCAAGCGGCAAGGTCAGTTAATACTCGGTGCATGTCCCAGTGTACACTATTCTTGGCCCGGTACAGGCCTAGGCCCAGGGCCGGGGAGGGGGAGGGCGAGGGCGACGAGGCAAACGTACCGGCAATCAAAACGGTGATCATCCTGGCAGGGCAAAGTGCATCAAGAAAAGTGCATCAAAAGACAAGATAAGATAAGAGTCAGCTGCTGGCTTTGGGCACGACGGGCCGAAGGGAGGGAACGCACATGTAGAGAGTGTAGAAGAAGAGGGCAAGGTAAAAGCCCAGTTTGAAGAAGCACACTTTCTTGGCCTGCGACAAAGTTCGGAAGATCTCCGTCGCATCGAGAAGGTAGGTTTGGGTTCGGAACTTGTGCGCATTGTACAACAACAGCGGAAGGTTGATGATCACCGCGGTAAATTGGCCACACAAGAGGAACAGGCCGGTGAGCACAGCATGCGCCGCCATCTCGGGCACAGTCAGGTCGTTGAGCTTGCTGCACAGGTCGATGGGGTTAATGTAATCGCATCGATCGGTCGGAGAACATGATGATGTAGTACACCATGGTAAACATGAACCCGGCCGAAGCCAGGACACTGAAGATGTACAGCCAACTGGCCCAGGACATGGTGGTGGTCGAGGCAGGCGAGGCAGGCGAGGCCAAGGAGGATGGTGGTGGGAAGCTGAGCTGCAACCTGAAATCAGGAATCGGTAACGTCAATCATTAATCACATCACGTGGCGCTGGTGTGGCTCGTTGGTTTTGCCGCGGGAGGGTCCAGTGTGTGTCACGTGGCATGCCACATCAGCTGGGCGGACACACGACGCACTCGGTACTCATTAATCAACGTTCAACGTTCAACGTCACGTTCTGACTACGCTTCTGGTCTCCCTTGGGAGACAGGCGTTTGAAAGCCAGCCTCGGCGTCCAAGGCGCGGGGTGGCCAGTGTTTGGCCTCAAGCTCTCAAGTGCATCACTGCATCGCGTGCCTGGGGGGGACAAGTCCTTTTTTGGCCGCAACGCCCCGCGACTGCAGGGCAGACAACCACCAGCTAGGCGCCCGGCGGCTTCTCGGAGAGCCAACAGATGCAGGATCAGTTATCTGTGCCGCCCCGGCCACAATCTCTCTTACCTCGGGCGGCGGATGCGTCGACGTTTCGTGTACACCGAGCGCTGCTGTCCATGCACCCCCAAGCCGTGTCATATGTCCTTCCTCTATCTTTGCTATGGACATCGGCACGTGGCCGGTCCGGGGGCTAGCAAGACCTACTCTTCTTGCGCCACGTAGGACACCGAGGCCCACCTGGCTCTCATGGCCGCTGCTGTGAATCTTCAATGCAGATAGGGAAAGACCGGACTGCGTCGGCTCGGCTTGCGTCATCCTCCGTTCACGGCACCGCGACCAGACGGGCGACCCTGGGCTCGGGCGAGGGCGAACGAACGACGACAACGACACGAAAACCAGACCAGACGAGAATCAGACAAAACGAAAGGAGACGCGACAGATGGACAGGATTAGATCGCGCCACCAATTTGCTCCGTCATCACCTCGATCTCATCATCGTCCTCGAGGCCAAGCTTGGGTGAGTAGGCACGAGTTAGCACAGACGCCCAAGAACAAACACAGGGAGAGCCGGAGAAACGTACCGACTGTGCCGTGTCGTCTGGCTGTACACGGTTGCCATCCACTACAAAACGCACAGAACTGCAAGCCCGTCAGTACTCCAAAGGACATGCATCCAGCACGAACAGATGACAGGGGAAGTACGCACCTGCTGTCGGTACCCTGATGGCACGCAAAGCGAAGGGAAGGGAAGCATGGTCAGTATTCTCCTCGCATCTCCTAGCATGGGCGACTTCGTACCATGCGGTCGGCATACGCTGGGCAGCAGGGTTAGTAGGCATTCCAACATCAGCGCACGAAGCAACGTACCCTTCATCAGCTTGGACAGCTACAGGCGGTGAAGAGACAGGTAAGAACGCGTCAAAAACAGGCAAGCGGATGCAGGAAGAACTCATAGCACGTACCTTGGTAGTCCGCTTGACCTGAAATACGGGCGGGGGGGCGAAAGAGAACATGTCAGCTACTGCGGAGGCAGGGACCATGAAGGAAGGAAAGGACGGCACCTTGAAGAAGACCTCAGCGCCATCGCTGTTCTTAACCTTGAGGTTGAGGTGCTCGTCGGCGGTGCTGGAAACGTCGGGCTTGGTGTCAGCTTCGCTCATGGTGATTGGGGGCGATGGATGGCGGTGGGGAGGCAGGCCAAGAGGACAAAAGGATCAGAGGACAGGCGACGAGCGAGAGCCCACGCCAAATGCGCTGATGCACTCGGCCTGCTTGGGTGTGGCCAAACGAATAGCAGCCGTCCAACGGGCACCAGGGGGGCAGTGTGCATGAGGCGAGCCGCGCGCTGTACGTAAGCCGGGGCCCGCGCACACGCGACGCGTGGCGGGATCGGTAATCGCCCAGCCATCCTCTCATCCTCTCCGCTGCCCCTCTGCCGGCCGCCCCAACCACAGCCAATGTCTGCGGCGAGAACAAGGATGGGTCACGTGACCCCGCGCGTTTGCAGGCGGCCGAGGGGAAGGAGCCTCGGTGCCTGCCATTGCTCTCCTTGTTCGCAATGCCGATCGTGCTCCCGCAGTGCCGTTCCCGACTCCGTTCTACGGAAGTAAACGCTGGGGAACATGGGGTCGGATGTGCTGGGCATACTGTTATGTGCATAGCGCAGCCGAGCCCACGCGTGTCGTCTGCCCGCTCCTATCTTTTTGCACCTTCCTTCGAGGGCTATAGGGGTGGTCCGACGGTGCCTATAACGGCAAGCTTCTTCCGCCGTCCCATAACCCAGACATCCACGCAGAGATCAAATAGCATATGATTAGCAATGACAAAATGGATCCAACTGGGGTGGAAAAGCAGAAAAGACGAGGTATCCATCGAATGAGACCACGAGCCTCGTCCAATGAGATACTAGGATTAGGATTAGGGGGGGCTGTGAGGAGGGGTTGTGTCACGGGCGGGCGCCGCCAGGGGGCCCGCCCTGGGGATTTTGGGGTACAATCCCTTAGGCGACGGTAGGTCGACTCACGGTAGTTTCGGGCTTGGGCTGGTTGGTGTATCCGAGCGGAGCTAGAGACGGAGAGGCCTTTGGTGGGGCGGCTGCACGTGTGGCTGCACGTGTGGCAAAAGGCTGCGTCTGCACCGGCTTGGGCCGTAGTAACGTGTCTGAAGCCTCCGGGACTTAGGGACGGGAGGAGGCAGCGGCGGACAAACACTGCCTCAACTGAGACTGGAAATCGACGCGACCAAAGGAGGGCTTGCACGACTGGACTGACGAAGGGCTGGAGGACGAGGTCGGAGGAGATGTCGGACGCTAACAAGAGTACGATGCCTGTACTGGATCAATTGGCTGGAAAATGGGCAGGAGTCGGACAGGATAGGCGGGAAAGGAGGAGATATGACGAGAGTGGAGACGAGAATGGAAGGGGGGGAAAAGATCCCCATCAACCAGGGGTACAGGCAGGATCAAAAGGGAAACGGATACAAGAGGGGGTGTAGAAAGGAAGACACGTCAAAAGCGGTGGGGTGGTCGCCGCAGGCGCGACCGAGAAAGGAAAAGGAAACGGGGACGGGGCGACAGACGTCGCCACGGCGCTGGAAGCTCGGTGGCCTTATTTAGGCCGGCCGACTTGGACTTGGGCGGGGGGCGACTATTGTCGCACGGAGCATGGCCCTTCGGCCACGATACTTAATTTAGCCAGCCATCATCACACTTGGTTGGCCTGCGGAGCACGCTCTACTGGGCATGTGCGGAGCAGGCGGGCCTTAGCTTCGATAGAACCATCTCGAGTCCGCAGCCCGTGACAGGTTGTGGGAGGAGTTTACACAGTGGGCTTGATCGGGCAGTTCACCTCGGATTTACTTTTTGCGTGCCAGATGTCCCAGTTGTCCCCGATGGCGAGCTGGGCCGCTGGGCACGTTGCCGGCACGCCAAGCGGAACCCTGACCGTGCCGAATCGAGTAGATCCTTGGCAATGTTCTCGACGTGGTGCGACTGGATCACGCCTCGCACCACCCCATACGACTCGGGCTGCTCGGTAGATAACCTCATGCCGACCCGTACCAGGTCCCGCAGCAGCGGCTGGCTGGGCCTGGTAAAAGTTGGGTGTGCTAAAGTCAAGCTGGAACAATCCCATCGTATCCTCCGGCTCTTCCTCCACCACTTGCGAGCGCGCTTCGCGTTTGACCCACGTGCCACGCAGCTCATGTTCTTCCAACTGCCGAAAATCATGTACACCCAGTTTGGTGTACAGGTGCTTACGCAGATCCAACTGTGCATTCCCACCAGCATGTGTTAACTCGCAACGCTCCGCACCAACGATACATACACAGACTTGGGAAGGTGGGGACGAGCGCACACGTACCAAAAGTTTGCGATTGCGATACCGCTTGTCGGTGTGCGGTATGAACGTCATGAGCCCCTGCTCATTAATCAGGTCCGGGGGGAACGGACCCTGGTGTACCACAGAGGAATCGAGTGTAGCCTCATCGGGCCCATCACGGCCCGATTGTTCACCCTCATTTGGGCCACCCGCCTCCCATTTTGCCACCTTGCTGCGTTTCACCGAGGGAGGAGGATGCTTAGCTGGTCGTTTGCCAGTTTTGGACAAGCGGGTCTTCAACGGCGCCCTATCTTCGGGAATGGCATCGACCATGGTGGGGCTGGCGCGGGATTCAGACGTGCTGGCGGGGGGTTCGGACGAGCTGGCAGTAAGTTCCCCAGGGCGAAGGGTGCCTTTCCCCGGGCTGAGGTTGGGCTCGGACGAGAGTGCGGTGGAATCAGATGGGCTCGCGTGACCAACCCATCCGGCACCCGGGAACAGGAGATAAGGCTCCGGAACAGGAATGTCGTCCCCCCCTGCCTTGCTCTGGGGAGGGAAGGAGGAGGAAGCGAGGTCCATGCCCGTCAACGTCGTGGGCATGGACCAAACATATTCTTGGTCCTGGCTCGTAAACGGAGAGGGTGTGTCCGTTTGTTTCTCGCTGAGCACCCAAGGTGGCGGTTTGCCGAACGACGGGGTCGCAGGCAGGTCCATCACGTTGGGCAGGCTAATGGCTGTGGCAGGCCTCAGGGGGTGAGTGTACGGTGGCGTAGGCGCCAGAGAGGGTCCCGCAATCGACGCTCGTTCTCCCATTCCCGGTCCCCACGTCCGAGCCGTGAACGGTAAGGTCAACCAGACCGCATGAACAGCCGAATGACGTGGCGGGTGGCGGACATGCGGGTCGATTACCAGTTCACCAGAGCGGGAAATACCGTTCAACAGCCTAGAGAGTGCACCCGGCCCTTTTCTTGGAACAGCGGGCGCTTCTTCCCTGCGCGCCTCGACACGGTTGGGATCCAGGCCCTCACGTACCAATGTATGTGGTTCAATCCACGAGCGCGCTTGCACGTCCTTCTCGTTTGCCGCGGCTGCTATGGGAGAGGAAGCGTGTGGTTCCACCTCCAGCAATGGCACTTGGTCATCAGATCCGCCCAAGTCTATGGTGCCGAGGTCAGGGAACACCAGCGGGAACAATGGGTCCTCGTCTTTGCCCGGATGCCAGTTGGGTGCGTTGACAGAACCGGGGCTAGAGGCTGCGTGCTCTGTCAGTAAGGGCAGTGAGTGAGAACCAGTGGCGGGACGAATAGCTGGGGTCCTGATGGGAAGAGAAGTGGCACTAGTGGGAAGAGAAGTGGCACTCGTGGGAAGAGCAGCGCCACTGGGTCCCAGCGTAGCGACCAACTCGCTGGTGGTGTTCCAGGCGAGGCCGGAAGATGTGTGGTCAAGCATAACTGCTGCTGTACTGAAATGGAGGGTCCCGGACGCGTTAAAAGGTGTGGTTGCGGCGGGCGTCAGAGGTTAAGTGGCGATGTCGTTGATATATGGTGGCGAATGGGTAATGAGATCTGAGATCTGTGAGAGGGTTATGAAAACTTGGCAGGAAGCCTGTGGCCTTCCTGTGGTCATGCCTTTCGTACAAGGCCTTGGAGTCATAAATCATAGCCGACTCACGTAGTCGCACACACCGCAGGCTTGAACCTGCCTGAAGCGTGAAGCTTGCAACTTGGACAGCTTGTGGAGCTCGACGCCTGAGGTCCTTCAGGAGGCCTGCGACCTGAGGCTGGAAGCTTTGGACACGTCGTACGCTCACATGCCACCAGAGATTGGGGCCTGTGGTTTGGAGCTTGGACCTCGGATGGGCCTAGGGTCTGTGGGAATAATAGGGCTGCTGTCCGCAGGGGGCGAAACACCCTCGATCATCGATGGGGCAAAAAACGCAGCCTAGGCGGTATAGATACATCCGTTGATTGCTCCCGCGCTGGCGTGCGGCCTATATAGGGGGGAGGACAGTATGTAGGGCAGACGCTAGGCAGGTCCCATATTCCCATATATGGCACAACATACCTGTTTGCACCCCCAGGATGCCTGCGGCCTGATGCGCTCTGTTTCTTGTCTGGCTACGGCCGCTTGGCGCGCTTGAAGCTTTTGACGTTGGATCGGGACGGACCGGATCGAATTGGAAGGACTTCAGACCATAAGAACTATTAGGAACTAGGAACTCTAGGAACTATAGTAATTAGTAACTGGTAACCGGTAACTCCTCCCTTTTTGCTATATCGCGTAGCATCATGTCAGTAGTACTCCGTACAGAGGGACGTGGTGCGTGGTGGAGATCTACATATAACAAGTTCACTCGCCCAATTGGTACTTGGTCTGTATCTCTTTTCTCCCTTTTGTATCGGCAGCACTCAAACAGCTAATATCGCGGGTATTCTCCACACCACAATCGTTCTTGTCAATGATTAATGATCCCCACATCCCCAGGTGGCCAATCTCACTACACTGTCCTAATCTTATACACCTCAAGCCCACGATGGCGATTGTTTAAGGTTGCCCGTTGCACCAGATGATGGCAGGGACAGTGTGGCGTGACGCGTATTCTAGGGTAACGCGGAAACGCGGTAACGCGGTAACGTAGGGTAACCGGTAACGTGGTAACGATAGGGACGCTCAGTGTTCGGTATGTGTTTTTTCCGGGTATTACTATATCTTGTTAGAGGGTACTGCTAGGGTTCTCCTGCGCGGCCCTCAATGGATCGGTGACGCTCGCCTAGCCGAGCGGAAGCGTTCCGCTCGCAGGCCGCGCACGCCCTGCTCGCTCCATCTCCCTTCTCTCTCTCCTTTCTCCTTCCCTTCAGACGTTGCTTGAAGACTTGTGGCTCACCACTTTGCCTTCACGCCTTGTCTGAAGGTACGCCTCTGCTTCCTTTCTTGACCTGTTGCTCCTCACAATGAGACGTTGCTTGAAGACTTGTGGCTCACCACTTTGCCTTCACGCCTTGTCTGAAGGCTGCTTTGCAGCTGATCCATAGGATCGCGAGTGCTCCCAAGTCGCACTCTAGCATATCTCTCTCGAATCTCGCAGATCTCAGACTGAGATCTCAGATCTCAGCGATCTCAACGCGTTCAACTTGTGTTCATGCTCAAGCTCTCAAGGTGCTGTAAGATCTAAGCATTTTTTCAGACGTCCGAGTTGCCCAGTAGAACGTATCCGGCCTCTTGGGCTGACGCTTCAGCCTGAGGGCGCTGAGGCGCTGAGAGCGCTGAGACCTCGCATTCACGCGTCGCAGGAAAGGAGGAAATAACATAGAAAGTACTCGGTACGTTCAACAATCATTAAATTGGGAGAACCCCATTATTCCCTGATGCCCTGGCCCCACAGATGTAAGATCCTAACTAACTAAAACAAGAAGCTTAAGTCCCAGTCCGTTGCAATCGCCCCTGGTGCCCTGTTGCATGTCCCCTCAGCCGTTCTCCTCCCCTGCTAGGTACTGCGTGAGTGCGGATCTGCTATGCGGGAACATTGCGCCTCCAAGCCCATCATGCTGCGGGCCTCCGCAGCCTCCACCGTGCTTAAAGGTATGAGTGCACTTGTGCCCTGGTGTGGTGCATGCGAACTTGCTCTCTGCTCGGCGCTCGACACTCGCCCCCAGCTACAAGGCCTAACACCCAGGTCATAATTCCCATTCCTTGTTGTTCCTGGTCTCATCACGTGTCCGTGCCACATGTCAAGCTTCAAGGCACTCGGCCAAAGTGTCGTTCACTTGTATGTACTCGCGATGCCATGGCTAGCGTGACGCGTGACGCGTGACTCTGTACACAACATACTCTCCAAGAGTATATCGCCGCCCCAACTGGCCGAGCATTCGCGCATTTGCCGCAGCCGAGGTTCCACTATCCGTCTGGTATATGTAGAAACCCGGTTCGACGTATGCGAAACGTTTTGAGCGCGCCGCTGAGCATGTGGAGAGCGTCAAAACAGAACTACTTTTGAGAGTAACTACAGCAACTAGCGACTCGTAACTCGACTCGCAATTATTACATGTTACAGGACTGAACCTGTAACCACATGTAATCGGTAGACTGTATAAACAGTAAACTTACGCTGTTAAGCGTCCGGGAACATCGTAGCAAGTAACTAGTAACATGTAACACGCAGCCCACGGGACAAAACGTGCGGTACCATACAATGTGGGTACAGAGTGAATACAAGGTGCCCTGCGACTGCTGCGCGGTGTACCCGGTCTCGAGGATAAATCGATAGTCCATGGCAGTGGACGACCAGCGGGTTTTACCAGCCTTACCGGCCTTACCGCTGTTAAGCATTAGTATATGTGAACACGCCCAGGCATTACGGGCGGCACTGGGGCAGCCAGGCCCTCAGGTCTCAGGGACGGTTCGATGGGTTCGGGCTCGCGCCTGCTCGCGCTCTCAACACCACCTCTCTCGCTGAAAAACAGGCCGCGGTGGCTCATCGAAGCGTGGTTGCACTATGCAGGATGCATGATTCATGAATGGCTTTGCACTCTATATCTCCGAAAGCACCTATTATAAGTGTCCGCACACGTTGTCCATACTCATCGACATCGGCAATTACTAGTTAGGTTTGCCTCCTCGCGTACCGGCACGTGCCCTTGTTCCTTCCCGTACGAAACCTCCCTCAGGCCGTAATTGGGCCTCCGTCCCATTCCGTTTTTTTGCGTGGGGTCCTGCAGTGGCTTGTGGCCCACTTCCATTCCCCTGTGGCCTGACCGAAGATCCTCCAAACTCCCCTCCGTCGGTAGAGTTTCTCGTGCGCTTCGCTCTGTTTCCCCACCGCGGCGATATGCCTCCTCTTCCAACACCACAACGGTCGACTCAGTGAGACCTTGGTGGATGGATGTTGTGAATAGAGCGCATGAGCGTGAGGATTACAGCCCCCGCTCTCGTGTTACGGACTTGTGCGGCGTACCAACTGCTTGGATTGGATGCAGGTGCAGGCCAAGATTTATGTGCTTCAACGAAGGACCTAGATCATCAGATCAGACCAACACACTCTTGCCCTTACTGCGCGAGGGACGGCACAGGGTACGGAGCTGTCAGGAGACCACGATCTGGACCTGCTTGTGTCGGTGAGGTCGAGAGGCACTCCACTGTCGGCATGGAGGAAGGCCAAATGTAGTGGAAAGCACTGCTGTTCTCACCTCAACCCCGCTGCAATGATCGACTTCGTTCAAGTTCTGGAGTATAAAAACCCCCGTCGACGACCCTCCTATATTTTCATCTCGCGCTAGCGCTACATCTTCCTCTCACAACTGTATACGAGCAAGCGAACACAATACCCCCGATGGTTACTATAGATAGCCGTTGATCTCATTGACCGAGGCGCGTATCCGAGGTGCAATGTACAGGGAGAGAGGGGGTTACCACAGCCTCCTAGTCAAATAGATAGGCGCTTGAATATATTCTAGACATTGCAAGTCCTATCATGTGCTAGGGGCCTTCGTCACCCCCCCCCCCCTAGATCCGTAGTCGAATCTCCCATGCAGAGGAACGCGTCAACCTTTTCTCTCTCTATCTGATTGGGGGCATATATTTTCTTGGCGCGAGTGACGCCGCAATGGAGCTGGTCTGGGGTTAGTGTTGTGATCCACAGTTTCTTCGGGGTTGTTCTCAAAGCTATGCTCGAGCTGAAAGACATGTGCGAGTTGCGCTTCTTTTGGAACAATCGATGGCATTTTTGCAGGTCGTAATGAGAATACATTAGGGATCCATACGTCGGAACCAAAGTAAATCCACGTTAAGTGTACTAGCTTTGTAGTAGTTGTCCTATCTGGAGAACTGTTGACAACGGAAGGATCTGTGGTCGGACTGCTTGTTCTTGGTACAGACGTCTGTGCGTGCCCGTGGCACTCTCGAAAAGCGAAAGACCAACCACAAATGATCATTAAGATCATTCCCATTATGCTTTGTCTCACTACCATTTGGTCTTTGGCCAGCGTCAGCGTGCTTGGCTTGGCGTGTCAGGTTGTGTTGCCTCTGTTGGCAGTGAAATTTGAGATCCGGAACGCTTTTCCCATACAAAAGCCACCATATTGCTTGACCCTGAAAAACGTCGACCAATTCGGCTCAAGCTTGAACCAACCTGTACGACTTCTACGGACCTGTCATAGTTTAACCACTCAAGTCAGGGCTGATACCAACCGAGAACACCGTATGATACCAGCGTGAATTGCCCTGGGATGATCGGTCCAGAGGCTCAACGCCCCACCTCTAGTCCGAGTCTGAGTCGGAATCGCCATCGACCTCCGCATTCTCCTTCTCGGCGCGGGCCATGAGTTGTTCCAGTTCCTTATCCTCCGTTTCGGACACGGCCTTGGGCTGCATCTTGATCACCATCGACCCGCGCGACTCGGCAATGGAATCTTGAATCTTCTCCAAGGCTTTCTCCAGGACTTCCAGACCGCCCGTCTTGTTCGTTGTGCTGCACAGCACCACATACAGTGGCGGCGCAACGAGTTTGACCTGGATGGGAAATTCCTCGGTCGAAGTCGACATGCCCGCCCGAAGTGCCTTTTTGATCGCATCAATCCCCTCGGGACTGAAACACGTCACCTCCACATCCGCACGCAGCTTGACCGGCTGCGGCGTCAGTTTGCGCACAATGTTCAGTCGCAGCTGCTCCTCTACCTCCGGCGGGAGCGGGTCCAACCCATCAAATACCTGCCCCCGATCCACAATCGACAACTTGAACGCATCAAAGCAGTGGCCAAACTTCTTGTCCAGCGGCCAGCACACCTTCTCATACAGCTGCTCCAAAGGGTAGTTGGTCTTTCCCGCCACCTGCGACATGAGGTTGTGCACCGTCTTGGACTTTTGGTACCGCTCTGCACACTTTTCAATATCCTCCGGGTCGACACGCCTCTTGGACAAGTCAATGTAGCCTACCCACAGCCAGAGGTTAGTATGCGTGCAGCGCTGTTCCCACGACGTGGACACAAAGGCAGAAAAGGAACACGTACCCTTATCCTTGTCAACACGCATCACCACCACAACCTCGTTGCGTCCAACACGGATGAGTTTTTGGATGGAGCGAATGCGGCGGCGCGAGAGCTCAGAGAGCATGATCATGCCTTCGGCATTGTCGTACTCGAGCAAGTTGACGTATGCGCCCATCTCGGCGATTTGCCGCACCTGGACCATGACCACATCGTCGGGGTCGGGAAGCGCCTTCTCGTAGAAGCGCATGGGGGGCAAGGGGAGGGGGGGATAAGGGATGGTGGGGCGTCGGTCGGCTGGGTCGCTCACCGCTCGCCCCCATCGCCACCTCCCGCCGCGCCACGCCCGGCCACACCGAAACCCAGCACGGCCAAAAAACCAGCTTGCCTTCTTCGCCTGTGGCTGGGCGGAATGCCAAACACGATTCCGCCCCCACGGTGTGTTCCGCACCCCGGTCCCAGCCAGTGTCGGCAGCGCCCAGCGGACGAGGGACGATGGACGCCGCTGGGATGTGAATACGACCCCACCAAGTCCGGCACGGAACCTCGGTTGTCGGTACCATCAGGAATACTCCGTCGCGGGCCATGCTTGCCGTAGTGGTGCTGGCCAGGCAATAGCACCCCCATTGCCACCACGGCCACGCCGCCTTCCCTGGCCCCAACACCCCTGTTGCGTTAGTTAGCCCCGGATGCACCCATGGGCACGCTCAGCGTGAACGTTCAACCAACCGAAATTGAAATTGCACTTTACCCGTTCCTGACCTGGCGCAGAACTGAAATTCATTCGGGCGCAGAGGCACGTGACTGCAACCCTATGCCCCGCCTATGGAAAATGCTGCGGCAACGGGCGGAAGAACCCTACTCTTCCCTGTCCCGGCCGCCCATCCGGCCCAGCTGCCTGCCGCCGCCGCGTCCCAGCCGCAAACGACACCAGGCCACCGCTCCAAGCCAGACGAATAGGTGCGTTGCTGACCGCTGCCGCCAGGCACGCCGCCCCGCAGGAGCACACGGCGAGGGGAGGGCGGAGATGTTGTGGTGCCCATCCTCGATCGCACGCGGATCCGTTGTGGCTGACCCTTTTGCCTCTGCTTCTGCCTCTGCTTCTGCTTGCCCCAGCCCACCATGCCCAACGTTCGTGACGTTGCTGCCGACCTGTTCATCCAGGAATACGCCGAGCACCTCCGCCGCTCGGGCAAGATTGAGCTGCCGACGTGGGTGGACATTGTCAAGACGGGCGCGTACAAGGAGCTTGCGCCGTACGACGAGACGTGGTTCTACGTCCGTGCCGCCGCTGTCGCCCGGCACATTTACCTGCGCAAGAGCGTGGGCATTGGCGCGCTGCAAAAGTACCAGGGTGGTGCGCAGAACCGCGGCTACCGCCCTTCGAAGCACGCTGACGCCTCGGGCTCGGTGCAGCGCAAGGTCGTCCAGGCCCTGGAGAGCATTGGCGTGCTCGAGAAGGACCCCAAGGGCGGCCGCCGTATCTCCCAAGACGGCATGCGCGACCTCGACCGGATCGCCGTTGCTTGCCTTGAGAAGCAGGCTGAGGAGGAGTCCGAGGAGGAGTCGGACGAGGAGGAGGAGGAGGACGACGACGACGAGTAATGTCCTGCTGCAAAAGGCTTGCCTGGCTGGTCGCTCCCCTCCCGCGTCCGCGTCGGAGCACAGCGCTCTTCCCCCCACCTGGCTAGGGCTGCCACTGAATTAGATTGCTCTGCTGATGTCTCTATTGGTGTAAAGCACACACCCGAGTGTTGACGTAGGGCTACTGGGCATGTGTTGCTGCACCCAGGGAACATGCATGACCCCAGGTTCTAAAATGCACCAGTGAGTCCAAAATCGGTGACAACGTAGCAGAGACCCGACAGAGACCCCCACGATCATGTCCAGAGACGTGAAAACAGATGATGGATACTGGATAATCGATAACCCTCCTTCTGCAGCTCGAGGAGCCCAGCGCGATCAGATGTTGAAACGGAGGGAATGATCATCAGTGTCCTGCAGGATATCTTAGGAAACCGACGGCAGCTGCACGACGTGCCCAAGAAGGGACATCCAAAAAACGAGTCAGTAAAAGTTGTAGCAAACAGGGTGTCTCTGGCAGGCGGGCCGGGCGGGCCGACCACATGCCGTTGTACGGCTGCTTCTATATTCCGGCGCGACAACGTAGTGTGGTTATGCATCCCTGGCCAATATAGGCGGCGGCGCGCATTTCGTTCCCATTCCTGCCACGCACTTCCTCATCATTTTTTTCCCAGGAAGCAAACCTATACAAAGATAAGAGAGATCGAGATGGACTGCACAGGCTGGGCGCACAGGCTGAGCAGCACAAAGAGAAGCAGGAAAAAATAGATAAAAAAAGAAAAAAGGAACCACTGCAGGTTCTCGGTTGGTCAAAAGAAGGCTGGGATCGGATCTGGGACGGAACAGGTTGCGCCGTCCCCATTTTGTTCCCATTTGTCACGTTACGCGTCAACGGACCGTCGCAGGAGCGGGGCGATGCGAACACAACGTGCAAATGCAAAAGAGATAAGATAAGACACATGCAAGCAAAAGATAAGGAGCAAAACCTATCCCTTTAGAGGCAGGCCGCATCGACGGACGGGATGGTCGTGCCAAAGGACCTACTTGGCCACCGTGCCGTTGGTCACCACCGCGGGCGTGTAGTTGCCAAAGCAGGCCTGGCCAAAGTTGGCAGCTTGAGTAAGGTGTTGTTGCTGGAAGCGGACGAATTCGTCGAGCAAACACGCGCCATCGGCGCGCGGGGTGCACCCCTGGGCCGCGGTCATGGGGATCAGCGCATCGTTGAGCAACGTCCGCACCACCGTCTCAGACGTCGCATTGTCCGCGGCACATTCGGACACTTCGTAAATCAGTCGTGCGGCGTAGGGTGTGATGTGGGCCAACTTGTCGACCCGGGTGGCGTTTTCCTGCGTTCCCGGAAGCACTTCACCCAGGACTTGAGTGTAGTTGAACGCGGTCAGCACCGAGACCAAGACATCGTCATGGGTAAAGTCCATGTACAGTTGTTGGTCCATAGGGAAAAAAGTAGCGTTGAGCAACGAGGTGTTCTGCATCGTCACTGCGTCCGGGGCGATGGTGGTGTTGCTCAAGCGGGCCAGCACGTCCTGCGCCAATCCCACCCCTTGCGCCCGCCCGGTCTGCGAACCAAACGAGTAGTCGCCCCAAAACTCGAGGTCCAGCTCATACTCAAACCCGGCCCACTCTTCTTGGGTGAACAGCTGGCAGAAGGGCGACGTGCCAAGACCCACCGTCTCGTACGCACACAGCGACTGCATCCCAAATACCAGATCGTTCGTCAAGTTGAGGCCAGGCACCAGGGGCTGCAAGCGCTTCGTCGCATTGGACAGGTACACCGCTTTCCACTCGGTATCGAGAATAGTGTCGCCAATATAGACAGTGTTGGAGTTGTTGCACGTGTCGTAGGGGGCAAGGGTGTTGTTGAAGCCATCGCCTTCGAGAATGACCTCGAGGTCAATCAAGTTGGGTGCGTCCAAGCCAAAGAAGCCCGCGGTAAAGTAGCGTGCCGACTCGAGCATGCGCGCCTCAGACGTGGTGCGCACCACGGGCTTGTGCGACTGGTTGGAACGGTTGTACAGCTGACCGTACTGGTAGTATGCCTTGATACCCGAATCAAACAGCTCTTGCGCACCGTTGGGGACCAACACCTCGGCCCCGAGCTGGTAGGTCCAGTCGTTGAGGAACGCCAGTTCGCCCGATGCGTTGAGCGCGGGACCGGTGCCGGCCGAGGCATTGGCCTTGGCCTCGGCGATGGCCACTCCAAAGGCGGGGGCGCCCTCGGTCGAGCCCGAGGTGGGATAGCGCGAGCCGTGGCGGTGCAAGATCTGGACCTGCTTGATGGAGCACGAGGGCGCGAGCTGCCGCTGGCTCTGCCACTCGGGGAAGAGGGGCGAGGGGAAGTAGGGCGACTGGGCAGCGCGGCAGAGGGCAAAGCAGAGGGCAAAGGAGGCAGGGTCAGTCGCTGTCAGCAGCTGTGTTCGGGGCCGAGCAGAGACGGAAGAGACGCACGTTGTTGCCCCACGACTGGTCCACGACAAAGGCAGGGTCGGTGGCATAGAGGGGGAGGTAGTTGACCTCGACGGAGGAGAGGCTGTGGTTCTTGCCGTTGGCAGAGGCGTTGACGGAGTTGTGCTGGGCGACAAAGGGGGCGGCGCCGTACTTGACGGGGCCCTGGAAGCCGACGTTGGTGGGGAAGAGCGGGTCGAGGACGATGGTGGTGTTGGGCTCGACGAGGCCGGCCTGGCGGGCGACGAGGAGGCGCGCGTGGGGGGGAGGACAGCGGCGGCGGCGGGGGGCACGCACGCAGCGGTCGCGGCGGCGGCGAGGGCGAGGGCGAGCATGGGCGGGCAGGGGGGGAGGGAGGCGACGGATGGGACTCTTAAGGGCGACTGGGATGAGATCTCAGTCTGAGATCGACAAGTGGGGCGGGGCTGGGCCGGGCGGCACGGCACATCACATGTCACATCGCATCCTGCAGCACATCACATGGCAGCACGTGACGTGTGACGCACGCATGCGCCGGACAGATTGCGCCCGTGGGGGGGCGTGGGGGGGACGATCGCGGTGGCTGCCGCGGCCATGGGGAGCGTGGGCAGGCCGCTGCGCACCACACCGGCGGTCCTCTGCCGCCTCCACATGCAACGGCGCCTCCACACCCACCTGCTGCGTCGATCCTCCGTACCCTCCGGCGTTCCCCACGTAGCTTCCCGTAGTTTCCCCGCCCGCGCCGCGGGCGGGCAGGAAAGGAAAAACAGGCGTGCCTGACTCGCCGCGCCGCCGCCTCCCACCGCCACATGCCCCCCACCCGCCCCGCACGTCCCCGGCATCCGCCGCCGCCGCCGCCTCGGCGTCTTCGCCGCCACGCCCACCACACCCACCACGCCCCACGTCCTCCGCCCCGCCCCGCCTCCCCCCCCCACCGAGCCGGCGATCGACGTTGGCCAGCTCGCCCACGCCGCCCCCGAGCTCGCGCCCTTTCTCCGCCCGCACAGCGCCGCCATCGACTTTGGCCGCGCCGGCGCCGCCGAGGCGCTCGCCCAGGCACTGCTCCGCGTCCAGTACGGCCTGCACGTGACTCTGCGCGCGGACCGGCTGTGCCCGCACGTGCCCGGGTGGCATATGTGCGCTGGGTCAGCGCGTTGCTCCAGCGCTCCGCCTGGGTCGACACTCACGTCTTCCGCGCCCCGCCCGCCCCCACTGCCCACCCCCGCCGTGCTCGACGTCGGCACCGGCCACGTCGCCATCTACGCCCTGCTCGCCGCCGCCCTCCACCCCTCCTGGCACCTCCTCGCCACTGACATTGACCCCGTCTCCCTCGCCCATGCCCGCCACACCGTCCAGCACGCCGACCCCTCCGGCCAGATGGCCCTGCCACAGCGCATCCGCCTCCTCCAACGCCAGCCCGACGACCCCCTCTTCCCACCGCCCCCGCACGAGTTGAACGAGCCGCACGAGTCGCCCCTGTATCGGCAGCAGGGCCAATGGGCAGCGACAATGTGCAACCCTCCCTTTTACGCGTCGGAGCAAGCGCGGGTATCCCAGGCCGAGGACAAGCGTCTGCCGGCGCCTGGCGCCGTGGGATCTGCTCCGCCCGGTACCGACTCGGAGCTTGTCACGCCCGGCGGGGAGGTAGCGTTTTGGGGCGGATGGTCGAGGAGAGTGTGACGATGCGGGCCGAGCGGACGTGGTACACGACCCTCTTGGGCCACAAGGCGTCCGTGGCTCTCGTGTGCGATATGCTGCGCCAAGCAGGTGTTCGTAACGTCCTCCATACTGTGCTGCGCACCACTGGACCGACCCGTCGCTGGGCCTTAGCTTGGTCCCTCGGTTCCATTCGCCCAGCCATTCAGGTAGAGGCGCTGGGACGCTCGGTGCCGGCCGCGTTCCCCGCCCTCATCGCTTGGGCCATTGAGGAAGACCACGCCCGCGCACACGAAGATGGCGAGGGTGGGTGGATCCTTGTGCTGGACCAGGCACCCTGGACGCGAGCCGGTCGCCGCGCCACGGCGCGCAGGGAGCCCCCACCGTCGTCCAGCTCGGCTTCGGCTTCTGGTTCTGGTGCAGGCGCAGACGCAAGCTCAGCGGGAAAGGGGGTTCTGTGTGCGCTACGACTCGTTTTCACCGACGGCGTAGTGACAGCCGACTGGCTCGCCGGCTCGGACCAGCGTATCGCGCTCAGCTGGTGTCGGCGCGCTCGTACCAAGCTCGCTGAGCTCAACACCGACTCGGCCTCGGAGTTGGCAGCCGCCTCTTCCACCTCGGGAGCATAGCCGTCTGCCCCTCTACCCCCACTCGTGCATGTAGGTAGGGGTGGGTGAGCCCGCACGGGTTCCATGGTTCCTCTCCTCCCGCCGACACATTGTTCCAGTATCGTTCCCATTGTTGTCACTTCCCCACTTCTGTGATTCTGCCGGTCATGTGATGAACATCTCATTCTCCTTCCCCCATCCATGCGGTCTTCTCGACCAGCTTGGCCCGCTCGACCCTGGTACTTTGTTCACCCGCTCCTCTCCAACAGTGTCATAGCCTCCATTGTCAACCGCATCATCAGCACCAACGTCCTTATCGTCACCGCACTGTCTGCATAAACGCAATGCCATCAAATGTCTCGCTACTACTAGCATCGATACGCTCAACGTACCAACCGGTTCTATTTTGGTGTACATTCCCATTTCCCATCCCCCGCTCTCGTCCTATTCCATCAATGCTCACAGCAAAAGTGTCGAGGCGGCCACGCCACTTATAGCGTGTGTTGCTCGACTCGTCTGATAATCAATGCGGACTAATACCTTATCGGTCCTCAAGATCGTTCCAACTACTAGTCTGGCAACATAAATGGATCCAAATGAATTCAACGATCGATCGTAACGCACAACCATCACACACGTTCATCTTCGCATGGCGACCAGAAGAGAAAAGGTCACTCGTACAAACCCTGCAGTCGTATAGACCCCTTGAGAAACTCGCTGGGGCCTTCGTATCGCTTGTTGCTCCAAGCAAACCAATTGATCGCAGCGAGGATCAAAACAATCCCTACCACCGCCACGGCCCAATTCATCTCCCCAATCGTATTTACGCCGTTGACGGTACGGATGGGTTCCGAGGGGAAGAGGAAAAAGACGATGTCAAGGCCTGGTACGCAATTGCCACCACATTCACAAAGATCCCGCCCCACCGACCAAACGTCCAGCGCCGCACGATCCCCAATTCGTCCATCCGCTTTCGGCCCCAGAGGAGCATAGCCGTGATGCAGGGCAAGTAGGATAGTTGCAGCAGTACCACCGAGCTGCTCTGGGTCGCAACAAGTAGCTGGGACGGCCCAAACTCCAGCACGCCAATCACCACAAACCAAAACAAGTTGAACATCGCAGCCCATACAGGCATTTCCCAGTACTTGGACGTGGACCCAATCCACTTGCCACAGGGCAACGCCTCGTCCCGCCCAAGCGCTTGTACCATGTGGTTCGCTGTCAAGTTGATCGCAGGGATGGTGAAAATCAGGGTCGACATGACCAGCATCGAGACAATGATCGCGCCTGCCTTGGATTCGACGGCTTGGTAGATAATCACCAGGAACGCTCCTCCTCCGGCTTCCAACGCTGTCGGCACATCGTTGACTGCTGCCAAAAACGCAATTAGCAGCACCACCGCTGTTGAACCACCCATAATGCAGCTGACTACCATAGCCAGCGGTGCATCCCACGAGGGATGAGGGACCTCATTGACCAAATGTGCTGCCGCGTCCGCACCCACCAATGAGAACTGAACCCAACGAAAGCAGGCGGGAAGAGAGGGAGGTCAGTTATAGGCTCTCGTCTCGCAGCGCTCACACACGCGACCCTGCCTCAGTTCCTCAGAGAGGAAGGAGGGTAAGGGAAAGAACCCTGGGGAAGTACTGGCACGCAACGTACCTGCGCATTCAAAAGACCTAGGATCCAGCACACGCCATCGGACCACCCAGTGCCATTGGTGAAGGTAGCAAACACCCACTTCTGCTCACACGCCGGTTAGGGTCAGAACACAATTTTTTCCACGCCATATCGTCACCAAAAAGGGAGCAAGGCAGCATGCGCACCCATCGCGTAAGGTATCATGAGCGCCACTGCAGGCAAGTAGTACGACAAAAACCACGACCGCTCCCACCAAGGAACTTATCAACGCAGTCTTGTTCATCGCATCAATGATCTTGGCCCCGCAGACGCAGACAAAGGTGGAATAGGCCGTGATACCCATATAGATAACAAAGCGGACCCAATCCGTCGAGGTATAGCGGGGATGAAAGAGAGTGATGCACGCCTCCACGTAGGATCCTACCAGAGTTGGACCAGCTGCCGAAAGCACAATCCATCCGCTCGCACCAACAAACCCAGCAAGATACGTTCCTACTCGGCCCAACGTCGACGTGCTGGAAAGCGCATACTGCCAATGATATTGCGCACCTGTAGCGCAGAGAGGACAGAGCCAGCAAAAGGAAGGGAAAAGTGAGTGTGAATGAGTGCGTGAGCGGTACAAAACCCCCCATAATAGATGCCAAACCATCACACCTCCTCACGCCAACACACGCCATAACATTCATCAACGTACCTGCTGTAGGGAACACATGGCACATCTCGGACAAGGAGCCTGCCACGCAGAGCGAGCACAGCGTCGCGACCAGCATACCATACACCACACTGACACTGCCCCCATCAGCCAGACCAATGTAGATGGAGATGGTCGAGGCAGCCCAGGTGTTGAGAATGGCAAAGCTAATGCCCAGCAGGGCAAGCTTGGACAAATGTTTCTTTCCTCCCGTACTTCGGCTAGCACGTCACCCCCAGGCCCACTCGCCTCAAAGGGGATCACCTCCACCATCGGCTTTTCGCCCATCACGCCCACAGCGTCTTTCCCCTCCAGGCCCAAATCAGACGCTTTGGAGGAAGAGGTCATGATGGAATGGGGCCAGCGGTGAGATCGGAGATCGGAGAGCGGAGCGCGCACCAGGCGATGGGCGGATGGAGAGGAGGCAAAGAAGATGGGGGATGAGGGGTGGGTGGAAGTGCCGATGCAAGATGAAATATGCCAAGGCGCGCATACTACCACCAACGGCTAATCGCTAAGTTTTAAACAGGGGCCGAACGGCAGATGCATCCTTGGCGCTGAGGCTCATATCTCGCAGCGCTCAGCCGCTCACAGTTGAGCGAAAACCGCAGTGCAAGTGCAGCCCCTGCAAAGCCCCCTTCTGCAGCCACAGCAAATAAGCGATCGCTTGGCAACTGCTCCACGTTCTCAGTCATCCAGTGGTATCGATAGTCATTTGGTGCTATAGTCACCGTCACTAGGCACACTACCAGGCACTAATCACTTCACTACTAGCACTATAGTGACTGAGACTCCCAGGCCCAAAACCTGGGCCTCTATCGAGGTTAGGCCTTAGGCCGATTATCGATTATCGATTATCTCGATTATCGACCTACAGGCGCCACTCTATCGAGCCAATCAAACTAATCAAGCCTTGCATCCCCACAAACACGCTCGGCTCTACTCGCTGATCGAACCCTGTATGAGGCCTTTAGCCAGCACAGCCTGGTGCCCCACTGCCCTTGGCAGATTAACTCGGGATTGTCAGCTGAGGAGACTTGGGGCGGCCCAGCCACGCCCTCCACTGTTATCGGTTATCAATTGCCAATACAGGCAGACGCTCGTTGGGGCATCTGCCTCTCTTGGACGCTGCCGTTACTAATACGCAAGGCATAGATGGAGTTACGCGGTACGCGCGCTACGCGGTACGCAGCAAGAGACAATGGCTCGCAGGCTCACCACCGAGCTCCGCCAGCTCAGCCTCCCGGGCTGATAACCTGGTAATCAAGAACATTAATCACACAGGCACAATCTAATCTCGCCTCCCGCTGCCTATCGATCCCATCTGGTTCGTCTCAGACGTCCGCCCCGGCTCGCCCACACTGGCCAGCGCTTCGGCTTTAGATATGACGACCGCTCTGGCACCTCGCCGCTTGTGACTTTAAATTCAGGTTGTGCATTGAGGCTGTCAATTGCATGTCAATGTGACATGTGACATGTGACCGGGGTCCATGTCACCGGCCACCCATCTCGGCCCCAGGCCTCACCGGTTATGACCGGCCAAGCCAGAGTCGTGGGCCCAGAACAGGACGCAGGCTCGCAAGTCCTCGACATCCGGAACGTACAGGGCCGTCCCCTTCCAAAGGCAACCGTCGCGGACAATCAGGCCCGCCCCGTCGCGAGCCGCCGCTTCCCACAAGGGGTCAGCAGGGACCAGGGCGTGGGTCCGGAGGGCGAGGAGTTCGTCAGCCGTCGGGCGCTCCTCCTCGAGTGCGAGGGCTTCCGCGTCCACGGCGGCCTCTAAGGCCAATAGGGACAGGTCCTCTGGGGTCGCATCTCTAACGGAAACCGGTGTTAAGAGTGGGGGAGGGGGAAAGGAGGGGGGCGCGGACCGAGTGTGGGGCCCACTGCGCGACAGGCCGTCGGCGGCGCCGGTGCCGCTGCCCCGGCAGTAGACGAGGCTGATGTTGTACTGGGAGAGGGCCTGGTGCCAGCGCACCAACCTACCCTTGGCTGGCGTGTCCTTCCGGCAAGCGACGAGGGCCTAGTGATCAGTCAGCACTTCTACCCGATCGACGCTGGCGGCGAAGTGGCGCCAAACGTGCAAGGACTGCACGATGGCAAACAATTCCTTTTCCGACACCGTCCAGCGCAGCTGGGAGTCGCGCAGGGCGCGCGGGTAGTACGCTATCGGGTGCCACTCCCCCTCCGCGCCGGGCTGAGCGAGGACCGCGTCAATACCCACGTCCGACGCATCCGTCTCTAGGCGAAGGGGCTTGGACGCGTCGAAGTGGGCGAGGGCCGGGGTCGAGGCGAAACGGTGCTTGAGGGCGGCGAAGGCAGAAGCGCAGGAAGGAGACCAATCGAAACGGGCCCCTTTGCCGAGGAGATGCTGGAGCGGGCGGGCGATGCGGGTGAAGGACGGAACGAAGTGACGGTAGTGATTGACGAAGCCCAGGATGACCTGTGTTTCTCGGATGGAAGTGGGCTGGGGCTATTGCTGGACCGCCTCGACCTTGGCCGGGTCCATCTCCACACCCTCCGGAGAGATTATGAGGCCGAGGTACTCCGTCCGGCGCATATGGAATTCGCATTTCTCGAGTTTGAGGAACACGTTGTGGGCATGTAGGCGACGAAGCACTTCACGGACGTGAGCCTCGTGCTCATCCTCCCGCTCCGAGAGGACCAAAATGTCATCCAAAAACGCCAGCACCGTCACGTCCAAAAGAACGCGGAAGATGTCGTTGATAAAGCCCTGGAAGGTAGCGGAAGCGTTGGTCAGACCGAAAGGCATCACAAGGGATTCGAAGTGGCCGTAGCGGGTACGGAAGGCCGTCTTCCACTGGTCGCCCTCGCGAACGCGCAGTAGGTTGAAGGCATTGCGCAGGTCCAACTTGAGGAAGATGCGAGCAGGGCCAACTGATTCAGAGCGTCCTCGATGAGGGGGAGGGCGAGGCGATTCTTGACAGTCTGGGAAGTGAGCGCGCGATAGTCCACGCAGAGGCGCAGGGAGCCGTCCTTATTCCGAACGAAGAGGACTCCGGCGCCGTACGGTGACTTGCACGGGCGAATGAAGCCGGCGGCGAGATTCTCCTTGAGCTACTTGGCCAGAAAGTCCGACTCCTCGCGGGACGTAATGCAGAGGCGGTGGGCGCTGGGCGTCGCCCCATCCACGAGGTCAATGGCGTGATCGGCGGAACGGTGGGGGGGAAGGGTTTGAGCCCCCGCCTTGGACCAGAGGTGCAGGAAGTCATGGTACGCGGCCGGTACTTTGGCCCGGATAGCGGCCAAGTACTCGGGGGGGTCGGGCGGGGCGAGGGCGGGGAACGCGGGGGTGGGATCGAGGGACTCTTCCTCATCCGCCTCCGCCGCGGAGATGCTCGCCTCCCAGCCCTCCAGCTCAAAGCCCGGCAGGCCGAACACAGTTGCATCGGGGTCCGCGGACAGGGTGGCCTCGAACTGGTCGAAGGTCAGCACCGAGGCGAGCAAGGGGGGGGGGGGGGGAAGCGGGACCTACCGAGGCGGGGGCGGCGGAGGGAAGTGGAGGCAGGGCGAGGCGGGGGGGGCGGAAGGGGGGGGGGAGGGCGGTAGGAGGGGGCACAGACAGGGGTAGGGGCGGGGCGGGGGGCAAAGCGGGGGTGCGGGCGGAGGTGGAGCCAAGGGGGAGGGGGAGGGGGAGGGTGGAGGCGGGGGTACGGGGGCGGAGGTGCGTGCTACACCCCGCCTTGTCAAAGGAGAGCGTGGAGTGGCGGAAGCTGGCGGTCGGGTCGTGGGTGCGAAGGAAGGAAAGACGAAGAACGACGGGGCGAGAGAGGGAGGTGACGTGGAAAGTCTCGACGGACAGGTGGTCGCCCACGTAGAGAGGGAGGGTCACGCAATGAGTGATGTGGCCGGGCGCGATGGGGCGCCCGTCGATTACGCGAACGGCGACGGGGACGGGGAGGGGCTGGAGGGGGATACGGTGGGGCAAACGAACGAGAAGTCAATGAACAAGGTGCTGGCGCAGGAATCGACAAGAGCAGAGCAGGCCACCGAGGAGGTGGGAGCACCGAGGCGGACAGGAATCAAGAAGGGGGCGGTGGGAGACAGATAGACGCGCTAGACAGATCCAGCGGCCGCGTCGGAACGCCGCGTGCCACGGGTCGGGCATTCCCGCAGGAAATGTCCCGCCTGACCGCAGTAGAGGCAGAGGTTATGATCGAGGCGAAACCGACGGCGCGCCTCTGAGTTGGCCGGTTTCTCGGGGCTGGGACCCGCGATGGCGGTGACGGCGGCGCTCAAGTCCATAGGTTCGGGCCGGCCACTGGGATCCTGAGTGCGGTCGAGCGCGACGGCGCGGTCACGGACCGCGACGTAGCGCTCAAGTGAAGCTTCTCCGGGGGCCGCCTGGGACAGGATGAGGTGTCGGATGTCCGTGCGCAAACCCCATAAAAATGCGGCCTGCTGGTGGTGCGGGTGGAGGTCGTAGCCGAGGCGCTGGAGGATCCCCTCGAAGCGCTGGACGTATTCGTACACCGAGCCGGTCTGGCGGCACTCATGCAGATTGGCGACCGCCGTTAACTGCGGGTACGGATCGCCCCAACGCCGCGCTTTCGATGCCTGCATCGGAGGCTGCATCGACAAGGATGGGCAGCAACAAGCGGAGTCAAGGGGCGCAGCTCGCCGTGCGCACGCATCCGGCTTCGTGCGCAGCGACAGGAGAGGAGTGCGAAAAGGGAGCAAGGTCCCGAGGGGCGGCAGAGGTCCCAAAGTGTTGGTTGGTGGCGGAGATGCAAAAGCCGCCCAGACGCGACGAGATCATATTCGGCGTCGCTAGGGTTATAGGCGGTGTGGCCGTAGCCAATGTGGATGAATTGCGCAACCGATGCGGGGGGCGGTTACCATGGTCTGGGTTCATTGGTCCATTCCCCCCTACCACATTCCCGATACAGGGGGGCTTGAGCCGCCGCAGCAGCAGCTATTATCGCGCCATCCTCTACAACATCTTTGTGGGGCCGGCTGTTTATCTTCCCGTCATGAGCGGCACCATCAGTCTCCTCCCTCTAACTCTGCCACACCCGATGCTGTGCCAATCTTCAGTGTGGCACCCATGCACCAGCCTTTAGAGGCCCATTCCCTTCCCCGGCTCCAATCAGGGTTCATAAGTACATCCCAAAACATCCACACCACTGGCTGGGAGATCGCAAGCACCAATACTCCATTAAACATGGCCGAACTACCTCTTTCCAACATAGACCAAGGCGAGTTGGCCACATCAAGTTTTGCTCCTACTGCCTCCCACACTCACGAAGCAAATGCAACATCCTCTCAGTCTTCATGGCCAGGCACTGCGCAGCCGGCCTATTTCGATTTCGGTCGCCCGCCATCTGGTAGCCTGCCTCTCTCGCAACTTTCACGGCTCACTCATGCACGCTGCAGCACCAATACTGAAGGTTCCATCTCCATACCCGCTTCGCATCCCTTGGTCTCCTCGAGCGACTGGATCGCATTTGTCCCACCCATGTCTCGTGTCTCTGGAACTGCTCATTCCTCTCACTCCGCTCCTTTTACCGAGGGAAAGGCGTGGAAGGAAGGAGAATGTGGGGGATGAGGCTTTAGGATTATCCCCCGCTGGACCATCAGAGAATTCGCAAGCAACATTATCCTCGTCAGGAACTTCAGCTCACCCGAGTCAACTCCTCGAACCGGCAGCGATGATGAGAGGGCGTGGCCCTCGAGAAGAGGTAAGAATCCCATCCGCTAAGCTCTTATTCAACCAGCTTCGCCAGGCTGGGTTGTCTAATGAAGTTCCAAGTGGTTCGTGTGCGGATGAATGTGTCGATGGATTGATGACCTCCTTCCCGTTTCCTTCCCAGCCGCCCGTCGAAGGGGATCCCTCCAGGCCAATGGGAGGCAACGACCCACCCCTTCCCACTGCATGGTCGACTGCCCCAATTCGTAAAACGTATGCCCTTCGCCGATCATTGCACACTTCCGGGACCGATGAGGAAAAAAACAGCAACCCATCACGAAATGGGCAGGGTTTATCAAGCAAAAGAGCACGATATCTTTCCCCAGCGGCAGAGGGAGAAGTTGCGCGCACGGCCGAAGAGAAGACTACGCCACTTGCTGCGACGCGTAATGCCTCTGCTTCTGCTAGGGGTAGCAGCCCCCCCGGCCAATTGGGATCGCGCAAGGCATCTACGGCTAAGTCACGGGGCGTTGGCGAAGTGTCAGCTACGTCTTTTGGCGCGCCAGCCCCAAGCGAAAGGGGAGGGCAGAGCTCGTGCTCTACCCCTTTGGCTGCTGGGACCGAGTCAGATCTGCCTGCCTCGCAGCCGATCCAATCTACCCTCCACAGCTCTGCGCTTGCATCGGAAGAACCGACGTCTGCGAGCAGCCCGCGGCGTGAGGCAGCGTTCTTCGCCCGGCCTTCTGGGGCTGGAGAACGTACGAGTGCAATCAAGCGAGGAAGTTACGGGACGGCAAAGCTTTGCCAAGTTCAACGAGGGCTGGATTCTCTCCGGCTCTCGCACGCGCACTGGTACCAGATCGAACGACCTACGGCGCTAATGTTGGGGTCGTTCGGATGGCGGAAACGATGTACGCTCTCCTCTCCTCCGCCCGCACTTGGGCTCCGCATGTGTTGGGCACCATTCGAATCAATCAGAGCGTCTACAGTACCATGTTTGCAGCTGGTTGGCTGAGCCGTGCTGTTGACGACGAGCATTCATGGTGCATGCGATGATGTAGCATACCAGGGGAAACGTGTTGCCTCGACGACATTGCTCGACGTAGGATTATCGCAGCCAGCCTTAGTAATCCTACCCAGCCGAGTGAAAACGGCACATCCCCCTGTGAAATCGGGCGTGCGCGTGACGCGTGACGCGTGACACATGACTAGTGACTAGTGCGGCCTGCTGATCACAACGATCACATGCACATGCCAAGGTCGCAGTGTTAAATCCGCCGGCTGGACACGCGCCGACCGGCCCGAGGCAAGCGACAGCCGAGCCCTGGGTCTTGCAGCTTGCCTGATCCAGCGCCCAGCCACCTAGCGCCCCAGCAGCCGTACAAGTTACAAGGCCGCAGGCCTCAGTCCGACGTGCTGCTGCGGAGGCCTAGGGTTTCCCAGTCCGCCGCCCCCTGCAGCTGCCCGAGGCGCACCGGCCACCGCGAACCACCGGCCCGGCTCGCCCGGTGTGCCCGGCGCGGACATTACTAACGGCCCATGTTGCACACTGCCCCCATGCGTGCCTGCGACGCGGCGGGGCAATCCAGATTTGGGCAGGCAGGTATCACCGCATTCTTCCAGCCGCTACTTGGTGCCACCCGCTGCTGCCCCTCTGTCTTTTGCTCCTCCATCTGGGCATTCAGCACTCCCATCCACAGCCCCTACCTCACTATGCTTGCTACTGTTGCTCGCCGAGCGCCGCTGCGGGTCGCCCAGCCCGCACGGGTGGCACTTGCCTCGACGTCGGTCGCGTCGCCCCCGCGCCTCCTCTCTCTTCGTCCCTGGCAGGTGGCGCGGCGCGCTGCTGCCCACCTGTTCCCGTTCCGCACGGCATGCGTACCTTCAGCTCTTCGCGCCCCGCCCGCTCCGCCGAGGAGGATGCGGAGGAGGAGGTGGAGCGTGTGGTGGACCACTGCGACGTGCTGATTGTCGGGGGCGGCCCGGCTGGTCTCAGTGCGGCGATCCGCATCAAGCAGCTCGCCGAGGAAAAGGGAGAAGAGATCCGGGTGGTGCTGCTGGAGAAGGGTGCGGAAATTGGCAACCACATCTTGTCGGGTGCGGTGATTCAGCCGAATGCGCTGAATGAGCTTATTCCCGACTGGAAGGAAAAAGGCGCGCACTCAACCAGCCAGCGACCGAGGACCACATGTATCTCCTCACTGAGAAGAGTAAGATCCCGCTCCCCGAGATTCCCCAATTGAGCAACACTGGGAACTACGTTGTGTCCCTTTCGCGAGTCGCCACCTGGCTTGGCGAGCAGGCCGAGGAGGCTGGCGTGGAATTGTACCCTGGCTTTGCCGGGGCCCAAGTGGTGTGGGACGTGGATGCGGCGGGGAGGAAGCGGGTGGGTGTCAAGGGGGTGGTCACGAACGACATTGGGATTGGCAAAGATGGCCAGCCGAAAGACTCGTTTGAACCTGGGATGGAGTTCCGTGCGCCCATCATCTCTTTGCCGAGGGCGCGCATGGCAGCTTGAGTTTGCAGGTGATCAAGGAGCTGGGCTTGCGGGAACAAGTGGGCGCCGACCCGCAGACGTATGCGATCGGATCAAGGAGGTGTGGAGGGTGCCGCCGGAGCAGCACACCCCGGGCAAGGTTGTTCACTGGTCGGCTGGCCGTTGAATATGACGACGTATGGCGGGGGCTTGGATGTACCACATGGAGGACAACATGGTCTCGGTCGGCTTGGTTACTGCCCTGGACTATGCCAATCCCTATCTGTCGCCCTTCCGTGAATTCCAGCGGATGAAACACCCCTCTGTTCAAGTCGGTGTTGGAGGGAGGTGAGTGTTTGGCGTACGCGCGCGTGTACTCAACGAGGGAGGGTACCAATCCATCCCCAAGCTGCACTTTTCCGGAGGTGCGTTGATCGGCTGCTCGGCCGGGTTTGTGAACCTGGCCAAGATTAAGGGTACCCATAACGCCATGAAAACGGGCATGACCGCCGCCGAGGCGGCGGTTGACGCCATCCTCAAGGCCCGAGCTGAACTCCCGGAAGACGCCGAAGCCGAGTCGGATGAAGAGGGACCCATCCTGCCCCCACTGGACATTGAGGCATACAAGACGAAGCTGGATGACACGTGGGTGCTCGATGAACTAAAGGAGGTGCGTAACCTGCGCCCGTCGTTCAACACCCCTCTGGGCCTTTTCGGCGGTCTGGCCTACTCTGGGGTAGAGACAGTCCTGCTGAGGGGCAAGAGCCCGTGGACGTTCCACCACCATGGCAGCGACGCTTCTCACACCGAACCTGCCTCGCAACACAAACCGATCGATTACCCCAAGCCGGATGGTAAGATTTCCTTTGACATTCTCACTTCGGTCGCTCGTACCGGTACCTACCATGCCGAAGACCAGCCGTCGCATCTCAAGGTCAAGGATGGGGACCGCGAGGGCCATGTGAAGCGTAACGTGGGCACCTATGCTGGTCTCTTGGGTCGTGTGTGCCCTGCGGCAGTGTATGAATATGTGGAGGAAGAGGACCCCAAAGCGCAGGATGCGTTGGGCCAGAAGCTGGTTATCAACAGCCAAAACTGCATTCAGTGCGTTCTTATCCCCCCCCCCTTCCTGAGTCGTGCGCTAACACATCCTTCCAGCTGCAAGACATGCTCGATCAAGACGCCAGACCAGAGCATCGTTTGGACTGTGCCTGAAGGCGGCGGTGGCCCCAAGTACTCGTTGACCTAGTCGGGCCTGGGATGTAGTAAACTAAGCTATGACTGCAATCCATGATCTACACCACCGATTGTGTTTGAACCCGGCAATTTGCGTACTGCATTTGGAATGAGTTTTAGGACAACACCGTTGCGATGAGGGGCAGTACTATGTCTCAATATGGTATAGCTGAGGCCATGCAGGGCAGATTTTTACGCCCTTGTATACAATGGCAGTAGGCAGCTTGCATAGGGGCGCAGACGCTCGTGAAGCCGGAGCAACAGCAGTGGAAGCAACAGTGCAATTCTGCATCAAGGACTACATTGGCCCTGGTTTGCCCGGTGCGTATCACGTACTTGGCAGCACATGAACAACAGTGAAGCTTGAAGGCCCCTTACGGGGGCGTGAGGATCGCCCATCTGGGCGCGGAGAGGGTGCGGAAAGAGGTTGAGATAGGGTGGTGGTGCGTCAGTAGACCTAATGACACTGTTGAACAAACTGATAGGCAACAGCAACATGCGACGAGTGCCCGAGTCGGCCAGGGGACTTGTCCACGCGATCTTGTCCAGGTACCCCCAGGCAGTGGGCCCAGTCTCTCTATAAGTTCTCCATTACCAGAGGGGATGATCGATGAGAAGCACACAGCTCCAACCCCCAGGTGAGTGTTGCGTACTGAGTTGATCAGCTGCGCCCAGACTAGGTGATGCCGGTGACGAACCGGCGGGACACGAAGGGGGCTGCTGGGAACAAGGCTGCATCACGTCATAGGATGGTGTAGGACAGAGGGTATACCCCCGCCTCAATCAGACAGGTGGTGCCCGCTATGCCGGGGTGGCGTTGCGGGAGCACAGCGATGGATTATTTCTAGAGATGGGATTGATAGCGAGGCGAGAGCCGGGTGCCGGCCAGGCGGGTGCGGGCGCAAGTGGTTGTGAAAGGCGGCCTGGGCCAGGAGAAGGGATGCGGGATGCGATCGCCTATCGCGCCTCGACACGTGCATCGATCGACGAGCCGCTGGACGACTACCGCCTCCTGCCGACTGCCAGCTGCCACCTGCCGGCTGCCGGCTGCCGATGTCCTGCAGCCGGCCAACACCACGCTGCCTGCCGCCGCGCCCAGCCAGCGCAGCCTGCCTGCACGCTTCCGCAGCAGCCGCACCACTCAGCCCCTCCTCCGCACCACACCCACACGCCTGCCATTACACCGCTTGCCCCCCGCTAGGGTTGTGTCCCACACACTGCATGCGCGCCACCGTGGTCCCCGTCCCCCCTCCCGCACGCGTGCACTGTCGCCCGCCCGCACACAGCCCGCCATGCTGGTCCGGCGCCTACCACGGGCTGGGCTGCGCGCACCACGTCACACCTCCCTCCTGCCGCAGCGTGTGTCTGAGACATACACTGCCTCCCTGCAGATGCCCCTCTTCGCTGGCGCCATGCCCATAAAGTTTCAAGTCGCAGCCCGCGTCGGTCGCCGTCATCGATCATCCAGCAGTGGCGACCGCGCCAGCTTCTCACCACCACCCCCCCCTTCTTGAGCCGGTCCAGCTCCGCTCGCCTTGGCTCTTCCGCCTGCCCCCCCCCCCCCCCCCCCCTCGGCATCCCTACTCCACCCTCGTCCATCCCCTTCTTTCCCATTGCATCATGTCCGCCGACATCCGTCGCAAACTCGTCATCGTCGGCGATGGCGCGTGCGGCAAGACCTGCCTGCTGATCGTCTTCAGCAAGGGCACCTTCCCCGAGGTGTATGTGCCCACCGTCTTCGAGGTATGTCCGCTTCCCTCTGCCCCCTCTCGAAGCTCGTACTGACCCATGATTGCTTCAGAACTATGGCAAGTCTTCCTTTCCAAGACGCGTGTGCTGCTGAAGGTAGCTGTACTAACCCCTTTGCTTCTCTGTCTGCAGTGGCCGATGTTGAGGTGGACGGTAAGCACGTTGAGCTTGCGCTCTGGGACACGGCTGGCCAGGAGGACTACGACCGACTGCGTCCGCTTTCGTACCCCGACTCGCACGTGATTCTCATCTGCTTTGCGGTGGACAGCCCCGACTCGCTGGACAATGTGCAGGAGAAGTGGATCTCCGAGGTGCTGCACTTCTGCGTCAACCTGCCGATTGTGTTGGTTGCGTGCAAGAAGGATCTGCGGGACGACCCGCGGATCATTGATGAGCTGCGCCGTACGAACCAGCGTCCGGTGACGTACCAGGAGGGTGCCAACATGGCGCAAAAGATTGGTGCGCGTGCCTACCTCGAGTGCTCGGCCAAGACGGGCTCGGGTGTGCGTGAGGTGTTTGAGACGGCCACACGGGCTGCGCTGTCGTCCAAGCCGGTGAAGAACAAGAACCGCGACAAGAAGTGCCAACTGCTGTAATTGTTGGCACGCCGATGCATCTTTGGCGCGACTGCCTCGCCTGCTGGGCGAGGGCGGGCTCGATAGATACTTCTTCTCTTTCTCCGTTTTCTCCAGATAGTCTCTTCTCCCCGAGACCCCCTACCCGCCCCATGGCTTTGACTGGATCCCCTTCTTCAGCGAAGCGCACTGTCCAGGTTGCACGGTAGTGACAGGGGGGTGGGCTATTGATATTGATATTGATAAGAGAAGACCCAAGGAAGTGAAGTGGTCGCGCGCGTATGGTGCAGTCGTGTTTGCACTCACTCTGCACTCCCCAGCTGGCGGTGACGTAAGTGAGGGGTTTTGAGGAAGCGAGGACTGCATGGAAGGGGGGAGAGCGGGGTCCCAGTCAAGCTTCACCTGAAGCTTCAAGCGTTGAAGATTGAAGATTGAGGGCAGATGGCGGCTGGGTACCTACTGCTCGTGACGGCACGCTTTGGGCTTGAGATCTGAGATGCTGCGAGGCCAGAGAGCGAGCTTGCGGAACTTGAAGCTTGACTGCCATGCACGCAAGCTGCACGCCTGGTTCTAGCGTGCGGCTTGAAGCCCAGACAGACACAGCCCCGCCCATGCTAGGGTGCCACTTGGCCTCACTGGCCCCATGGTGCAAGCACCTCAGCCTGAGGCCTGTTGCGTCATGATGCATGGTGCATGATGTGTGTCGCGTACTGGTGCTGCTGCATGCAGCATGGCCAGTGCCTAGTACCTAGCGAGCACTGCCGAGTCCTGGGCGATGCGTGCGCCCACACACGCTTGGCAGATCACACACGTCACGTGCCTCCGGTGTGCCCTAGCTCCGCTCCGTTCCAGCAGCTGTAGTCACTAATCGGTACTCAGTTCCGCCGCCACGCGGCTCCCCGCTGTCGAATGCATTGGGCTGGACGTTGGGGCGGCGAGGAAGCGGCGAGTCAGGCATCGGGGGGAGTTTGTCGGCTCTTCGCTCGCACGCGTAAGGCGTAAGCGTAAAGTGCCATGGCGAAGATCGAGGGGTTCTGGCTTCGGCACTGCCTGCTGGTAGGTGCACATTAGCAGTAACTAAGAAAGAGGGTATTTTTTCTGGCGCCCCCTATGGCCCGGTTTGGGCAGGGCCCTTACTGACTTGGAAGGGGACATGCCATTGCATGCCACAGAGCTTGGGTTGGGCTGGCTGGCCGGTGACCCGGTGACCCCCCCGCCTTAGGTCGGCCTCAGGGCGCCAGGAGCGCAGCCCAAGCTCAAGCTTCAAGGGGCACTCGCTCACGTGATGAACCGCAAAACATTTCAAGGCCGGCCTCAGGCCCCTGAGGGGACCGCGACGGAGACTGGCGTGGTGCGGATCGCTGCCCTGGGGCGCGCCTGCACCCAAGTGTTGTATGTTGCGGCCGGCGGCTGGCTAGTTCGAGAACTGGGCGCTGCTATTAAGCAAACCGACTGCTGCTTCGGCCTCTCAGGCGCCTGAGGCTCAGACTCAGGCTCAGGCCTCGCTCAGCCATCAGGCGCCTCATGCATTCATGCATCATGCATCACCCAACCACGCCCCCCGCTGGCCAGCATTGCCACCACCATGTCCCTGCTCGACGTGGGCGCGGTACGCAAGAAGCGCAACTTCAAGGGTCTCCAGCTCGTCGACTCCCCGCTCAGCATCCCCATCCCACGCCCTGTCCAAGTCCAATTCACCCGGCCTCGCAGAAGGCGCTTCCTTCCTCGACGACAACAGCGACGATGCCAGTGCCAGCGTACCATCCTCGCCTCCCTACCGCTCCCACCTCGCACCCTCAGGGCTTTCTGGTCCCCCGGCCCCGGCGCCACCCTCAACTCATGGAATCGGTTTCTCCAAACCACCTCCTGGAAGGCTCAAGAAGCGCGCGCCAGCCAACCTCAAATTGGATTTGGACCCCTCTCCTAGAAAGCACACCCCAACTTCGGAGAGAGAGGCGAACGGAGGGAGTGCGGATTACCACAACAAGTTGTCGGAGCAACTAGCGTCGCTGGAGCTGTCTGGGCGCCGAGGCAAAGGGGATCACGATGAGGAGGCGGCCATCGTCTTGTCTGATCATGATCTTGAGTTCCTTGCCGAATTAGGTGCGGGGAATGGGGGGACGGTGACCAAGGTGTATCATGTGCCTACGCAGAAAATCATGGCCAAAAAGGCTATGTTTATTGACGCCATGCCCTCGGTGTGCAAACAGATCCTGCGAGAACGCAGATCATGCATGAGTGCGACTCACCTTACATTGTCAACTTTTTCGGGGCCTATCTGAACGAACCTAGGATTTGCATGTGCATGGAGTACATGGATCGAGGGTACGCTTAACCCTCCCTCATGTCTCTGTGTCGTCCCGTACTGACTGCTGTCCAGTTCGCTCGACCAGATTTACAAGCGCGTTGGGGCCATTCTTCCCGCCGTGTGCGCTCGGGTGGCTAGTGTGGTAGTCAACGGATTACTGTACCTCTATGACGTACACCGTATTATCCATCGTGACGTGAAGCCAAGCAACATCCTCGTTAATAGTCGAGGCGAGATGAAGCTCTGCGATTTTGGTGTCTCGGGCGAACTGATTAATTCGATCGCCGATACGTTTGTGGGGACAAGCACTTATATGAGTGTAAGTCCGTCCTTTTTTTTCTTTGGGCGTTCTGTTATACTGACCGCCACTCAGCCCGAACGAATTCAAGGCGACAAGTACAGTGTCAAGAGTGACGTATGGTCATTGGGCGTCACCCTCTTGGAACTTGCTTTGGGGCACTTTCCCTTTGCCAATGACGACGAAGATGGGCGGGTGGAGACCATGCAGTTATCAATTTTGGATCTGCTGCAACGCATTGTCAACGAGCCAAGTCCGCGTCTCCCTTCCTCGGCCGATTCCAACCTCCGCTCCTTCACCGACGTTTGTCTCCTCAAAGATCCCGTCGCCCGCGCCTCCCCTCAGGACTTGCTCCAGCACCCGCTCGTCGCGACCGCTGGCTATACCAATGCCGATATTGCAGCCTGGCTTGCGAGCCTTGATTCGTGATGATCACGCCTGCCGCCCTCGCGGTCAGGTAAGCTGTACACCCGTTTGGGATAAAACTGTGGACACTTTTATACCTCTCACTCGCCACTGTGTTTCTGGGGGCGCACCTATTGCTCTGCCTCCAGCTCAACTGGCACACCGGATCAACACTTGCCTACGTGTCCGCCCCCATGCTCGTAATCCTCGAAGATGGGTTTTCGCTGCAGCGTTAATCTGCCTGCATTTATGTTTAGTGTTTACATGTTATGATGATCTCAAAGAGAGCCTAGGTCGCCACTGAGTAGTGGGTACTGAGTGTCCTGACAGGGGAATGGTTGTGACGGCGTAGCTGTGCGGGCACATGTGTCACCTGTGCTGGCAGGCTATCTGTCACGTGAGCGGTATCACCCATGTGATGGGTCTTTTCCAGAGTCCCAGGGGAGAATTGAAATCGAAGAAAGCAGCGGGGATAGACGATGGGTTGCTCCAGGTGCAGCCGAATTGAACGTTCAATGTTCAACTTTCTCGAGCGTTGCATGCGCCAATGAGCCACGGCCACCACCACCTCTCCTCCATTCGCGACGATGGACTCAGCTAGACAGAGGGTCACCACATGGCTCAGCGAACATTCCCACGTACGCATCCCTCCTTCCTTTGCATCTTTTCACTGACCCACTGGTAAAGGCCCGCACTATATATGATTGGGGTGTGATCGCAGCCTTCCTCGCGGTCAGCGGCTTGATGGAGCTTTTGCCTGGATACCACCAACCGTTTCTGCTCTCGGACCCCAATATCTCCTACCCCCGAGCCCAAGTGGAGCGCACTTCGGTCCCTATACTGCTTGTCATAATGGTTGCTTTGCCCCTGGGGATTCTCTTCTTTTCCCCCCTCTGCTCACCCCGAAGGAGGAGTACGACATGCTCCCCTCAGAGTCGGATGTGGGCACATCGCTTCCTCCCCCTGCTACTGCGTCCACTTCAGTCGCATCGGCTGCAGTGCTACTGAGCTCTACGGGAATCCGGGCCTTTTGCATGGCTCACAGCACCACTCAAGTCATCACCACGCTCATCAAGAATACAGTGGGTCGTCCGAGGCCTGACTTTCTCGACCGATGCCAACCCACGTTACCCTCAGTGCTGGTGCCGGGGCAAGCCTCTCCCGATGGGTTAAGGAATGGCTTGGTGACCGAAACTGTGTGCACCTCTTCTCTATCGAGCCACATGATGGTTGATGGTTTCCGCTCCTTCCCCAGCGGCCACGCCAGCACCTCCTGGACCGGAATGTTGTTTCTTGCCCTCTTCCTTGACGCCCTCTTGGCACAGGGGGGCCGACGTACGTCCGCCTCCACCCGGGCAGCACGTATCGTCTCGGCAACCGTCTGCCTGCTTGTGGCTCTTTACATATCCATCGGAAGGATTGCAGATCATCGGCACCATCCCTCTGACGTGATGGCCGGCACGTTGCTCGGGATCGTCAGTGCGCTTTTGGTGTACGCGCTCTATGCGCCGCCTCTTCCCTTGGCCCCCCTCTTTTCCTTTATCGCAGCGCCTCTACAGGGTGGGGGCGATGCTTCCGAGCCTAACCCTGTCCCGCGTACCTCCCTCCAACGTTCGTCGGGCGAGGCACCGTCCCAACCCTGGCATGCACCCAGCCAGCATTCCCTCTCGGTCTTGCCCGCTCATGCCACCTAGGAAAACCTGCATGGTGTCCGCGCGTGTCATGCTGTTGTATTCCTGCGTCGAGGGCCCTCAGTTACTAGTTATCCCCCTCCTTAGCATGCAATACCACGCTGAGCCTTGGGTCTACAAACGGGACCGCGTAACCGGAACCCCGGCCCAACCAATTGCGCAACACAAAAAAACGGACCTTTTCAGTCTCCACCTCCTTCGGTACTTGTAACCGCTTCTAGTTGGAAGGCAAACTCAGATCTTCCCCGTTCTCTTGCAATCGTGCCCCTCCTTTCTCTCGAGGGGGGATGGGGGATAATTTGGAGGCGAGATGGTGTGGGAGAGTATCCAGCCGCTGGCAGCACGCCTTCCGGGTGGAGAGGACAGGCAAGTGCCGAGACTCTGTCTTTGGGCAGACACCTCAATGGGTTTGGTGGGGCGTTGCAGGGCCAGTGTCTTGTTGAGGTCCAGCTCGGTTATGAATGAAGCTTCAAGTTGAGGCTTCAAGCCCTTAACTTAACGCTTGAAGTTGACGCGCTGACGCGTCAGCTGACGCTTGATGTAGGGCCAGACCAGTCAGGGCGTGACGTGTGACAGCTGGGAGGCGCACCAAGGCTGCCGTTGGTTTGAGTCATCTGCATCCGCATCAGCATCAGCATCACTCCCCACGCAACGACACGACAATCACGCCGCCGCACCAGAAACTATCTCCGCCGTACCTATCCGTAGCCCACTCGGTACTACTCAGACGCAGTACACTCAAGTCGTACGTTTGGCGCAGAGCCCTTCTCGAAGCTGTACTAACTGGCACCTGTCAAGAAGGAATATTTACGGGGAAACTGTGACGCTTAATCGATAACCAGTAATCACGCGTCATGCGTGACTTCGCACGGACCACAGTCCCCCCCCCGAAGCTCAGGCGGGGCTGGGACTAGCTAGCTGCTGCCGAGCGCGCCAATCCAATCCGGTTGCAATGGCAATATTGGTGACCAAATCCACAGCAAAGGAGAACCCCGCCCGTGCCATTCTTCCACCTCCATCCCCCGTCCATGCCGCCAAGAACGAGCCGTGGGCTCTTCTCCCCCGATCCCGCGCGAGTGTGTACGATTGCCGGGTCGGACAGCGGTGGCGGCGCAGGCGTCCAGGCCGACCTCAAGACTATCCAGGCAGTCGGGGGTTACGGGCTGTCGGTGGTGACGGCCCTGACGGCACAGAACACCAAAGGGGTCCAGGGCATCTCCCTCACCCCACCCGCCTTTGTCGCAGACCAGTTCCATTCTGTGACGGAGGACATCCAGATTGATGCATTCAAGATCGGCATGCTGGGGTCGAGGGAAACAGTGGGTGTGGTCGCTGCCGCCCTTCGTGGGCAGCCCAAGCCCGGTCCTCCTGTGGTACTTGACCCCGTCATGGTTTCCACTTCGGGCTCGCTGCTACTCAAACCAGATGCCATCGGGCTGCTCCTGACCGACTTGCTACCGCAATGTGCACTGCTTACCCCCAATTTGCCTGAAGCAAGTGCTATCCTACATTACTACGGGGTGGCGCCCCCCCCTGGGCTGCCTCATCTTGCCCTTCCGGGATTCGCAGTGCCCCCGGCGGAGAAGGAAGGGAAGACGGAAGCCCAGTTCCAATTGGTGGCCATGCAACAGGCCGCAAAACTCCTTACCTGCCACTCTGGCGCGCAGGCGGTGCTGCTCAAGGGGGGGCACAGCTCTTTTGTTCAGAGTCAAGTCGATGGTCTGATAGACCACTTGGGTATCCAACTCGTCACTCCTCCCGTGAGAGCACTTGCTTCCACATCCTCAGATGCCCCCACCTCCATCTGGAGCGATTCTGAAGGGCTGGACGCGTGTGTACACCAGCCCTGCTGGTACGAGCGGGGATGAAGTATCTTTGATCCGGACCGATCGCCGACCTTGGTCTACGGCGTTGTTTCCTCCCCAAGCACAGCAGGGCATGGGCCCTGACGCATCTGATCCTCAGCAGGCCGAAGATGAGGTGGTGGCAGATGTATTGTGCGAGGTACTGTCATCCAACGAGAAGCGCTACCGTACACGATATTTATCAAGAACCATGTCCCGACCACCGCGACCCACGGGACGGGATGCACGCTCAGCTCGGCGATCGCAACATACCTTGCGTCTGGCTGGAGTATGCGGAACGCGGTGCTGCATGGAATCGACTTTGTGCAAGGAGCGTTGCTCCATGGTCTGGAGCAAGTGGGAGCGGGACAACATCCGCTCAACCACGCCCATATGTTGGTGCCGCGCGGGGTACAACGGCGAACTACCATGATAGGAGGTGGGCAGCCATTGACGGGCCACCTGGTGAGCAGCGGGATGGGAGAGTGGGACCGCTTTGTACGCCATCCATTTGTTCAACAGCTGGGCAAGGGCACTCTCCCACTCCGGGCATTCAAACACTTTCTCACCCAAGACTACCTCTTTTTGCGACACTATGCCAACATCTGGTCTCTTGCCGCCAGCAAGGCGGACGACTTTGCCACCATTAAGCTTCTCGCCACCCGTAGCCTGAGCATGACCCACGAAGCCGACTTGCATGTCAAGTTCTGCAGCTCATGGGGCATCTCCCGCCTTGACCTTGAGAGCGGCACCGAGTCCGGCGCCACCTTGGCTTACACCCGATTTGTTCTCGATGTGGGGCGACGGTATGCGGTGCCGGAGACGCTGGTGGCCACACTGCCATGCATCTTGGGGTACGCTGAGGTGGGCCGAACCCTTGCCGTGGACCATCCGAAAGCCAAGGAGGATGGTAATCCCTATGCCGAGTGGATCGAGACGTATGCCGACGCCCAGTTCCAGAAGGAGGCTCAAGAGACGGTGGAGATGCTGGAGGGCTTGGCTGACAAGGAAGCCATTAGCCCTACTCGGCTGCGCTCCCTGAAGGACATTTTCCATGCTGCGGTCAAGTTGGAACAAGGCATGTGGGACGAGGCGGTGGCTGTGGGGCGTGGAGACGAGGTACTCTAAGCGGGCGGATATCCTGGAAATCGAGCTACATAGGCGATGTAATCAACAACCATCTGAGTTCTGAGTCCTTGATTTGGGTAGCGGTGCATGTGCATTGCAGTGGCTTGTTTAGCCAGTGTTGAGTGGCGATTAGGGAGTAAAGACCCCGGAGAGCAGGCAAGCAGCTACTGGTAGGCAAACGTGTCGTACCCCCCGTACATCATCCGCGGCTGCGAAGCCAACAGAGCCGGGTTGTTGGCCACCCGCATCACATCGGCGATAGATACCTCCTGTGCTGAGCTGGCCATGGCGCGCAAGGTGGCGCGGACCATCATCGTGGCCAGCTGGGCCTTGGCCACCTGCCAAGCACCCGAAGGGTCCGACAACAAACCAACCAGAGCCGATTGGGTTGCGCCAATGGGGCTTCCAGACAGACGTGGGCGCTCCCCTGCATCCGGAGCGCGCAGACGGGCAAAGAAGCCCTTCTCCTCTGGGAACTTCTTGACGCTCAGATCGCCATCCAGGTTCAACTGTCCATCCACCACAGTGCGCGGCGCATTGGGCCGGATAGAGTCCATGGCTTGTTGCTCCGTCAGGCCTTCTGCCATCTTGTCGGCCACTTGGCGCTGAAGACCCATCTGCCAAGCAATGGCTGCCGCATCGTAAATTCCCCCCACAGCATCAACCAATCCGCGGCCATATTCTTGGCTCGGCAGGGCAGCCTTGCGGACATCTGCCAACACGCCGCTCTCACCTTCCTTGCGCACGACTACTGTCATGGGGTTACCCGACTCTCGCCCGGGGTGAGTCACTGCCTCGTAGGTTGGCAGTAGGTCACCCAGCTTGATCTTCTTGGCCCCTGGCGCGATCGGGGTGCCATCCTCAGGGTTTGTCCCAAGAACCAGAATGCCAGACTTGGCATCCCAAAGGGCCTCGACGTCCTTGTTGGCCACAATGTAGGCTTGAAGGCCCGTCCACACTCTTCCCCCCGCAATGGTGTCGACAGCCTCTTTGCTCATCCCCCGTCCAGCGGCAACCTTACCAATAAAGTCGTCGTACATCTCATCCATATTCTTCTCCATCCGTTGCTCAAACTCTGGCGTCAAGTCGGACGTGACAGAGAGGTTGGTGGAGCCGGTGAAGAAATTCTGGAGGTACACTCCGATCTTGTCAAAGAAGGAGCGGGAAACCTGCGGGGACATGGAGGCGACACCAATGCTCCCCGTAAGAGTGCCTTGACCGGCAGTAATCAAGTCAGCGGCGGTGGAGATGTAGTACCCTCCCGAGGCGGCTGTATTGCCAAACGAGGCAACGACAGGCTTTTTGGCGCTGACCCGACGCACGGCATCCCAAATGTCCTCCGAGGAGATCACGTCACCACCCGGCGAGTCGACACGCATGACCACAGCATTGACCTCGTCATCGTCCGCAGCTTCGTTGAGGCCACGGATGATCATCGTGGCCGCGCTAGGAGAGATTGACTGATTGGCCATGACGAGACCGACCTGGAACTGCTCGTCGTCTGACAGACGTTTCTTCAGGGCGCGGTCGTTGGACAATGCGTACGTAGGGACCGACATGAAGGCCGGTGCACCGCGTTCCCGTTCATGCCACTTGACAGGCGATTGGTCACTGTCGGAAGGACGGGGAGGCAACTCGCCCTTCTTGTCCAAGCCAAAGAGCGAAGAAAGCACGTCCGATTTGAGTTTCAAGTCGGTCACCAGACCTGCATCCAGTGCCTCTTGCCCAAAGAAAGGTCCGTCCTTTGCCAACTCCATCACGTGGTCCGTGCTTCCGTCGTGTCCCATCTCGGGCCAACGTGCATTGCCAATAACGGAGCAGAGGGTACGGGAAAGGGCGCCCATGACCATGGCCTGGTTGTCGGCTTGGGCTGCAGTGAGCGCATCCGGTTGGTTGAAAGTGGCCACCATCGACTTGTAGTCCTTGCGCGCCCGCGTGTGCATTTTAATCCCAAACCACGACAAGAGTTTCTGAGCAAAAGGTACTTGTCCTGCCAAGCCCGTGAGGGGAACATTGCCACTGCGTTGCATGTAGACCTCGTCAAAGGATGCCGCCAAGGCATAGTCAGTCTGGGAGTTGAACGTGTCCGACCAGGCAACAGTCACGCGCGCCTCGGAGCCCAATTGTTGCTTCTTGGCCAGCTTGAACCGAACGATTGCGGCCGAAAGTTCTTCCATCTGAGCGATCCCAAGACCCGGACCACCCATTCCGCCAGGATTGTGGATATTGCTAAAGTCCGCAAACAGCCCCACCACACGGGGATCGGCCGCGGCATAGTTCAGCGCCCGAATAGCATCAAACAGCTCAATCGGCTGAGGCATCTCCCCTGCCACCGGACCCAGAAGGTCACCTAGGTTAAAATCGGGCTTAACCTCGACAACCGAACCACCATGCAAGTTCCAGAATAGCCAAGTGTCCGGGTGGACCGTCTGTTTTTGCCGGCGTTTGTAGTTGAGGACCGCAAAGAAGGAGAGAGGAATCAACAATCCGCCAAAGCGTGCCAGAAACCAAAATCCCGACTTGGCCCCAGCTCCAAGCATCGCCAATGGCGTCTTGGTCTGCTTGGAGTTGGAGGATTCCTTGTTCTCTTTACTGTCACCGGAATTGGGAGGCGGAGGAGGCGGAGGCGTGCCAGAGGCCGGGATTGGGCTGGCGGACGCAGCTGTTTCAGAGACAGTGCCCGTGCTCGTGGGTCGAGACTCGGTGATCGACTCGGGCACGCCGTACTTGGCTTCGTCGGCTCGGACCTCGTCGTTGGCCTTGTCAGCAGCGCGAAGGTGAGCCTCGGCCTTGGCGGCCTCCCATGCGGCGTGGAACGAGGCGATGGGTTGGCCGTCAGGTCCGACAGGCTTGCCGTCGGGCGTAAACTCGCCGTAGTGGGGGATATGGTGGGAGCAGAGTCATGGTTATCCTTAGGCTGCTGCTGCTGCTGCTGCTTCTCTGTCCGGCTCCTCCCCGTTCGGCTTGTCCTCGGGGCCCTGGGTCAAATGCTTGCGCACGGTGGGGAAGGTGGAGAAGCGAGCGCGGGGGAGGGCGTGCGCGGACGCGTGGGCGTGGACGGCCGGCAGGGCTGAGCGCCTCCCGCGGGCGAGGAGGGCCGCGCGGGGCGCCAGACGGGCGGCGTGGACGCTGCGCATTCCAGAGCCGAGCAACTGAAGCCGGTCCCAAAGGCTCGATGGTTGCCTATGCGCTGCCGCGCCCACGGCTGTCCCAAAGGGGCCCGTGCTCCACGAAGAACGCGATGGGCGGAACGACCTGCTTGATATTCCGCTCCTGATTAGGCCTGGCGCGCCCACGTCGCTGCACCTCATCAATCATCAGCGATCAACAGCCCCAATTTTGCCCCCCTCCCTCCACTCGCAATGTCGCGCCGCAGCACTCCCGCACCCTTCGCAGCAGTGCTGATGGACGAACTCAATCTGACGACAGTGGGAAAACCATTCAAAGTGGGTAAGGGCTTGTCGCGCCGATCGAAGACCAAGAAGCAGGTGGTGCAGCAGGAGCGGGACGCAGCGCTGGGCGTCATCGTGGACAAGAAGGGGAGGAAGTCGGCTCCCAAGCCGGGATCAGGCACAAACAGTCGTGCCTCCTCGGTGTTCGAGCGCCCGGGAAAGCCCCGTCTTGCAGGTGCGGCTGCGGTCCGCGCAAGTCAGAAAGCAGCGCGGGAAGCCCGTTTGGCCCAGAAGCAGGCCGAGGCCGAGGCGGAGGACAACGAGGCCGATGTGTCCATGGCCGACGCTGATGCTACCCCTGTAGGAGAAGGAGAGCGTGAATCCACACCCGCTTCGATCTCGGTTGCCGAAGACGAAACAGGAACCCCCGCTCCCGAAGCTGAACCGGAACGGCCTAAGGACTTGGCACAGTGTACGCTTTTCTCTTCCCCAGTGTTGTATTGCGCAAATCGCTGACTCATCAACCTCTTTTAAATCGCCCTGCCCCTTCCTAAAGATTGGAACATCGATGCGCCCCCCAGTTTGCGAGCAGCAAAGAAGTATTGTGATGTGACTGGCCTCAAGGTGTGTGCATATCCGATTCTTTTTTCTTCATTCTGACTAGTCATTTTTTGTGCAGGCACCGTACACCGACCCACGAACACGATTGCGCTACCACAACGCCGAGGTATTCGAGCTAATTCGCACCTTCGTACGTCCGGCACCCCTGCCCCGCACGACAGCATGTATACACAGTACTAACCCTGATACAGGGACCTGGGCTGGACCAGTCTTATCTCGAGATTCGTGGAGCCCGCGTAACGATTTAACCACATATTTGTCTCCCACATCCGACCCTATCGTGTGCTTTAGAATCATTGCCTTGGAATGGCACTCCCAATATAGATGGACGCTCGTCGTAGGGCAGTGGCCGGGTTCTCTCTCCGTCGCAAACGCGCTCTCACCGCTCGCCACAGCTCGAGCTTCCATGAGAGCATCGACACATCAGTGCTCTGAGTCTTGCCTAGCTTGTACTGACCGGAGGGACACACAGATAACTACGGATGTACTCAAGGTCCACTCAGATGCCCTATTGTGTGTTGACTTCAACGCACCTTCAGCGCCCTCCGGCCTCAGGACGCAGAACACTTACAGCTCACTCTCCCGCACTTATCAAATGAACATTTCTGCGCCACCAACCTCCTGCAAAAGCACACGGCCAGGCAAGCAAGGAGGAGAGCAGACTGGCGCTGTCCCACCGCCTCGCCGCCTATGTGGGCAGGTGGCGGACAGCCCCACCTGATGAAGCTAATGAAGCTTGAAGCCCAAGAGCAGGACCTGACGGCCGGCCACCACCATTCCAGACTCGTAGTTCCCACATCCGCGCTGGACAAGCACTCACGCTCGCTGTTTTGTCCTCCACACGCACCCCCTCCACTCCTCCCGCCCCAGAGCCCAGTAGTGACTCCCCCTCAAAGGAACCCTCCCCTCTGATCCCCCTATCGCACTGTCCCCCTGCCCGGCATGTCATCGGACGTTGTCAGGGACGATGGAGACGGGTCAGTGACGGTAGAAGAAGCTGTGCCGATTGCGTTGCGTGCGCTCATCCTATCCACCGATGCATCCATTATCATCGGCAAGGGGGGGAAACACATCGCCGAGCTGCGATCTGAGTCCGGGGCACGCCTGATGATCACGCCCTCGGTGCCCACCACCCAAGAACGCATCCTCACCGTTTCTGGTTCGCTTGACGCTGTCAGCCGCGCTTTTGGCTTTCTCGTTCGCCGCATCTATGATGAACCATTCAACCAGCCTTCGTTGCCAGGCTCGCAGGCCTATGATGTGCGTCTTATTGTTCCCAACTATAAGATGGGCTCAGTGATCGGCCGCAGTGGGGCCAAGATCAAGGAGATTCAAGAAGCCAGTGGAGCCCGCCTCCAGGCGACGGAAACCGTTCTCCTGGGAAGCTCAGAGCGCATTCTTTCTATCTGTGGAGTGGCCGATGCCGTACATATTGCCATCTATTATGTCGGAGTTGTTCTGGCCGAGCCACACAAAGGGGCTGCCACCAACATACCCTACCGCCCGGGGGGCACAAGCACATTCCCGCCCACATTTTCCTCGCCTTACCAAGCTTCCCCTAATACCTTCCAAGGCGGTTCAGCCTCCTACGGAGGAGTATCCAATTATGCATCCCGCATCACGAATTTCCACCCCGGAACCCCATCAACACAACAACTCTATATCCCTGACGACCTTGTCGGTTCGGTCATTGGCAAAGGAGGGACAAAGATCAATGAAATCCGTCAAGCGTCTGGCACTTCCATCAAGATTGGCGATCCATCAGGATCTGTGGAACGCTTGGTTACCGTCACCGGGTATCCTGCAGGCATCCAGATTGCTGTCAATCTACTTCATCACCGAGTCGAAGAAAACGAAAAAGGATGCAACCATCCGGATCATTTGCCTGATCTCTTTTGTTCTTTCTCTCTTCCCTGACCATGACCATTCCACGATGTTCTCCTCGGGCCCAATCTAGCAATAGAAACTTGTTGACAAGAGCCGCGGCTTTCTTCATCTCTTCCCTTTTCTAAACCCACCACGCACATGATGGTTAAATTTTTTCCTTCCTTCCGACCTGTGATTCATTTTCCATACAAATAACTATACCCCCCTTTCCCATCTTTCTCAGACCGCATGCGGGGTTTGAGCCATTTTTGATGAGCGATTGAGTTACACAATCTACTGGTTCCAGCGTCCGGGCAAAAGTTATTCATCTGATAAGGCTTCAAAATGAGCGCGAGCTGCAGATGGATATATAGGGATGAATGTTTGGGAGGGAAGATAATCACGGGCCCAGCTAGCGATATTGTGGCGATGGGGAATGGAAACGGTATCCCAGTAGAGGTAAGATCTCGGAAGAGCTAGACCAATGGGCCGTGATATAGAGTCCGGGCCCGGAAGCCAGTGACGTACTGCCCCGATGCAGGATGTGTCATTGAAGGCCGACGCGGGGTCTGGACCACTGGTGGTCAAATACAGAAGACATACGTCCCAGTTGATTTTGCACCCCTACTATTCTTCAGCACTCAATCATACATTGAGTTAGTGTGATTCACAATGGAAGTACTAGGTGAATGTGTGGTGGTGTAGAGTGCCTGAAATGCTATGCGATATTGTTGTGGAGAGAAGGTCATGAGCAGAGGACTCGGTATGTCTACCGCTACCGATAAAAGCACCACCGCACACCCCCACTCAAACATCATGCCTGTAAAGAGGACAAAGTCTACAGAGAGAAGGAGAAAGAGAGGAAAGGTGATCGATCTATTTCAACAGAGGAACCCGTTTAGGAGAGAGTCGAGTAGAACAGCGCGATGTGTGATGTGTGTTGATCAGCTGCATGTATGTGGTGGCGCTGACAACGCCGGCCACAAAGAAGGAAAATCATCGCCAATACGCCCCGCCATTCTCTCTGCTTGGGCCCGTTCCTACGCAAAAGGATGCGGCGCCACCGGCGTCACCGCCGTCATCGCCCTGATCTAGGAACCGTCATCTGCTCCGATCCCCCTCCTTTGCCACCGGGGTGCCCATGCAATGAAGCAAAGAGCACGCAGATGGTCCAGATGCTACGTCCCTACAGCGTTTCGCATGACAACCAAAACACGGCGGATTATCTGATTGTCAAACATAACGAGATCTAGACCACCGCTTCACCGTACTGATCAACGGTGGGGCGCTGGAACAGGGTACCCTACGGGTCTCCAAAACACGAAGAAGCCGGAACGAGCCCTCGAAGCGGTCGGGAAGACGAAGGACGGAAACATATACTCCTGTTACCCGTGCCTTGGTGCGAATTGACCAACAGAGGCGTGTAGCAATAAATGCGCACAATCAAGCAGCCTGCCTTGGGTCAAGCTTCAAGCTTCAAGCGTGCCCCTATGATACACGTCTTCTCCACGCGCTTTTGGCACGGCGAATCCAGGAGATAACCTTGTGTCCCCCATCCATTGCCAAAGATGGGATGGGATCCTCCACCGGCACAAAAGATCCCCCCCCTGTTGAGATTCACCAGGTTTTCATCGATCACCGCCGACGCGCATATTAGCACGCAGGGCCCCGCACATCACATCCAGTGATGGGCACAGGCATCTCGCGCTCTGTGGGCAGGTAGGTACTTGTGTGGAGGTGGGAGAAGGCGGCGATGGAAGAGAGGCATTTTCAAAAGCCTCAAAAGCTCTCCAAAAACATCAAACTTCAAGCTTCATTAGTAGTAGTTGAGACCAATACAACTCCCGACGTGAAATGCCTCCAAAATATCATTTTCAAGCAGGGTTAGCCCGAGTTGCTCTGACGATCTGATACGGAAAGTGCTAGCTCAGGCGCTCAGTACGCTCTCAGCGCTCAGTCTGAGCACTTAGGCTAAGTTCTTAGGCCGCCTTATAGGTTTACTTTTAATAAAGCGGCGGTTGGGCATATATATGACTATCGATCATCGATCATCTCGTTCATCGATCATCACATACAGTCATTCGGCCTTGGATATTGGGCAGCCAGTGGCCCTGCACAGCCGTCGATTCGTGATCCTTTGGGCGGCCTATCGCGACGGGATGACTAGACTGTGGGGCCTGAGACGCGGGGACCATGCCTTGGGCACAATCGACACGGACGGTATCCAAATTCGAAGAACATCCTCGTTGAAGTGGTCTCCTGATTGGAACCATGTGAAAAGGTATATTTCTACTAGGAGGCCAACGGGCCTACGGTCCGGTCAGCTGGGGCTTCGGCCCAGCCTGTTGTGTTGGTATTTATATCATCGATCACAGCTACGATTGACAATATCATGAACGATGGATGATCTCCTGCGAGGGTACGGTCGATGATGCATGATGGATGACGTGGATGACGCGATGCTCGCGACATCGGTTGTTGCAAAAACGCCAAGGAGACGCAAGCGAAACAACTCCCGCGATTGGCATGATGGCCTCAGGCCTCAGGGCCTCAGGCCGCCTCACGTACCCATGGGTGCTGGAATTGAGTGTGTTGACTGTTATGGTTTGCGGCGTTGCTCTGACACAAGGCAACGCAAGGCCTAAGGGCGTAACGCGTAACGCATACCTTGGGCATAGCTCCTGGTGCCACCGGAGTGGTTGACATCTGTCTCTCGGCGACCACAGTAAAACAACCCACACAGTAGTTCCTAATGTGCATAGTATTGCTGGCGTCACATTCACAGCGTCACAGGTCACAGGTCACAGGTCACCGACAGGAGCTTCACCGGTCTGTCACTTGTCACTTGCATGTCACTTGTCACCGTCACTAGTCACTAGAGTCACTAGCCACCAGTACATGGCGTGCCAAAACCCAAACATCATTGACATCGATGGGGGATGCACAGACGCGTTCAATGAGGCTTTTGAAGCTTGAAGTGATGTTGGATCCACGGCGAAGTGGCTATGGGGACTGATAGCATGGCCCCTGTAGAACATCATCGCATCGGCTGTTGCATCAGCATGACATGCCATTACTCCCGGCGTTAAAACCCCCCTGTGATGCGTGTTCTCGGGATATATATAGTTTTGTTTCTTGTTTGCCATACTACCAACTCCACCTGACATCGCATGGCCCTCGGGTTTTTGCATCTCCCTTGTTGTACCCGGCGACGCTCCAATTGTTTCGTTTCCACGCTCCTTTCCACGCCATGGTCCACTCCACTCGCACCAATCTATTCGACTTGGCCACGCTGATACCCGCCCCCCGTCAGCGCAGCCAGACCAACACGGTCCCTCTCACCACCACTGCAACTGTTCCCACCGTGGCCCTGAGCCAAGTCCCAACTCATTCAGTGGGCAGTAAAGGTGAGGCCCAAGCTGCCGTGGCTGCGGACGCATCTCTTGCTATCCTACCACAAAGGGAGCTTGACCGACGCCAATTCCGTGCCCGTCTAGACCACACATTGGGACGGAAACACTTTGAGCTTCATCCAGCTTCCATGGCCCGAGTCACCCACCCCCCTCCCCACAAGCCGGCATCCAAGGCAAGGGCCGGCATTTCCTCCACAACCATCAACCCTTCCCTAGACGGCACCTCCCCCACCTTGCGGCCCAGCTTCGGGTCTCCCCCTGAGGCACGAGGGCGGGGGATCGTTCGCAAGCCAAGCACGGTCCGAGGGAAAGCACCTTTGCCGAGCCGGGATTCAAGGCAAGTCGCTACCGTTTCGCCGATCAAAGTAAGCTCCATTTCGCCCACACGGAGTTATGCCAGGGATGATAATGCCTTTTCCGCTGTCCTCTCTACCGTCGGTTGGTCCTGGGGTCAGCGTTCGCTGGACCCCAACGACATGGACGAGGGGGTGTTCTCAATGGAATTGGAGGAGCAATCCCCATTGACGGCAAGGTACTCGGCACCAACCATTTCCATCGGAACACCATCGGCTCCCCCTTCGCACCGGGCCTCGATGGACCGGGGAAGGCTTCAAGCACCCTCAGTCCAGCGCAAGTCTCCCCCAACTCGAACGCCACTAGGCACTGCCCTGGGAGGATCCCTCTCCCACGACCGTGCACTCCCCTCACCGCTTCCGTTATTCTTTTACCCTCGCACTACTCTGCACCGGGCCTTATTAGACCATGCGCTGTGTGACATGTAAGCGCATCAACGTCTCATTCCTCTACATTGCCTTCATATTGTCTGTCTACTGGTATAGACTCACACATCAGCACTGGTGGGGAGATGCCACCGAATATACTCCCTTACGATGACCGAATACTAGTTACTCCCACAAAGCGGTAATAGATCGGGACTTCTGCACGCCAAAAATATAGCATGTGGTATTGGAAGGCCTGAGCGATACATCCCCCAAACAACGCGGTTACGAAAATGCGCCCTTGTGAGACCATGATGTGGAAGGGTGCCATATGCTGTGCGAGGCATTCGGTACCATTATACGCCAGCCTTTGAGAGACAGATACCCTCCCGGTCATCGCGATGGCATGCCGTGACATCGAGCATCAATCATATTTTGATGGTGACGTTACCGTTATTCCCCCCCCCTTTTTCTAATAAAAGTCTATGACTTCACCTCCCTTCATACCCGAAGAAGATTAAATGGCCCGAAGAAGTATAAGAATGGTCACAGCTCAGAGAGAGGCCTCAGATCCCTCTTCAGATCTCAGAGGTCCGATCGTCAGAGGTCACTGTATTCAACAGTCAACAAACCGCGGTACTTTTGAGACTGACACAGGCTTTGTTCCGTTCCTGGTGGAACCGGAACCCATCTCTCTAGTATACGGATGTTTTGTATGATGGGAAAGTTGCTATATATAGCAGTGGCGGTGAAAGAGGGCATAGTACCCCTCGGGTGCACACTTGCTATTAGATTTTGTGGTTTTGCCAACATCTGCTCTGCAAGAACACCAAGCAGGAATCCTCTCACTCCCCCCCCTCGCACACACCATCTCTTCCCTAGGCGTCACACAGGTTTTTAAAGAGGCCCGACGAGGCCTGGGAGCTTTAAGCACTTAAGCGCCTGTGCCGCCTGAGCTCACGCGGCTCAGGCTGAGCGCGCTGAGCGCTGTACCGTTGGACGAGGGAGGCCCCACCGCCGGCGTTAACAAAATGATTAGATCTGAGAACGATATGTAGCTTCAGAGCTTCAGCTGTTTTGGTTGTGTTTGAGCGAATCACATCCTCCGCGTCATGTCCATCAATGCAGAAAAATATATCGATCATCATATTGTGTGGACTCTACAACGAAGAAGCAGTGACATGCGTGATATGTGTGACGTGGGGCATGTGACACTGTGACATGTGACATGTGACATGTGATGTGAGAGCGGATACGATTACTGAGTAAGTACTGAGTAACGATGATCGATAATCGATACCAATGGGCATACGGACAGTGTGAGAAAAGTGAAATGTGTGAGAGTCTCCTGTATCGACCTCCTGCCTCCTGGCCCGGCGGACACACTGATCGACCTGCACAGCGGATCAGCAAAATACGTCACAGATGTTTTAAAATACCTTCAAAAACGTCAGAAGAGTGTTTTGGCTGTGGCGACGTGCAAACCTGTCACTGTCAGTAGGTCTATTACGTTCTCGACGTCACCCCTTGAACGTCAGATACGTCCTCGACGTCACCCTCCTGAAGGTCTATTACGTCCTCGACGTCACCCCCTGCAGGTCAGATACGCCCTCGACATCATCCCCTTGAACGTCAGATACGTCCTCGATGTCACCCCCTTGAACGTCAGAAACGTCGTTGACGTGCGCCTGGGCGACGTATCTGACGAATCTGACCCTCCTATGCTCGCTCTTCCTGGGTTACTATTGGTATTACATTTTATACTACTAATACTCATTCTATAGCACCATCGAATGCTGTGCAATCGTCTTCGAGGGTACTTTTTTCATTGCGATGGGTCAAAATATGGCCTTGGGGGCTCGCCATTGAGAGCTCTCTGGAATGTATAGGCGCCAAATCACTCTTCAGTCTCAGAGTCGTCTGTGCGGTCGTCGTCCTCGCCATCTGTGCCCTCTGCGTCAAAGAGGTTGACCGCAGTGCCGTCGTTGTCCCGTGCATCCTCCTCATCTGTTATTTGTGCCCGGGTTACTGCGATGTGACGGAGGTGGGTGAGTTGTGCACGAGTCGCACGCCAGGCGGTACAAATTTCAGGGTTACCTTGCGGAGAAGATGCGTGTGTCCGCAATGCCCTCGAAATTTTCCCAGACACTCGTCCAGCCCAGTAGATAGCTTGCGGGGCGAGATGAGCGAAAAAAGTCAGATGACCTGCCGGACGACAACGGGGTGGCGACGTACTTATGATCGGACAAAGAGACAGTGATGGCACTGAAAATGTCATTGCAGCGCTTGCTGTTGTTCAGACTCCGGTTGAGCAAGACTGTGTACAGGGCAGATGGGTCAGGGAAGTTGTGATGTTGTAAGACATGTCCCATTTCCATCCGGAAGTCAATGTCGTTCGGTGCATAGCAACAGAAGCGCTTTTGATGAGAACGGGTGAGATAAGTTATTGTGGCCATATTGCGAGGAGAGCAACGCGTGAAAAGGCGGGGCCGGTACGTACCAGGATTCGGACGCGCTCCTTGGCGTCAGTGAACTCTTGGTGAGAGAGGGTGCGAAAGTAGACTGGAAATGACGGACGAAATCAGCCTGAAAGGCTGCAATTGTGCGCCTTCCGTTGCCTCGATCGATACGGTGCATGCTCTCTGGCAATTGGACGACGTGTTATTTGTTAGTAGATGGTTTTAGAAGATGGTTTAGGGGTTTGGGTTAACGCACCTCATTCAAATAGCCTTTGTTGAGCGTTACCCGCCTCTGGATCGTTTCGTTGCCTGTTGCGCGGATGCGGTGCATGCTCTCCGGGATCTGAACGATGTGTTATTTGTTAATAGTTGGTTAGAGGTTTGGCTCAACGCACCTCATCATTCAAATAGCTTGTGCTGAGCGTTGCCCGCCTCTGGATGATGTTGGATAAGGCACTGTTGATGGTGGATCTAGTGGGGGAGGCGCCGAAGAGAGCGGTGGACTCTTGACCACCATCAGCAAAACATGCTGTCTAGCCGACATGCTAATGGATTCGACAATTCTTACCCAGTGGCACTGGCGTGACTTTGTGCGTCGCTTGCGGGACCTTGATCGACATCTTTTCTGGATCATTTGCCTGCGCGCTTTCACCGTGATATGCCGCTGTCTCTGGACCTGCGATACTGCTGGGTCCGCGAGAGGGGCTCGCACGAGCATAATTGCCTGGACGGGCTGTTGCACTTACTCTGGTGGAACGGTGGCGAGGGATGGTGGTGGGGGTGTGTGGAAAGAGGCAGGACCAGGGGGTCTGGCTGGCTCTTGTCAAGTGTGGGCTGCAGTGCGGGGGTAGAGCAGATTGCGCCACTCACATGGGGGGTTCCATACAACGCACTAGGCAAGTCTTTTGCCCTTGGCCGGATTTGGCTAGCCAGGAGCCTAACTGAAGAAGCACTGAGGCGCTGTTGCTGCAGGGAACAGGCTGCGCCCAACATTCTCTGCACCAGGCAGTGTACGCGCGGGCGCTGCCAGGGGGGGCGCCCAGGGGGGTTAAGGCCTAAGGCCTAAGGGTACAATCCATTGGAGATCCTAAGGTCGACTAGCTCTCACGGTGGTTACGCACTTGGGCTGATTGGTGGGTCCGAGCGGGGCTAGGGACAAAGAAAGACTTCTCGGCGCATAGCAGAGGTGGCTGCCAGTGTGGCAAGGCTGTGTAGCATAGAGGAAGAACGGGGGACAGAGGGGAAACCAGGGAGGGCGACGGTTTTGGGTACGGGCAAACTAAAAGGGAAAAGGGCACGGGGCGACTATCGTCTCCAGATTGAATCTGACCCCATGACCAACCTGGGGATGGGAATAGGAAGGCGACAGACGCACATAGGCTTCGTCAGGCTTGCCGGCTCGTCTTCGCCCGTGACCGGCAGTAGGCAACTGTCGCTCGATGGTGAGCGAATAAGGCTACGTAGTGTCCTGGACAGATCGAAGCAGCCAGGCCAACAGTGAAAGTTGAGTCGCACATTCAAACGTTCGCCGTTGGTACACCGGCAATGTATCGACACCGAGGTACTGGAGACTGGAGCCCTAGCTCCTCCAACTCTTGCTTCAACTCTTTTCGGCTGTAAGAATGTCCAGCACTGCCAGCCATTGGATATGCACCGGATGTGTCGTTGATACCCGTACTCGTCTTTTCGACACAGAGGGACGCCCGACGTCACCAAGATCACACCGGGCACAGGGTGGCGTCCAATAGCCCAGCTGCAACACTGGACGCTGCAGCAGGCATCATTCGTGCACCCTGCGCTCCGGCGCGCAAGCACGATCCCAGCTGGTTCCAACCGGCAACCGCTGGCCACCATCTCTACTGTGGCCCACATCTGACATTAATATGTCAGATGTGGCCTCCCTTGAATTTTGCACCTTCAGCCCCTCTCTGGATTGCCCCCTGGGTCTCCCACGCAAAATGGCGATGTGGAAGATGCTTTTGGATGGAGGACAACGCTGAAACGTGCTTTGCCCACAGTCGGCTGGTCCGTCTACCGAACCCGAAGCGACAGCGGATCCTCAGTCCGGATCCAAGCCAGAGCGGCGATCAACTCATCGGCGCGCACACAAGTCTGATGCCTCACAATAAGACGCACTCCTTTGCAGTCTCCGGCTCTGTATTGAGGATCTGTCAGAAACAATATGTTGACCAGGGTCCTATGGGCCAGCCACCTCCGCGGCACTCCTGACCATCTTACTCATCCGGGCACCACACCAGTATCCCTATCCCCTGGCCTAGTGCCGCTCTCCTTTCTTCTCCTTCTTCTCCTTCTTCTTCTGATCCTCAGTCTGGGTTCAACGTTCAACCCAGCTCCTGTCTTCTCTCTGCCATTGCATAACTGCACTTAGGACGTCGCTGGGTCACCAGGATCATTACAATAATACGTCGCCACGGCCCGACTGCTAGCAATATGTTCGCGCCCTTTACGAACCCGTTCATTGCCGTGATCAACATCATCCAGTTGTGGTTACCAAAAAGTATATGCGGCGAGAGCTCGCCGAACTGGTCCTGTCACTGATTGAGATTAATTATCGCTGCGTCGCCACCTTAGCCACCGTTCCACGCTGGAACCATTCCACGCTGGAGAGGGAACATAATATCTTTTCACCGTTCCTACATTGACTATGCGTGATAACTCAGATGACCTCCACTCGTAAGATGGGGTGGATGGATTAACGCGAATCCCACTTCACCATCCGGCTCGCGATGTGTTGCCAAGCGAGACGACTGTGATCTAACTATACAAGCGCGTATGTTGGCACGGTCACCTTTATCTCTAGCCTTTATCGCGGGAGCTACTGGGGGCATCGGTACTTCCCTGGGCCTCTGACGCGACGCGACGTGGCTCTGCACATCGCCTTTATTTGCCAGACGGCCAGCTGATGAGCAGAGACTTCCAATGACAATCTTCCCGGACATTGGGACAGATCGCACACGCAACACCGCGTTCATTAAGCAAAAGGTGGAGTTTTGCGTCAAGGAACAGTTGAAGGGCATGCCGGTCCGCAAATGTAAACCTGTCGTTACCCGTATTCATTGTCGAACTGGTGTCGTTCATCGCTTTGCTGGTCCGTTCGACGGGGTCAGGGTCATTCTGTGACCACCGACAATTGATCTGGTCCAATGAATATCTGGCCGAGTCGGAACACTGCGATGAAGGACGCCTACACTACACGGACCAGGGGCCCAAGCTCCGGCCTCATCCACAACACCTTACTGTTGTCGGAGCCAACGCGGAATGGGTCAGACGGTTGGCTCACGAGCACACACACCTGATGGAACAAGAAGAAGAGATGGGAAGAAGTGTCAAGTCCGCGTATACGGCAGCCTAACCTCTGGGAGACAGTCTCGCTTGACCGATTTCGGTTTCAGACCCATCTCTCAAACGCGCCTGTCCGACTATGGATTTATCAGGACGAACGACTCTCGATGATCTCGTCGGTTTGCTCGGAGAACCCAACAGACTTTTCATGACTTTCGTTTGCGGGGTCAAAGCAATGTGAAGGACCAACAAAAGCCTATCTTCAGCGGGGCTGCACCAGTCGTCCCTGCCTGCCCTGTACTCAAGCAGAACTAGCCGCAGGATGGACGCCTGATGAGCCAAACCCCTATCAGTGGGCACAATGTTGTCCTGCATGGCCTGCCTTTTGGTCCACATGAAATGAGCATCCATTTGCCTGACGATTAGACCTTGGTCACACCAATTGCCGATGTTCCCCTGGCTAATCTGAAGACGCATGTCCCCGTAGAGCATCGGTTCCCTGCCCTTGGCCAGCTACCGTGAGCGCGTATAGGAAGGACGCGTGTTGACTAGGTGGTTCTGGTAGCATTTCCTAGCATCAGAAGACACGAAATGGTGTGGCCGGGTGGGATTTTGAAACGACGCAAAGTTTCACATGTAGCCGGCAGTTGACCCCCCGCGCTGCACATCATTGACTTCAACGACCTCTTTTGCGCCGTCGCTGACATCAACGACCTCTTTTGCGCCGTCGCTGACATCATTTCCCTCAAACCATGCAAATACGTCGCCGATATCAGCCTCCGGACATCCGCTGATATTTTTTATCTATTTCGTTGATCCGCTGTGTGTATCTGTGGTCTAATGCCCCGAGGCCTCTACAGAGGGTACACGGAGTGAGTGGCGGCGTCCATGGTACACAGGTTGACGGTTCACATCCTAGACAGAGGGGCGGAAGCATTGTTTGTAAGTGTGCAAGTCCCAAACATTTTTATGTATCTCTTCTCCTGTGTGATGTGATCTATAAAGCATCAGTCTTTTTCTTTCTGTGGCAACGAGTCTTTACCAGCCGCCGTATGAGCTCCATGGGAAGAGCATATTGTGTGGGGCCCTTTCATTTTGAGAGCAAAAGAGCGCGCTCTCACCAACTCAGAGTACTCACATGTCACAGCTCATTATGCACCAACACCCATGACGGTTTCCCGAGGATACAGACGCACAGTTGAAGAAGAGAAATAGGGCTCTCAAGTGGGAATATCGGCGTGCCTCTCTGATTGACGACAGAAGAGTGGCCTTAAGAGTGTTGTGGGGGACAGATGAAAAAGGGGCAACATATATCATCGCTATCATCAGTATCGGGAGAGTGAATGAGACCGGTATGATACGAAACACCTGCTTATTTATATTGTTGACACCCTCAGAAAAGACGCCTGTGTATGCATAGTAGACACAGTGAGAGGGGAGACCTTGGAAAAGTATCAAGAGAGAAAATGCTTGCTACAGGTCCCATGGCGTTAGGGGATTCTACATGATACAGCGGTTGAAAAAAGCTATGTCTTTCTAAAGATTACGCGCTCCATCCGGGGCATACTACCCAACTAATAATGCTCTTAGCAATGAGCCAGTTTATGAAGGAAGTAGAGAAAACGTACGGCGGGGGGAGGGGCTCCCGCCGGATGGGTTTCCGGGTGATGGGGCCAGGAACGTTTCGGGAGGATTAGGAATGGAGTTGTGCCACACCATTAATATGGGACTCGGGTACCAAACGAATTAAGCGCCACAAGGTTGCGTACGGAAAGATGGACAGGAGCAGATGGACACACACCCATATGTGGAACGTCGGAGGGGGAAGGAATAACATATCGGCATTGCGACAATAACACGAAGTACCAGCAGGTACGCACTCACCCTCCGTTGTTCCCCCTTGTGATCTTTTTCGGAACACGCGAGTACGATATTATACATATACCGCTATCATTGCCACATGACAAGATCATGTTCAAGCACTACATTGGAAGAAACTGGGCGAAGAGAGTTTCATCGGCGTTGCTTCTCATTAGCTAGAGCATTTCTGTCACGGGCCGTGTCAGATGTGATGAGATGGTCTGATCCGACGTATTAAGGCTTTCCTGCTCTACGCATGCCCAGGAAAGCGCCCTGCAAAAACCTACCTTGACGATTGTTGGCCAAACCATGCATAGTGGCATGAGTTACCAAGCATCCGTGCAACACTATGGTCGTCTCGTGCTCAAGTTGAAGCCAGACGCCACAATGTTATGAAAACGTCGGTATCCTTGCGAAAATTGTCGCGCATCTCACCGCTTACCTCTATCATTCCCTTCTATTGTTGGGCCTATATGCCTTCCTTTCTGCACCTGCATTGCGTCTGTTTTCCCTTTTAGATCTAGCCTGTACCCCGGTAGTTGGTCCGGATCGTTCCCCATCATCCAAATTTTCGTCCACTTCCGCCTCGCGTGTGATCAGCACATGCCCGTTTCCAGCCAATTGATCCAGTACATCTCTTCTCCACTTAGTTGTCTCCTCTCTATCCCTCATCGCCTTTCAGCTCCACAGTCTCCCGGTCTCAGCATTCCACATCAGTAAGCCGCGTGATCCCTCCTTTTTGGTCGCGTCCACCAGTTCAGTCTCAACAATCTTATCGCGTGGGTTGCTTTCCAGCCACGCCGAATCCCGTCTCGGTCCAATGTTAGTTCTAGCAGTGTTTATGCTCAGGTCCCCCTCTCTGTCTCTCTAAAAGTCCCCCGGAGTGCAGATTCGTTACTGCTGCCCAAGGTGGTGCATACGCAGATTTGCCACACTTGCAGCCGCCTCTTCTGCTATATTTATGCCTGCCGAGAGACCACTCTTTGTCCCTAGTTCCCCTTGGATCCAGCAACCAGCTTGTCAGGACACAGAGATGGGGGAAAGGGAGCAGATGGATTGCATACATCTATGGACGCAGAGGAGGTTATGACCTCCTCAGGAAGGGGGCAGAGTATCGAGAGGTGGACACAGAATCTCCCAACTGATAGGAATCACGCCATAGTGCTCATACGGGCCTAGTGGGCAAGGGCCCCCTAGCACGGTGTGATTCTGACACAGCTGAAGGGCTCAAGGATGAAAGAGCGGCCCTACCGTTCTCTAAGGGATCTTACCCCCTCAAATGTGGGTGAGCCCCCTGGCCGGGCCCACCCGTAACAGTTTCATTGCCCCCTGTCTCAAGTAGTTTCGCCAATGACATGAATACAGTAACTGAGACCTCGCCTAAAAACAAACTACACCATATATCTGTTGTTCATTGACCATGAATTATATGTAGGAAGACTTGTGAGAAACAAAAATGGAGAAGAATGCTTTCGTTTCCCTCCCATGATTGTTGCGTGAGAGTAGTAGTTCTGAAATACAAAGGGACACACAAACGCGCGGGAGGGGAAGCCGGATAGTCCAATACCTACAGAGATCGTGAATGGGTGCTACTATTATAGTGACCATTTGCATATTCGTAGGGTGGTCAGTGAGTTGCGAGCTTCGGAGATTGTGAATCCTTTCTCTGTGTGTGTGGTTTCATTTGTTCGATCGGCGCTGCCTTCTCTCTCCTTCCCTTCTATAGCCTGCTTTTGAAGGCATGCATCCAACTACGTTAAACTCTCTCTTGAGATGATGTTGGATTCGCATCTGAACTGTACAAGGTCTTCTCTCTCTTCTGGACACATGTGCTCTCCCGAATCGCACACAACATGCATTCTCCATGTAGGGTTGCAGCCATATTAGGTCTGGAGAGCAGTGTCTATGTATGGCCCTTAGAATCTTCTTCTTCCATGGCGAGCGAGGAAGACAAGGCCTGCGGTGGCAGGGGATGGAGGATCTTTCTCTTGATGTGGAGCACGCACAATATGATACCCGCGGAGAGAACCACTGATGAAACCAACGCGCCGCCATATGCATTGCCGATATCGACGTCATTCATCATTTCACAATCGCAAGCGATTGGACCTCGGACCGGTGATTACCATGCATCACCGGCCCTTCAGAGTGGCCGTGTGCCTGTGCACCCGGGGGCGTAGGCACTCAGTAGGTATGGGCTGGATGGGGTTGGTGGGTTGACATGTGACTCGATCCGGGCCAACCTTACTTGCTCCTCCCATCCCATCCTCCGCCGGCCCCATCATCTCCATGGACGGATACTTGGCCAAGTTCAAGCAGGTAGCACAGCGGGCTGGGGAGCAAGCCGCGGCGCTGGCGCAAGACACGGGACGAGCCTTCAACGAGCAGGTGCAGGTGGCCCAGCAGGGCTTTACCCTTCCCAAAGAGTGTGAGCGGGCCGCGACCATCCTTCAATCCTTCTTGGCCGACCCCAGCAACCCCGACTCGGCGCTCAACTCGATTCCTAAGGCGGTGCTGGCGCAGGCGCGTGGGCTGGCCATCTTTAGTGTCCTCAAAGGTGGCTTCATTTGGTCTGCCAAAGCCGGCTCGGGCGTGGTTGTTGCCCGCCTCCCGGATGGATCTTGGTCAGCGCCTTCGTGCATCGCCACCGGCGGCGTTGGTGTTGGGTTCCAGGTACGTACCTCCTCTCCCACCCCGACGACTGAGATCGCTTAGGATCTGAGTTGCTGTGCATGATCCTGCGTGCTGCATGACGGTGCGCGTGAGGTCGAGGCCAAGTAAATCTGACTGGCACTGATTCGCAGATTGGGGCAGACCTGTCCGAGTTTGTGGTCGTGATGAACAGCGCTGAGGCTGTGCGTTCTTTTGCGCTCTCGGGAAACCTGACGCTGGGCGGATCACTGTCGGCAACCGCTGGTCCCATTGGGACAGGGGGTGCTGTGCAGACCGCGATCGCCCACCCCGCTCCACTTTTCAGCTACAGCCGGAGCAAGGGATTGTATGCCGGAGTGTCGCTGGAGGGAGTGGCGCTGCTGGAGCGGAGAGATGCCAACCGCGAGTTTTACGGGATGGACATCCCTGCAAAGGACTTGCTCGAGGGACGGATACCGGCACCCGAAGCAGCCTCGCCCATGTACGAGGTGATTGAGGCGGCGGAACAGATTGATGAGACAGGGGTGCCGCAGCACGCATACCTTCCCCCCGATCCCCTCGACCAGAACCAGGGTTACGACCTGGGAGACGGCTCTTCCCACCCAGTTCCAACTACGGCGCCACCCTCGTCTGAGTTGCGAGACAACGCCAGCCCGCAGGCGGAGACACCGCCCAAACCGCTTTGATTGCCTCCATACGTACATGCGAATTGCCTCATTTGGCCCTCCCCTTCTAAGATCTCAACGTATCGGACTGGTCTATCTTTTCAGCTGGGGGCAACGTACTCACCCCTGGCCCACCTGGAAGGTATTGTAACGATTAGAAGTGACTTGATCGCTTGGTTGGGGACAGGTGCAGGTTTGCAGCGGAGCCAAATCAGCTATGGTAGACAAACAGATACACACACTTTTGCATTGTCCAGCAGCATCTCTGCTTTGTAGATGTGGAAGAGAAGAAGCGATGGCGGGCGGTTGCGTGTTACAGAAAAGGTTCTAGAACATCGTGCCGACCAAAAGGCGGTTAGGGCATAAGAGCTTAGAAGCACTTGCGGTGAACAATGGCCGGACCGGCCTCGTCGTACTCCTGCTTCGAAATCCACATTTGCTGGAACGTCGAAAGCGAAGCCAAGATCGAGCCACCAATCCAGACCGAGTACTTGCGCTCGGGGGGAGCGACAATCTTGACCTTCATCGACGAGGGCGTCAGAGCCGAGATCTCCTTCTGCATGCGGTCCGAGATGCCGGCATACATAGTCGTGCCACCCGACAGAACAATGTTGCCGTACAGGTCCTTACGAATGTCCATGTCACATTTGATGATGGACGAGTAGGTGGTCTCGTGGATACCACGCGCTTCGAGGCCGAGGAACGAGGGCTGGAACAGCGCTTCCGGGCAGCGGAAGCGCTCGTTGCCAATCGTGATCACTTGACCATCGGGCAACTCGTAGCTCTTCTCAAGTGCCGACGACTGAGCCGCGGTCTGCATCTCCTGCTCAAAGTCGAGCGCGACGTAGCAGAGCTTCTCCTTGATGTCACGCACAATTTCGCGTTCGGCCGTGGTGGTGAAGGGGTAGCCGCGCTCGAGCAAAAGCTTGACCAGGTGATCCGTCAGGTCGCGCCCGGCCAAGTCGAGACGCAGAATAGCGTGGGGCAGCGAGTAGCCCTCGTAGATGGGAACCGTGTGCGTCACACACCGTCACCCGAGTCGAGCACAATACCCGTGGTACGACCGGAGGCGTAGAGCGAAAGAACGGCCTGGATCGACACGTAAAAGGCAGGCACATTGAACGTCTCGAACATGATCTGAGTCATCTTCTCCCGGTTGGCCTTGGGGTTGAGCGGGGCCTCGGTAAGGAGAACCGGGTGCTCTTCGGGAGCAACACGGAGCTCGTTGTAAAAGGTATGATGCCAGATCTTCTCCATATCATCCCAGTTGGTCACGATACCATGCTCAATGGGGTACTTGAGCGTCAGGATACCACGCTTGGACTGCGCCTCGTCACCAACGTACGAGTCCTAGGAGGCGGGGGTGGTGTCAGTACGGAGAACACTGGTTGACATGAAGGGGGGGGGGAGCAAGCCAGGAACATACCTTCTGACCCATGCCGACCATGACGCCCGTGTGGCGAGGGCGGCCGACAATGGAGGGGAACACCGCACGGGGTGCATCGTCGCCAGCAAAGCCGGCCTTGCACATGCCGGAGCCATTGTCGATAACGAGCGCAGCAACTTCGTCTGTTGGGGAGGAGTATGGGGATGGAGAACAGCGGGAGCGGTTAGCAGGCAGGAGCAGAGGGCGATGCGGGCATGGGCGAGCGCACCTTCCATGGTGAATGTGGTGGTGGTGGGGGTGGGAAGGAAGGAGAGGGGGCGGAGAGAGTGGCTGCAGAAGCCCCGCCGCAGCTGTGCCCTGCGGAAGCACAGCGCACTGGTGCTCCGCGTCCCGCAACTGCGACGCACCACGCCGCACCGGCCGGGGCGGCACAGCGCCAGTGTCTGCCTCAGCAGCCTGCGCGCGCCGCCTGGCTGCAGCTGCTTGCAGTCGCCCCGGCCGCCTCACGCTCCCGCCGCAGGCCGCCCACCGGCGCAACGCCAGTCTTCGGCAGGACATGGACGCATGACGCGTGACGTGGCCCCCCGCGGCGCTGAACTGACCTGCGGATGATCGATGACATAAGCCAGGGGGCCTATCTCGTCGCGCAAAACCCCGACGCCGCAAGTGCGATGATCGATGATTGATGACATCGTGAAGCAGCGCTCAGGCTGAGCGGCGCTGAGTACACTGAGTGCGCTGAGCCTGAGCCGCTGAACGGAGGAGCGAGCTCGGTGGACGCAGGACGGTTCATATGAACGAGCGCTTCCTTTGCAGGAAGGAAATGATATGGATTCAAAACCAAGATCAGAATCGTTCTCAATCTCAATGTATCAATCTCAAACTCATCCTAGGAGGCTTCCTGCCGTCATCGCGTCATCGATCATCATGCAGTCAACTGTTAACCATGTCAAAACTCCCCCGGTCACCATGATCTTCCGAACGTGAGCACAACATATATGGTTAGCCACCTGCTATACTGCCTTAAGGTTAGTTGCTTACGTTCCACCAACAAGGGGGGGGGGGGCGGGCTTTAGGCCGTAGGCCGCATCGCGGCGATTGCAAGTTGGACGGATCCGTATGCCAAGAGAGTAGTAAAAAAGCCCAAGAAAAGCCCAAGTGACGAGTGAGGGAGGTAATGGTGTGTATATTAGTGTACAACGGGATGCGAGTCGAAGCATGGAGGGCGCAAGCTAGTGCACCTCGACCTACTTTTGGTTTTTAGCCGAGCTTGTGCGCTTGGCCTCAGCCTGTGCCTTGAGCTCGTCCAAGTTGATAGGCTTGGGGTCCGGAACACGCTCAAAATTCCCTGCTTTGTAAGAACGCTCGTAGGCCGCCCCAACAGAGAACAGCAGCTCACGTAGATTGTCGAGCGCGCGACGCAGTGCGTCGGAAGCCGAGGTGTTGTCGTACATCTGGATGCGGAGGTGCACCTTGTTTTCCGAAGGATGGGGGATGCTGTATCCACAAAATTCCACCTGGGGGTCTTTCATGAGGATCCAACGCAGAGCATTTCCCATCGTATGGTCTTCGTCTGCAATAGCAAACGTGGCGGCGGACATGTCGGGCTCAGCACCAGGGAGCTGAAAGAGAACGCATCAGTTTGGAGCCCCACACCGAAAGGATGACACATACAATGGTGATCTTTCCCTTAATAGGATGCTGGGTGGGCACCTCCCCCTCGGCATCAGTCATGGCAACATCGCGCATGGTCGTTAAAACTGAGCGAGTTGTTGGCGGAACGCTAGGGGTGAATGGCTAGTGGTGGTGGTTCGCCAGCTTGCACGAAAAAAAGCGCGGAAAGAGGTAGGCGGAACGGAAACCTAAATTGAACGTTGCACTCAGGGCATCCCCGCTGTCATTGGCTGGCGCTAACGCGCTAACGCACTATTAGGACTGGGGTAAAAGCCTCGACCACTTACTAACTGGTTGAACGTAATACATCCATCTCAAGACGCATACGCTCTGCATCTTTCACCAACCCCCAAGGCGATGGCGAGAATTCATAGGGTAACTGAATGTGTGGAGAGGACAGCTGCGTCACATGACTAAACATGAAGATGAGGGGATAACGGGAAGAGTGCAGAACAGAATGTATCCCCTAACACTAGGCCCACACAGGGTCCTGAATCTCAGGCCCACAGCCGACAGTGTGGACGACCCAGCCCATCTGGCGCAACGCCAAGGGGTCAACAATGTTACGGCCATCGAAGAGGAAAGCGGGTTTCTTGACATTCTTGTAGATCTCGGCCCAGTCAAGTGTGCGGAACTCGTCCCACTCGGTAATGATGACGATTGCCTCGGCATCCTGGCAAGCCTCCTCGGCCGAAGCAGCAATGTGCACCTGCTTTTCGCACTCCTCAGCATCAGACTGTACCCCAGGTTCAGTCAGGTCTAGGAAAATCTGCTCGCGAGTGACCTTGGGGTCATAGATGGAAATTTGAGCATTCTCGGTGCGGAATGCCTTGCAGATGCTGATTGCGGCTGTCTCACGCGTGTCCCCCGTATCCTTCTTGAACGCAAACCCGAGAACGGCGATCTTCTTGTTGGTGATCGTGCTGAAGAGTGTTTTGATGACTTTCTTGGCAAATCGGCCCTTGCTGTACTCGTTCATCTTAATCACCTGGTGCCAGTAGGCGGCCACATCAGGCAGACCCAAACTTTCCGACAGCTGGAAAAAAGTCAGTAGGTGCCCCTAAAAAGAAGAGGGGAAGGAGTACACACATAGACCAAATTCAGGATGTCCTTCTGGAAGCACGATCCGCCAAATCCGACCGAAGCCTTGAGGAACTTGGGGCCAATGCGGGCATCCAAGCCGCAAGCGTGGGCGACTTCGTCGACATTGGCACCAGTGGCTTCGCAAATGGCGGCCATGGCGTTAATAGAGGAGATTCGCTGGGCAAGCATAGCATTGGCGGCAAGCTTGGACAGTTCTGAAGACCAGAGGCCGGTCGTGTAGATGCGCTCCATAGGAACCCAGTTGTTGTAGACGGCAGCCAAGGCAGCAGCAGCGGCCTTCCCGCTTTCAGTGGACAGAGAGCCGATCAGGACGCGGTCGGGATTGTTAAGATCAGAGATGGCGGTGCCTTCCGCGAGGAACTCGGGATTGGAGAGAATGTCAAAGTGGAGGCCAGGTCGGGCATTGGACTCGAGAATAACACGCATCGAGGCGGCAGTGCGGCAGGGCACAGTCGACTTTTCCACAATGATCTTGGAGGTCTCGGCGACTGCAGCGATGCGGCGGGTGGAGGCCTCGACGTAAGCGAGGTCAGCAGCAAAGCCCTTGCCGACGCCAGACTTCTTGGTGGGGGTGTTGACCGAGACAAAGATCAGGTCGGCTTCGCGGATGGCAGAGTCAATGTCGGTGGAGAAGAAAATTGCGGTCACGGCACTCCTTGACCACCTCGTCTAGGCCCGGTTCGTAAACTGGCAGTTCGTCCGAGTTCCATGCAGCAATGCGGGCTGGGTTAACATCAACAATGGTGACCTGGATATGAGGGCAGCGTTGGGCAATGACGCTGCAGGTGGGGCCACCAACGTAGCCGGCACCAACACAGCAGATCTTGCGCACCCTCTGCGACTCGGCGGGTGCGGGTGCATCGACATTGGCAAGCGAGCCGGCGCGGGTGTGGCTGGGGGAGGAAGAAGCAGGAGTCATGGGTAGGAGGTACCGAGTGGAGAGGCGATACGGGTAAGGAAGCGGGTGGTGGTGGTGGGCAGCCGACGATGAGATGCGGCCAGGACGCGCGAGAAATATCTGTGGCCTACGGAAGACGGAGTTGAACGGTGGTGCTCCACCGGCCACCTGGCCCCAGGCCGCCCCTCCGCAGCTGCACGTCCGCGACACGTCGATCAATCGGTCCCCCCAAATACGTGCGAGAGCAGGGTGCGCAGCCCAGCCCAGGGGCAGTGTTCCAGCAATGACCGCCACATGCCGCAAGGACCCTGCGTGGCGCCAGTACCAGCGCTGGGGCGGGTGGCGACTGAGTGTTGGACTCCACGCCCGGGCACGGGGCCAGCCTGCCCGTGACACTGGTGTCTCAGGCTGCACAGAACCGGTGCGGAACGCACGACGAAGACAAGGTGGAGGGCTGCTATTACCCGGTAAGGCCCAAGGCCAGTGGCTCCCCGCCAAGCAAGCCCATCCCAAACTCACCCATTATCGATTATCGCCCGCCGCCACGTCGCCCAGGCCGCCCCACCCCCCGCGCCCACCTGCGAGTGGACTGTTTTCCCCTCCCTTTCACCACCCATCACCATCCCATCACCATCCCATCACCATCCCATCACCATTCTTTTGTCGGCTCATGGAGACGTGACCATGTGAACAAAGCACAGCGTCATGTTTTAGCGCATATTATTAGCACTGTGCATTAGCCCCCCTCTCTACATATCACGCAGATTTCAGGGCATATGCACCTTTTGTTCGCAAAACAACCGAGCATGGTGTATCGGGCAGGTGGCTGCGTCACAATGACCTGACCTGCACCGTACATACGCTTCTCTGGGATGCTCTCAAAAGGGATAAAAAGAGAGAAAAGCGTCGAAATATATCTTCTCAAAGCGCACATATAATGCTGTCAGATTTGTGGATCCTCAATGTCCTCAACGGATGCTGCTTTTCCTCTACGTTGCGATACCTTTCCGCAGCCAGGCATCGCCATATTGTGTCCAGAGTTACGGTGCTGCGCAGCCATCGCGCCCGCTCTTTTGGTGCAGAACCCTTAATCTATACTGCATCCTGCATCCATATCATTGACAAAGCTTAAGGCTGGGACAAAGAAACGCTGCGCATAATAAACCGAACCGTTCATCTCGCTTGTGCTGCTTGATAGCGCCAACCCCGCTGAAAGAACCAGGGGAATCATTGGAGCTCTCCACAGCCGCTATACTATAATAGAGCTCAGATACTATTGAGTTCTCCGAAGATGCACGCGTGCACGCGCTTAGTTGTACCACAAGCGTTAAACGTTAATCACTGTACTATACTTGCTCGAAGCTCCCCCCCCCCCCCAACATATATCTGTCCTGATCTTCTGCCCATATATGCAGAACCCTGTTTAAGTATCACGGGCGCGCCCCGCCAGGGGGCTCACCCAGGTCTGTGAGGTACACTCCGTTAGGAGACCGAAGGACGACTCACGGTGGTTTCGGGCTCGGGCTAGTTCTGGTGGATCCGAACGGAGTTAGGGACGAGAGGACTATGGGCGTGAAGCGGAGGCGGCTGCACGCGTGTGACAAGGCTGCGTATGCATAATCGGCTTCAATGGGCCGTAGTAACGTGCTGAGGCCTCTGGGGTTTAGGGATGGGTAGAGGCAGTGGAGGATAATCGATAAACACTGCCAGAGCTGGCGCTGAACAGGGGCAGCTGACGACGTCGCTGGAAAGGAATCCACGCAATAAGCTGGTCACGGGAAAGCTGGTCACGGGACTCGACGCGGCTGAAGGAAGGCTCTCGCGACTGGGCGGATGGAATGCTGGGAGAAGATGTTGAAAGACGAAGAGTCAGCTACGTGTGGAGAGTAAGTTGGCTGTATTGACTCAATTGGCGGTAAACTACCAGGCAGGAGTTGGATAGTAAAAGCGGGAAGGGACGAGAATGGACGGTTGGGAAAGGATGATCCCCACCAACCCAGGTGCATAGGCTAGATCACGTCCATTTCATTGACAGAGCTTAAGGCTGGGACAGGGGGAACGCTACGTCTAAACCTAACCGTTCATCTTGCGGGGGTTACTTGAGGGCGCCACTAAGGTCAAGGAACCAGGGGGATCGGCAGGATATCAGGACCCTCCGGCTCTCGCCATCCGGTCCCGTTCCCTAAGAAGCGCGTGTGGACACGGAGGAACGTGGTGTACACGGGAAAACGGACACAATGGGGGTGTATAGAAAGGACGTCATGCCGAAAGAGGTGTTGGCTGCCGCAGGCGCGACTGAGAAGGATAATGTAAGTGGTACCGGGGCGACAGTCGTCGCAAAGATCCCGGAAACGCGGTGGAGTCATTTAGGCCAACTGACTTCAACTTGAGTGTGGGAGGCGAGTCTTGTCGTGCGAATGCGTGGTCATTCGCCGTACCTGGTTTAACCACAACCATCATAAAGTTTGGTTGGACTTCGGAGCGCGTTCTACTAGGCATATGTTGAGATCTGAGAGAGCAGGCGGGACTTAGCTTGGATCAGACCATCTCAGATCCAACGCAGCCCATAACGTTATCAGACTGGTCCATCACGTTCATCGATCCTCTTTGGCAACTTTTTTCCACATTTTGCCCACGGTTTGTCCACGGTTTGTCCACCTTTTGTCCACCTTCTTCTGATTGTCTTCTATTGCTTCATGCTTATATTGGCGTTCTTTTATCACGACAATTCACAACAGAGAGAGGCACCACATCATGATACTGTGTCATACATGTCATATAGGCCGCATCCCACTCCTATTTTAGTGAGGGCTTGTTGCCTTCCGGGTATTAGGCCTCTGCCTCACGGGATGTCTTTTCCCGGGTAAAAAGGCCACGGGACCAGCAAAAAGGAAGCCAGTATATAGAACAGTTATATTGCTCTCCCACTGCATATCATGTGTGAATTTAATTTTTGTGGCGGAAAGTAGTACTAAAATAGAGATGTCTCTTCACTACTGTGATGGCGATGCGTTCGATACTGACTTCAGGGAGCACCACTAAGGGGGTTGTAAATGAGGCGAATGCAAGCCGGATTTAAACCGCACAAGAGCCTGATGGGTGCTTGGAAGGTAGCTCTCACAACAGTGTACATTTTTATGCGCTTTTGGTCAGACGTGCTTCATGATGCATGATGCATGATGATCGATGGTGTGACATGTGCCATGCGACATACAGTTTAGGCTGAGGCGGAATTTGGGCTCCACATAATTCCGGACCCCCGCACACTGCCGTTGTGCTGTCAGTGGGATGGGCGCGACTTGTGAGGGCGTGCGGCATGTGGCGAGCAATGCGCCCTTAGGCCCTGAGGTGATGCGCCTGTAGTGCGTCAGGTTGAGTTGATGTCGATGGCTTGGTGAGCCACCATCGTCTCGCATCCCATCATGGACGTTCTCGACCCGAGTGATGCGGGTATGCGCGCCGCAGCTGAAGCCAGCTTGTTCGACACAGATGCTGAATCGGATTTGAGCTCCGACGAGGGGGCAGTGACTGTTGCAAAGATCCAATCTCCTCCTCAAACAGCACAGTCGTCGCGGGCACCAGCGGAAGAGACATCGACGCTTCTCGACACTTCCCATGTCTTCCCTTCTGCCACCTCACCTGTCTCCGCAAGCGCGCCTTCCCCTCCTATGACACCCACACCACATCGGAACCGTCCTCGCGCCCGCACACGCACACGCCGTCAGAGCCGCAAACACGCCCACCCCCCTCTATCACCTGGGTTCAACGCCTCTGTCCCAGGGGTTGGCGATACCTCTGCCGCTACTGCGTTGGCCAACCTACTCACACTCTCCTACATCTGCGCCCGTACCAGCGGCTCCCACCACAATGGGATCACCTTCAGGGGAAACGGATAGCGTCGCCTCACTTCCCTCCCAGGAGCGTACGGCTTCACTTACTCTTGAGATTACTGGTCACAGCATCGAGACCAGGGATGGGGTATCGTCCTCAGGCACCACCCCTGTGGAAAATGGGTCGTCTACAACCCTTCCTACTTCATCCTGTTCCGAAACGGATTCCACTCCCGCCTCTGCAGATCCTAATGCTACTCCGAAGGGAAGTGTTACTCCCAGTTCAGACGAGCGCATTATTCGCCCTTCCAAGCGCTTCACATTACATCCCATCGCAGTTGACGACGAGCCGGTCGATTGGGAGTTTTGGGGAGTGGTTATGAACGGTGCGTGACCCCCCCGGGTCTTGGGTGTATGGGTGACTGACTGAAAACAGACTACCAAGCTGCTGCGCGGGAACAGCCCGAACGGCTTTCCGCGGCCATCCGAGCTGGCATTCCCCCCACGTTGCGGGGGGCAATGTGGCAGTTGATGAGCGGGAGCAAAAACGAGGCGTTGGAACAGACTTATGCATCGTACTTGGATCAGAACAGTGCTCACGATAAAGCGATCCAGCGCGACCTATTACGCACGTACCCCAATCAGCCTTACTTTCGCCCCGGCTCACAAGGACAAGAGGAACTATTCAATGTGGTCAAAGCATATGCAATCTCGGATCCTGAGGTGGGATACTGCCAGGGGATGCAGTTCATCGTCGGACCCCTCTTGCTCAACATGCCGGACGAAGAGGCGTTTAGCACCTGGGTCCAGCTTATGCACAAGTACGGTATGCGCGGCCACTTTTCCCCGGGCATGCCCACTCTTCAGCTCCGTCTGTACCAGTTTAGTCGCCTGCTGGAAGACCTGTTGCCACGACTGCATGCACATCTGATTCGCCAGGGTGTCAAGCCCAGCATGTATGCCTCCCCCTGGTTCATGACCTTGTTCTGTTACCGGTTTCCCATCGAGGCGGCATATCGTGTCCTCGATACTGTGTTTGCAGAGGGTATCGACTCGATCTTTCGGTTTGCCCTCTTGCTCCTGGCAAAGAACGAGAGCACTCTGCTCACTTTGGACTTTGAAGGGGCCGCACTCTTTTTGAAGGAGAAGGTGCTGGACGTGTATCGCTCTCCCATAACTGTGGAGCACCCAGAGGGCGAAGGCGGGTTGATTCAAGAGAACAACGGCCAGTTTTCCACTTCGATCTTCTTTGCCGATTCTGCCGAAATGGCAGAGAAGATTGAGGCTGCGAATCTGGACAAATATGCCCGCGAGTACGAGGCGCAGGTAGCGCAGAGTTCTGCCCCATTGGAGGAGGTGGAGCAGCTACGAAAGTCAACATGGAAGTTGGCGGCTCGCGTGAAAGAGTTGGAGCAAGATGCCGAATCGCAAGAAGCCGCGCATATCGAGCTCATGAGACAGGTGGTGGCGGCAACGTTGGCTAAGGACGAAGTGGCGGAACAACTGGTGCAGTACAAGACCATGTATGCTGAAGCCATTCTGGCCAAGGAACGTGCCATCCTCACACCGGCTGAAGCAGAGGCGCAAGACCGCGCCGCTAGCCCTGCTTTGCCGGCGTCGCATCCAGATCCCCATCCGAACAATCTTCCACTCTATCTGGGGAGAAGGTTCCTACTCCTGCTCCGGGGGGTATGGCCCATTCCGTTTCGGCCAAGGTCGCTTCGTGGGGGCGGTGGATGTCCCTCGGGCGCTCCTCTCGTGGGGTAGAGCCAGTGGCGGAGGAGCCTGCTCTCAGCCTGCCTTCTCCGGATGCGGCGCATGAGCCCATTAACGAAGTAGGAGGTGAGAGCGTCAGCGAGCCTAGGCTTGTACCCGAAGATGGAAAGAAGGCGAAGGATGAATGTGAAGGTCGGCGATAGGCTCCGACGTCGACGGGGACCGTCAAGGTACGAAGGACAAGGAGGGCACGGAGGACAAGTGCGCGCTGGCTGCGCCCCAGGCGGAGGACCCAGGGGTGGAAACGCAACTCCCAGCCGACACGTCTGCGAAGATCGCATCGGGTGCTGCCCCTCGTCGCCTATATTGCGCTCGGCCTCCCCTGAGGCAGTGGCTGGGCCTGCTGTTGTTGCGCCAGAGGATGGTTCGACAGCAGACCAGCTATAACTGATGACCTACGGGTCATACATGCCTCCCATGCGGCCTCATCTTTGGCGTGGTCGCTTGTCTGAGCTCTGTGGATGTGCTCTGGACCTCATAACCCACATGATGAATGCGTGCTGGCCTGTTGGGCCCCAACATTGGTGCCGGGCCCACACCACCCAGGCGGGCTGTGATGCGCTGATGCAGGAGGAGCTGGAGGTGACATGTGACTGTGACATGACTGTCAACGATGGCCAGCGCGCTGAACGAGCACAGGCATCTTCATCTCGGGTAGTCGGGCAGCCCCCCATTCTTGCGCTCGAGGTGGGCGTAATGAAGCTGTGGCCCCGACATGCTACAGCGCGTCTGGTCATGCGCGTGCCGTGCATGTCATTTAGCTTGAGCCATCCATCCCATGGGATGCCGGTAGGGTTGCCACCAGGAGCAGGGTGAGGTGATGTCACGTTCTTTTAGCGAGGCACGGACCAGCCAGGGTGGGGGACAGGGACAGTGTGCAGCTGCTAGGCCTACGGCCTCAGGGCCTGAGGGCCCAAGGCCCAAGGCAACACTGCGCCCCAGCAGCCGCAGCAGGCCGCAGCCCGGCAAGCTCGACTTGAAGGCTGACGCACCGGTGCTGTGCACGGCTGCGCCAGTGCTACAGACTGGGTGCCTCTCGCACGACACTTGGCGCTCTGCGATCCGACCCGAGCCAACAGTACCTTACCACCATCACCTTCCGTCCTTCGTCCTTGTTCGCGCAACGCGCCCTCTGTTGTCCATGCCACCCATCTCCTCCACCCACCCCTCCCAGGTCCCAGCCGACCCCATTCTCTATTCCTTCCCGACCAAGGACGACCTGTCCAAGTGTCTCGCCGAGTTTGTCATCAAGGTGCGTCTCTTGGCTACTCAAGCCAAACCCGATGCTCCCTATCTCCTGTGCGCCTAGCTGACCACTCCCCCTTCGCTTTCGCACGGCAGGCCCAAGATGAAGCCATTGCCCGGCGTAACAAGTTCACCCTCGCCACGTCGGGCGGTAGCCTGCCGGCCATGTTGGCCAAACACCTCATTGACCGGACTGACAATCGCCTGCGCTGGGATAAGTGGTACGTACCCTAACCCATCCTCCTCCCAGCTGCTCACTTGTGGCCTCTGCCACCCTCTCTGCTAACATTGTCTCTGATACTCTAGGGACATCTGGTTCTGCGACGAGCGTCTCGTGCCGCTGGATGACAAGGAGTCCAACTTTTGGCTGTGCAACGAGGAGTTCTTTTCCAAAGTACCCGAGCTTAAACGCTCCCAGATCCATACCATCGACGAAACTCAGTTGAATGATGCTGAGGAGGTGGCGGACGCATACGAGAAGGAACTCGTCCACGCCTTTGCGGGGAAATCGTCGGTGCGCCACCCGGTGTTTGATCTGATCCTGCTCGGCATGGGTCCAGACGGCCACACTGCTTCGCTGTTCCCACATCATGAGCTACTCAGCGAGACGGACCGTTGGGTGGCACCTATTGAGGATGCTCCGAAGCCGCCCCCGCGGCGGGTGACGTTCACCTACCCTGTGCTGAACCATGCGCACCGCGTTGCCTTTGTTCTCGCCGGTGAGGGCAAGCAGGAACTTTTGTCCAAGACGCTTGATCACCCGGAGGAAGGCCTTCCTGCTTCGCGTGTGCGCCCTGTCCCGCCTGGTGACATTTACTTTTTCACTGATGACGCTGCGTCTGCCAAGGTGCAATACCCGCAGTCAGCCTTCAAGCTGCACCCTCTCCCGTAAATGTTGATTAACCAGCCTGACTCGATCACATGGCTCCTATGACTTGAGATTGCCGCTTTGTCCCCCTGGGTGCGGGTGATCGCATTGTTTCCAAGGTTACCCTTCCCCCTCTTCTTTCCCTCGCTCGCACCTTGTACAAGGGACTTGCACCCATGTTGTCGTCACGATAGCTACTCTGTCGAGAATGCACGCTGTTTTTGCGGCTGTTCACACTGGATGTTGCACGAGATGAATGCACTATTGATAACACCGAAAAGACAAGTCATACTGTTGACGTTATCGCCCCAAATGTGACGCCCTCGGAGAGAACTGGCTATGGGTCTAGTACATAACGAGGTGCGGGCATTCGATTCCACAAACTGATGCTCAAAGGCGATGAAGAATACGGAAGATCGAGAGATGAAAGACGCAGGGACAGTACCAACACAGCGGGTTAGGTAGGTACACAGAAATAGTTTTGGCTAGTAAGGAGAAGAACCGAGGCAATGTGCCCGAGCGGTTAAGGGATTGATTCGAATATCTTCGAGTTATCAATTAGGCTTTGCCTGCACAGGTTCGAGTCCTGTCATTGTCGATTTTTTGCCCATCTCTAAAAAAGAGATATATGTTCTCTTTTGCACACTTGGACTTGCATATACATTGCGCTCAGAGGTATCAACTGCCCTTAATGCCTTCTCCCAAGAATGAATGCAGGACTGGGAGTGTTCAACTGCTCACAGCAATTTTGGAGCATACTGTTTTGGATACGGATGAGACTTGTATGCTAAAGTGCGACTTGGGAGCACTCGCGATCCTATGGATCAGCTGCAAAGCAGCCTTCAGACAAGGCGTGAAGGCAAAGTGGTGAGCCACAAGTCTTCAAGCAACGTCTCATTGTGAGGAGCAACAGGTCAAGAAAGGAAGCAGAGGCGTACCTTCAGACAAGGCGTGAAGGCAAAGTGGTGAGCCACAAGTCTTCAAGCAACGTCTGAAGGGAAGGAGAAAGGAGAGAGAGAAGGGAGATGGAGCGAGCAGGGCGTGCGCGGCCTGCGAGCGGAACGCTTCCGCTCGGCTAGGCGAGCGTCACCGATCCATTGAGGGCCGCGCAGGAGAACCCTAGCAGTACCCTCTAACAGCCCCCTCGGTGAGCTCGCCAGACCACAGGTGGTGGTGGTCCTCGGCCAAGGGCCAAGGCATGGATGAAAGAAGAAAGGATGTCTCCAGCGCCTCTGGTCAAAAAGTGAAAGGAAAACATAATTGGCAAGCGATGTTGCCAAGTCAAGGTAAGAGAAACAGTAATTCAACGCATGGAGGTAAGGAGGAAGCGTAGAAAGTCACAGAGGTCAATTCAACTTGGAAGTATAAACAACATGTTCCAAGTCGAAACAGGATGTTCAGCGTATGAGGGAGGAAGCGTAGAAAGTCATAGAGGTCAATTCAACTTGGAGGTAGAAACAACATGTTCCAAGTCGAAAGAGTATGCTGAACGTGTGCAGGTAAGGAAGTTTTGAAAGTCATAGAGGTCGATTCAACTTGGAGATATAGACAACATATATGCCAAGTCGAACCGAAGCCAAAGTCGAACAGTAAAAACGTAGAGTTGGAGGTCGAGTAGAGCCATAGAAGGCAATTCAACTGGAAAAGAAACCAACAAGTCAAAGTGGCACAGTCATGAAAAAGAGAAAAAGGACCAAATTCAGGACAGAAAAAGGATGACGACTGGTTCAACCGCCACGCGGACCAGCGTCAACGATGGTTCGAAAGTACCTTGTAGGTGATCAGTACACTTCGCAAGCAGCACCGCTGGCAAAGGAGCGACCAAAGTCTTCCGGGCCCGGGTCAGGGATGAAAGTGCAACGGCTGCTCATGTAGCGTACACTAGAGACAGTGCCTCCCGTCTTGAGACAGCCAAAGAAACTCCCACTTGGGCCAGAAAGGAAACCATAGCCGCCCATGCAGCCCACATAGTCAACAGCACCGCCAATCTTGGAACGGTCAAGGTACCCCGCGCCCGGGTCAGGTAGGAAACGGCCACAACCATTAGTGTAACCTAAACCGTCAACAGCGCCACTGCTCTTGAGACGGTCGAAGTATCCCCCGCCCGGGTCAAGTAGAAAATTGCCACAACCATTAGTGTAGCCGAAACTGTCAACAGTAGCACTGGTCTTGGGACGGTCAAAGTACCCCCCGCCCGTGTCAAAGAGGAAACTGCCACCGCTGTCAGTGTGGCCCAAACTGTCAACAGCAGCACTGGTCTTGGGACGGCCAAAGTACCCCCGCCCAGGTCAGATAGGAAAGTGCCACCGCTGCCCGTGTAGCCCAAAACATAAACGGTGCCCCCGATCGTCGATCGGTCAAAGTACCACTGGTCCGAGTCAGGTAAGAAACTGCCACAGCCGCCCGTGTAGCCCAAATCGTAAACGGTGCCTGTGGTCTTGGAACGATCAAAATACCACCCGCCCGGGTCAGATAGGAAGCCGTCAGAACCGCCCATCATGTTGGGTGCAATGGGAGAGCGGGACGTTAAAGCAGAGCACACAAGAGGACCAACGAGTCCGCACATTACCTCCCTAGCTAACCAAGTAAGAAGGGCAGCTAGGGTGGCTTGCGTCGGTGTTGGGCCCCGGCCAAGAGACCTCAGGTCAGTATCAATATTCTCTCCCGACATGACAATGTGTGCCTGAGGGTCGGTGCCGTGCCCGTGCTTAATTTGGAACAGGCAGGCCTGCCAACACATGGTGAGTATCGCTGAAAAGGGTGGGTGGGAGGGAACAGTAAGGCAAGGTGGTCCGGGCGCGTAAATGCATGTGCGGAAGGACGGGGGCAGCCCCCCTTTTTCCCGCATCCCGTCGATGGCCGCAAGCTCTGACACAGCGGCAATCGCCTTCCCTGCGTATGGTGCTAGGCCGACCGTGCAAAGCTTGTCCGCAAGCTCGGCGACCGTTAATTCTCCATGTCCAGCCGCCAGGTCGACACCGCCACACGCCATCGGCCCCCCTTGATCGGACGCTCGGCCAATAGCAGCGCGCGACATCGGTCCCCCTTGGTCAGGCACCAGGCCGACACGTCCACACGCCATCGGCCCCCCTTTGTCAGGCGCTTGGCCAATGGCACCACACGCGGTCGGCCCCCTTTGTCGGGCGCCTGGCCAATAGCGCCACACGCTATCGGCCCCCCTTGGTCGGGTGCCTGATGGACGTCAATGGGAACCGGGCCACCAAGCGCCTGGTCGGACGCCATGCCATCCACCGGCCCCCCTTTGTCAGACGCTAGGCCAACCACCGGCCCCCCTTGATAGGGTGCCAAGCCAACCACCGGCCCCCCTTTGTCAGACGCTAGGCCAACCACCGGCCCCCCTTCATCGGGTACCGGGCCAGCCATCGTTTCCTCTTCATCGGGTGAAGAGGCACCAAGCGCCATCGGCCCCCCTTGGCCAGGCGCCTGAACTTTAACAGGTACCAGGCCACCGAGCGCCTGATCAGGTGCCATGCCATCTACCGTCCCCACTGTATCAGGCGCCAGGCCAGCCACCGGCCCCCCTTGATCGGGTGCCAAGTCAGCCATTGTTTCCCCTTCATCGGGTGCAAAGGCACCGAGCGTAATCAGCCCCCCTTTACGAGGCGACGGGACTGCAACGGGTACCGGGCCACCAAGCGCCTGATCGGTTGTCTGATCCTGAGCCACGATAGCAACTGACATGGACCTGGGGGAATGCACCTCCCGTGACGCATAGTCACCACCCGCTGGGGGTAAGTCCGGGCCGACAGATGCCATCGCAGCCACAGGATCCGGCTTGGCGATAGCAGCTGGCGTGGACCTGGGGGAATGCACCTCCCGTGACACATAGTCACCACCCGCTGGGGGTAAGTCCGGGCCGACAGATGCCATCGCAGCCACAGGATCCGGTTCGGCGATAGCAGCTGGCGTGGACCTGGGGGAATGCACCCCCAGTGACGCATGGTCACCACCCGCTGGGGGTAAATCCGGACCAACAGATGCCATCGCAACCGCTGAAACCTGAGCAGCAACAGCAACTGACCCCTCCTGAAGCGAATGCGCCCCCGACGTCGTATGGACTTGATCCGCCGGTCGTGAATCAGGGTCGACGGATTCCATCGGAGCCACAAGGTCATGAACCACGACAGCAGGTGACATGGACTCGGAGGAATGTGCTTCCGACGGAATACAGGCACCATGTTCTGTGAGTAAGTCCGGGCCAACAGACGGCATTGCTGCAACAGGGTCATACCCAACAGCAGCTAACTCAGCCCCGGACTTGGGACTAGCGGGATGCATCGTCAGTAAATCAGGACCAACGCGTGGCATCTTGCCCAGAGGCTCATGGGCGACAGCAACTGGCTCACACGCGGGCGAAGCAAGGTGTTCCGCTGGCTCGCTGGCACCACGAGCCGGGAAAGGCTCGTCAACGAGTGGTGCTGCAGCCAGAGGTATGCCAGCACGATCACGAGGGCAATCCACATGCTTGGGGCCAGACACGACCACACCTTGGGGCTCTCTGATACAGTCCGCTGGGTCGAGGAGCATGTCACGCATGGCACGACGCTTCAGAGCGACACGCTTGCGAATGTGTTTGGAAGCCTGATCGATCTCGTACAGTTTCCAAGCAAGCCGCACATCACGGAGACACTGGTCCAGTTGCCACCGCAAGTCATCAATGCTAGAGAAGCAGTGGTTCCTGGTGTAAAAGGCATAGGCAACATAGAAGTCGGTCGGTGTGAGCAAGACGTCTTCGCCGCCATGGTCTTGCTGTAGTTGGCAACGAGATTAGCCACCAAGGAGTCCTTGTCTGCAACTGTCGAACCAGGGAGCGGGGAGGCGATGCCACTCATCGGCATACCCCAGTGGCGAATGGTAGGAATGACTTCCAGGATGAACTTGGCAGCGACGTCCTCGTCAACGTCCGAAAGAACGGCGTTCAGTTTAGCCCAAGCATAAGTCGTGCCCTTGATGCGAAAATCCGGCCACTTCGCTGTCGTGCCAGGGGCTATCCCGACTTGGGAGTTGGGGTCAAACTCGCCACGACGAACATACGCTTCCACAATGTCGCGAGGCGAGTAAACCGGGTGCGCAGAATGCGCAGAGGCAGAAGATAAGGGCGACATAACCTGCTAGAGTGCGACTTGGGAGCACTCGCGATCCTATGGATCAGCTGCAAAGCAGCCTTCAGACAAGGCGTGAAGGCAAAGTGGTGAGCCACAAGTCTTCAAGCAACGTCTCATTGTGAGGAGCAACAGGTCAAGAAAGGAAGCAGGCGTACCTTCAGACAAGGCGTGAAGGCAAAGTGGTGAGCCACAAGTCTTCAAGCAACGTCTGAAGGGAAGGAGAAAGGAGAGAGAGAAGGGAGATGGAGCGAGCAGGGCGTGCGCGGCCTGCGAGCGGAACGCTTCCGCTCGGCTAGGCGAGCGTCACCGATCCATTGAGGGCCGCGCAGGAGAACCCTAGCAGTACCCTCTAACATTGTAGTCTTGATGGCCTTCACCGTTTGATGTCCTAACGAAAATCAACACCTTGATTGCAGCTACGAGAGCGCCGAGCTGCTATCCAATGCACCACGCATGTAGCGCTTCCGCTCCTGTCTAGCTACGAGTTCCTCCGCGTCAGTTTCCCCCTGTTACGGGGCGCTCCGGTTATCTCCGGACGCTGAGCCCGCATGTCGTAGACATCTCAGTCCAACATGCGTCAGTCCAGTTAGACTAGCGAGAGAGAGCCAGTCGACACCTTATCCTTGCTGCGGATATCATCCGCGGCCCGCCATGGCCGCATGGGCTTATCGGTACGATGCTTTGTGCCTATTGCGTCCAGTCTTGTCAAAACCCTTCCTGCTGCGCCCGACTACGCAGCGTCAGCACCTTTTGGGAAGCAAGGGCTGTGCATTAGTCTTTACCTTTCTGGGAAGTGCCCCGCATTCTGTCTATACCTGTCATGAGGCACTTGAGGCCTGGTTCCTTCTGCTGTATATAAGCAGCCATGTCTAAGGCTTGCTAGCTGTGGTCCTTGTCGACCATCCTGTCTATTACCGTTGGTCTCCCTGCCTACCAGTTCCTCTCTCGCCCTTCCACCTTCTACCACCCTTACACTTACAAATTTACGCCACTTACGTCGAGTGCACTGCAAGCCGCGGTTACTCTCATCAGTACCAGTACTCAGTAGCGCTTGCTCTTCTTTAGGACTCTGTCTGTTCCCGCCTGTTACAGTGTACCGAGTGTGGTAACGTTGCGAGGAACAGAGTAACTTCGGAGCTCCTGGACCCCTTCAGCTGTGGTCTAACGACCTACGTACGTGGCTCCTATACTTCGGAGGGTCTGAACTACGGCCATCCGATTATTTCCTCTTGGTAGCCTTGAGTCGGATCGGATCGTTTTCGACAAACACCTCCTTGCCCTGGCAAAGAGTCCAGCCCGCTGTCTCCTCCAGAAGCGATAAACAAAAGGCCAAGACGTACACCTGTAAAAGGCTCAGTATCTTACCAGGCTCCAGTCCTCACCGACCTCACCGGTCACCGGTCACCGGTACTTATCTGGTTCTTCTTTCAAATTCCTCCCTGCGCCCCGTTCCGCCCAGATCCACTTGCTTCGCACGTGACGCGTGACGCGTGATGCAGTTTAAACTAGCGCACAGCTGCCATGTGCTACGATCTTACACCCTCAAAACGCACAATAGAGGATCGGACGACACTTACTCCCACCCGCCACCACTGCCACCACCACCCCTCCGCCCCCATGGCCACCCCAGCACCAATAAGTGCAGCCACAGCTACTGCCTGGGGGTGTTTCCTCTCGGTTACATATGTTGCCGTGCTCTGGGTTGACAAGGCCCATCGCGTCGGGGCCCGGTCCTATTCTGACCCGCAGGTTATCCGTCATCGCCTCTTCGTTGCTTCCGCCACAACCGCAGCGGAAGTCGTTCTGACTGCCCTCCTTCTAGGCGGTGTGTCCCGAGCGAATGGAATGTCCATCGGAGATGCGGCGTATTCTGCCTTTACCCAGCTCGGATTTCACCTCTCTGTCTCCACTGCTGTCCTTTCTGTTGTGGTTGGCACGGGCCTCACTGCACTGATGTACATTGCCCAATTAGTTCAAGATTTTATCGACGGGGAGCTTCCGTGGCAAGCCAACGCTTGCGACGGTCATTTTTCCAACCCGTTCAAATCGCCTGCTGCGGTGCGCAACTTTGTTCTTGGTCCCCTCACCGAGGAACTCGTTTTTCGTGCCGCTGTGCTGGCGCCCTTTGTCGCTGCTGGAACCAGCCGTGTCACTCTGCTCTTTCTGGCGCCCATCTTTTTTTCCCTCGCTCACGTGCACCATGCTTTTGAACTCTATGCGTCTCATGGTCGCACCCCCAAGCGGCTGTCCAGGCCTTGCAAGTCGTTCTGGTTCAAGTGGGTTACACCTTTCTGTTTGGGTGGTACGCAAACTGGCTCTTCCTGCGCACTGGTACGACCCTTCCTCTCCTCCAAGCCCATCACATTGTTACTAATGTTATTCAGGCTCGTTTGTGGCTCCTCTCGCGGCTCACGTGCTGTGCAACTATCTTGGGCTCCCTCTTCCATGTGGGCCACCCCACCAAAAGAGGCTCTTCGCTCTCCAAGCCATTGGTGCTCTCACGTTTGGATTGCTCATTGCCCCTATTACTGCTTCCCATTTATTTCCTCACTCTCTCTGGTAAAAGGAAAACATGCACGATGCACATCCATTCCCTCTGGCTTTGGACCCGTAGCACGTGGTGCCAACCGCAAACGCTGGTACTGAGCACAGATGCTCGCCAACCTTGCTGGTCTGCCTGCACTTTATGTCTTCCCTGCACCGTGTCTTGCCTTTTCATCGCGGGCTGGGAACAGCCCCACTGTGCATTCTCCGACGCACCAGCTAAGGGAGTCAGACTGACAACACTGGGCGCTGACACAGGCGACACGTTTGGTGCCGGACCGATATTTGGCGGTCGTCCTCTTTTTTAGTTTTTTAGGGGGCGTAGGCGATGGTGGGCGAGGAATTTTGCATCGGCGGCCGTGGGGGCGCTTGGGGGGTTGGTTAGCGTCCGAAGGAGACATGGGTTTCTTGGACCGGCCAGGCGCTCGCTTGATTGGCGCACCAGGTTGTCCAGTAGCTGCCGCGGCGACTGCCAGGGCAGACTGCAAGTGGCCCGTCTGCCTCCCCCTGCACTGGACCAAGGGACGGCAGGCATACCGAAAGCTCAAGGTGGCGGGTGGACCAGCACTCAATCTACAGTAGTGCAGACTGGATGAAATGTAGCGTCTCCGGCACTCCACGCGCCATGAGCAAACGCCTACCTGCAATCCGAATGGTATCCATTATGGCGGCCGTGGGAGACTGAAGGACGGGCGTAGGGGGGAGATGGGTGACGTGCGGCTGTGGGCGTCGGGAGTGCGGTGCTGGGGTGTGGGGCCGGTCGGGTAGGTGGCCACCATGGCGGGGCTGGCGGGCGCTTGCAATTAGCGCGCGGGGTGGAGCCAGGCGGGGGAGCAGCAGCTGATTGTTGTCTAGCAAGCCGAGCAAACGGCAAAACAAATCCACGCGAGGTATTTCGCATGGCATGACATCATCAGCCTCTGCCCATGCCATTCTCTGGCCTGCGTTGATAAATTAGTCTGGGGTAGCCTGGGACAGCCAGGGGCCGCCAGACGCAAGGAGCAACCTTAGCGGTAACCGGTAATGCGTAGCCGCGGGTGGCCGCTGACCTCACCGGTGATGCGTGGCGCCATGCACTGCCGCCCATGCACGGGCCAGACCCTGCGAGATCCCGCAGCGGGGCGGGGGGGCGCTGTTGCGCACGCGGGCGGCTGATGTGCTGATGCAGAGCGACCATCGACCATCCCTCATCGATCATCGATGATCCCGGCATCGGCAGGACAGGCGCCGTGCGCACGCTGGGGCGGCGCCTTGTCCAGGCTTCCCCCGTGCCGCATCCGCCTTGCCCCGGCCGCAGACGCACCGGACGGCAGGGGGAAGAGGAGCCAGCTGATCGCAGGCGCTGGAATGGGGCGGCCAATTGCCCCCCCGCATGCCCCAGGCACCGCAGCTGCGCCCACAACGCTGCCCCGCCCACCCCCTTGCGCCTGCACCGGCATCTGCTCCTGCTCCTGCTCCGCCGCCACCGCCACCACCATCACCACCTCTGTCCGGCCATGGTGCTCTCCCATCCCTACCCTGTCCTCTCCACCGACGAGCCCCGTCCTGTCCGCGGCCTGCCCATTCGCGCCGTGCGCGAGCGCCGCCTGGGCGAGTTTGTCGGCGGCCAGTACAACGAGTACAACCTCTCTGCCCTCCTTTTCGAGGCCCGCACCGATGACAAGGCGTACATCCGTCTGGCCCGCTGGGACCCTGAGCCCTGGCTCCACCCCCACCCCAAAGGCAAGGGCGGCGAGGTGATCAACAAGCCCTCCTTTGCCGAGGCTGTCAAGCAAACCTACACCCCCACACGCAAGGGCACCACCTTTGGTCCCAGCTGGACCAACCACTGGGTCCGGGTCACCTTCACCCTCCCCCCGCACTGGGCCAAGCGTGAGCTTGGTTCGGTCCAGCTCGAGTTTGACCCAGGGTGTGAAGCAATGATCTTCAATGACCAGGGCCTGCCTCTCCAAGGACTCACCGGCGGAGGAGATGTGAACCGGCGCGTGGATCTCCGCTCAGCGCATCCATGCTCCAAGCCGGCACGGTCACTACGCTCTACATTGAAATCACCGCCAATGGCATGGGCGGGCTTCCGCCCGCTGGTTCGGGCAAAGACCCGGACCCAAACCGGTATTTCGAGCTGAGCTCAGCCGACCTGGTGCTGAAGCGGCTGGATGCATGGCGCCTGATGTGGGACTTCAACCTGCTCCGTGGAGCCGTGGACTGGGTGGATCGGAACACGGTGCTGCAGAATAAAGCTCTTTGGGTCGCCAACGAGATCCAAAACACGTTCCGTCACACAGATGTGGGGTCGATTGCCCGATGCCGCAAGCTGGCCGAAGAGGTGCTGGGGGAAAAATGGGACGCCAAGCCCCAGTCCATCTGGACCCAACCTACCAACACCACCACAACCGTCTGGGCCATGGGACACTGTCACATCGACTCATGCTGGCTTTGGCCGAAGAAGATTACGGAGCAAAAAGTGGCGCGGTCGTGGTCGACCCAAGTGTCGCTCATGGAGCGTTACCCCGAGCACCGTTTCACCGCTCCCAGGCCGCCCAGTTTCACTGGCTGAAACACTTTACCTTCCCTCTTCGAGAAGCTCAAGCGCTTTGTCGCCTCGGGACAGTTCATTCCCATCGGAGGAAGCTGGGTGGAGAATGATGCTAACCTTCCTTCCGGAGAAGCATTGTGGCGTCAATTTGGCATGGTCAACGCTACTTTCTGTCGCGGTTCGGACAGCGGTTGTAAGATCTTTGGTTACCCGACACGTTTGGGTACAATGCCCAGATCCCTCAGCTGGCACGATCGGCAGGGATGGATTACTTCTTTACCCAGAAACTCAGTTGGAACAACATCAATCACTATCCGCACAACACAGTCATGTGGCAGGGCCTCGATGGCAGCCAGATCATCACGCATTTTTCCCCGTGGAGAACTACGATTCCCAATGCCGTTTGGACGATATTACCAAGTGCATGAAGAACAGTATGTCTGCACCTTCTCCCCGCGCCCCTCCCGTATCTATACGTGCTAACTGCTGGCTGATAGACGGCAACTTGGATGTTCAACCCAACGGTCTCCTCCTTTTCGGATACGGCGACGGCGGTGGTGGTCCCAACGAGACTCATATCCACAACCTCCGGCGCGCTCGGGCGGCCCATAACAATGGCTACACCGACATTCCCAAGGTGGAAGTGGCCAAGTCGGTGCAAGACTTTTACGACGAAGTGCTGCGCGTAACCGATGGGGGCAAACGGCTGCCCACATGGAAAGGGGACCTGTATCTCGAGTTCCATCGCGGGGTCTATACTTCGCATGGGAGCATCAAGCGGTGGAACCGCAAGTTGGAGATCAAACTGCACAACGTGGAGTGGGTGGCGACGCTGGCCTCGCTGATTGGAGAAGAGTATGCCTACCCCAAGAAGGCACTGGACGAGCTGTGGGAGAGCTTGTTGTTCAACCAGTTCCACGACATTTTGCCTGGCTCCTCCATCCGCATGGTGTACGAGGATGCCGAGAAAGACTATGCTGCGATCGACAAGAAAGCCGATAAGCTCCTCGCCGCCGCTGAAAAAATCTTGTTAGCCAACGATTCGAACACCATCTTGTCCATCGACAGTCTTTCTCTCACCCAGGGCGGCTCAATTGTTGCGCTCAATACACTTGCCACCTCGCGGTACGAATTGGTTCCTGTTCCTCTGGGGGCAAACGGGGTGCAAGCAGCTCTGGCAACGGGTGGCGCGCAAGTGACCGTAACCCCCATGGGAAGATGGCGTTGGTGCCAATGCAAGATCCCGCTGGCGAAGGAATTGCGACCTTCTCGCCGACCCATGCGGCCGAGGTGGGCAACCGAGCCCGTCGCAGTGGTGCTCAGGCGTACTACGATGCGGAGGCCAAGAGTTATGTGCTGAGTAATGGAGTGACCAAGGTTGTTTTCCACGGTGGACGGATCACATCCTTCTATGACCAAACGCTGGGGCGGGAACTGCTCCGCACAGGCCAGACCGCCGGATTGACGATTGCCGAGGACTACCCTCCCTCCTGGGACGCATGGGAGACAGAGGTGTACTCGCTGGATATGGAGGAGGGGATCGCATTCGACTCGGTTTCGCCGAATGAGGAGCAGGGTCCGCTCCGTGCTTCTCTGGTGGGCAAGGCCAACTTTGGAAAGAGCTCCGTGGCAATCAAGTTTTCACTGGAAACCGCTGGAGAGGGCGCAGGTCAGCCCCGCTCGCCCCTCGTGCTGGACTTTACCGTGGACTGGCAAGAGAAACACCGCTTCCTCCGCTTTGTGTGTGCCGACCAACCTGGTGGCAGACAGCGCTAGCTACGAAACCCAATTCGGTATCACACGTCGCCCCACCGGGCGTAACACCTCCTGGGACGCAGCCAAGTTCGAAGGCTGTGCTCATCGCTTTGTCGATCTATCCGAGGCGGGATACGGGGTGGCCATCCTTTCCGAAAGCAAATATGGCTTCTCGGTTGAAGGGGGTACGATGCGCGCCTCACTGCTCAAAGGGGCTACGTATCCCGATGCGCACCAAGACGAAGGGAAGCACACCTTCTCATTAGCTGTGCTCCCCCACCTTGGCCCAGCGGAGGACCCTCAAAGCGGGGTCATTGCCGCTGCCCGGGCCTTTAATAACCCTCTCGTGCCGGTGCAAGGGGGCGCCAGCCCACCCCAAGTGGGCGTGCACCTCACCTCGGACTCGGGCACTGTGGTGCTGGATACACTCAAACGTGGCGAGGCCGACTTTGCCTACTACCGCTCCGCCATGTCGGGCAAGACGACGGTGGTGGCACGGCTGTACGAAGCGGCCGGTGTCCATGCGCATGCCTCGCTCGTTGTTCGTGGAGTCAAGATCGCCAAGGCTGCTACCGCCTCGATTTTGGAGGACGTGCAAGAGGAAGTGGCGTTGGTCCGTGGTGCTGTGCCGCTCAGCTTCCGGCCATTTGAGGTCAAGACGGTCGTTCTGGAACTCGCGTAGGAGAAGGTTGCGACCAGACATGCCGAAAACAATGCCATTGATTTTGATCTGTTGCCCCCAAACACATACTGCCTCCATCTCAGTCCTTGATATCCCTCGCGGCTATCCACGCACAGCACTGCACCAAGGCAAGTGCACACGTAGATGGATGGTTTATGGACTACTATACGATCCTTGGTAGGGGGTAAGGGTATACAGTAACACATGTAGCGGTTGTACAATGGGATGGGAATGCGTACTTACAGCTGGTCGGGGGCAGCGGTCTTCAAGCGTCAACGTACGACATTCGTACAAGATGGCGTCGAAAACCAAAGCTGTACCCGCACCGGGGGGGGGGGGACCAATTCTGAAGACACAACAATCATAGATGATGGTCAGCTTGTGCTCGGAGCAAGTGGTGGTGGGATCAGCGATCTTGGTGACTTTAGTATTCTCATCGGCCCAAGGGCCTCTATAGTAGCAAATATTAAAAGACAATCATCACGGTGGATGAGATGGAAGGGCGACTTACACTGGGCGTGGGCGAGGCGGTCGGGGCAGGGGCGTGCTGGATGGTGCGGGTGGTGGGTGTAAGAAAACCCGAGAACACAAGCGCCGGCACAAAAAACTTTTCTGGGCGCCCGCGGAACCTCCAAACATTCCGCCCTGGCGCCTCCACCGACCGACTGACCGCACGTGACGCGTGAATGCTTGAGGTGCCTCTACCTATAATGAGCCTGTCGATGGCCAGCTCTGGCCAGCCGTGCCCAGCTTGATCCATCCCCGCCGAGTTGTTGCGAAGGTAAATGCCATGATGACACCCCCTGTCGGCCTGGGCCTCGGGGCGTCCCTCAGGCGGCAGCGTTGCACGCCAGTGCCTGGGTCCCAGGCTGATCTTGCCCGAGGCTTGTGAGGTGGTGGTGCTACTTGGCGCCCCCCTAGTTTTCCATCCGCAATGCAGCGTGCACTGGATTGGCAGACACGCGCTGATCGATGATCCACGTTCCACATGTGCCAACTTGGCGTCGCTGGGCGCTAACAGGCGCCAACCCCCCTGTAAATGGCATCCTGCCAAGCCGGGGTCCCACCCCTTCCCTCCTGCATGCATCTCCTGACCGCCCAGAATTGGACAGTGGATATAGCCTACACGCTGCGCCCGGTTGCGCCCACTATCATCGATATCATCGGCACTAGGAGCACAGCGGGGCGCTGGGCGTTGGCGGCGCCCACCGGCCACCCCCAGTCCTGCGCCCGCCCGTGTGCTGGCGTGGCCTAGAGTGACATGTGACAAGGGACGCACGGCGGCGAGGCCAGACCGAAGAACCAAGGCGTGGTTGCAGAGCTGTACAAGTCACTAGTCGCGAGCGGTGGTATAGCACCTAGCAACTTGCCTCCCAGCATCGCTCCACCTTGGTCGCCCTGCGATGAGGGCGTGCGGACGGGTGAGGCCCACCCGCCTGCCAAGCAGCCAGGCGGAATGAAAGCTCAGCGCTCAGCCGCCCACGCAGCCACCCAGTACCCAGCCTGGGCGGCTCAGAGCACTGAGCACGATCGCTGACCATCATGCATCGCCGGCCAGACGCCCAGAAGACCATGGAGAGCCTGAGACATGGCGCCTGGGGTTTAAAAGGAGATACGGCACGTGTCTTGCTGGGCGCGGCCCGGCGCAACCCTCTTCTTCCCCACCATCGTCCGCAGTCCGCCGTTTGCCCCATGAAGGACGTTCTCACTGACGCCAACTTTCCCCGCGACGCCGAGGGCCGCACGTACCATGTCAACACCAAGCCTGGCGAGGTGGCCAACCGCATCGTGGTCGTTGGCGACTTTGTCCGCGCGCGGCGGATTGCAGCGCACATGGATGGCGGCAAGGCCTTGTTTGAACACGTGTCCCACCGCAACTTCCTTACCCTGACGGGGCTCTACCGTGGCACCCCCTGACGGTCGTTGCCATCGGCATGGGCTTCTCTGTTGTGGACTTTTTCTTGCGCGAATGCCGCGCCGTGGTGGCGGGGGACATGGTGATTGTGCGTGTGGGCTCGTGTGGCTCGGTGAATGAGGAGTTGACGATCGGTACCGTGTCTGTCCCCCCCGCCTCGCTGGGCATGATGCGCAAGTACGATTTCTTCCACCCTTCCACCTACACTGGCCAGGCCACCTCTCCGCTCGATGCGTATGAGGTGACCAAGCCCCTGCCAGCAGACGAGGAGGTGCATGCTGCCTTGGTCCACGCCCTGGAGGCCACGTGCCCCCCTGCGTCGGAGGACCGGTTCAACGGCCAGCGGCCGAACATTAAGCCCAACTACCTCAACGGTTCTGCCGACTCGTTTTATGGCACGCAGGGCCGGATCGACTCGCTGTTTGTGGACGACAACAAGGGTCTTATCGCTGCCATCCAACAGTCGCACCCGACTCTTTCCACCTTGGAGATGGAGACCTTTGTTCTTTCTCACCTCGCCCTCTGTGCCAACTATGCGGCGGAAGAGAAAGAGCGCACGGATGGCCTCCAGCTGGGCACCCTCCCGCGGATCAAGACGGCCGCCATGCAAATGATGTACGTCATCCCACCTCCTGCCTGTGCAACCCCCCTGCCATACTGACTTTGGACACTGCCACAGTTTCGCCAACCGCAACAACCAGGGCTTCATTACTCCTGACGAGGTGCAGTTGTTTGGAAGAATGGTGTGGAAAGGCAGTGTGTGAAGCACTGGTTGCAACGCCTATCGACCAAGATCGCCTCCACCCACCCCGACCCCGGCAGCGTCTGGGCCATTGAGGCCCGGCCGGAAGCCTAAGCTCCCTTGGTTGGGCGGTATGGAAAAGGAGGTACTTTCCGGCTGTACCCGGCCCTATTCTCGACGGCGATGGGCAACTACAGCTTACTCCCAGGACGTATACTGGGGGGTGCTTAGCACCACTAAGCGGGATAAAGAATGTATTGCTACATCATGGTGTCATGCTGAGACTTTTGTAGATAAGAAGGGACAGAGGCGAGTCCGGCGTCTCGTTTTAGCGGAAGATGTGACGCACGAGCCACTCCTGTGTGTGTCCATGTCATGGATATCAACGACGGCAGACTGTGAATCTCATCCCACATGGGCTCAGAACCCAAAAAGTGCCGTTGATACATGATGACGATGTATAATGCGGAGACAACCAGAAGAGTTTCAACCCTCAACTTTCAACCTTCAAGCTTGTCAACGTGAAAACGTTCACGCGTCCATCCCGGTTATATAGCAGGTAGAAGTACGTCAAGTATACCTCTCGGTAACCGTCGCAATTCCAAGAGGAAGAAGTATTTGGAACACGGTCGACGAGGACGCTGAACATCAAAAAAGAATCTTTTGCCGTCCCAACGTCTTCTCGTCTAGATGCCACATACTCTCAATAGTATTAGCGACCACAGCCACTGAGAGACTCATTTCCTACACCCCCCATTCGTCATTCTGTATGTATACTTCGGTGCACATTGGTCCCGGCTATAAGAGCTCGATCTACTGCAGATGATATGAATGCACCAACCGTATAGGAAGCAAGCCGATGCGATAGCACTGCTTGGGATGAGGACACGGTGAAAGATCTGGGGAAGGGCATCAACCAAACGTATCCAAGTTGCAAGACGGTCGACATGCTCGTCGCGTTACTAGCACACAACATATTACGCTTCAACGAACCGCGCCTGCAGACAACGCATCACTCATCGCTGCCCTCGTCACGCGTGGGCACTTGGGCGTGCCGGTGGCACTAGCCCGGCCTGCGCACATACTCCCCCCCTCCGCCCAACATCTAATTAACACAATGTACAGCTCGGCTGCTGCAGTGCCTGGAGAGCCAGCGCTGAGGGGCCTCCCGCGCAGGGGCAGTGTGCCGTGCCAGACACGCACCGGCGCAACGCACTTGCGTGGTGCGGTGGGCACACGGGCGCAGTGTCGTGGGGGCGAGTGGCGCGGGGCTGGCCGTGGATGGGCAGCGAGCGCTTTTTGGCTCTCTCGCGCAGCACGGGGGTGTCCTTTCTTGCGACGTTTCCTCTCCCTTGCCCGACCACCCCACCACCCACGACCACCACCCCTCCCTCCCTGTCCTGCCTGCTGCCCTCGGCCTCCTACCCCCTGTCCTGCGCCCCGCGTGTACGTTCTCCATGTTCGGCACTGGCCCTCCACGCTTTGGGCGGTCCCTGGCTGCTGGCTCCCAGAGAAGCTTCCACAGCTCTCCCCTCACCTCGCCGCTCTTCCTTGCCACCACGCTCTGCGCCTGCATCGGCTGGCTTGTCGCCTTCGTCGGGCAGTGTGCGCTCCAGGCCAAACTGGACTCGGATGCCAAGGCAGCCCACATCGACGAGGGCCAAGCCCATCTGCCTTACATTTGGTTTGGCATCTTTGCCCAGCTGGGCGCGACGATTTTGGTGCTGGTCACGCTGCAGACCCAGTCGCTGGCAGGCTATCGCACCCTGGTCAGCTCCTGCCTTGTGCTAGCCATTGTTTTTGCTGTCATGGGCGCCGACCAGACCATCTACACCCCCTCTGCCGCCCAGGATGCCGCCTCGGCCCACGCTACCGCCGCCGGATACGTCCTGTGCCTCGCGGCCGATCTTCCATGGCTCCTGATCCTCAGCAGCGACCCCAGCACGTTCTTTGGCAGCCTGGCCGGCGACGCAGCTGGCTCCTCAACCCTCCCATCAGCCAATGCGGGGAGCGTATACAACCCTCCTGCCGCAGGGGGCTATGGCAGTTCTGCGCCTGCCTTTGCCCAACCCATGCCGATGGAGACTTCCCACACGGCTGGGTACGGGTCGTTGGGAGCAGGCTATGGCCCAACGGGCGGGGCGTATGCGCCCCATTCTGCTTCCGCCAACGATCTCGCACCGCAGGCCGAGACGATCCCCATGGCGAATGTGACGGGGTACGCACGAGAAGAGGAGAAGGATGCGCCGGTCGTGTTGGCTTCTCCGCCGGCTGCCACCTCAGTGCTGCCGCAAGAAATGTTTCCGCCGCAAGCGGAGCCACAACGGCTGCGCGCGCGCGCACTGTACGCCTACACGGCTTCCCCCGACGACCCTAACGAAATTTCGTTCGCCAAGGGGGAGGTGCTGGACATTACCGACAACTCGGGCAAGTGGTGGCAGGCGCGCAAGGCCGATGGGCGGGCTGGGATCGTCCCCAGCAACTATATGCAGCGCATCGAGTAGTGTCGTGTCTTGACTACCCTCATACCCTTTTCCTCCCCCTTGTTGTATCCCTCCTTCTCTCACCTGTCGCCGACGGGGGGGCGATGAACAGGCGTATACCGACCCCGTTTTGGCTCGGATGGCAAGGGTGCCCGTGCTCTTTTGACTCTCCCCCCCCCTGCCTAACTTGCTTGTCCCGCTGGCTGTCCCCCCCCCCCCCCCATTGGGCAACGATCCTTGTGGCCACCTGCAGGAAGGAATGCGGTCGTAGTAGGTGCCATGGCGTTCGCGCCGCGACTACCTTGCGAACCGCGCCCCCCCTACCTCATACGCCGTCTTTTCGCTTGCACTTCTCTGCTCCCTCATGATACAGTTTCCCAGGGGCCTTCTCTCTACCACCCTTTTTTCCCTCGAGGCCCTTTCTTCTCCCACGGACCGGGATCCTGACCCGCTTAGTACACCGCCATCTTGTCCCTACTTGCATCCTAGTTCAACCTTCAAGCGTAATGCGTGGCGGGGAGGGCGTCGGTCAAAGTTGGTGCAGAAAGCATGCTTGGCGAGAAACACTTATCGCAGGCTCCTAGAGCCTAGAATTGGGTTGGCCGCGTAGATCGCCGTGTTGGATCCGCCGTTGTAAGCTGTAGTACAAACCTGCACCTGTCGCTACTACATCACAATGTGTGCGCGGGATGAGACCGAGCTATCAAAAAGCTCTTGTATGAATGGACTTGTATGAATGGATCCAGTAACGCTAGTGACATAATGACAGTATAGGTACCCAATGTAGCCCGCCATGAGGTGCCAAAAAAAAAGAAAAAGGATGAAGGCCGGGGGCCGGCAAAACGACAAAGAGAGGGGTGGGCGAGATGCGAGAGAATGATACCGGGTACGATCGAATCCAGTGTGAACATAACGGTCTGGACGAATGAGGGGGGGGAAGCTCCGAATCAGGAACGGGATAAAAAAACAAGGAAAACCTACAGCGATTAACACCCTGGATGCGTCAGCTTGTTTTTGGGCCAGGCACGAGGCCAGGTGGTGATGTTGGGGTTGTAGTAAACGTCTTGGTTGCGTTCAATGTACGCGGCAGTAGGGTACTCGGGAGGGTCGCAACTCACCCGGGGCTGTTGGCCCGTGGGCTGATACAGACGCACATAGTCAAACTGCAGCTGGGCCGGGAAGCGCAAGCCTCGTGGATCGTCTGGATTGAGAATCGTCGGTTGGAAGCCGGGGGAGATACCCAGGTTCTATAGGGGTAGACAAAGATGGTAAGTTAGGACGATGCCACGGAGGGAGCACAAACCAATCGAGAGACAACATACCATAACAATGCTCATTGGTTCGACCGGAATGTGCCTCTGACCCACATCGAGTTCAGGCACAGGGCCTACTGCCGACCCCTCCACGCGCCAGGCCGGCTTACCATCGATCCACCAGCGCACATATCCTCCCCCGTTTAGGTCCCAATCGGGAAGATACTCGACCCCATACCGAACATAGCGAGGGATGGGCGCTTTGCTGAATCCATCGTCGGGACACTGTGTCAGGCCCGAGACCGCTTCTTGGTACACTGAGCCCACATAATCATTCACCCGGGAGATGGAGGTATTGTAAAGTGTTGCGTACTGCGATGTGTTTTTCCACCAATAGCCCACGTCAAACGGCGCCGTCTGAAGACTGCTGGAAGCATACGTGTGGTAATTCTTCTTGTCGTGCATGCCTTGCTGAACCTGGGCCTCAATCACGTCAATCTCCGGAGCGGCGCGAGCTACAGAGGGGTTGGGGCCCGGATGATCCTCCCCGGCACAAGTGCACGAGGGAGCACGCATGCCCTCGAGATAGGACAAGACTCCGTTCTTGGCCCATTCTCCGCGCGAGTGTTGCGCCTGGTAGGGGCCGGTTCCATTGAGGAAAGTCTGGTTGGGTAGGATGCCGGTATCACAACTCGAATACGAGTAGCTGCGCGTCCGTCGTTAGTATCCACCCTTCCCTGGTTCATCCGCTTAACACATATTCCGAAACGAGATACATACGGCCACATCCCATTCGTCGATCCCAGGTAGCCAGGGCGTCCAAGGTTTCCCATGATCCATGCTGCGGGCCAGTAGCCCTGGGTGTAAGGGTGCTCGGGCATGAGCATGGAAAATTCAATATAGCCTCCTTGGAAACAGAGCTTGTTCCAGCTTTGGAGCATGCCCGATTGGAAGTTGAGGTTGTGGGTATCCTTTTGGGTCATGGTGATCACCAGAGAACCTCCTGTGGTATTGATCGCCTCGGGAGAGTACCACTCATAATCACTCGTGGCTGCATAGTAAATGTCTACCGCCTCCCAAAAAGGCTGAATGGGGGTGAGAGAGGGGAAAGTAATACAAACGCGGTCAGGTCAACGGTACTGGCACGCCTCAGACTGTGGGTAGGTGATTATTGGGACTCACATCATCGCCTGGCCAGAACGTGCGGCCTTCTTGGTTGAACTCGTCAGAGAAGATCAGGTCAAAAGATTGGTGCTCCAAGTTGCTCCATTTGTATAGGTCCTGAGGGGTGTCAGTATCAATGAGAGGCCGGATTGGCAGCGAAGGCATTTGCCCTGACCCGTTCGTTCCCCCCGGCGACCCGGAGAAGGTCTCGAGAAGAGAAGCATGGTGAGAGAACTGGGTGATGATGGGGTAGCCGGCAAAGAGCATGATTAGCCCCCCAGCCAAAGCGACCAGGGTAAAGATGTTGAGGGCGCCCGTCCAGGACACACCACGGTTACGGTCATCTTTCTGGATGGCTTTGGGATCAGGGTCGTGCAGGTCGTCGTACGGATCCTCGACCTGGTAAGTGTGAAAGAGCGGGTGGTCAAGCAGGATGGGACTGTACTGGTGCGCCGCGTGGCTCTGCGGGCTATCAGCGGCCAAGCCGGACCCAGAGCCGGCGTGGGAGCCGAGGCTGGTGGTGGACTGTAGGGTCTGGAGGGTGGCAAGTGATTTCTGCTTGTGCGCGATGCCCGAGGAGGAGGAGGAGGGAGCATAGTAAGGCGAAGCTGGGTGCGCGGACGCCGGGTGAAGAGTTTGTGTGTCGTTCGCGTGCCCGTACCCGTACCCGTCGGCTTGCGGTGGGAGGGGAGACGAGAAGGTACCAGAGGTGGTGAGGATGGGAGTGGTGCCGCCGGGGGCGTGGCCATCGTCGCGGCGAACGAGGGTGCGAAGAGTGGGCCCAGCAGACCAGCTGTCGGTGGCGCGGTGGGTGGGCGGCGGCGGCGGCATGTAACGAGCGTGGCGGGCACGGGGGGGAGGCGAGGCAACAGAGGAGTGGCTCGGGAGTGTGCGGGTGCTGGCAGCAGAGGCGGGCGCGGGCGCGACGGACGGGAGGGGCGGCGTGGCGAGCGAGACGGAGGGGAGGGCCGGGTGGGGGCGATGCGGTGGGCGGGGAGGGGTGCCGAGGGGGCGTGGCGCCCACCCGAGCTGCCATGGCTGCCGCGTGGGTGGGCGGGTGGAGGCGCATTCTATGCAGGACGTTGTCGCGTCGCATGGCCGATGAGCGTGATGGATGATGCATGATGGCTGGTGATCGACGTCTCCTTGCATCATGCATCACATACACCAGACGCTGGCGTCCCACCCGCCGTGGCTGCGGTGGCCTGTATGCGCCTGTATGCCTCGCCATGGACATGGGCCGCGCATGCAGGGGGCCATGGGACACGCGCTGCGCACTGCGTTTGGGCCGCCGACAAGCGAGGAGGCAGCAATGCGTCGCAGTGGTACAGGTTACAGGTTACATGTCATCTAACACACCGCTGCCGTGGCTCCGCCCCCTGCAGTGCTCGCCCAGCGGTCGTGGTGGTCGCAGCGCCGCGCTCAGGCACAGCCGAGTGGTGCAGTGCCGCAGGTGGGTGCCGAACAAGCGCACGGGGGCAGTGGCGCTGCGGAGTGCGTCCCTGCGGCTGATGCAGCCGGTGCTTTTTGGCCGCGGGCCACTGCGGCGGCCCAACGGCAGGAGTATCCCACGAGGTGTGGTATTGTCACATGTCAGGCCCAGGTCTGCCAGGCTAGGCCAGGTATGCCCTGTTGTGCCCTTCGATCGGGGCAGCACAGCGCCGTTCCCAGCAGTGCATAGTGCCAACAAGGCACGGTCCGCGCGGTACCGAAACACACATTCCTTCACTCGCCCATTGGGACGTGTCAGGAACTGCAAACCACATTGGCCTGTTACGTTGTTTGGTACCGCCGGGTTGTCACAAGGCATAGGTAACCGGGAACCGGCCCTCAATCAAGTTCAAACTCGCAGCGCTCAAGCTGTCTTCTACCTAAACGTATGCCTGAGAGATGCTCTGTACATGTAAAAGCTGCACATAAAAAGGTTCTCTTTCCTTTCAAGCGAAAAGGTTGTCGAGAAAGACGGCAATCGAGATAATAAAGAATCAGAACTGGCGTGGGGGGGCCGCTTGGGCGCGGATCTTGCATAGCAGCGAGTAAAAGCGGCTGCAGCAGATAGGCGCTGTTCGATATAGTGACTGATGCATGATGTGTGGCGCTGGTAAATTCGGTAAATAGTTTCCCGAGTGTGGACGCAAGAAGCAATGCACGATACGTACAAAGCTTGTGGCGGCGATTGCCTTCAAAAAAAGTCTTGGCAAGCCCGGCCGAGATGCCTCCTCAGGGACTCAGGCCGAGCGGCTGAACCTTCAAGCTGTTCAAAGCTTCAAGCTTTTGATTGGCCGCTGCGCGGCATGTGGAGCTCAGCGCGGCTCACATATCACAACCCGTACAGTCCCGCCCTGGGGCCTGGCCTGACCTGACGCCCGTGAGGTCGGCCTAAGGCTCAAGCCCTCTTCAGGCCTTCAAACTTCAAGCTTCAAGCTTTGTAAAGGTGTAGCTGGTGAAGCTTGAAGTTTGAAAAGCTTGAAGCTGATTTGTGCACATCCCCTGGGTCGATGCAAAACGCTGAGGCGTTTCGAAGGATTGATTCGTTGAGGCGTGGATAACTGCACTGATAGGCCCGACGAATAATACACTGAACATCGAAGGGTACCCAACTCCTACTTGCGTACACATACAACCAACAGAGCGGGAGCGCTCGCCCCTGTGGCTCATTGCAACAAGCGCTATACATGCCGGATGAGCGTGATGAGCCAGCCGATAAGATTACCGGGGTGTTTCTTTGTCTTTGCCTGAGAAGCACTCTGTCAGCTATGAAGTCAACTGTAGGAAGTGGCATTATGCCATCGTGACCGATCATGATCGATGCATGATTAATGATTGCCAAGGGGAGGATCGATCGGATCCACCGTTTTTTCGGCAGGGCCTTGCCGGTGCCTATGCCGCGCTGCTTATAGAAAGTTTCTGGAAGCAGTAGCTACAGTAAGATCGACGGCCATCGATCCCTGAGGTTATCGATTATCGACAAGTCCTAGAACCATATGCACATCACATACCGCCCCCAATACGCTGTTACGGTGGGCATTTCGCGTTGATACTACTTACGTGTTGCGATCTGTTACGACCTGTTACGCATTTGGCCACCATTGTGCTCAAGCTCAACGTTCACGTTCACGTGTCCCATGTCACGCCGAGCCATAGCCACGATACATGAGCGTGACACCGAAAAGTTTCCACGGAGAAAACCAGGGAACAACCCCCCAAAAGGATCAACATCCAGAGTAGGACTTGGCTCCTTATATGCTAGGGAATCCTGTAAAAAAGCGCCCCACGTGGGACTCGAACCCACAACCGTGAGATGGACTTCACTGCGTAAGAGTCTCAAATTCTACCGATTGAAATAGCGAGGCTACATGCATGTTGAAACGTCCAGTCACGTGCCTTGGGTTTACCATGCTCAGCTTTGGTTCTGTCGACGTCGAATTTCTCAACTCCCAACTCTCAACAGTCTCCTGCTCCCGCTGCTGAGGCTGCCACAATGAAGCTGCCATGAAGCATCGCAAACCGGGACAAGCGCATGCATGTGTAACTCCCACAAGACTACGAGCGCTCAACACGAAGATAACGGGAGACATGTACATGTAATGGCATGGACCATCAATCGAGAAGAGGGATCGTGGCTCAAAGAGCTGATCTAGGTAACGCGCTCACTGCCGCCACGAAGACGGAGCACCAAGTGCAAGGTGGACTCCTTCTGAATGTTGTAGTCCGAGAGAGTGCGGCCATCCTCAAGCTGCTTGCCAGCGAAAATCAGGCGTTGCTGGTCAGGGGGATGCCCTCCTTGTCCTGGATCTTGGCCTTGACGTTGTCAATCGTGTCACCAGACTCGACCTCAAGGGTAATCGTCTTGCCGGGAGGGTCTTGACGAAGATCTGCATACCACCACGAAGACGGAGCACCAAGTGCAAGGTGGACTCCTTCTGAATGTTGTAGTCCGAGAGGGTGCGGCCATCCTCAAGCTGCTTGCCAGCGAAAATCAGGCGTTGCTGGTCAGGGGGGATGCCCTCCTTGTCCTGGATCTTGGCCTTGACGTTGTCAATCGTGTCGCCGGACTCGACCTCAAGGGTAATCGTCTTGCCGGTGAGGGTCTTGACGAAGATCTGCATACCACCACGAAGACGGAGCACCAAGTGGAGGGTAGATTCCTTCTGGATGTTGTAGTCCGAAAGGGTGCGGCCATCTTCAAGCTGCTTGCCAGCGAAAATCAGCGCTGCTGCTGGTCAGGAGGAATGCCCTCCTTGTCCTGGATCTTAGCCTTGACGTTGTCAATCGTGTCGCCGGACTCGACCTCAAGGGTAATCGTCTTGCCGGTGAGGGTCTTGACGAAGATCTGCATACCACCACGAAGACGGAGCACCAAGTGGAGGGTAGATTCCTTCTGGAGTTGTAGTCCGAGAGGGTGCGGCCATCTTCAAGCTGCTTGCCAGCGAAAATCAGGCGCTGTCGGTCAGGAGGAATGCCCTCCTTGTCCTGGATCTTGGCCTTGACGTTGTCAATCGTGTCACCAGACTCGACCTCAAGGGTAATCGTCTTGCCGGTGAGGGTCTTGACGAAGATCTGCATGCTAAGCGTAACAGGGGTCAATTCAGCTGCGCTACTCCGCCACCAGTAGAGCCGATACCGCAACTGGGTAGAGCGAGATAACCGGGGACATGTGGGGGGGCACACTGAATAGTTGCGGGGTGGCTCGGAGAAGGGTGGGAGTAGCGGTGGTTCGCACGGGAGATGAATGTGCTGCGAGGAAGGCGGTGGTGGGGGAGAAGCGAGTAACGAACAGGGGTAAGCTGGCTTTAAAAGGGCAGTTGACTTGATCAGGCACACACTGCCCCCCTTCCAGTAGGCTTGATTACCCAGCAGCTGGCGAGAGGGGCAGTATTGCCTTATCGATCGCGGCCGAAACGACCGGTGCAACTGTCCACCCGCACGGGGCTACTTGAGCAACAGCCGGCGCCGTGCGCACGAATGGCTACCTGCCCATCGGCATGCCCATTCCGCCGGCCGTTCCGCCTCATGCAAGTTTCATGGGGCTGGGTGCCCGGCCGCGCGCTGACATAAGACGGCGGGGGTGCGTGGAGGGCGGGAGTGCGGCGCACGCTGCCCGTCCCGCAGCCACGTAGCAGCCGTGCCTGCTGGCCGCCCGTCTTCCCACCCCCACCATCACCTCGGCACCCGCCCCAGCCATGTCGTGGAAGAAGGACGACGAGCTGGGCGTTGCGCCCGCTGCGTTCTGGCAGGACAAGGCCTCTGTCTTGCAGGAGGCCCGCGTCTTCAATGAAAGCCCCATCAGCCCCCGCCGCTGCCGCATCCTGCTCACCAAGGTCCTCTACTCCTCTATACTGGCGAGTCCTTCAGCCGGCAGGAAGCCACCACGCTCTTTTTTGGCGCCACCAAACTGTTCCAGCACAAGGATCCTGCTCTGCGCCAGATGGTGTACCTCGATATCAAAGAGCTCGGTCCCTTGGCGGAAGATGATCATGGTCACTGCTAGCATCATGAAGGACATGCAGCCCAACACAGCTGTCATTTACCGCCCAACGCCATCCGCGCCCTGGCCCGCGTTGTTGACCCTTCTAGGCCCAGGGTTTGGAGCGTTACTTTAAGACAGCGCTTGTCGACCGCAACAGTAGCATCGCCAGTGCTGCCGTCGTCAGCGCGTACCTCTCTTCCCGGCTGCTCGGGACGTGGTTCGCCGTTGGGCCAACGAGGTGCAGGAGGCGATTTACCCCAAGGCCCCACCCCCCTCCTCATCGTATGGCAGCACCCCGAACCGGAGTGGTAGCTCGGCTTCGCGCTTCTTCGGCTTTGCCGCCAGCGCAGCAGGCTACTCTATTAATTCTAGCCGTGATCCTCGGCCGAGGAGCAGTACGTGCGTCGACCAGCTTCATCATCCAATACCACGTCTTGGGCTTGCTTTACCTTATTCGCCAAGGTGACCGGATTGCCGTAACCAAGCTGGTCCAGCAGTACTCTGGAGCTCAGAGCCTGTGGTGCTGCGCAACCCTCTGGCCGTCTGCCAGCTTGTGCGCCTTGCTGCCAAGATTGCGGAGGAAGATCCGGATCGGCGTCGACAGATGCTGGACTTGCTCGAGGCATGGTTGCGGCACACGAGCGATATGGTCAATTATGAAGCAGCTAAAGCGATTGCGAATTGCGTGGCGTGAATGAGGTGGAACTCACCAAACCTGTTTCAGTGCCGGGTCTTCCTCAGCAGTCCTCGGGGACCACTTAAGTTTGCTGCCATCCGCACGTTGTCAACTTGGCCCAGACACACCACAGTCTGTCAAGGCGTGCACGTTGAGATGGAGAACCTGATTACCGACTCGAACCGTAGCGTAGACTTTTGCCATCACCACGCTCCTCAAGACGGGCAATGAGGCAAGTGTGGACCGCCTGATGAAGCAAATTTCCCCTTATGACGGAGATTAGCGACGAGTTTAAGGTGGTGGTACTCGATGCGATTCGGTCATTGTGCCTCAAGTTCCCTTCGAAGCAGTCTGTCATGCTCAACTTCCTCTCGGTTCTTCGTGACGAGGGAGGATATGAATTCAAACGCACGGTTGTGGATGCGATTATTGACATGATCCGATTTGTCGGTGACTGCAAGGACGTCGCCCTGGCTCACCTGTGTGAATTTATCGAAGATTGCGAGTTCACCAAGCTTTCTGTCCGATTCTCCACTTGCTTGGCCAGGAGGGCCCCTTCATGCCCGAGCCCGCCAAGCATTCGTACATCTACAACCGCGTCATTCTTGAGAATGCATTGTCCGGGCAGCGGCGGTCAACCTGGCTAAATTGGTCTTCATGTTCCCAAGCTACGCTCTCGCATCTCTGTTCTCCTCGAGCGCTGTACCGATGACGTGGACGATGAGGTGCGAGACCGCGCTGTGATCCAGCTGGCGCTCCTTCGTCAGCCTCCGTTGGGGCCCAAGCTACTCGGCCCTGACACCAAGTCCACCTTCCGCCTGGCAGCATTGGAAGAACAATTGACGGGATACTTGGCTGATCCGACGGTCCAGGGGCAACCTTTTGACGCCACTTCCGTCCCTCGCATCACACGAGGAGGCGACCCAGGCCGCGTTGCGTGCTAAGAACGATGCAATCGCTTCGGTAGCAATGGGCTCGGACGCCACGGGCGCAGCAGGGATTCGGGCAGGTGGCCCATCGACCTCAGCTGCTGGCGCTGCCGCCATGGGTGCGCCGGCTGCGCCTGCTCTCTCGTCTCTCTGCAGCGGCGGGGGGTCTGCGTATGCTCTGCAACTGTCTGCTGTACCGGCTTTGGCCGAACTGGGTCCTGTGCTGCACTCGTCTCGACAGCCTGTGCTGCTGACGGAGAGCGAGACGGAGTACACAGTCGCTGCTGTCAAGCATGTGTTTGCATCTCACGTGGCGGTGCAGTACAATGTGACCAACACGCTGTCCGACACGGTGCTGGAAGACGTGCACGTCGCTGTCGAAGGCGCATTTGCTGAGGCTGGAGTGGAGCTCGAGTCGATTATTCCTGCCCCGCATGCTTTGACTGTGGCGGAGCCGTCCGCATCGACCTATGTCATCTTTAAGCGGGGGGGCTTCCCCCTGTTCTCATTGGAAAATACGCTCAAGTTCACTTCCAAGGAGGTTGATCCTAGCTCGGGCGAGCCCGAGGACGATGGGTATGCAGACGAATACCAGACTCTCGCACTGGAGGTTGATGCGGCGGATTATATCGACCCCGCCTATGCGGACTTTGCCTCGGAATGGCCCGTGCTTGTGCAGGCGACGGCCAAGGAAACATTTGCCTTGACAGCGATGCAGACACTGCAAGAAGCGTGCGACCAGCTGGTCGAGTTGTATGGGATGCAACCTCTCGAAGGCACCGAGACGGTGGGAGAAGCTACGGTGCACACATTGCTCCTTGCTGGTATGGTGGTCGCGGCATCAGAAGAGGGCAAGCCGGCGAAGGTCCTGGTTCGCTTCCGTATGACCCTCGATGGCGCCGAGGGTGTCATGCTCGAACTCTCGGCCCATTCAACATCCGAACAAGCCGTACAACTTGTCACTGCCGTCTTTGCGTAGGCGCGCAGTCGACGCATTTTGCTCTTATTCAAAACTTAGTCTGTCCCGCGCCCCTCCCTTGGTCTCCAATGGTGCCACTAGTAGTGCGGGTAGTGACAGTCAACTGAGCGCCGCAGCACTCGGACTGCATCTGTTGACACATCCTGCTGCAGACCTGCTGTATAACGACCAGAGCTGTGAAAGGGCAACAACAGTTTAGACCAGAATGAGACGGCAGAGCTGTAGAGCGAGTCTTGTTGACTGTGGCATCACCACTTTCCGTTGCTTCGTCCTCTTGCTCTCGACTAGTAGGAATCCTCTTGCTTCGAACTCCAGTCTTCCTAATCCCCGACTCGTTTGAATCCCTCCTCGACTCTCCCAGAGTCCCACCCTTCCAGCAACAGAGGTTCTATCGAACTTGTCTCTTGCCTCTGTGGCCATCCCACTAACCCAACCTTCGAGGCCCACAGACAACACGCACGCTCCGTTTGTGCGGACACAGGCACATGCGCGCAACTTTGCCCTTGGCGCCGTCGTTCCCAGCTCGATTGGACGTCCCTTGGCCATCAGCACTGCCATGCATTCGTATTCAGGCCCTTTCGAGCGACAGAGTGATTCTCGTGCTTCTGGTCAAAGTAGCGCGGACGAGGCCGATGTGGCCCATCAATGGCTCGATGGGTGGGCAGTGTCGGTGCCGATGAGAGGATGGTGTAGTTGGGCAATGGTAATGAAGGGACAAGAAAAGCGGCGGCGTGGCATATTCTAACCGAAGGTGCTCAACTAGTGGCGCCCCCCGTCCGTTCCGCTGCACTTTCACGTGGGAGCGGTGCGGCCGCGGCTGGGTGGCTGGGACACGTCCCAACAATTTGTGCATTTTAATGATGTCTTGCGGAATCGGGGCAGGATCCACGGCCAGCCACCAGTAGGGTTGTCCGCAGGGGGGCAGTGTCGGCTCCTCCCCAGGGATGGCGCCACAGTTGGATGCGTTGCCTTCCCCAACCATCCGACTGGGGCGCTGGCACACACAGAGCAGCCATCGACTCGGCAAGCGGCGAGCGTGACCAGCGTGACTAGTGACTAGTGACTGGGCTCGCCAAAGCACAGCGTTGGTCAGCTGGCGCTGCTGTCTGCACGCGTGCCACCATCCCTTGGACGCCTTGCCCCGCCCCCACTCTTCCCCTCCATGCAGCGCAAGTCCCCGCCTGCCATGCCATCTCCGCCGCCCGACGAGCCGGCTGGCCGCGCCACCGCCGATCGCGAAGCGAAGCTCATGAAGAGCTTCAACGTCGACGGCTGTGTGTCCGCCCCAGCACCTGGCATGGAAGAGCTCAACATTTTCGCTGCGTACAAGGCACGCTTCCGCGAGGATCCTCTTGCTTTCCTCCACATGGTCTGGGCATATGGCGTGGGCGTTGACTGGCGCAGCTACAAGGACTACATTGGCGCCCCCATCCTGTACCCCTCTGCCACCGTCGAGGCGATCCACAGCCTGGTCACGAGCGAGGCTGTGCAATTGCGTATCAATCAGCTTGCCACGGCTCGGATCGATGCTCTGCTCCCCGACGACGCCGCGCCCAAAACCAACAAGGAGCGCAAGGCCTACATTGTGTTCAAGCAGAGAAAACGCGCTGACATGGTCCGCCAGCTGTCCGACACGACCCGCAGCATCGCAGAGAAGATGGCTGCACGGCTTGACAGCCCCCCCGTGCTCAAGATTTTTGCGGCTACGGTCAACCCTCCTTGGCCGCCTCTACCACCAGGGCATTCACATCAATGTTCCCGAGATCATTGCCCTGCGGCAAACCGCGTTAAAGGCGGCTGAGAAGAAACAGAGCATCGTCTTCCTCCCCTGCCACAAGAGCCACATTGACTACCTCACCGTAAGCTGGATCATGTTCCGCATTGGCATTGCTGTCCCACACATTGTGGCCGGGGACAACCTAGACATGCCGCTTGTAGGAGACTTCCTCCGCAAAGGGGGGGCAATGTTCATTCGCCGCTCCTTTAAAGGCGACGAACTCTACCCGATCGTCATTCGCGAATACATTGAGCAGATTATCGCAACGGGCAAGAACCTGGAATGCTTCATCGAAGGCACCCGCTCCCGCACGGGCAAGCTTCTTCCCCCAAGTTCGGCATCCTGAGCTACATTGTCGATGGCTTCCTTGCCGGTCGCACGTCCGACGTGTGGATCTGCCCCGTCTCGCTCCAGTACGACAGCGTGATCGAGAGTGAAACGTATGTGTCGGAGCTTCTTGGCAAACCCAAAGAATCAGAGTCGCTCATGGGGCTACTGAGCGGCTCAAGCGACATTCTCCAGCTCAAAATGGGACGGATCGATATTCGTTTCCAGCAACCTTGGTCTCTCAATGAGTTTATTCAATCGGAGAAGGCCCGCCGCACAGCTGCCCATGGGGTGGAATTCCAACCCCGCAACCCCAAAGACAACCATGTCCTGCTCAAGAGCCTGAGCTACCGCGTGTTGGGCGACATTAACCGTGTGAGTGTCGTCATGCCCGCCGCCTTGGTGGGGACAGTGATTCTCACTCTGCGCGGACGAGGAGTGGGCAAACGGGAGCTCATTCGCCGGGTAGAAAGGCTACGCGCACGTATTCTCCAGAAGGGGTACCGTGTCGCCGACTTTGGCACCATGTCCACCTCAGAGGTGGTGGACCGTGCTCTGGGACTGATGAAGGGCTTGATTGTGGTGCACAATGATTTGCTCGAACCCACCTTTGAACCCGTCAAACGCTTTGATCTTTCCCTCTACCGCAACCAAACGATCCATTGTTTCGTTTCCGAGGTGCTCTTGGCTGCTACACTATACGACCATCAAGCAAGGCCCTTACCAAGGCTCTGGGATGATGGCCCGAAACGAATTTGTGGCTGAGGTGTCCTTCCTCTCGTGGATTTTCAAGAATGAGTTCATTTTCCCTCCTGGTCAGATCGAGGACACGGTGAAGCAGGGGATCCAGGAAATGGAAGCCGAAGGTGTCTTTACCGTCGCCGAGGACGGGGCAATCGGCCTCAGGGCTGAGGAGATTGCAAGCGGACGGGAAACGTTTGATGCCTACCTCTTCATGATCTGGCCTTTCATTGAAGGCTACTGGCTTGCGGCATGCGCCTTACTCTGCCTGATGCCTTCGTCGGATCAAAGTGGAATGGGGGAGCACATCGTCTGGGTCAGTGCCAAAGAGTTTGAGAAGCGGGCACAATTGTTTGGTAAGACGTTGTACCACCAAGGTGAGCTGTCTTACCTCGAGGCCAACTCGATCGCTGTCTTGCAGCAAGCTATGGGGCGGTACCAAGAGATGGGCATGCTTATCCGCCGCTCATCCAGGGCAGTCAAGCCTGTCCCTATCATTGGTTGCACCCGGATTGGAAACCGGAGTGGGAAGAGGTGGAGGGAGAACGGCGTCCACGTCCATCGGGGCGATTGTGGGATTACCTTGCCCGCCTCGGCACGTTCCGTCGCGAAGGAAAAGACCGCAGGGAGGCGTTTATGGGTCAGCGAATCTTGCAAAGCGCCTCGGACAACAGGGCCTGTCATCGAACGCACCCCGTGGCCTGAACGCCCTGCCGAAGCGCTAGCTCACCTCTGACAGGCCGGTTTGGACCTTGATACCCCCCTGTGCCAAATTTTGGCCATACAACGCTTCTTGTCAGCCGAGTCAACGCCAACAGACTCTCTTGAGCCTGAGGCCTTGTTGTTTGGCCGTTTGCACGACCAAGCCCCAATGCGCTTGACTTTGTACCGAACCACGTTGGCAGGCCCATTCCCTTTTCATTGATTCTCGTTTTTACTCAGAATGCGACTTCCCCAACTCCATACGTGTCGGGGGCCTGAATGCACTGTTTTCCCGCAGGGGACTTGCCAGAACATATCCTTCCGCCTGTTGGGCATTTGGCTATACTATCGATAGTAACGAACGGGTAAACGGAATAGGGTGGCAGGGGTCAGTATACTTGAGATATGAATGAGACAGCTGGTCGGTGTACAGAACGACTCAAGGTGTGGTGGACTTCTGTCCTTACTATATCAGAGGATCTCACAGGACCCGCAACTACTTAGTCACTCGGGAATATTACTCGTCTTGCCCGGAGCCACAAAGCCTTGCCGGCGGGGCCAAGCCCTCCTCTCTCTTCATAAGCTGATTCTCATTGTGCCTGCCTGGGCGATTGCCGTCAACACGTGATTCAAGGACTGATTTCTCAACGGGGTATTAAGACAGTGCGTACTACTAACCTCCTCCAACCCCTTGTTCCTGAGCTGCATCCCTCGCGGTCAGCATATGCGTTGCAGCAAAAGAAGTCTGGTATAGGGTCATGCAGTGGGCGGACGCCAGCCCAGTGGCCTGCCCCGGGGGGTTACTAGGTACAATCCCTTGGAGGTGGGAAGGGGATCGATCTGAGAAAAGGTGGAGAGCAGGGGCAACGAACGATGTGGTAGCCCTAATGTTGTGCATTCCATTGACAGAGCTTAAGGCTGGGACAGGGGGAACGCTACGTCTAAACCGAACCGTTCATCTTGCGGGGGTTACTTGGAAGCGCCACCAAGATTAAGGACCAGGGGGATCGCCAGGATATCAGGACCCTCCGGCTCACGCCATCCTCCCGTACCCTAGGAAGCGCGTGTGGACACGGAGGAACGTGGTTGACATACGAGCGAGGAACCATTTCCACTGAGACTTAGTAGCCAACTCCTTCCAATGGCAAACAACTTGCCCGCCGTCTTGGTGCCGTAGTATCCTCGCGTCGTCAAAAACCAGGGGGAAAAACGGTTCTTGAGTGCGTCCCTGGTACTTGGCGTTCTTGTCGCATTCTGCTTGTTCAAGCAGCCGAAGCAGTTCCTTCTCCCGGCGTTTCCAAAGGCGACGCAGTGCTCTCATGCACCACCCGCCGGTACGCGCTCTGCGCCTCCTGCGATCCCGTGTCGCGCAGCGTGGGTCTACCTCCATTCCGGTTCCTCCCAGTGCTCCGGGCCCCATCACGCGGTAATCGGTGCGCGTGCCTTCCGTCCGCGCCTCGTCCCATCCTCTTCCTCCACCATAGGTTCGTTGTGGACGTGGGTGTCGGGGATGGAGCGGAGGAGCTGGAGAATGGGCTCCCGCACTGCCTCATGCAACGCACCAAACTTGGCCTGGGTGCGGGTGCAGGACATGATGTGTTCCAGCGAGGACATGACGCCGCACTTGCACATGCTGCGCGTGGTGCGGCACAGCGTGCGGAGCTGGAGACCAACCTGGACCTGCTGGTCAGAGAGCTTGAGGTACGGGACGGATGGAATAGCGGAGAGCCAGTTGTGGCTCAGCGGGTTGCTGTGCTCAACCACATGACGACCATCGGCAGCGTCCAGCTTCTGGAGCAGCTCCTGTCGACTTTGCTCCCACATCTCGCGGCAGCGCTGGCGTTGCTTCGTAAATGCGTTGGCCCTTGCCGTTTGCGGTCCCGAACGGTCAACATAAGTGGTAATAAGATAGTCGTTGACCTCGTTGGCCGCGGCACGGGCGTGGGGCGCAATATACGAGTAAAGCGGGCTGCCACATCCTCCCAGCCGAAGAGGCAGGCTCATGAGCATGTCGAAGTGGTCGTCCTTGGCACCTTGGGGATCCTCGTCGCCCGGATCCGTCTGAACTCCGTACAGATGAAGCATCAATCTCGGCCAGCACGTCGTCTAGCTCTCCTTCCATCTGCATGGTGCGGAGCAGGTGGCGCAGCTTGGTCTGAGTGCTGAGCCGCCATAGTAAGAGGCGTCCCTGGCGGGTGATGCCATCAAACTTAGGCATGTTCTCCCTCAGACTGGCCAGTTGGGCCCGGAGCCACGATCGACGACAGTCTACCCCTCCCACACAAGTGCCCAGAACCTGCAGACCATCCACCCGAATCTGGTCCCGGTCCCGCTCGACACACTTGCGCAGGTTGAGCTTGAGGCCTGACGCGTCGTCTTCCAAAATCTCCGCGGCTAGGCCGGTAATGCCTGGCCCTGGACCGAAGATCGTAATGTCGTCCAGGTATGCCATCACCAGGTGCCCCGGCGGCAGGTCCTGTTCCAGTTTCTCCAGCGTGGGCCGCACTGCGATGGAGAAGAAAAAGGGGGCGGGGGTCGCCCTGCCGTACGCCCTCTGCCGACAGGACGTTGGTCTCATTTCCGCCCGACGCGACCCAGAGCTGGGTGGGGGAACCATAGATCCATCGGCCCAACGTGAGGAGATGGGGGGCGTAGGCATGGAGCGCCTTGGCGAGTGTGCGACGGCGCACAGTGTTGAAGGCGTTGGTAAAGTCGAGCATGGCGACGTGGCTGAAGTCGCCCAGTTCCGCATTTCTCCCCGCCTGGCGCTGTCATGCGCTCGACCATCCGTACGATAGGCTCCACCCCGTTTTGCGATGCTACTCCCAACTGGGTGGGGAGAAGCCAGCTGTTGGGGGCGATCGCTCGAGCGATGGCCTTGGCGCACAGGCGGTAGATCAGCTCCCCACAGGCGATGGGGCGGATGCCTCCCGATGCCTTCTCCAGGGGGGTGAGGCGGGAGGCCAACAGGAGCTCGCGTCCTGGGGCGGTGCCGTGGTAAATACTCTTGGTGAGGGCGGTGAGAAAGGCGACGAAGCGCTTGCATTCAAGGGCCGTTCGTAGGAGGGGCTGGGTCCACCCGGATAGACCTGCCCCAACGTCGATTCTGAACGTGGCAATCAAGGCAACAAAGTCGATTTCGTCCAAGTCCACCACGATACGGCCACTGTCCGTCGTGTCGGTGGGTGGTGCCCGGCGGTACCACGCGGCCTGTGTGGGTGGGACGAGTGCGGGTGGTGGTGTTGCCAAAGGCTGTGCCCGGGCCGAGGCTGAAGGGGTTCGCCTCTCCAACGGGGTGGAGCTTTTCCAGGCTTGCCTGGGTCTCGGGGGTGAGAGGGGCAATGGTGGATTGGCCGACGAGGGTACTTGCTGCGCGGCTGAGGCAGCCCTCCCGAATGAGGCGGTCGGCCTTGGTGACTGGGTCGAGTGCCTCGCGCGTTGAGAAGTCGGGGGCGGAGGGAGTTGCCAGGCGCTGTTGGGGTACGTCCCGATGAGGTTATTGTCCTTGTTGTGGTGGCGGAGTACTTCCTTAGGCACCGCTAGAATATCCATCAGGTGTGCCGACGAGGGCTCCTGCAAGTAAGCGTCCGCCAAACGGCCGAGCATCTGAAGGAAAGGGCGCTTCAGGTGTGGCGGTATCTTGCGTGTGCCTGGGCGCTCGGCCAGGGCGGTCAAACGGGGAAGGAGGTCGGCCCCCGTGTCGGTCGAGGGGTTGCGCGGTCGTCTGGTGGCGGTGGTGGTGGGGGCGGCGGCGGCGGCGGGGGGGGCGGTGTGCGGGGGGCGCGGGGGGGTTGAGGGGTCGGGGTGGCGGCGGCGGGGGGCTGTCTGCGCGGGGGCGCGGCGCGGGCGTGGGGTAGTGGGGGTGGGGTCTCGGCGCCGTAGCCATTGGTTGGCTGTTCGGAGCCCAGCCGGGGGCTGCGGCGCCGGGGGGTGGCGAGTTGGGGGTTGGGGAGGAGGGGCGTGCCTTGACCCGGTACTTCGGGCACCGGGTTCCTGGCTTCGGAGTTGCGGGGGCAGCGGGCCCTGTTGTGGCCAGGGTTCGTGCAAAGGGAGCAATGATACTCGCGCTTGGGGGTGAGTCGGTGGCGGGGGGGGCTGGGGTGGTGGGTACGGGGACGGGGGTGGTGGGGATGGGGGTGGGGGTGGCGGCGGGCGGGGCGGGCGTGTCACGTGCCAGGACCCCAGGTGGCAGCAAGCCGGCGCCGGTCACGTGGTCAGGCATCTGCTCAGGTTGAGTGAATGTCTCATCGACCGGCACTTGGTGCTCTGGGGCCAAAGGGGCGGCGTGGGGGAAAGGGGGGTGTGGGGGACGGGGCGGGAGCGGGGGGCGGGGCTCCCGGGGGGGGGCGTCTCGGGCGCCAGGACCTCCTCGGGGGATCCGCCATACGGGTGCGCAACACCATGGCGGTGCGGGGTGGTGGTCACCGGGTGTGCACCCGAAGGTGGTGGTCGCAAGGGGCGCTCCCAAATAACCCTAATGTTATAACTGCAAAAAAATGATTTGCCTCTTGGCCGAATCGAACGACCGATCTTCTCATTACTAGTGAGATGCTTTACCACTGAGCCAAAGAGGCGGTGTGGAAGTTCAGTTCCGCAATGAATAGATTACCACTCAATGCCAATCTCAAGTGTTTCCGTTTTGTCAGGCTCGGTAGTGGTTGGGATTGGACTGTTGCCTTTCGTACCACCACTAACGTTCGTTCAATGGTCCTGCCATGAGTGTCGATGCACAGGCCCCACGACCCACCTCTTACGGTCCGTGGGTCCCTCGGGTCAGGGAACTTGGCGAACACGGCACCGCAACCGCCAAAAACGGGCCAAGAGAAAGTGGGTCTTGCACCAGCACCATGCCCGTTTCTTAGAGGACCAGTAGGTGCGCCCCGTTGTTTGTTTGGGTTCGGCCATGATGCTGACTGGTGCCCACACCAATAGACATCTAGCGCGCGCTTCAACACACAGCTCAGCATCCCCGCCTCTTCCCTCCTCGAAGAAGAAACTGCCGGTCCACGTTGTTTGGGACGCCTGTGGCTGCCCTCAAGCAGAAACGGTCAAGTCGAAGTCGGTACGGCAACAGCCAACACTGGGCGAACCAAACCGACCTGTTCCGAGATCTAGGCCAAGGGATAGGACCAGGAGACGCCCTGTCCATCCTCCACTCGCACGCACATCCTCATCCGAGCATGAGTGGGACAACCTCGACCCCGAGGCCAGGGCGATGTTGCAGTGCGGCTTGCCCTTATCCTTGTCTAAAAGGAGATGTAAAAGGAGATGTGAGGGGATTGGACTCCTCCGGCTGCAGGTTCGATGTTGAGTGTTGTTGAGTTCAACGCTGACATCATCTCGAGGGCCCATTGTGCTCGAATCTGTTAAACCGATTCGAATGGAAACGGAAGGCAGGACGCGCTGTGTTTGGATAAGAATGCTATGTTGCCGTACTTGCCGGTGTCTCCCCCAATTCCGTCCTTTACTGGGATTCGGCTTGCCCACCAGGGGACTCAATGTCACCTTTTCAAAGCACTGTGGAGGTACTGTGGCGTGGAGACGATAGCTTGCCGAGACAGACCCTCATCTGCGACGCCAGTGGCTTTAAGCCACGGCCCCGCGCCCGCGCCTTAGTTCGTGTGCTGGTGTTCGCTTCTCCTTCTTGTCTTTTCTCCCCGACCAACACCGCCCGCATTGGCGACTTGGTTGAGCCCCCATGCTTTCAGCCACGAGAGGCCACCTAATCGCCGCAAGTTGGTCACGACGGGCAAAACAAACCTGAAGGCATAAAAAAATTCCCCGACCGGGAGTCGAGCCCGGGTCTTGATGGTTCCCCTTGCGGTGAGAGCGTCACATCATAGCCGTTGGACCATCGAGGATCAGATAACCACTGTGCCCTCATTCCAATAGCCATCATAGAGATGCTCGCAGATCAACAATTGCTCATGAGACGCAGAGCCCACCACCTTCGCCGCCTATAGGAATGTCAAGCATGTTAACAAAGACGAGATGGGTTTGAATCCAAGCTTCACAGGAGAGAGTGCAGGGCACAGGGACAGTGACACGCTGGGACACCAGTGTCGAAGCCGGTGGAACCGAGGCGAACTTGGTCTAGCGACTGGGAGCCGGAGAATCACAGTCAACACCCCCGCTGGCCAGGGAACCCGGAGACATCGATTGTGGGATGAGCTCCTGCTAGTTGATGTAGAGAGGTGAGAACTTGAGTGGCACCCGGAACGAATGGCCTGGAGTTGTGCATGTCCACACTACTGACCTACACCTCTGGCGATTCCCCTGGTTGCCTAAACGGGATTGGCGCCAACAAGCAATTAACACACGCTGCATGAACGGGTCGGTTTAGGTGCGGCGTTTCTTTGTCCCAGCCTCGCCTCTGTCGACGACGATATGGTTACAATGTAAGGACTACTCAAGGGTCTATACACAACGTGCAACGGGAAATGGAGAGGAAGGGAGATGGATAATAGTGATGGGAATAAGATAGGATGGCCTATCTGCATCAACAGTACAAATGTGCGGGAACAAAAAGCAGATCAACGCAATAGCCAAAGTCGATCGCTTCCATAGGTCAAAGCAGGATACTTAGTCAAGGCAAGGGGGTAGGGGTGACCAACGGGAGTTGCGAACGAAAAGATGAGGTGAAGTTCGACGGGGAACCAAACTGGAGAGGGAGATGTAGGAAACGCAAAGAGATTTTTACAGATACGCCAAAGCTCCCACAGCCGCAGCTGCGGCCATGGCAGGCAGACCTGCCTGGGCGAGATTGCCAGCCGAGTCCTTGTGGAGCTGCACGTTGGACCCCGCCGAACTGCCCGCGACAGGAGCGGACGTTGGGGCGTTACCGACGGCGGAAGAGGCCGCTGGCGAGGCCGAGACTCCCGAGGCAGGAGGAGGCGGCGGGGGTGCCGAAGAGGAAGAAGGGGCAACCGTGGTGGTCGTAACGGGGGCGACGGTGAAGCTGGCCGGGCTGGCTTGGATGACATTGGCGGCTGGCGTGCCAACCGGATGAATATTGCCAGAAATGTACTGGCCAAAGTCGGGGTAGACGATGGTTTGTTCGTGGTACGGCATAGTGATGTTTTGGCACACTTGCACCGGAGTCACGTGCTTAAAGGCTTGCTTGATTTTGGGCAAGAATTGCATGGCCATGTTCTCCGTGTTGGGGCTCAACTCGTGCGAAAGAACAATGATACCGCCCGTTTGGAGAGCCGGGCTGGAGGCTTGCGAAATCAAAGATTGGTAGTTGGCCTCGATGCTGGCAGTGGGAGCGTTGCCATCGGGGACGATGTTCCAGTCATTCGTGTCCTGGTTGTAGCCCCAAATGATCGTCTCGAGTCCTAGCGCATTCGCAATCGCCCGCACGCGATCATCCACATCACCATAAGGCGGGCGCCACCCGGTCACTGTGACGCCAGTGACATACTTGATCGCCTTGGTCGTGTAGTACAGCTCAGCAAAGACTTGGGACGAAGTCAGGGCGGTCATGTAGTTGTGCGACCACGTGTGGGCAGCAAGAATGTGCCCATCTGTCAGCCCGCGCTGGGCTTGCAGGGGGTAGCCAATCACGTTGGAACCAATGTAAAAGAGGGAAGCAGTCTGGTTTTGCTCTTGGAGGAAATCATAAAACTTGTTGTGGCTGCACTCGGGGCCATCATCGTAGGTGAGCCCCCATGTACCAGGCTCATTACACTGCGAGACATCGGGCGGGAGACCCTTGAGCTTGGGTGTGACACAACCCGTGGCGGTCCACCAGCAGTCCGGGTCGGCATTGTCATCGTAGTGGGTGCCCTGTGCGCTGTTGAGGGGGTTGCCCTTGGGGGCGATGTTGGGGATGGAGCCCTTGATGGAGTTCCACAGCGCCGTAGCCTCGGTATCGTTGCTCATGATATCAGCGATCTTCCAGCTTTCAGGGAAGGAAGACTGGAATTGGAGAACGGGCTGATAGTCCCAGTAATTGCACTCGTACGTGGCATTGTCGTTCTTAGCGAACGACGCATCGTTCTCGTTCCCAGACCCGCTGCCCGCGGAACGCTTGTGCATCTGGGCCACAGATCGCTCAAACTGGGCCAGACGGGCGGCAGGGGGGTGGTTGGTGATCTCGTCACGGTGCTGGTTTGGACCGTGGGCGAGCACAACACCCGACACGGTGGCTGCAAGCGCAAGGCGGAGCAGGTGGGGCATGACGGGCGAGGGAAGGGCGGGGGAGGAGGGAGAAACGGGGGGGGGGGGGGGAGGGATGGGAGACGGGTCGGGTGGATGGGTTTTAAAGGTGGCTGGCGGAGGGTGGATGTTGGGCGTCTGGGCATGGCATCGCACTGTCCATGGCGCCCGTCGAGCTGAACTGAGTACTGACCGCTGACGATGGAGAATTGGCGCCTGCGTCCATGTAAGACACCCTCCCTTGTGCCCCAGGCCCATTGCCCCCCGCACAGGGGGGGTGTATGCAGCCTGCCGCCGCCGCCGCCCGTCCCACACACCCTGCTAAACCCTGCTGCAACGCGCGCCCTGCGCCTCCCCGGCTGCCAGCCGAACTCGCCGCACCACTGCGCCCGCGTCCCCCCCTGCCCGCCGTCCCTGCGCACTGGCCTTCTGCAGGGCCCAGACGCTGCCCCCCCGCCCCACCCGGTCGGTGCATGGGGCGCCGGCGCTGCAGGGGCGCGCTTGTCCTGCGATCGACGGACTTTGGCCGCCTGGCTGCCGATGTGCCAGGACGTGCCCCCAGCTTGCTCTGTGGCGGACGAGCGACTTGATATACATGATGCACGAGTGCACGAGCGCACGAGCGCAGAGGCCGATTCTTTCGCTGCCGCTGTGGCTTGTGATGCTGGTGACTAGTGACCGGTGACCGGTGCGCTTGTGGCCAACGAAATCCGATGGTCCCCCGGTTCAGCACTCAGCCGCTCAGCTGCTCAGCGGCAAATCAGGTCGATCACGACCCCGCCTCATGCAGGCCCCGCACAGGCCCCAGTGTCCGATCGTCTCAACGCGTTTGGCCACCGGCTTCTCACCGGCACCAGGCGTCCCACCGTTCTAAACGAACCAGCACAGTTCACATGCACTGTTCGACGTTCGCCATGCTTACCGCTCGCGTGCAGCACAACCCACGCCCTGATCGAGATCGGCCGGAGCCTGATCGATGATCGCTGATCTACATCCGCGGCGATGTCACCTGCCCCGGGTCCCAGCCACCGGTCACCGATCCTCGACATCAGCCACCCAGATTAAGGATTGCAGATCGCCACAGACACCGTCACTATCTGCAGGTTCATATGCGTCATCATGCATCAATCATCGTCTTCAACGTTCACGTGTTGATGTTCCTACTATCTACGGTCTGCGTGCATGTTCTGTTCGGTTGGCCGTGCATGTGCGAGAGCGAAAAAGGCCGGAAACGGCGGGCGACGCGGTTATCGCCTTCGCGCTTACGCCCACTTGCGGCCAATCCGCCTATTGCTGCCCTTGTCTGCTGGCTGACGCACTGATGGCGTTGATCGATGGTCCACATAGCTTCGAACGACCCAACCGCACGGCACACGCGACACCTTTTTAAGAATTTTACCCACACCATGTTGACATGATGAATGGCAACCCATGTTTGGAAGCGCGCTGTTAGCGCTGGGCTCAGGCCTGCTGAGGCGCTGCTGCTGCAGCTGTGATGGATCCCAGTCGTCTGCCCCCTACGTCCAACACAGCCCACATGTACCCTTCGTGTACCCTTTGTGTGCCCTTTGGCCGTCCTACTCTTTTGTCATCGTGTGATTAATGATTACCGATTCCTGTCCTTGCCATGGAGGGGGGAACGATATCAGGAGTGCTAATTGCATCGCCTAAGGCCTAAAGTCGTTGTCTCCTTGTCAGACCCACCACTGTGTCACACGTCATGCATGCCAATCCTCCCAAGTTTCCATGTCGTGTGCACGACGCACCGTGCGTGTTGCTGTTGCGAAGCGATGGCACTTGCGTGCATGCTTGCGAGCAACAAGAGAATACCCGCCGGAACAATACAGCCATCAGCGTGTGATATATAGATAGCGCGCGACTAGGCAGAGCGCTACCGGCTGCAAGCTGCCCGGGAGATCGATCGATCAGCTTCAAAAGACGTGCGAGAAGGTTGTTGGTGCTGCCTCGCGTGACCGGCTTGACCTTGTGCCGAGATATGGTCAGCGCGAGAGTGTTCCCAGGAGAAAAGGGTGTGTATAGCGCGGGGAGCAACATATTAGAATGCTCGCGCCATGCACGTCATGCACAGTGGTCAGCCGGTCAGCGCAGAGTACAGTACGCTCCGCCAGGCTCTCCTTCCCCACAATCCATTATCTACATCATCTTCATCCTCGATAGTCAAAGCCAGAAGAGAATGTAACTGGGCCCCAATCAGAACATGATTCGACCGCCTCGCAGGACCCCAAAGTTCCCCAGAGTTGGCGCCGCGCCCTCATCGATCAACGATCATCTCGGTTGCATCAGCTCGAGGCAGTGGACCCTGGGGACCCGTGCGAGGTTTATCGTTTATCGTTGACTAGTGACCAGTGACTAGTACTTGATGGGCTCCATCCCTCGTCTTCTATGAGGGGGGCGGGAAAGGCAAAAGGAAGCGTGCCACGCACTGGCGTCCCGTCCCATTTGCCCTCGCGAAGGATGAGCCAGAGACCAGTAGTCTCTGCTGCTGCGGCCTTTTCCGGGATGGTGGGATTGATGGTTACGCGGCCTGCAGTGGCGATGCCGTGTTGTTCCAGTAGTGGGAAACGATTTTGAAGCCGGTCCCCAGCGTGTGCGGGGAGCTTTCCGCACAACGTATTCTTCTCAGATGCTTCGAAGTTGTCACGGGCGGGCGCCGCCAGGGGGCCCGCCCTGGGGTTTTTGGGGTACAATCCCTTAGGCGACGGTAGGTCGACTCACGGTAGTTTCGGGCTTGGGCTGGTTGGTGTATCCGAGCGGAGCTAGGGACGAGGAGAGGCCTTTGGTGGGGCGGCTGCACGTGTGGCAAGGCTGCGTCTGCACCGGCTTGGGCCGTAGTAACGTGTCTGAAGCCTCCGGGACTTAGGGACGGGAGGAGGCAGAGGGGGACAAACATTGCCTCAACTGAGACTGGGAATCGACGCGACCAAAGGAGGGCTCGCGCGACTGGACTGACGAAGGGCTGGAGGACGAGGTCGGAGGAGATGTCGGACGCTAACAAGAGTAGGCTGCCTGTACTGGATCAATTGGCTGGAAAACGGGCAGGAGTCGGACAGGATAGGCGGGAAAGGACGAAATGGAGGGTAGACGAGGGGGTTGAGACGAGAATGGAAGGTGGGGGAAAGGATCCCCATCAACCAGGGGTACAGGCAGGTTCAAAAGGGAAACGGATACAAGAGGGGGTGTAGAAAGGAAGACACGTCAAAAGCGGGGGTGGCCGCCGCAGGCGCGACCGAGAAAGGAAAAGGAAACGGGGACGGGGCGACCGATGTCGCCACGGCATTGGAAGCTCGGTGGCCTTATTTAGGCCAGCCGACTTGGACTTGGGCGGGGGGCGACTATTGCCGCGCGGATGCATGGCCCTTCGGCCACGATACTTAATTTAGCCAACCATCATCACACTTGGTTGGCCTGCGGTGCACGCTCTACTGGACATGTGCGGAGCAGGCGGGCCTTAGCTTGGGTCGGACCATCTCGAGTCCGCCGCAGCCCGTGACAGAAGTCCTGCAACATGCAACCTCCGTAGGCAAACACGGCGCGTCCGGTACTCTGATGTGGCCTGAGGGCTCCCGTAACCAGCAGCCAGCGAACGCCGTCCCCACGCCGGCGTCTCGCGCGGTGTGGCCCGGACGGGGTGCGGGGGATGCTGGTATAGCTAGCTGATATATATGGTTTCGGCTGCAAATGGGCTCGGGCGCTCAGGCGCTCCAGGAGCTCGGGTGGCAGACAAAATCTAATTTCAGCCTAGTACAGTGCAACATTTCAAGGACAGCCAAGCTAGTCGCGTCGCGCCCTCGCCGGCGCGTCAACGCCCGCATGGGGGGGCTGAGAGTTGCGCGCTGTCTGGGCTGGTGCGAGCCAGAGCAGAAAGAGCCACCCACCTTTCTTCCACGGCCACCCATCCTACCTCCCCTCCTCGCCATGCTCCCGTCCATTCCGACCGTTCAGGATGTGCCGCGGCTGTGGCAGCAACATCTCTACCGCTCCCCCCTGCCGCGCAGTGACAAGGAGCAGGAGGGGTATGTGCTTGGCGTTGACGAGGCCGGCCGAGGACCGGTGCTGGGTACGTGTTCCCCGGCAACCAACGTTTCCAAGCACCTAACTGAACTGAACTGAACTGATGCCACGGCAGGACCTTTGGTATATGCCATTGCGCTCTGTCCCACCTCGTACCACGACCAGGTGGGAGAGATGGGGTTCAATGATTCCAAGGCGCTGACCGAGGTGCGACGGGAGGAACTGTTCCAGACAATGGAGCAGGACCCTCAGTTGGCGTATGCCACCCTCGCTCTTTCCCCTGCCTCGATCAGCGCGGGTATGCTGCGCCGTATGCCCCACAATCTCAATGCCCAGTCCTTGGGCGCCACGGTAGAGTTGATTGCGGGTGTATTGGACCGGGTGCGCGTGACAGCGATCTATGTGGATACGGTGGGCGACCCGGAGCGGTACCGACAGACGCTCAAGTCGTATTTTAACATGCCCAAGTACAAGGACATTGACTGGGTTGTCGCGTCTAAGGCCGATGCCACGTACCCTGTCACGGGCGCTGCCTCCATCGCGGCCAAAGTGACAAGAGACGCGTTCATTATGCACTGGGCTTACCCAGAGCCCGGGCTGGGGGGGACCATTCCCCTTCCTGCGACGACGAAGAGAGGAGGAACCGGCGGCAGTCCCGGCCAAACGGGGGAGAGGCAAGAAAGGCGGGCCGAATAAGAAGACCAAAACGATGTGCGAACCTACGATGCAAGAAAAAGCGTTTTGGATACCAGGCAGCGGCTACCCTTCTGACCCCAACACATCTGCCTACCTCGTCCGTGCGTTGGATCCCGTCTTTGGCTGGCCCAACATTGTCCGCTTCTCCTGGGCCACCTCCAAAAACATGTTGCAAGAGAAGAAGCGGGTCGACTTTCCCAAAACCCGAGCGAACGCTGGAAAGGCACCTCCTCCCGTGGCCGAGGACCAAGCCGTGTCGCCCTTTGGCACGCGACTGCCCTCGGGCCTCCGGGCCTACCCGGTGCGTTGGATGGATGAGCCCGTGACGCTTACCAGCTTTTTTGGAAAGAAGAGCGCGGAGAAGAAGGAATGGGAGGCAGCTGGACAGGCTGCCGCCGCGGCTCATACCCAGGCTCGGACGGGCCTACCGAGCGAGCTGGGACTGCAGCCGGCTTCTCTGGGCTTCTTTAATCCATTCTTCCTAGTCGGTTGGGCTACTTGTTTGTTTCGGAAATGGGTAGGGTGGGCTAAAGGGGTGGGAGCACAATGTTCGTTTCATTAAGGATGCGAGGGCTGAACGAGCAAACCCAGATTCAAAATTGCTCACCTTGGAAGGGCACATTCGTAGAAGAAAGTGGGAATTAGAGCTTCGGCTCTAGAAGCAGGCGAAGCGGGCAAGTTCAACCTCAATCAAGTACAAATACGAACGGTCGAGGGATGAACAGCCGCTGTTGTTGTCCACCTTTAGAGTCCCGAAAGGAATATGCGCAGGTCCCGATCGTCTTTATCTTGAGATTGGCCAAGCCAGGAGCGGGAAGGACCGAGCGCATTAAGGGCGTACTCGACGCGGCCGCGGTGAACCACGTCCGGGTCCAGCTGGTCAACCCGACCCCCCAACACGTAATCAAATTCCTCCTCGTCCCTGTCTTCTTGTACCGCGGACGGGGAAGAGAACAGAGCCCATAACCGGGCCCAGAGAGACTTGCTCCCTTCCCTCTGGATGTCATCGATTCCACTCAACTTGGCCAGGCCAGCTGCTCCAGTGGAACGACCAACTTTGAGTGCAGCCGATGAAAGGTCCAGGCACTCTCGAACCCCATCTTGGCCCGGGAGAGCAGCTGGGCGCGACGCTTTTGGTCTACCTCCTTGAGCAAGGGAGAAAGGTCCGCTCGCGTAAACAACACCAGCAGAGAGGGGGGAGGCGACTTGATTGCCGTCTCATCGCGCAGCCGCTGGGTCGCCAGCGCTGCCAACGTCGCATGCAGAAAGCTGTCACAAGGTCAGAAAAGTAAACTTGGGGAGTTGGGGGGGGGGGGGGGGGGGGGGCGTACTCTACACTATCAGCCAAGGGTGACCCAGATGCTGGAGCAGTAGTGGCGTTAGCACCCGAGCGGCGGTGGTAGCGTCGACACAGAAGATGAGTGCCTCGGTCTGAGGGAGGAGGTCGTGTGCACGGCGGCGCAAGCGTGGATGTCCAGGGGTATCGATCAAGCGCACAGCTGTGGAGCGGGGAACCTTTTCAGAAAGGGCCTCGGGAGTTCCCAGCACAGTCCACCCAGTGGTGTCCACTTGGGAGGTGTGGGTGTTGGCTACACACCGTACACCAGCGAGGAGAAGAGCGCAGTCTTCCCGTGTCAGAGGGGCCGACGAGAAGAGCAGTGAGTGGGCCAGGCTTGCGAGCGGGCTCGGCTGGGGATGGAGGCGGGCGGAGCGGGATGAAGCTGACAGCCAGTACGAAGAACAGGACAAGGAGGCCGACGGCGAGTGCGTCTACGATCGTAGACGGGGCAGCGGTGGCCAGGAAGGGCAGCCGCGCCTGGTGGGCCGATACAAGGCGTACAACCTCGGCCCGGGGGGCATCAAGGGCAGCAGGCCAGGCGAGGGCCAAGGTGGGCTTGGGGGTGGGCATGAACGGGTGGTGGAGCAGACGGGTTGTCTCGTGTTGCCGAGTGGCCAGCGTCGGCGAGTCGGGGCGGGGCTGGTTTAGCGTTTGTTCAGCTGCACGGCTGAACGTTCAGTTGGACGGGTACGCTTTAAGCTTTAAGCTTTGTGCGCCTCAGCCGGACAGCGCCCAATAAGCGCATCGGTGCATCAGCACACAGGAAGCGAGGGTATCACCACACACAGTGGCCCTGTGCGGGCCAGAACGGTGCAACGTAAGGCCATTGTATACCTCCGTGTACTTGCAATGTCACATGTCTGCTTCTCTTGTGCTTGGTGTTATGCGTCACTCCCTGGCCGGTGCGTCGGTGGGGCACCGGCGATCAGATCAGGCCTGCCTCAGGTTGATCAGCATCATCGCTGTCCAGCCTCAGCGCGGAGGCTCAGCGCTCAGGCTGAGCCGACCCCACCCATCAACTGTCCACTGTCCACCGTCCACCGTCCATCTGAACTTCTCTGCGAACCATCCATTTCTACTGGGGTATAGGCAATCGAAGGTCTGCCGCGCCTAGCTACACTGCCCGCGCGGCGGCTGCCACTCGTGTCGTGGCCGGCTGCTTGCAGGCACAGGTGCGACCGCATCCGAAGTGGTAAAGTACGGGTGGCGCAGCGCCTCCTCCGCGCTCAACCGCTGGGCTGGATCAAACTTCAATAGCTTTTCCAGCAGATCAATGGCCAGTGGATGGGCCTTGCGGAAAATCTGAGTAAAGGGCACGGGAGCATGTCTGGTAAAGTTTCGAAGCGAGCTCTGGATCTCGGGCTAACATCATTCGCATATGGTTAGTAACGCAAATACCGGGGACGGGAAGCAAAGATGGGAAACCGTACCGAGTCGTGAATCATTCTCCGGATCGTCGTCTCGTCCGGGGTGCCGAGGATATTGAAAATGTGCTGCAGCTGGTCGTTGTTGTCCCGGCCTTGGAAGAGCGGGTAGCCCGTGATCATTTCGGCAAAGATGCAACCAGCCGACCAAATGTCAATCGAGGTGGAGTACGTGCGCGATCCGAGAAGGACATCGGGCGCACGGTACCAAAGAGTGACCACCTCGTTGCTAAACGTGTTGACTGGGATGCCAAATGCGCGAGCCAGGCCAAAGTCGGCCAACTTGAGCTGGCCCGCCTTGTTGATCAGCAAGTTTTGCGGTTTGAGGTCCCGGTGCAACACCCGGTTTTCGTGACAGAACGCAGTGCCGCGCAGGAGCTGGAACATAAAGTTGCGCACAACGGTGGGGTCGAGTGCGCCATGATCTCCATGCTGATCCATGTATTTTTCAGATCAAGATCCATGTACTCAAACACGAGCATCAGCTTGGTCTCGGTATGGATGACATCGTAGAGGCGCAAAATGTTGGGATGACGCAGCTCCTTCATCAGGCTGATCTCGCGGATGGCAGTGGAGGGTGTGCCTTCTTCCGCATCGAGATGGATCTCCTTGAGCGCCACAATTTCCCCCGTCCGGCGGGAGCGGCCCTTGTACACGGTCGCATACGTGCCCTCGCCCAGCTTCTCCAACTCTGGAACGGATCAGCAAACGGAAAGAGGCGAAGCGTGGGGCGATGAGAGAAGCAGTGGGGACGTACGGGTGTAGTTCATGGGTCAGATGGTGGGGGCCAAGAACAAGGAAGTGGCGCGAGCCAGCCAGCGCCAGAGCCAGCCACTCGCAACGTGGAAATGGCGCGGGGCAGAGCCGATTACATAACCATTGTCTATGACCCCTTGCCTAGCATGCCTTCGGTTTGTCTATGCAAAACACCGCACGTGCGCAGGGTGACCTCACCGGTGAGCGGTGGCAATGGGAGCATCATCGGTCAACGAAGGGTAGGTCGGTATTGGCGGGGACCGAAGGGACAGAGGGCATGCCCCCCATTGCAGTTAGGGGAAAGACGGCTGGCCTGGCAGAAATGCATACTGTGGGCCTATGACTTGGGGCAATTGGTAGTGGTGCGGAACCATAAATTCTTCCTCCATATCCTCATTCCGTCCTTCAGGGAAGAGAGCGGGGGGTTCGGCGATGGGTTGAAGACTAATTGAGGCAGAAAAGAGCCTCGCCAGGGGATTGGAATGGAGCAGGGGTTGGGCACCAGGCCATGGGTCTTGTGGAATATGCTGGAGAATCCCTCCACCTCCCCCGATAGGAGCATCTGCTGGCACCAGGTTTGGAGGTGTGAAGGCAGGAGGAACGGTGTGCTCACTTATAATTGACGTAACGACGAAGGAGCAACGTGGGCTGAAAGAACATCTGGTCAAAAACCAACTCTGCATCGAGGACTCGAAAGGACCCTGCAGATCCCCCCCATATCATCCTAGTGTGGGACCACATGTCAGAAGCGACATTCCACTCAACCGCATCCTGATTGGTAGAAACAGATGGGGGGGCATCGTGCGTGAGAAAAACAGGCTGGGGCTTATCCTGTGGGATAGGCAGATCTTTCTCCAAACGCAAGCTGGCGAGGACAGTACTCTCAATATCTTCTTGGTCAGGCGGCATGATCTCTGATGGACCGCGCTCAAAGAGCGAGAGCTTCATACCCCGACCAAAACCACCGCTATGGTCAGGCGTGGAACCCACTGTCTGGCATTCATGCTCCTGCTTCGCTGTCCAGGTTGATCCCGACACGGTGGACGAGGCAGGAGGGCGATTGGCCTAACGAGACAAATGCCAGGAAGGTGCGTTGAGTGGATCGTCAACTGCATGGCACGATCAGTGAGGGCTAGTGCGGCTAACCAAATGCAACCATCAAGAAAAAGAGAGGGTTGCACGAACCTTTGTCCCCCGACAGGCACGGCCAATCTGAGCCCGGAGCACGCCTTGGAAACGTGGCTTGTCTTCACCAGACCCAGGGCGGGGCGGCGCAGGAGGGTCCGCCTGGGGAGGGATGCACTCCCCCGTATTCAGGACGCAGGCTACTGAGATTCAGGCCAGTACCAATGGGTACGCGTCTCATAGCCGATTCTTGCGTCGACCGCATCGGATGCTCCCGTGCGCCTAAGCATGTGCATGCTCAATACGGGCACTTTGGTATTGGAGGCAACTAGTAGTAGATGGGCTTGTGCGACTGTGGTGGGGGAGACGGCTGGGCTGCTGCGGCGGGAAAAGGCATACCAGGCGTCGAGGAATTATGTTTGTGAGGGGCATCGCGCATCCCCTCTGGGCCCAACTGGAGGGGGGCGGAGGAAGACATGACGAGGGAAGTGACAGCAGCAGTAGCAGCCAGCAGATACCAGCCGCCTTGTCAGGCCTTGCTTGCCCGCACCCGTCCGTAGAACAACAGAAGAGAACAACAAGCTAGTACCTTTGACGTTTATAACAACCCAGCGCTCGCCTGTCCTGTTAAGATCCACGCTCCATGTGCTCATGTACGCAGTATTCCCGTGCAAGTTCTTCGCCACGCCTTCCATTTCCATATCGATTGGTTAAGGGGTTACCGGTTACCGGTAATCGATAATCACCGGTTTTAGGCCAGCCAGCCAACGCGGGGTAAATATGCCATGTGTTCTTCTCCCCACCTCCTTTCTCCGTCTCGCTGTCTTTCTCCGCATCTTCGGCAGAGCAGCCCGCACAGCTGTGTGACCGTCACCGTCGCCAGTCATATATCACCACTGATTAATGATAGTGGGCCCGGCCATGTCTTGAAGTAGCCCCTGCCACCCACGCAACCCCTCTTCTCCCCACCACCATCTCCCCCCCTCATCCACCACTCTTCGCTGCGCCATGAGGCCGGCGATCGTGCGTTCTCTGCTGCCTCTCCGCGCGGGGCGTGCAGCCTCGGCCTTTGCCTGGGCCCCCGCGCGACTGCCCATCACACGCTCCATGCATACCAGCTTCTCCCCCCATACCGCTCCAGTCCCACCCTGCTCGCTACTGCCCTCGCCTTCGGCACGGCCCTTGGTGCCGGTGTGGTGTACTATTCGTCCCAGCCGGTGCGCATTCAACATGATCTTCTTTCTGCACTGGCTTCTCTCCAGGCCGCCCTGCGCCCAGATCAAGTCAGTGTTCGTGAAGGCGATATCGCCGCCCACGTGTCCGCATGGAGCTACGACGAGGCCTTTCCCCACGCCGCAGTTGTCTACCCGAGTCAACCGAGGAGGTGAGCAAGATTGTCAGGATCTGTGCGCAGCATGGTGTGCCAGTCACCCCCTACGCTGGTGGGACCAGCCTGGAATCTCAGACTTCTGCCCCCCATCCCGACGAAGATCCGCGGAGGAGCATTTGTGTCGACCTAGGGCGGATGCGAAAGGTACTCCGCCTCAGTGTTGGTGACGGCGATGTGACGGTACAAGCCGGGATGGGCTGGGAGGAGCTCAATACCTACCTACGAGAACAAAATACCGGTCTTTTCTTCCCCATGGACCCGGGCCCCACAGCGCGGATTGGTGGAATGGCCGCCACCTCGTGCAGTGGCACCAATGCTGTTCATTTCGGAACGATGAACGGAAACTATGTATTGTCTCTTGAAGTTGTCCTGCCGTCGGGGGAGGTGATCCAAACCCGATCTCGAGCGCGCAAAAGTGCCGCCGGCCCAGATCTGACCAAGCTTTTCATTGGCTCCGAGGGCACAATGGGGATCATCACATCTGCCACCTGCGTTTAGCTCCCGTTCGCCCTAACGCAGTGGCCGTCGCCTCGTTCGAATCGATTGACGAGGCCTGTGCAGCTGGCAACGCTTTGTTGGCGGCGGGGGTAACCCCGCAATGCCTTGAGCTGGTCGACACTGAATTTGCTCTGGCTATTAACCGGGCGATGGAGGCGGATCCCACCGAGAAACGACGCATGCCCGAAAAACCTAGTCTGTTTATCAAGTTTGTTGGAGCCAGCACGGCTCACCTGAAAGCGGACTGGGGAGTGGCCCACCCCTTGCTCAAAGCCCGGGGTGGAAGTGGGATCCAATATGTGGATGCACCACAAGCTATGGATGGCCTGTGGAGCATGCGCAAACTGGCACTCGTCTTTGTGCAGCAGTATCCTCTGTCTCCCTTTGCTGGGGACAACGACGATGACAAAGGGTCATGGCGATTTGTTGGGACGGACGTGTGCGTGCCGCTGAAGGAGCTGCCCATGCTCATCGCAAAGGCCAAGGCCGCCTTTTATGAGCGGGAGATCTACGCGCCCATCCTCGGCCATGTGGGCGACGGTAACTTCCATGCGGGACTCATGTGGCGGGAGGGAGACACGGACAAAGAACACAAGGTTCGGGAAATGCTTTCCCACCTTGTTCGGACCGCTCAGGAGCTGGGAGGGACGTGCACGGGTGAGCATGGCGTTGGATTGGGCAAGCGCGAGTTTCTGCCTGCCGAACTCGGGCCGGGCACTGTCTCCCTCCTTCGGCAGTTCAAGATGCTGTTGGACCCTCAACGTGCTCAACCCTGGCAAGCTTTTGCCGCCAAAAACGGATGCGGACGCTTGATGGGCAAGGTCTGGAAGCGATAAGCACGATTCGCGCTCAACTCTGTACCCGGGACTCGGTGCGTACCCTGTACCCAACACAGCTACGTGTGTATGAGGAGGTAGAGGGTACAGTCCAGAGGGCCTTCTTTGGCCTTATACCCTGGCAGCAGCTCGCAACTAGTAACAGGTACAAAAAGTGGGTGACAGCATCGTGACTAGTGACTAGTGACTAGTGGTGACATCGGCCGAACCAGAGGGAGATGGGATTCAAATTGCATGCAACATTGAAATCATGGCTGGCTGGGCGTTGGTTGACGCGGTGGCGGCGTCTGGGTCGGACAGCGAGCGTAGATGGTCGCCTAGGCGGCCACCGCCCCCTTGACGCTTATCTACCACTTGCTCAGGAGCATGTTCGGCAAGTTTTTCCACCTGCTCGTGGATGCTGCCCTAGTGTCCATGGTGCTAAGCGGGGTGCGCAGGACGACAGGCCTCTCCCCCTTGATTCAGCTGGTCCCCAACAAGGATGTACGCAACCTCTTGCGTGCCTACCTCGAGACGGGCGAATGGGTACGCTCCTCCCCCAGTCCTGGCGCCCCTTGCGGCTTCGTGGAACCTGTGCGCGCCCTGTACTGACACACGTGGGTTGGGTCAGATGATGGACTTTACCATCGTATTCCTTGGCCGGTCACGTTACTTTGAGCGGAGGATTATGCCCCCTCCGCCCCCCCAAGTGGGGCGCGAGTAGCCCACACGTACTTCTGTCTTGTCATCGCCCTCGTCTTCGCCACCATTCTCCCGTCATTTTTTCTTCCTCAACCTTTACCCCGGCAGCATAACTTCCCCTTGGACGTCTTCGGGGCCTACCAGCCTGTGTGTTCCCGCCCCAAATCTTGTTTCTATTTCTACTCCCACAGAGCTCTGCCTGCTGTACTCCTGTACTTGACGCTTGAAGCTTGAAGCTTGAAGCTCGAAGCTCGAAGCCTGACTCATATTCAGCTGGGTTCTGAACAGGAAAAAAGCAATTCCGCTCGATAGGCTGCAGATGGGCAATACCAGTACAACACCTATACTAGGACGCGGCGTTCTGTGAAATGAGACGATGTGACTAGTGACGCGGACTAGGGCATACTATCATGTGACGCGGTGACGCCCGACAGCATTCTGACCCTCTGAGCTTGTGCGCGCCCGCCCCGGGTCTGGCCTTCGGCCAGGATGAACTGATGCACGTCGGCATCACGTGCTTCACGACCCGCCTCTTTCACCGCCCTACGTCCACTTGCCTGGGCTGGCGGTTGTTGATTCCATGGTGGCGTCGAGTGGAATTGTTGAAGTGGGGTACATCTATAGGGCGGCCAACTTTAATTCCAACTCGCCGGCACCAGCACCAGCTTCCAGCCCATCCAGGCACACATTCCTCCTTCGGCCCCCACATACCCCCTCTTTATTTCGCTACGTCTTTCGAACAGTCCGCCTGCAAATTCTCGTTCTGAATGAGGTACACAACCCACAATTACCTCCCTCACCTCACCAATTTTCTCCCTCCTTCCCACCTTCCCGCGATGGAGTCTCAAGTGAAGGAGGGCGGTAGGTGGAAGACGTTTTTGCTGGGTACGCCGCTGGGCCGGTTGCGCAAACCACCAGATTCTTGCGTCCCTTCCCCGCCATCGACGTCGCCACTTCCGCTATCCGCGTCTTCTCCAACCTTGATCTCAACCAAAGCTTCCCGTCCTTTCTCTTCGCTTTACTTTAAGCAGCCATTCCAGCATAGAGGACGGAAGGATTGCATCCATCATGGGCCCCACTCTGCCTCCTCCCTCTCCGTCTCGATACCTTTGAGTGAATCCTCTGCACCACCCCTAACACTTGATATTCGTCCCAACACCTCACAGGCCCTCATCGATCCCCACTCTGCGGTCTTCCACGATATGGAAAATGACCCTGATTGGAAGGATCTGGTCCCTGTAATCCCCATTAGCCCTACGACCAACGAGCGTCGGTCCGGGCTTCCCTCTCCTCGACCTTGCCTGGCTCCACCAGCATGGTCGCCTCCATCTCACGGAACAGCCTTCCGCCCACACGGGGAGAGAGGGTGCACACTCGCCGGGCCCTCTCCGAAACGGTACGCAGCGTGAAATCGGCTTTCTTTCCAAGCGAGCAAGAACGTGCTCACCAACAGCGCTTGGCCCCCCCGTGTCACGACAGTGGGAGTGAAGCCCCCTTTCTTTGCGATGACGGGGAAGGAATTCTAGGAACACGTCGTACACCGTCTGTGCCTGAACCGGTAGCCCTAAAGTCCATTCGACCCGAACTCAACACCAACGAAACGCACAACCCTCCAAGTCTGAAGGAGGAACACTGGCTCAAACGGAACATGTCTTGCAGCAACATGAATGTGCCGGCGGCCTCTACACCGGGAGTACAACCCGTGGAGCGGGCGTCATTGAGGGCAGATGTGTTTCTTCCGTGGAGAGAAAATGAGCAGGCGCGTCCTTCCTCTCGGGACCGGAAGATGGAGACCCCTTTGTCTCTCTCTCGAAGCGGCGAGGGTCCTCGTGCCGTCCACAGTTGTGAGGCCATGCGAGAACAAGCTAAGAGCAATCCGAATAAAGCTCGAAGTATTAGTCGAGAGAGGTACAGGTATAGCCTCGGTGCTGCAAGAAGGGGGAGCGATACATCCTGGCCTCAGAATGCTGTGGCCACAGACCGTGACGGCCACCGCCTCCATCGAGAGGCACGCAAGAACCCTCCCGCCTCTCTCTCATCAGGCGCCGCTCATGCCCACGTGTTCATCAAGATGAACACGTCCCACGGGAACCTTGGCCGAAGAGGCAATGCAGTGCATCCTCTTCCCACAGGGACGAGGGCCGATTTTTGAACCTTCGTCCCTTGAATGTATCTTCCTCCTTCCCACCTCTCGGTGGAGAGAAAGGAAGAGAAAGTTCTCGATTATCTATTTTCTTATTCCCATCGTGACACCCAATGGTGACACCACTGTACTGCCATTGCAGAAGCAAAGGTAGCACCGCTACCGCTCGCTTCAGTATGTGACCAGTACTCCTGGCTCCTTATTGTCACAACAATCCTTGCACATACTGATTTCGGCAGCCGTCGTCCCATTGAGATAACCGCTAACCGGTAACCGGTAACCCCACCATCCGTCTACTATAGGCCACAAAAGAGAATGATTAATGAGGGTCGGATATACCTTGTGTGAGACAAGTACGCCAGGGCTCTCCATATTATGCGACAGAAAGGTTAGCAGCTAGTAGTGGCCTCTGGCGGCTTGTCGGCTGTGGTTCTTCGTGATCAAGCCTACCCTAGTTGTGCTTACGCGAGCTTCAGGCCATGATAATCGTGGTAGCAAAGCCTGATGAAAAAACCTCTCAACAGTGGAAACTTGCCCCGTGCGGGTCTTGGCAAGAAGGGGGGGCAGCACTGCCCCCATGCTGTGATGGGCGCGGTGCCGGAGGGGCGCGCCGGAGCAGCCGGCGCAGGTGATCGAATAATCAACACGACTAATAACCGAAGAGGAAGAGGCTGTGTCGGGGCTGGGCGATCACCCCCTGGCTAACGCCAGCGGCAAGACATTGCCGGCCACCACCACCACACCCCCACCTGCCCCGCATGTCCTATCCCGCCCCCCGAGCCGCCATCATCGTACGGGGGGAAGGAAGCGCCTGGCACGCAGGGCGGGTACTACCCTCCCCCCAGCCAGCAGCAGGGCGCCTACGCGCCCCAAGGCTACTATCCCCCCAAGGCCCACAGGCAGGCTATCCCCCACAGGGTGGAGCCTACCCTCCGCCCCCCCAAGGATACTACCCGCCCCAGGGAGGCTATCCGCAGCAGCCTCCAGCCCCTGTACACCTGCCCCAGCAGTCGCACACCCCTACTGCAAACGACTGTTGCTCGATGATTGCCACCAGTTTGCTCTGCTCGGCCTTCTGCACTCTCATCTCCAAGTGTTGAGGTCCGCACTCTGTTTGGTGTTGCTGGGAGGTGAGGAACATCGCTTCCCCCATCCATGTTCAGTTTCTTCCAAGCCTCTTTCTCCCAAGTCTACAGTGCCGCCCTGCTGTTATCAATTCCCACCCGACAACGGGCTGATCGGGTCTGTGGGTTTGCCTTAGCCCCCGGGCCATACACAGCGCACCTTCTCTGTGCAAACTCCCAATCCAAGCTTGTTTGCTAAACTGCTTTCATGAGATGGTTATCGATGATTCCGCCATCGAACCACCTTGCATGCCCACCTCATATGGTTTCGGAAGCCTTGTCGGGAAAAGATGCCGAGCTGATCCCGTCCTGATCTGATTCCCATTGAGGCTATATATATGGCTCTAGACTCCAAGGTCTGCATGGAGGCAAGTGGAGTTTTGACTACTAATAATCAACGGGCCAATGAGCTTAATGAGCACCAAAAACCCTATATATATCCTACGCAGTGTTAGATGAACACCCCCCCGTCTAGGTCGAGTCGGAAGCGCTGTCCAACGGAGTACTGAGTGTACTGAATCCCCCTCCCTAAGTAAGCCGTCCACTCCCACCTCGCACCTCCGACCTGGAGGCCTCTGTCCAGAAGGGGATGGTGGACCCGGTGTGCGAAAAGCGCAAGTCGGCCACACTTATGTTGGAGAGGCAGGTGCGGGACCGCAGCGCCGCATTGATCAGACCCGCACTTTCGCGCCGTTCAGGTGCGACACGAACGCATCTTGCCAATGCAGGCGAGACATAAGAGACTTAGCGCCAGACCCAGAGTCCGTTGCGGGGCAAGGACCCGCCGGTCTATGCAAAACGTCGGCTGGCGGCCGAACAGGATGTCCAGCAGCTTGCCCACCAACAAAAGGGGAACAAAGAGAAGGAGCGTGGAAACGAGGAGGAAGTGTCGGGATGGCAACGAGGAGACGCATGCTCCTCTGAATGAACCACACAACCATCTCCTCTCACTTCCCCTTAACACGCACTGCGCTGTGGCGGAGGGCATTCCCCGCGGGCCAGTGGGTAGCCACGGTAAGGTCCGCTCTCACGTATTCACCGCCGGGTCGAAGATACCTCTGTTGTGTGCCAAGGACAGTGGAAGGTAGCAATGGTGGGACATGGAAAAAGGTTGGGTGGACAACATGGCCAACAACCCAAAAACCATTACTCAGGCGCTCAGGCCAAAAGTCGCTGCGGTATGTAAGGCAGAAGCCTGCATCGGCTAATTCAGTTGTACTTGAACGTTTTGAACTTGACAGTGGTGAGATTGGTCATGGGCGTGGGCGATTGTTTGGATCGTCGGTTTGAGCGTCTGGATGGTCGGCTTGATATTGCTTCAATGTGGCCAACTTTTCAGTGATGATCGCAAGAGCCCATTGCCCATCGGTCATCGATCGGTCGCACCGCCGGCGTCATTGGTGTTGACGACTTGATAGACAATTGGGACGTTAAATTTCAAACCAGACTACTAGTCGCGCGTGAACCTTGTGATCTCCCCCGCCCCACGTGAGCCGTTTTTGCGGGCTATAGCCTGTTATAGCAGGCTGTAGGATTTTTTGTTTGTAGATCGCTGGAAAAGCTTGAAGCTCGGACCGGATCATCTGCTTGAAGCTTCAATGGTCGGAATCAACTTAAACGTTGGAAGCTTTATTTCGAAACGAGGTCTGAGGGCCTGAGGACGGAAGGCCTTGACGTGCGAGAATGACAGACACGGAGGATGTCAGCGCGGCGCGTTTTTTTTTTGTCCGGAGGTGAATCAGACTGGCAAGTTGACTTGTTGACAAGAGTTCTGGCAAGTGCGGCTGGCAGGAACCGGGGCAACCGGTAACAGATGACCCAAGGTGCTAGTGTAACGACGCGTAACGATGGTGCTGGTAGCCAGGAGCACAGAGTTAATGACCACAGGGGAGCTTATACTTATACGCCTCACGCTTCGAAGGCAACCATTCATAATAGCTTGTCTGTGTCAAATGTCGATGCCGATGATCGATGATTGGTATGATCCGGTGACAGCACGGGACCGTGCGGAGCGACGGCAGAGGAACGGCGTAGCAAACGTAATGGACAGCCTGTCACCATGCCCACTTGTCAACCGCGAAAACAAATACCACCGTTGTCAGCGCGCACCGTGGCGGCGCCTCAGCGGCGCTGAGCCAGTGATACACGATCGCTGATGGCTGGTTACTTGCAGGCTTCGCGAACGAACCATCAGCGATGGGATCGATGGCCAGCGCCCAGCGCCCAGGTGACCGGTGACCATCGTCGAGGCTGTCGCATCCGGGCAGTGTGACTCCAACAACGTCACGGCACGGCACACTGCCGCCCTGCTGACCCCCTGAGTGCCGGCTGGATCGGGCACGCAGAGTGGCAGACGCACCCGGCCGCACCGCGCCTGTCATCGGTCCGCTCCAGCAAAACTTTGGGCCAACCGCCCGATGCGAACTGGCCAAGGCGGGCTGAGACTGCCCCCCTGCGTGTCTGCTGAGTCAACCCTTCTCAGTAATGCTCCTCGCTCCCTCATATATCCCCTGTACTTCTCCGCCCGACGCAAGTTCTGCCTTTCTTTCTCCCCACCACTACTGCTCCCTCCTCAGGTGCTCGCCATGTCCTCTTCTTCCTCGCTTGCCATGCTCCTTGCCTTCTTCGTGCTGTGCGTAGCGCTCTTCAGCACGCCTGTCCTCGGCGCGCCCGAGGGTGTTGCCCAGGCTGCCGACACGCATGTGTACACCAAGCGTCACATCCCACCTGCTGGTATCGCCACCCTTTCTGTCGGTCTTCCCATCTCGGTCATCCCCGTGGGCGGCGCCATCATTGTCATTGGCTACCAACACATGAAGCAGTCTCGCAACCCTCAGCCTGAGGAGGTCAAGGACGAGGAGCAGGAATTGCAAGAGGCTTGATCGTCCCTCTTTGCCATTTCATCCTGCCCCTCTTTTCTCTTCGTCCTTGTTGAACACTTCCACTCCGTCGGTGTCCCTCTGGGTGTCGTCCTGCCAAGCCACCCGCCCTCGGTCGGCTCTGGGCTCATGACACATGCTCATTGTTTGAGCTTTAGGCCCATCCTCACTTTTTTGATTCCCCGCTGCCGTCCACCTTTTGGCCGGGACATGGACTGCACAACTGTTGTCATGCTTCCCCTCACTTCCCACTGCCTCCCGTACTCTCACCTTCCTATGCATCTTTTCGTGCCTGCCCATGAATAAGTTTCCTTTAGATGGACTGGGACTATAGTTATGTCGCTAAGTAAATGGATGCCCACGGTTCTATGTGTTTTCATATTCGCTTCCAAATTGAATGTAGCGTGCATGGATACGAATGTAAGTGAACTGCCAGCCGTCTACAATCAGACACGACGATAATGTACGGGGCCGGTCTTGGAACTCGTGCACACAAAACACCCATCGAGACACACGGCTGTGGAGGAAGACGAGACGCGGCGTGGGTGGAAGGCCAGGCGTACAGGCTCTACAGGATGTGGGGACCAGATGCGTTCGGAGGATCAGGAATGGCGGTGGACCACACCCTGAGGGACTTGAGCACAAAATAGGTCGTGGTTCGTACCGAAAGGTGGTACACGAGAAGAATCCGCAACGCGGCTGTGGAACACCATGAGAAGGAGCTGCTTCTCGACTGTTGGAGCAAGCAGAATATGCCAAGAACCATGTGCCAGGGATGCACTCATTAGCCATTCTTGCCCCTGGTCTGCATGACGGCGCGCGGGTACAAGGCCACCGGAAGACGGCCTGTTTGCAAAAGCGGAGAGTCTCATTTTGGAAATGTGCTTCAACAGCTCATCTGTGTCTACCACGCCGCTCAGTGCTCATGCGTATCCCCGCATGCTTCATGGGAGCGAATGGTGGAAGCCAGGTGGGAGCCAGATGGTCCCAGCCTGACGGCACGCCACTGGTCTCCTAAGTGGGTTGGCACGAGCAAGCAGCACACGCCGAATGAGCTCGATAGGCTGAGCGAGTCTGAAAATACGCGCAGCACTTGTCCCAGCCTCAAGCTTGAGTCTCTGTAAAAAGGAACAATAAACACCCAATGTTGTAGATGCATCACCCATGCATCACCGGAAACCCTAGTCTGCGATGTCAAAAGCGCACAGACCGATCAATAACTTCGGTGTTACGCTCGATAAGCGTCGCGCTGCAAAGCATAATTAGATGGCGTCGGAACGGGGGACAGATGCAGGACAAATAGTTTGCAACCCGCCACTTCGCCTGCCATCACCTCCGCTTCGCCTCATCCGCGCGCACGATGCCTGCTGAGGATCCCAAACCCCAAGACACCCACCTTTCCCACCTCCCACAGCCCAACTGCAAGCCCGAGGTCGAGCAGGACTGGGAACTCGTCTTGCTTCCAGAAACGGACCCCGTCGTCGACGTGCCCCCCCTTTCCCTCTTGGTCCAGGTTGGCAAACCTTTCCATCTCCCTCTGTATACAGCGGTACGCCTCAAGTCGGGTCTGTTTGTCTCCCGCCCTATTCTTTGGGACGGTGGTATCGACCACACACTTTTTACATCTGGAGAGCATGGATACGCTGGCACCTTGGCCCCGCCCGCGTCGGAGGCGAGGGCGGTGCAGATTACTGTCACTGCCTCTGTCACCGACCCGGAAGAAACCGAACTTCCTGATCCTCAGATTCGCATAGTGGGTCTAGCTTCGGTACGCTTGAGGGGAAATGGGCTGCTGGCACGCACCCAGCGCGCCCGCACTGTCGCCCTGTTGGCCATCGACGTGGACCAGATGTTGTATGCGTTTCGCCTTACCTGCGGACTCGACACCCGCTCTGCCCCGCCCTTGAAAGGATGGGACTCGATGGATTGCAAGCTCCGCGGGCACACCACGGGGCATGTGCTCTCCGCCTTGGCGGTTGGTTATGCGGCGACTGGTGAAGCCGGGCTCCGGCATAAACTCCTGGACCTGGTCCAAGGTCTTGCCCAATGTCAAGACACCTTTTCCCAAACTCCGGGCTACCATCCCGGCTATGTTGGTGCCTTTTCCGAGACCGCATTTGACCTGCTGGAGCAGCCAGGCGCAGATTACCCCGCCATCTGGGCGCCATGGTATACCCTCCACAAGCTACTGGCGGGCCTGCTTGACGCAGTTGAACATGCAGGGGTCGCGGATGCGCTCCCGGTTGCGGTGAGATTGGGAGGGTGGAGTTATACTCGTTTGGCCAAGTTGGACCATGGAACACGGCAGCGAATCTTCTCTATTCACATTGCCGGCGAGTTCGGTGGGATGAACGAATCACTTGCCCTGTTGTATGGGTACACGTCGGACGACCGGTTCCTCCGTGCAGCCAGTGGTTTAACAAAGACCAGCTTCTCTATCCTCTTGAGCAGGGTGTCGACGCCCTCGCACCCCTGCATGCAAATACACATGTCCCTCAGATTTTGGGCCTGGTGGAGGAGTACCGCCAAACAGGCAAGGTGCGTCTGAGCACCTCGCACGTCGCTTTTGGGATATTGCCGTGCCCGCCCACTGTTACGCGATCGGAGGGATTGGGCAAGAAGAAAGATTCTTCCCGCCCAATGTGATTGCTGCGCAAAGGGGCGAGGAGACGGCAGAGACGTGTGTGTCCTACAACATGCTCAAAATGGCCGCTAGGATGGCCCAGTACATGCCCCGGCCCGAATGGGGTGACTTTTATGAACTGGTCACCGTCAACCATACCCTGGCCTCGGCGGATTTGGGGCGTGCCGCTCGCTAGCGCGCAGGAGCAGGACCTGCGCAAACGGAACCTGACCCGCCCGAAAGCGACAAGACAATTTACTACTTCCCTACCCAACCGGGTGGAAAGAAAGAGTTTAACTCCTCCTGGGCCGACAACACCTGCTGCCATGGAACTGGGCTCGAGGTCCACTACCGCTGGGGCGAGGGCGCCTTCTACCTTTCCCAGCAGGCGCTGCACATTTCTCAATTCACCTCGTGCCACCTCAAAGCCAAGGGGTGGAACTGACAATGGACACAGCCGATGAACACCCAGACCAGGTGCGCATATTCGTTGCCCAGCTCGAGCGGGACGAAGTGCACATTCGCGTACCCAATTGGGCGCGGGGGGCCTACGTCACCCTCGACGGGATGCCTGTCGCGCTGGACCCTAAACCAGGGAAGGAAGATTTGGTTCTAGGCCGGGTTGCACTCGACCTCGTCGCCCGCTCCGACTGGGTAGGGCCGAGGTGGCAATCAACTTTGGGATTGGCCTGGGCCTTGTGCGGGCGCCCACCAGCCCGAGTTGGCGGCAGTTAGCTACGGTCCGTATGTGCTGGCGGCGCTATCGTCAGCCACAACCGATATTTCAGTCCCCATGGAGAAAGCGAGATGGAGAAGGTGCTGACACGGTCCGGATCCAGCTCTGTTGGACCACTGTTCGGGCATCGTCTTTGTTCCGGTCAATCTGATTTTGGAAGAAAATTACACCTTGTATGTCAACGTCACGTCCCCTCCTCCCCCAAGTGCACAGTGCAGTAAAGGAGCGCGCTCCCTGGTCAATTCACTGTGATGTTACCTTGCCCTCAATTCCTATCCATCAACTTCAAGCTACCTTCGGTTCAACTTTTACCGCTTTGAATGTAACATGATACCAGACACCCTACCAGAGCGAAAGTACTAGAAATGATCCGCGTCGGGTAAGCATGTAATAGCGATTCAAAACAAAGTAGTAGGGAGGGAGGTGGCAAAGGCACGGCTGAAGCGGTAGATGGGCATCTGGTATTTAATGTCGCTCCTCTCACAGTGTCTCGTCAGGGTGCGACAGGTCGACCATTGTAGGCCACCTCATACACTCGGTGAAAAGCGGGTAATCTTGTGTTCGTCCTCTGGCAGCGAGGAAGAGGTGAATCTCCTTGGCGGTCACGGTGCCCTGCAGCTTCTGGCCATTGAGCAGCTCCGCTTCCAATTCGTCAAACGACTTGCCTGTCTTGACGAACGCTTCGGCCACCCGACGGTTTCTCCACCGTAGCAGGTGGTAATCAAGTCGGCCACGCCAGCCGAGGTCTCGGTAAATGTCTCTGCCTTAACGGCGGAAAAACTCTTGCGAAATTTTTCATTCTCCAGCAACCCAATCCGCATGATGGCCGCCTTGGCGTTCTCCTCCCCATCCCAGTCCATCCACAAGACCAGCTGCAATGGCCACCACGTTCTTCAGTGCGCCCCCGAGTGAGCACATACACATCCTCCACCAGCCCACGCGACTTGGGCGTCTCGAACATCTTGTGGAACACCTCAGCCCAAGCCGCTGGCCTTCCCGGTAGCCAATCGTCGTTTCGGAAAACTTGCCACGGGCAACTTCGAAGCAATATTGGCGCCCGACAGCGCCGAGCACTTGCACCCCAAGTACCCCTCAATCACTCGGCAAACACACGAATGTGTGTCGCTGTACCTCCACACCTTTGATCATGGAGATGGCATGGGGGGGAAGCAATATGACCCTGGAGCTGCTTGCACAGCCCATCGATAAACTGATGGGGGTGACAAAGATCAGCAGATTCGCGTCCCGCGCGTCTCGACGGGGTCGGGGCACGCGTAGATGTTGAGGGCAAGCGGACACCGGCAGGTACTTGACGTTCTCTATGGTCCGAGTTGATAATCTCGGTGAGCTTACGGCCGTTGACCTCCTCCTCGTACACGTACATCCATACCCGGTCTTGGACAGGTGGGGGAACAGGCGTACGTTATCCCCCACAATCTTGGCAATAGCGCTGCCCCTGCAGATGGGAGAGGAGACAAGGTAAGAAAAGGCAGGTGCTATCGTCAGCGGGAGTACCGAGGCGGAGGGACGCAGGCGTAGTGGCTGTGTTCGCTTCGACAAGAGAGGGGTAACGCACCAGTTTCCAGAGCCAATGATGGCGATCTTGAACTGCGTGTTGGCTGGAGGGACGGCGGCCATGGTTGTGGCAATAGAGGGCAAGCAGATGGAGAGAGGAAAGAAGGGGAAGGCACAAACGTGCAGGGAGCAGGAGGATACCGCTGAAGGCCGGACAGGGGAACGCAACGTGTGAGTGTTGTTTCGAGAAGCTCCAGATATACAGAAGTGTAGGCAGTCAGCTGCCGTGCTTTTGGTATAGCCATCGAATATGAATGTGAATAGCAGTATCGGGCGGTGCGCACTGTGGATGGAGGCACTGGGCCAGCAAGCACTGTGATAAGGTCGGCAGCCACCGCCCATCCCTGCTTCTGTACCGGATTCCGGCTCGTGCGGGCCCGGCGTCATCGCGTCATCCGAAGACGCGAGGGGGGGCAGCGAAAACGTGGGTTTGCAGGTACAGGGTACGGCCTGGTACGGCGCATACCGGGTGCCACACGTCACGCGTCACGCCTTGTCAGCGCTCAGCCTCAGCGCTGGAGGGCTATCAGTAGGTGTGTGTTGTCCAGAGTCAGTACTCGGTCTAGTCAGTACACTCAGTCCGAGTGCTTAGCACCTCTGCGTCCTATCGTGGCGTTGTCGCGTGCGCGTGAACGTACAGCACATGAACATCCGCCTCGTTTCCAGCCGCCAGCCCGTCGTCAGCACGGCGCGTGAAACCGCCGGCAACGATTATGGGCACCGGTGAGGTCACCGATCAGCATTCCATGCTTGGGCAGCGCGAGATGCTCCAGCGACGCTGCGCTGGCTCCGGTGACCGGTTAAGCCTTAGGTAACCGGGTACTCCCCTACCCCCCCGGCTCACAGCGGCACCCTCTTCATTTCGCAGCACCTCCATGTTAAAGCTTAAAGACAAGAGAGCAGGCAGTTGACGGTGTATTGCGTTGCACATGAGCTACAGACGCTGGAGAATATTCCTACTCTCCAGGAAAGAGTATTGGAAGGAATGAACCGGCAGGTTCCGGGCTGGGGCTACCGACCGTCACTACACAAGTGTGGCGTCACACTCCGGGTGCCTCACCTCCACCACGGGCTTTGGAAAGCTTTGGATGGAGGCGAGATTGAGACCGGACATGGTGACGTGAGGCCGAAGTGATATCGGCCAAGAGGCCTGCGAATCAGGTTGGCTCGCCAGGACATTGATCAGGCCGATCAGGTGGCTCGTTTGCACCGGTGGCGGAAGAGCAACTCCCGCTACTGTTCCGGCCTGCTGCCATTCCGCCCTGGCCCCTGCGTATGTCCGATCAGGCTTCAAGCCCAGGATGTCGCCGGCAATCGACCCGTCCGCTGCGGCTCGGACTTGCGTCACGCGTCCGGCCCCGCCCTCTGCGCCACCATACTATCTCCAGTCCAACATGTCCGCTGGGCCCAAGTTTGTGCTGCACAAGACGGTGCGTCTGGCGCTCGTCCAACTCGGCAAGACCAGCAGTGTCAAGGCCGCCAACTTGGCCCGCGCCGAGCGGCTGGTGCGCCAGGCCGCCCAGCAGGACGGCGGGGCGGACTTGGTCCTGCTTCCCGAATGCTTCAACAGCCCCTATGGTGTTTCCCATTTCCCCGCCTACGCCGAGTCCCTGCCGGGGCTGTGGGAGCAGATCAAGTCTCGCCGCGCTTCCACCGACTTCTCTCACTGGCCCGTCGACGGCCCCCGGTCAACGTCGACGCGGTCGCCAAGACTTCTGAGAGCGTCAGGGTGCTCTCCAACGTGGCCAAGGAGGCAGGTATTGTGCTCGTCGCAGGATCTATTCCTGAGCGGGACGACGCCACAGGACGGCTGTACAACACCTGTCTCGTATTCAATGAAAAAGGTCCGTCCCGCGTCCCCTCCCCCCCAACCCTTACTCGTCCGCTGTAAAGATTTTGCTAACGGGGTTGGTGATATTGTAGGCGAACTCATCTCGATGGAGCGTAAGGTGCACTTGTTTGACATTGACATTCCGGGCGGCATCACGTTCAAGGAAAGCGAGACATTAACAGCAGGAGATCAGGTCACAGTGTTTGATTGTGCGCTGGGTCGCTTTGGGGTGGGTATCTGCTACGACATGCGCTTCCCTGAGCTGGCTATGATCGCTGCCCGGCTGGGTGCGGCCGCGATGCTATACCCCGGTGCGTTCAACACCACTACCGGGCCACGCCACTGGGAACTGCTTCAGCGTGCACGCGCGGTCGACAACCAGATGTACGTTGCCACTTGCTCCCCTGCCCGTGCGGCCGAGGAGAGCACGACAGACGAAAGCGGCCATCCGTTGCAGGGCACCAAGGACGGTGCTTATCCAGCATGGGGGCACTCCACCGTTGTCGACCCCTGGGCCGCGGTGATCAGCACCACTGGGCATGAAGAAGGTATTGTACGCGCCACCCTCGACCCCGAGGTGATTCGCACCGTCCGTAGCTCCATCCCCATCACCACCCAGCGCCGATTTGACCTCTACCCCAATGTTGGCGCCTAGACTGCACCGGTTTTCGTCCTCCTGTGCGGCTTCACCGTCCGCAAACCTATGCATGGTATACTAAATACTGTCTGATTCATATCGTTAGCAGACCTTTCTGAGCAAGGACAGAAGCAAATTTCCGCGCACACCAACAGGCTGACTCATTCACGCTTGCAGGAGCTCGTTCCCGATATTGAAAGGTAAATGGTGTGGCCAGTCTGTTAGAGGGCCTCCCAACTCCCACCACTCGTCTTCAACTTGGATGGAGCCCGAGTGCATGCCGATGAACACCATATCATTTCGAGTGTCGTTAAAGGCTATCGTTAAATACGTGCATGTTGCTTACTATCTGCAAGACGGAGGGAAGCGACGACGACTAGTCGTGTTGAACAATTTCCGTCACATCGGAGGAGTCTCTCCAAAGGTTTATGTAAAAAGAGTCCGGGGCGAATCGAGGGGTTCAAGATGGCACGGTTACATCTATTATAGCCAGCAGTCGCCGTGTTGGCTCATGACTGCATGACGGACAGGTCTCCATCAGATTGCCCCGACTGACTGAGGGGGCCATATATTACGGAACTGATTACGAAAGAACAGAGGTGCCCAAAGTGTCTCTAGGTTGCGGAAGCGATGTCGGTCGTGCAGTGAAGACAAAATAGAAGGGTGGGGTGCGAACACAGGCGCACAAATGATCGAAATGATGGAAGGCACAGTTACAAGGACCGTGGGCGATTGCTTAGCTCCAGCACCGCAGAGGGTTGTATGTTGTGTAGGAAAGCTAGTATGTCTCCACACGGAGTTACTGACGGTACTGACGCGTGACGCGTGACGCGGTACAAAGGCACCTGCGACATGTATGAAGAGACTCCCAATCAATCGAAAGCGATGAGGTACTGACTGGAGTATACTCACCTAGTAAATGGTAACGGGTTACCGATATCGCTGCACATGGCACAACGAGCAAATTACTAGTGGGAAGCTCCTCAAAACACCGATGATGCAGCTGATGCGGGGGTAGGAAACAAAGGGCATGCATAGGCTCGAAGAGCAGGAATGACCGCGTCATGTCATGCGTTATTACGACAGGACTGCTCGGGTATGTCTTGCATTGCTTCAACAGCCGACTATATAGCTACTGTTGTAATATAAGGTTGAACGTTGTAAGGTTGTGGAACGTCGTAGTACGTACTCCCGCCTTCGGCCATGCATCGATATAACCGCTAACAAGCGCTTAGCGCCGCTTGCGCTAACCCTTCCTATGTTGCTTTTGGGGATGCGGTGGGGAAGCCATGGGGGAACCAGGGCCTTGTGTTCAACAACAGCGCTGATAGTATCGTTCCCCATGCAAGAGACGCAAAGCAACGTCTCCCCTCTCCGCAAGCGAGAACGAGTACACCCTATATCCTATTGCGCACTTCAATGCACCCCACAGTACTACAGAAGAGACACACGTACCTGCGGGGCCCCAGTTGCCCTGAAAAAGGTGTATGCTCCGTTTTATCGGTTGTATAGTAAACAGGAGACACAATTGTCTCTGTGACTCGATCGACGAAAGAAAGCGGGAATGCTTCGCGCGCTCAGCTTCTCAGGCTGTGTGAGCTGTGAGCGACTCAGCATGCTCAGGCTCATCAGCGCTCAGCCGCTCAGCGTACCATGTGCAATCAAGCATTGTCTCGGACCTAGCTACCAAGGCTGGCGATAGGCAAAGGGCGATAGGCAACGAAGATTGTGTTGCAGAGCAAGGAGAGCTACAGACATATTATAGGCCGTGATGAGTTCTTTTCCGCGGAGGCGAAAGCCAATGGAAGTCCGTGGAAAGGTCCCCAGGGCGCGTTTCATCGACGCACCGCGCTGAGTGTCGGGCCATGTGTCCCTGATGGGCTCTTCTGGACCAGATAGTTAAAACAAGCATCATTCGTGAACTGTGGACTGGGGTATTACATGTGATGCATGATGCAGATGCGAGTAGAGACTCCCAAGTAGTGTGCGCTATAGCTGTCATCCATTGGGTTGATCGAGATTGAAAACAAGACGTTGAAGCCTGGTGCATGCAGCAACCGGTCAGTCAGAACAACAACGCGCCAATATAGTTAACACTACGCCAATCGCCGCAGCGTACCTTTCCTCTTTGTGTGATGATCGTCTTCAAAAACGCCATCGAGTCATCTCCACATTCAATATTCAACCCTGTTCCTTCAATGCGTTGGCGGCAACATGTGATCGATTTTGTCGTGACTGTCACAGGCCTCTCAGATAACTGGTGCAATAGGCAATGAGGGTATTGCAGAGAAAGGAACGCTAACGCTGTGTAGAGTTCCGAAGCGGCCAGTCCGCGCAAGGTCCGGAACGCGCTGCCCCGATACACTGTGTGTGCCGGGCTGTCGGGGCCAAGTGTCGCTGAGGCTCTGGACCACTGGTGATCATCGATCATTGAAGTTACATTCGGCACTGATCGTCTCCAAATTGGATGCAGCAGGATGGAGCAGGATATAGTAGCGCGAGGCTGGATGTGGTGCGATCGGCATCACCCCTGGTATCCACCCCTATAATAGACGCTATACCCCCGGCTACATTGAAAGGGCACTACCCTTCTCTTATGGTCTCCTGTACCTCTCCTTAGAACAACATCCTCCATTCACATCATCGCAGGCCCTCAGTGAGCCCCTGAGGCCAGGGCCTCGCATCGCCTCACATCTCACAGATCCATAAGATGAGCATCGGTGCTCAGAAATTACTCTCACGACGTCATTAATCATTTTAATCATCATTGCCAGGGGGTACCACTCAGGTACTCATGGTTCCTCTCTGGTATTGCCAGGGGGTTATCCGCGGCTATACACGCACGTCGTCAATGATCCTCTTCAGGCCCCGGCATTGATCCTCTTCAGGCCCTGAGGCCTCAGGGCCTCAGGGTAGAAGGAGCGCTCCCCGCGTTTTGAACGTTTAGCGCTTAGCATTAAACATTTAACGTCGTACTTGGGTGCTTTCTACTAGTGTGCTCTATGCACAGAAAAATATGTCAGGAAAACATATGCGTCTCCCGTCTTTTCAACAACACCTTCCAGTGCCAAGCCCTAGAGAAGGCTTTTGGGGATCGAAGTGCCACCGCTTGGCATCCAGAGTCCACCCGCCCTAATATAAGAAGCTTTCAATTCACGCCATACGACGGCACTTTCGGGCCTGTTCTGGAAACGTGCGAGAAGGAGCTGCATCGTTCTGCATCGCCATGTTGGTCAGAACTATTCTTACAGAGGAACAGTTTAGATCGGGTGATTTTTTTGGACTTTTGCCACCGGTGGTCCCCTACCGACCCCGGACCTCTATACAGCTCTACCTGACTACATGTGGCCTGCCACCTCCTGTGTGCAACGCGTCGAGCATCCTGAGGGGCCCTGAGGCCTGAGTCTCAGGCCTGACCCTGTCCGACTGACCTCTCTGCGGCGCTTCAGGTCGTCTCGTCTCCTGGCCGATCTGACCTCGGGGATTGTATGCGACGCCTCCACATCGGTGTACCGAACTGTTTTCCGTGGCAAAGGCAAACAGGAGTGCGCCCCAAACCAAGCCAAGCTCGCATGTGATGAATGATTTCACACGTCACACGTCACACGTCACACGTCATCAATTGGTCGCGTGAGTCGCGTGAGTGGCTGAACGTTGGCTGAACGTTGAAATGTTGAACTCTCGAGGGCGGCAATTCGATCCCCACCCAAAAGGCAAAACAGGCATGGGGGCACTTGCGGGCATTGCGGGCGTTGCGGATGTCGCGGATGTTGCGGCGGGAACTAGCACGAGTGGGACAGGGTGAGTCTCCGGGTCTCAAGAGGCGGCGCCGGTGATGTGGTCAGTTCCGCTGGTGAAACAGGCATAACACCGCTGCGGGGCAGCAGTAGAGCTAGTAGAGCGTTACAAGTCTCTCCGCTTAGACTGACACACATGTGAGCGCCTCAGCGCCTCAAGGTTTCACCACCTCAGGAGTCACTATTTCCAGCCACTAGCCACATGTCACATGCCGCGTGTCACATGTCACATGCCACATGCCACATGCCATGTTCAACGCTAGAGCTCTGGAGTACCTAGTTGAACTTGATACGTTGAAGATCTGAGGATCTGAGCGCTGAGCGATCGATCAGCAACTAGATTTGGAATTCATATCGATCATCGACATCATACAACTGCATCAATGAGCATCGATCACACATCATGCATCATCCATCATGCGTCATACCATGCGCCATGCACCATGTATCATGCACCATTCACTTGTGCACCCTATCTCTTACCTCCACCGCTCCACTATGGTGCTGTGGACCTGGGGAGAGGGATCGTGGGAAAAGCCTGGGGTTGTTGTAGTGGCAACACCCTTTGTGAGCGAGACCGGCCCCGAGCAGATCGCGCTGCCTGGCTGGATCTCAAGATCTCAGGGCCCAGGATCATAGAGGTGCGGAGGGGCGCCATCTCCACCTTGCTTGGCGCCTGCGTTCCTAATGGGGTCTCGTTAATCATTCCCCCAAGTATGGCGTTCGCACAAGGTACAGCCAGTGCCACATCCCGCGTGTGAAGCACGCACGATGCGTGTCAATAACCACTGCTCACTAGCACTTGCGGTCAACAAGTGAACTAGTAGTGATGCAAATGATCGATGATCGATGATGCCGTGCAACAGAGGTGGGGTTGGACATTGGCCCCTGTTGCAGCAGAGCAAATCAGTGGTCATCCGGTCATAGACCACAAATGTATCGCACACGGATGTTTCTGCTGCAACGGAGCGGGGCGCGTTCTGTGCGCATTGCACTACATGAGGGAGTGACTAGTGGGGCACCGTTACCGGGTTGCCTGGAGTGCGTTTTGTGGTTGATGCGTTTTGGTAGGGGTTGGGGCCTGGGAGTACTGAGAACTGGATTCGAATCCTGGATGATCAATGATCAACGATGAACGTTTAACGTTTAACGTTTAACGAGTAGGAGTACTTGGTATTGGGGTAAAAAGGCCTAAAAGGAGCATACAAGACAGAGGGAATATACATCGTACGCTATCGTATACTGAGAGGCGACCAGTGACGTGTAATGGGTGACGGATTATGCTCGGCTGTGTGGGCGGGAGTGTCGGCAATAATGTGGCCGTGCCGGAGCCGCATTGCGCCGTGCCCGGTTCCACCTTGTTCCACCCCGCTAGCAGGCGGCTCTTGAGGCTGTGTCGGTGGGGCTGGGCCAGCCACACGCCACCCAGCCCAGGCTCGCGCAGAGTCCTGAGGCCTGACCGGCCTGACGAGAAGGGGGGATGGGCGGGCATGCCATAGGGCTGGGGGTGGATCTCCCGGTTCGATCCTGCTCGATTGTCAACTACGTACCGGCGGACATGTCTCACTCTACTTTTTTCGACTGGGGGTGTGGGGAGAGCAGAGCGCCAGGGCGCTGTTGCAGTGCCGCCGCAGGAGGCTGCCCGCAAAATCATCCGCCGTTGGGTTTTTTTGCGGACTGTGCAACGTGCATTTGTGTCATCACCGCATTGCCACGACGGCCTGTGACCAGCTTGATGCGGGGCTCTCTATAGAAGGCGCGCTGAGCTCAGCGGCTGAGCGCTGACAGGCGCTGACGCGCTGACGGGCCCCACGCTGCTCGCGCACAAGTCCGTTTCCCCGCTCGGGGGCGGTGTTCGATGTCGCATACCGCCGGCAACAACGTGCGATGATGAGGTGACCAGTGATATTGGATCGCTGGGACTCTTCCGCGCTTTAGCCCGGCCTCCTCCCGCGCACATCTTGCATCACGCTTTGAAGGGTGGGAGCGCGACTAGACTGGCGCGCTGCGCTTCGCGCCGACCGCCGGTGATGGGGGAGTGTCACATCTGCGAGACAAGTCAGCTCGCTCCGCTCGGCTGCTTGGTTGCGGGACCGGCAGGGGGGAGTCGTGGGACTTGCAAGCTGAAGCGGGAGGCTTGAGGGGGCGCATGCGGGGGCGGCTTACCGGTCACCAGTCGGCGGGAGCACCGAGCGGGGGTGCAGCCACTGGCCGGCTCTTGCCGGCGCCCCCGCTCTCCCTGCACGGGGCCGCGCGGGAATAATGGTGGCGGGCCCGGCTGCAGAGCCGGCAGGCGCGCTGGTGCCGGGCGCAGGGGCAGTGTCCGCCCCGGTTGCTCTTCGCCTCGCCGGCGCGCTGCTTCTCGGGGGCGGCTAGCACGCGTGTGGTAGCCGCCGCCCCCCGTCCGCACTGGCCCAGTCCTTGCCTCGCCCCTCCGGCCACCCCGCGCGCTTCGTCCTGTTCCTCCCGTTCCTCTCGTTCCTATGGCCCCTCTGCCCAAACGTGTATATATATCACCGCATTCGTCCGGGCCGTTCCCTCGTCTTCCATCTCCCCTCTCCACACCTTTCCCATCATGTGGACCACCACTGCAGGCCTTTCCGGCCGCAAGCTTCAGCTTGCCATCACTGTCACAGCCGTCATGGGGTTCTCTCTGTTCGGCTACGACCAGGGCCTCATGTCCGGCATCGTGAACGGTCAACAGTTCACTGACGAGTTCCGTGCCCTCAAAAACCGCGACGTTCCTCTTTACGGCCCTGTCAACCCTGCCGACGCCGCGTACAACAAGCATGTCTCCGTTCTCCAAGGCGCCGTGACGGCCTCCTACGAGATTGGGTGTATTTTTGGTGCCGTGTTTATCCTTCTATTCGGCGAGAAGTTTGGTCGGACCCGCAGTATGCTCTGCGGTGGCTTCATCATCATCATCGGCACTGTCATTTCATGCAGTTCGTTTAGGCACGCTTGGGGCCTGGGTCAATTTGTCACCGGACGTGTCATTACGGGTGTGGGCAACGGGATGAACACGGCGACTATTCCAGTATGGCAGTCGGAGCTGTCAGCGGCCCACAACCGTGGCTTCCTCGTCTGCTTTGAGGGCGCCATCATTGCCGTCGGCACTTTTGTTGCTTACTGGGTCGACTTTGGTATGTCCTACACCACGAACTCGTCGCAATGGCGATTCCCTGTCGCGCTCCAAATCCTGTTTGCCAGCTGCACCTCCATTGGTGCATTCCTCCTACCGGAATCCCCCCGTTGGTTCATCAGCAAGGGTCTCGACGAGGAAGCACTCTATCTCATGGGCCGTTTGCAGGGTTTGGACTCTCCAGATGAGAAGGCCCTGCACAACTTCGAGATTATGAAGGCGGACCATATTGCCAAGGACAGCGCTAAATCGGCTTGGAGTCAACTTTTCCAGTTCGGCAAGGGGAAAGAGTTTGAGCGCATGATCGTTGGCGCTTCGACCCAGTTCTACCAACAATTTACTGGCTGCAACGCCGCCATCTACTACTCTACCATTCTATTCCAAGATTTCCTGAAGCTGCAGGGCAAGCTGCCTTTGATCATCGGTGGCGTGTTTGCTACGGTGTATGCACTTTCTACCATCCCCTCCTTCTGGATGGTTGAGCACATTGGTCGTCGCAACCTTTTCTTGATTGGCTACGCTGGGCAAGGTCTGAGCTTTATTATCACAATGGCTTGCTTGGCCGCGACGAAAAACCATGCCGGTCATGTCGATAAGCAGACTCCTAAGGGTGCTGCCGTTGGTCTCTTCCTCTTCATTATCTTCTTTGCCTTGTCCCTCCTTCCTTTGCCCTGGATCTACCCCCCGGAGATCAACCCTGCTCGCACTCGTACCGCTGGTGCCTCGGTCGCGACCTGCACCAACTGGGTTACCAACTTTGCCGTTGTCATGTTTACTCCCGTCTTTTCCAAGGCATCCCCCTGGGGTATCTACCTGTTCTTTGCGCTGATGAACTTCAGCGCCCTCCCGGTTGCCTACTTCTTCTACGCCGAAACCGCTGGGCGAACATTGGAGGAGATTGACATCATCTACGCCAAGGCCTACACGGAAGGCAAGTGGGCATTCCAGGTGGCCAACGAAATGCCCAAGCTCGACCATGAGGAGATTCTTCGCCTTCAGAACGAGTACGGCTTGGGCGCATCAGATTCTCCTACCTACTCTGACAACACCTCGGACCGTGTTGAGCCCGACGCGGGCAAGAAGTCTCCCACTCAGCTGGAGGACCGCGACGAAATGATGGAGAAGACAGCTACTACACGTCTTGAGGACCGTGACGCTTAAATACGCGCCCCACGCGTCCCATTTTGATGACCCCTCCTACTATTCACCATACACACTCTCCCTCACTCCTGTCAATTGATGATAAACCTGCTCCCTCGGCATCCTCTCTACATTTTGTCCCATTGTCATAGAGCCTGCGGCCAACCTCCTTCTGTTCCTTGACCTACCCCATACCACACAGTGTTCCTCCAGAGTCCTCTGGCTAGTTAATCATTGTGCGCATTAGCAGTGGTCGTCGCACTTGTTAATCATTAATCCTTCCATTGATCACATGGTGGCTGTCATAGTAGTCTGGCTGTTCTTGCTCCCTTATCCATTTTGGGTCCATGCTTTCAATGCTGTCGCTTGCCATACGAACTAACGCTACATTCCTTCTGACTTTGGCTCGACTGGTGGGATCAGACTCACTTGGTCACAGTTAGTTGATCACCAAGGTGACCAGTCCCCGAGCGTTCCAGACCCTGTTTTCTCCCTTTGGCTATGCTCCCAGTTCATCCTCCGTGCGACTCTCAGCTCGCATGTTCTCTTCTTCTCCGAGGCATATATACCTCGCCCTCTTTCCACTCGATGAATATGATCCTCATCCTTTCCCCCATCTCCATCTCCTGTTAGGTTTGCTCCCACTCAGCCTTCCTGGTTTTTTAGCCCACCCATCCACCCCATCTTGTTGCACATCTCTCTCCGCCCTACATCACTCCCCTCCCACCCCAAGTACAACCGCCGCGCCGTTGAACCCAACGCGGCTGGCCCCGAGATGGACGATGTCTCCCACGGCAACGACTCTTCCTTGACCCCACCGCCCTCCGACCATAGTGCCTCAAGGATCGCCCCCCCCGCCCCCGTGGTCCCGACATGCAATCCATTGTCGCCGCCACTAGCCTCTGGGCTCCCTCGCTTTATTCGAGACTGCGGCATTCATTCTTGTGGGCACTGGTTTGGATGGTAGTTTGCCTGCGACCGGCACAGGAAGGCAAATTCGACGACAAAAAACTGACGAGAGTGGGATTCGAACCCACGCCCCGGAGGACTGCGGTTACATGATGTGAGCGTTCACAACCACCTTAACACAGCGCGTTAGACCACTTCGCTATCTCGCCTTCGCTGGTTGTGTAGCCAGAATCCGAGATTCGTTGCTCATCGTGCTGCATAGAGCTGAATCTGAATTCTGAATGGCGTCAGTTCGTCTTTGGGCTCGCAAGCACTCTCAATGCTACATTTAAATTGGAAGCGAAGGGAATGGTGTGGGAGCCAGACGGGTCCCAAGCTGCTGGCGACTCTGCTGGTCTCCAGATTGGATTGGCACTCAGGCAGCAGCACATGGGGGATGTGCAAGCCGCCCTGATCGGCGCAGCTTTTCTTTGTTCCAGCCTCAAGCCCTGTTGTAAATGCAAGTGACAAAAGAGGAAGATGAAGGAATGCGTACAGCTTGGCGGAACTGGAATTAGCTCGATTGATCATAAGCCCCAACGCTCTCCCTCTCATCGCAACCTGCTTGCTCCATCCGACAAGTGGCTCGAGAGCGCATAGGGGTTGTCTGTAACACTTCTTGAGTTAGTGGGATGGTCTGTGAGACGACCGAACCGGGCTGCCCATAATGTGGACGCTGAGGGACTGATTAATGGGGGTCCGTGCACCCTGTACAATTTCCGCCCTAGGCCGCCCCCAATCATAGAAATTTTCATCTCATTTTGTCCGTGGCGGGTGATTTTTTCGTTCCACCACCACCCCCCGGTTACCGCCTATCTTCTATCCCTGTCATGGATTCCCGCACTGTTGGTCTCCTGGGCGCAGGACAACTGGGCCGCATGTTTGTTGCCGCCGCCCAGCGGCTCAATGTGCGCGTGCTTTTCCTCGATGTCGGCGATCAAGCGCCCGCCAAGCAGCTTGCCTACGAGCCCGGCCCACCCGGCCAGGCCTCAGCCCACGTCGATGGTTCCTTTGCGGACCCGGCCAAGATTGAGGAGCTGGCGAGCAAGGTGGACGTGTTGACGGTTGAGATTGAGCACGTGGATGCGGACCAACTTCAACGTGTGCTTGACCAGGGCTGGGTGCAGGCCGTTCACCCTTCCCCCCAGACACTCAAGACGATCCAGGACAAGTACCAGCAAAAGGTCCACCTTTCCTCGCAGGGCATCCCTGTCGCCGAGTATCTTCCCATTGAACCTGATGTCCCCAAGGGCCAAACACCCGACCCGATTCGCCTCGAGGAGAGCACCCGGGACGCCATTGAGGTATTTGGCTTGCCTCTGCTGCTCAAGTCTCGTCGGCAGGCATACGATGGAAAGGGCAATTTTGTTCTGCGCAAGATTGAAGAAATTCCAGAGGCTATCACTGCTTTGAGTGCTGGCAAGGCGGGACTTTACGCTGAGAAGATGGTCGACTTTGTTGCTGAGGTGGCTGTTATGGTCGTCCGCGGTGCGAACGGGGAAGTAGTTAGCTACCCTGCCGTTGAGACGGTGCACCGGGACAACATTTGCCACACTGTCTTTGCCCCCCTGCGAAGCGAGGACCCGGATGTCGAGCCGCGGGCACGAGCGATCGCAGAGCGTGCAGTAGCCACCTTCTCGGGTGCCGTGTGTGTTTGGTGTTGAGATGTTCCTCCTCGGTGACGGAGAGCTGTTGGTCAACGAAATTGCCCCCCGCCCCCACAACTCGGGTCACTACACGATCGAGGCATGCGAAACGTCGCAGTACGAGAACCACTTGCGTGCAGTGTTGGGTCTCCCGCTCGGATCCACTGCTCTCTCTGTCCCGGCAGCCGGTATGATCAACATTCTGGGACTGGCGGACCTGGACAAGGATGCGGCGGCGCTTCAGCGTACCTATCTTCGGCCCGTGCCAGCCTGCAGGTACCTGGAGCGAGTCTGCACCTGTATGGAAAGACGGGTTGCCGCAAGGGACGCAAGATGGGTCACATTACGGTCGTCGGACCAACGGATGCAGCGGTGCGTGCGCGCATCAGTGCATTGGACACCATGCAAGAGGCTGGCCGGACCGTTCCCGGATCCGAGCTAGAGAACCGGCTGCTGCTCTCGCGTGCTGCACTCGAGGAGGCGGGGGACGCTGCTCCCGAATCGATTTACCAACCCAAGTCCCCTGCCGACTTCCAAACCCCGCGCCGCTCGTTGGGATCATCATGGGTTCGGACTCTGATCTGCCAGTGATGCTGGCTGCGGCCGAGGTGATGAAGGACTTTGGTGTACCCTTTGAACTCACCATCACTTCGGCTCATCGCACACCAGACCGGATGCGCGACTATGCCAGAGGTGCGGCCCGCGGGGGTTGCGTGTGATTATTGCTGGCGCTGGGGGTGCGGCCCACCTTCCTGGGATGGTGGCCGCTCAGACGGCGCTGCCAGTGATCGGGGTGCCAGTCAAGGGATCGACGCTGGATGGTGTGGATTCGCTGCACAGCATTGTGCAGATGCCGCGCGGTGTGCCAGTGGCAACGGTGGCGATCAACAACGCCATGAACGCGGGGCTTCTCGCTGTGCGTATCCTGGGGGCGTCGAACCCTGTCTTCCTGGTGCGCATGCAAAGTATATGGACGACATGTGCCAAGGCGTGTACGACAAGGTGTCGCGACTGGAGGACCTGGGCTGGGATTACACCCTGAAGAAGTGAAGCAAATGCTCAAACGGAATGTTGGTTCGCAAAAATCAGCATTGTCAGTGCCTTCGTACACCTATTGGACTGTTAATGTGTATTAGCCAAGTTGCGCATGTGTACTGCAATAGTTGAAAACTGATGTACATCCATCTATGCGCCAAGCTATTCCTCCGCATAATCGGCGCTCAGCCTGAGCGCTATCCAGCTGCCAAACAAGGACGAAACATATACTAGACATGTCATGCAGCTTGGCAATTGATGTGATCCCGGCTAAATAAGCCTCTCTTCCATCGCTTTCGGCACTAGGGTACCGTAGCATACTAAGAGCATGTCCCATCTGGCACACCTGATAGTATCTCCACTCCTTTTACCCTCTTTCTCCCCGTACTCGGATCTCTCTTCGACTTCCGAACGGTGAAATGGAGGGAACGGGTATGGCCTTGTTGGCTACTGCATGGCGTAACTTTTGTAGAATATTGATGGGATGATCCGTCTCCGCTACCGTTGAAAGTACGCCGTACTGTGACTTATACATCAGTTTCTCCTGAACAACTCAAATGAGGTTCTCACACTTAGTTGTCAAACATAGAACTAGTATAAGTACACCGCTCCTTGACCATACATCTTGTTATTAGGAATTCCACGGATATGACAGACTCCAGCGGGGCTTTCCACATACAAAAGGGGGTCTGTACCCTATGCTACGGCCCACCATCGTCATTCTCTGGGCACAGTGCCCACTCGTTCGCGCGAAGATGGGGTCTGAAAGACCAGGCCATCAGGAGTGGATTTCTTATGGTGTCTCCAAGAAAAGCACTGTACTTGTGAATGATGATCTGCTCTCGCGCTGTGATATGTGGCTGAGGGACGGCGGAGAACTCCTCTCTATACGGTAGCCCCAGCTTATTTGGAGGTTGTACTGGCAACGGTGGGGCGCACATCGCCAGTGCATGGTTCAATCGCACCACAGGGACTCTGCAATGGACGCCCACAGACAGTACTCCTACAAGGGGTGTGCAGAGCGGGGAGTCAAGAGCAACGATAGGTAACGAAGGACGAGAAGGGCGAGAGAAGAAGATTGGATACTGGCCTAATAGAATACCGCATTGCTGCCTCCTGGGGCCGACAGGCATGGATGTTTGTTACCGATGGCTAGTAGATGAGCAGCGGGTTGTCAAACCCCGTGTCAGCGTCAGCGTCAGCGCCTGACATGTGACATGTGACCTGCTGACATGAGACGCTGAAGCAGCTGGGCGGTGTGCCATGGGCCATGTGACGTCAGCTGAACCCTAGCCCTCCTGGCGCGCCCCCGCACGGCGCCTCTGCCACGTTGGCACAGGCGCCCCCTGCAGGGTGCGGCGGCTGGGAGCAAGGTGGGCGCGGGGCGAGTGTCGCGGCAGGCGGCCTGTTCACTCCGAGGCCGAGCGCAGCGCTTAGGGCTGGTGCGCTTAGAGCCAGCGTCGCCACGGCGGCTGCGTGGCCTCGGACCCCACGCGTCCACACTGGCCCCGTGCCCGCCCCAACTCGCCCTCCCGCCTGCCGTCTCGCTCTCGGCTGGCGGCTTACGTCTCGCCTCCGCCCCACCACTGCCGCCTCTGCTGTCGCCCCCGCGCTGTCTCTTCTCTTTTCCTGGTCCGTCGCCCCCGGCTCCCGCCCCTCGCCCTCTCTGACCCTTCTCCAGCCATGTCTGTGCCCCGTGAAGACTCTGTCTACCTCGCCAAGCTCGCCGAGCAGGCTGAGCGCTACGAGGAGATGGTTGAGCAGATGAAGGCTGTTGCTTCCACCGACGAGGAACTCACTGTCGAGGAGCGCAACCTCCTCTCGGTCGCCTACAAGAACGTCATTGGCGCCCGCCGCGCCTCGTGGCGCATTGCCTCCTCTATCGAGCAGAAGGAGGAGAGCAAGGGCAACGAGCACCACGTCACCATGATCAAGTCGTACCGTGAGAAGATCGAGGCTGAGCTCGCCAAGATTTGCGAAGACATTCTTGCTGTGCTCGACAAGCACCTCATCCCTTCGGCCCAGTCTGGCGAAAGCAAGGTCTTCTACCACAAGATGAAGGGCGATTACTACCGCTACCTTGCTGAATTCGCCACTGGCGAGCGGAGGAAGGAGGCGGCGGACAAATCGCTGGAGGCCTACCAAGCCGCCTCTGATGTCGCCGTCACTGAGTTGCCGCCCACCCATCCCATCCGCCTGGGTCTGGCACTAAATTTCTCTGTGTTCTACTATGAGATTCTCAACTCGCCCGACCGCGCCTGCCACCTAGCCAAGCAGGCGTTTGACGACGCCATTGCTGAGCTCGACACGCTGTCTGAGGAGTCGTACAAGGACTCGACACTGATCATGCAACTGTTGCGTGACAACCTTACCCTTTGGACCTCGGACATGCAGGAGAACGAGCAGCGGGCGCCCGAACCGGAGGCCGCTCCTGCCCCTGAGGCCGCTCCTGCCCCTGAGGCCGCTGCTCCCGAAGAGGCACCCAAGCCGGAAGAGGCGGCCTAAGCTTTCGTCTAGTCCTTTCTGCCTCCTTGGTAACGGACCAAGACTGCAAGCACCCCCTTTCCTCCCTTCTCTTTTCTCGTACCCTTCGGGGAACAGAGATATATACACCCTTGACTGGTGACCCACACTCCCATCACCCCTTGCTACTGAGGCACTTGATTGTGTTGTGCGCCTGTTTGTCTCTTTTCTTGTCTCCCTACTGGAGTGGGCCTCTCCGTTTTGCCTGCTTGGTTCTTCCTATGCCTTTTCGCACAAAATGGATGGCGGGTTAACGCCCCCCCCTTTCTTTCCCCCACGTTCCTAAGGATTCCGCGACCCCCCCCCTTAAGCCCAACCCGACACCCAACTCCGCATACACATACAGTCTCAGTTCTCCTTTTCAGGGTTATCGGGCACTACACTTGTAGATCTACATTCCTGTCCCTTCATTTGGAGGATGTGCTAGCCAGGAGAAGAAAGGAAGGTGTTATCAGTGATCAGTAGTAAGCATTGAGCGCGAGTGACATCAGAGCTTCGCCACATTCTTCTCAAAAAACTCGCTCCACTCTTTGGCGCCAAAGGAAGAGGAGACCGAGCCGTCCACGATCCCGTTCCACAGCACGGTGGGAGTGACATGGATTCCATTCTGGCGCCCAAGCTTGTTCTGTAGCAGTAGCGAAAAGAGAGGCGTCAGCGTTGCCGGTCACCGGTCAGGAGGTGCAGGCGAGACACAATGGGCCTCGGTCAACAGAAAAAGGGCAAACAACGTACGCAGTACTTGATTTCGTTCTGCAATGCGTTGCCCGCGTTGCCTTGGGGCTTGACATTGAGAAGCTCTCGGACGGCCTGGCCCAATGGGACGCCAGCACGGCCGGAGCTCAGCAACTCAGCTTTGATCTCGCCCGAGGCGGCGCCCTGGCCATGCCCGCCCCCACCAAACAGGCCCACCACCAGCTGGGTCAGTTCCGACCGAATCTGGTCCGCCGACTTTTCCCGCGCGGCCGCCTCGAAAAACGATTCCTGGGCTTGCATCAGCGCGACGGTGAAGAGCCAAAAAGCATTCGTCTCGGGCTGAGCCAGTTGAGCGGCCGAGGCGTGGGTGCCAGCCAACCGGGCGACCGCCAGGGCCCCCTCGGACGTCAGGGTCGACGGCCAATGCCAGGGCTGCACATAGGGCCGAACAATCACCTTAAACTCCCCCTGCGCCAGGCGCGGCAGCACATGGTCGCGCAGGCCCAGCACTTGTTTCTTGCTGAACGGGCAGACATAGTCGACGTACACTTCCAGTACGTTGGGCGCACTGGCCGAACCAAGCTGCAGGGCACGAAGCGTGGGAGGAAGCGCCATGGTCACCAACACGTTCCACGGCAGAAGCGGCGAGGGGAGAGGAGCGAAGAGGAGGGGGAAGGGGGTGGAACAGCGTACGATCCGCTTGAGCGCAATCCTCCAGCAGGCTACTGCCCACTACTGCTCTTGGCACGCCATCGCTCGCCCGATCCTTAATCATTCGTCAGCGCCATCAGCGTCATCGATCTCTGTCGGCCTTGCTCTTCCCTGGCCGGCCGCCGCCCACGGGCCCCATCGGCCATCGGCCAGCGCCCATGCCTGTGCGCCTCCAACCTGGTCTGTGCGTCGGCGTCCGCCTACGTCAGCGGGTCACGTGCCGCTCGTGCCCCGCTCCTCCCGCGCCAAAAAAACGGCAAGGCCGGCGGATGGGCTGGACAGTCCAGCGCAGGCCAGGTTCAACGTTCAACTCAACGTTCAGCCCGCTCGCTGGCCGCCTCGCCCGCCCGTAGATGCACCCTATCCAGCTCATCTATCGAGTCGTCTATCGATCCATCTACCGGGCTGCGTATGAGTCGTGGTAGCCAAGTGCATCGCAGATATGTACAAGGTGGTGAAGGGGAGGGGCCACATACACCCCAGTCGTCATAATAAACAAACGCGAAGCCCGCGGGGTGGAGAAGGTATATAATGCCGAAGGCGTGGGCGGCAGAGCCAGATTGGATGAATGGGCAAGTTCCACAGGTGGAACGGCAGGAGATTGGGTGGAATCGAAGAGAAATCGACCAGGTCGCTGCGCAAGAGCGTTACGATTCCAACCCCGATTCCGATTCCGATTCCGGTGCGAGAGCGTGCGACGTCTCATCGCCCTCGCCCTCACCCTTGGCCTCCTTGGCTCGGGTCGGAACTGGTGTGGGTTCTGGTTCCTGCACCGAAATCAGGCTTGTCTTGATCGGGATAGACAGCCTCGCCCCCTAGGGCCGGCTCCTGCCCGCCTGGCGCGGCTGAAGCGGGCGGGGGCCTGGCGCGGTGCCCCTCCCGCCGCGGGGACGGGGTGCGAGAGCGGTCGTGGTCGTAGTCAGGGTCCGGGTAAGATTCCGAGTCGGTGCCGGTGGTCGAGTCGGGGTCATGGTCAAAGACATCGGCCAAAGCGAGTTCAGCTTGGCGCGCCGCCTCCACTTCAGCACGGAGTGCGTTGAGTTCTTTCTCAAACCGACGTCCCCAGACTTCGACATAGTACGACGCCCCGTTCCAGGCGGCCATCAGCTGCACCACAAACACAAACACTGACGCTGCCGTCTTGGATCGAAAGTAGAGCCGGGGCGCAGGCAGGGTGGTGACCATCGTATAAAAGAACTGGGTCAACATAAACCACCGTTCGGCGCGTTCGTAGCGGTACTGGCCCAAGAGCGGTGCCAAGGCGCCCCGGCCACGGACCATGGTGATAAACGAGTTGGCTCGCTCCCCTGCCTGAATCTTGGCCTTTTTGGGGCGGGAAATAAAGGTCCAGTACAGGGCCTGCCATATGCCATAGACCAGGACGGAAAAAGCAGACTCTTGCCCACCGGCAACGGCTCCCCGGGCCCTGGCAACTTTGCTAGGGCCGGGTACCGCTCTACCGCCACCTCTCGTGGGATGGCATGGCGAACGGTGTGCATGACGAGCAGGGGGTAAATGTGAATGAAGAGCGAGGTGAGTTTCTCGGCCGAGTGGAAGACCATGGAGTTTTTCCACACCACCACCGAGTGGCCCAAAGGGCCATAGGCGCAGCAGAAGCATACGCTCAGCAAAAAGGGGGAACTGGGCAGGACCCAGAGAAAAAGGAGAATGAGGATGTTGGCCAAGTAACAAAAATCAGCAAGGTAGTAGTGCCATCGCTGGCGGGAATACGTGTAGAACCGAAGCGGCAAGAAAAAGCAACACTGCAGCGTGTACAAGGTGGGAATCCAGTGGGGCCGCAGAGCAAAGACGAGCGAGGTAACCACCAAATTTTCCACCCCAATCACGAAACTCAACGCATCCCGAATCCGAACTACCTTGGCATCGTTCCATTGCCGCTGCAGTTTGTCCACACGCGCGCCTACCTGGGCCCGAACCCGACTGGCGTCCATGTGCAGCGCCCTCATCTCCAGCCGGGTGGCGGTGGCAGCGCGCTGGGCACGAGAACGCGCTTGTCGGCCCGCCCGCTTCAAGGGCGGTGGGACTCGGTCCTGCACACCGCGAACCAACTTGTCCCTTCGCGCTCGGGCGGCCGACTTGAGCTCGGCGGAAAAGTCGCGCCATTTGCGGTCCAACAAGTCCACACGCGAGTCCCAGTAGGTCTCAAGAAGCTCTGCAGGGGGGATTGGAGGTGAGCTGGATGGGGATGCGCATGGGTGGAGGGGGGGGATACACACCGATTAGGGGCATGCCCGACTCGCTGTCGCGCAAGTCAAAGCCATCCAGTTCGGGGCCCATGTCGGGGTCGAAGACGGGCGTAGGCGGAGTGGCGTGCGGGGGAGCCGGGCCGGGTGCGGTGGCGGACAAGTCGGGACTGGGAGGATCGGACATGGGAAGAAAGACTGTTGGTGGCGCTCGAGGACGACGGTGCGGCGGCTGGGGAGCTGCACCACCCAGCCCTCCCATTTCCATCGCCGGTTTTTAGCGCCTAGCCCTCCAAGACGGCCAGAGCGCACGCACACGTGCGGCCTATTCAAACTTTCAGGAGCACTGGCGCGCCCGCGCACCGCGGCGCCTGTCTCTCTCGCCTTTCACCTTTCACTCGGCTAGGCTAGGTTCTAGTTACTACTGCCACCCCGCCATTTCTTGCCATGTCAGGATCACCAAACAAGCGTGCAGCGCTCAGCAGCCGCTTCCAACAAAAAAGGGGGAGAGGCAACGCATGGGCCGACAGCCAGCGAAGCGCTTGGGGGCCCAACGTGGATTACAGGGGTGGTGAAGCAGGGGGGGGGGGGGGGGGTAGAGCGGGCCGGAGAAGAGGACAAACAAAAGGAAAGACTGGAAGGGAGGGACAGGAGACTAGAGACCGGGCGCCGGGCGGTCGGGAAGCAAAAAATGGGGAGGCGGACAAGGAAGGGACAAGACCGAAACAGCCGCAGGGCACAACCACCGGTCCAAACGCTCAACGTGTTCAACACGCATGGCCAGCATGAAGGAGCAGGGCAAACACTGTCTGCAATCGTTGGAAAAGAAAGCACATGATCACGATCACGATCAAAAAAAGGAGGCAAGCCAATCAGGAGTCGGTAGGACGATCAGAGTCAAGGGGGGTATAGGATGGAAGGTCGGGCACCGCGGCACCAGGCGGTCGGCGCGGCCTATGGTACACACCCAAAGAAACGTCGCCCATGGGCAGCGGGATGGGGTTGATCATGCTGCGGTGAGGGTAGTGATGCTGGGTGCTGTTACGGCCCAAGACATTGTAGGAGCGCATCGAGGCCAATCGGGCTTGCGCGCTGGGCATCTCCGGGATCTGGGCAATCGCTTCTGGAATCGTGCGCGCCCGTAGGGACAAGTCTTCAGAACCCTTGCGTTGTGTAAAGGAGATCGGGGTACGGGTCTACACAAATGTGCCGCGTTGGGTCAGTTCAACAGGTCAAGGGATCCAGGAGAGAAAAGGACGTACCGGCACAGCCCACGGCTCCACCTTGCTTACCACTGCACAACGTTCTTTCCCCTGCCCGACCGAGTAGTGGTACAGGCCAATACGCTGAGCAGCGAGGTGGACCAGGCGGCGTTCCGACGGGGTGAGGGACTTGGAGAAGGTCAGCTCATCCCGCAAGCGATCGTCCCGAAAGAGGAGGACGCGGGAGTAAATGTCGAGCGTGATGGGGTCATTCAGATTGAGTTCGTCCCGAGGGGACTTGTCACCCAAACCCAACGCCACTCTTTCGGCCTCGGCCATGGGAGGGAAAAAGCCGCTACCCATGGGTGTGATGGGAGACGCAACGCTGGTCGACGACGGTGTTGGAGGGGTCGAAGCCTCTTGAACCGATACGCTCGACTGCAGAGGACGATGTCGCTCGCGTTGCTTTTCAATGTGAAGTGATTGCATTCGTTTCAGCGCCTTGGCCTTCTCGATCCGTTCCTTTTCCCCCTGTTGCAGCACACGCTTGTGCTCGGTCCGCAGCCTGCGACCGGCCACATCAAACCCATTCAGAGCTGCCACGGCTTGGTCCGCATCCTCGGCGGCATGGAAATTGGCAAAGGCAAGTCCACGGAACTGACCTTGGTCGTAGTGGTAATTGAACGCATAGGGCAGCGGAAGCTCGAGCTCAGCCATGAGCGTCGTCAGCGCCTCCTGCGGCAAACTAAAAGGAATGTTCTTGATCACAATCGCGTTGGGAATCACGTCGGTCGGCTCCTGGGCGGGCGAAGGGGGGGTAGTACGGGGATGGGGGCCAAATAACCTGCTGTGCTCGGGGAAGCACTCAGGATTGGCGTCGGCAGCCCAAATCGCGGGTGCGACGTAGGTGAGACAATGTAGTTGTTGCGCTTGGGAGCTGGCGCCCACATGGAGGAACGGGTGGAGGTGGTGGTAATGGGGAAAGGGGAAGCGGTTACTGTTGGAGAAGGTGTTGGAACAGGAGATGGGACGAAGGAAGATGTGCTTCCCCGCGTGCTGCTGCTGCGACGGGAGCCGTGAGAGGGGGAGGGACTCGGAGCAAACATGAGGCGTCGGGATGGGGAAGGAGGAGGAGTCGTTGGGATTGTCGTTGTCGTGGCTCGTGGCTGTTGTCGTGGTCGTTAGATATGGAGGGGGAGGGGGGGAGGGGGGGGGAAGGGGAGAGGGAGAGAGGGAGGGAGGAGAGAGGGGGGGGAGAGGGGGAGGGGAGAGGGGCCGCGCAGCAGCAGCAAGATGGCGATGGCAAAAAGACAAAGACACGCCAGCCAAGCGGCTTGGACTGCAAGTTGTCCAACGTGAGCAGCGCTACGCCTCAGTGAAGTAGACACTGGAGCCTGTCAAAAAAGCATAGTGGCTGCAGTGTCAGCTTCAGCGCCAGCCGCAAGTGCGGACGCTGCCCCTGCGCGGGGGAAGCAGGGGCTTCTGAGATGAGGCAAGTGGGGCAGTGGGGCACGGAGGCAGTGTACGTACCCTGGGGGGCTACAGTTCGGCAGCCTAGCCGCCCGGCCATGCCCCTCGCCAGCCCCTGCAACCCCTGGAACCAGCAACAACAATAACTTTACCCAGGGCCTTAGTCCGCACGCCGAAAGGAACACGAGGCGGTGGCGGCGATGGCCACAATCGTGATGTGTGATTGTGTGAGCATGCGGCTCTGTTGTATTAATAGGCGTTGTCGCTGCAACAGGGGGGGGGCTCACGCGCTCACACGCGTGAAGCTTGAAGCTCTTGAAGCTTGACCGGGATTGGTGCATCACCAACATCACGTCCCAGGGACGCGCATCACATTTCAAACGGGGCTCTGCACGGCTCTGCCTCGCCCTGCTGGTCCACTTTTCGGCTTGTGCGCGGTCCGCTTGCCAGCCTGCACGTCACCGCGTCACCCGCCATGGTCCTTGACCAGCTGGATCCAGCAGCCAGCAATCCTGCCTGGCCAGCGCGAATCCCCACATCCGTCTCATGCGCCACCTCGTGTACATGTGCACGCACATGTGCCTGTGCCTTATTGCAGCTCCTGGATCCGGCCATCTGCCTGTACCAGCAGCTGGGTGGGGTGTGTCAGCCGCGCTTGTCTGTTGTGGGTGATTAATGATTTCCGACATTGGCCTCGTGTTGCGTTTATGACCCCCAAAAGCTCTCACATCTCGGGTTCAACGTTCAACGTTCAACACGGTCAATGTACGCTCAAGCTTCAAGCTTCAAGCTAGCGCAGTGTGATCTTTGAGCGCTTACGTGGGACCCTGTGGCGTGGATGCGACGGGTGGCGATGAATAAGCGCGCAACAAGCCCCGAACAAACGTGCAGCACACAGGGGCGAGCTGCTTAAGCGTGCGCAGCCTCCAAGTCCATTCAGAGTCAATAGTCAGCTCCCCTCGCTCCCCAACACCTCCCGCCCCTGAATTGGAATGGGATCATCCACTTTCCCACCGTTTCAAACGCGTGGGTGAACACGCCTTGAATCTTCAAGCTTCAGGCTTGACTATATATAGCCGTTCAAATTGTGCCCATCCTTTGGTACCTGTTCCTCTTCTGCCTTGGGCCATGCTGTCTTTTTGTGGTTTTGGAGCGCACGTACCTAACCCACTGTGAATGATTCTATCTGTAGCCGATGCCAACCCACCATCGTGTACTACCACCCATCTTGCGCCCATGACCGAATGCTGTCTTGGCGCCATCTTTCTGTCGTAATGTCTTTGTCCATACTCTCATAGAAGGCGGTCTGGCTCCGTAGTAATGCAATACAATGATGCACCCACGTGCCGTTCTCACTGGGCACACGAGACTCCACGATCGGAACGGATGCATGAGAAGAGGTGTAAGACTCATAAAAGTATTCTACAAAGGATGGATGGCGCAACGGCGATTGTCCAAGAGGAGTACAAGTGCGGGAGACGATAAAGACATATTGACAAAAACTATAAGAGGATTGTGGGACTGGAATCCTTCGTTGGGCAAGAGGGTATAGAACAAGAGGTAGAAACCACTTGGAAAATCTTGAGATGCATTAAGAGAGAGCACGGATGCAGTATTACGCTTCGGATGGATTTTTTAAGGTTGAGTGAGTACTAGCATCAGGCGGATTGTCCTGTTGGGACCTGTGGTCCCTTACATAGGCCAAGGCGCCTTGCCTTATCACCCTTTGTCCCTTATTTGACCTCCGAAGCCTCCACATGTATACTCTGGCTTGTTCGAACCCCTGTCTCCTCTTGGTGTGGCAGAAGACTTAGAGTTCAGCACCACCGCGATTGCATTGCTCTCTATTTCCAGAGGTTCTCCACCCAAATCCTTGGGTCCCTCCGGTCTTACATGGTCGTCTTGACGTGCTAGAAACAAACCCTTCCCACAAAGTGAAACCAACGTCCGTGTGATCCGGAGGCGGAGCAATGGGATGGGGGCTACGATAGTTCATTCACTCCTGTTTGTACAATTCTTTGAGGATTGGGATGCTTAAGGAACCAGATAGACGCAGCGAATCATCACTGCAAGAGGTGGGAGATTGCGAGCGTGGGGCTGAGCGTGGGAGGGGGGATGTACGCGGACCAAATGCATTAGCTGTCCAAGACGGAGCGCAAAGGAGGCAATTGCGTTGGGCTAGGCCCCGGCGGAGACGGTCGTACGATGGGCGTCATTGCCACTAACGGGGCTAGTTGGGGAAGTAGTTTGGCCTTATGGGTCATGGCCGGTGAAGTAGACCTTGATGCGGGCAAAGAAGCTGGCAAGGAAGCGGGAAACGACGAGGCTGGTTCAGCACGAGGGGAAGAACCGGAACTATTGGGCGGGAAGAAGGATTGAGGGCTAGCGGCAGAACGATGGTAGCTCAACCCAGGCGTGGAGGGAATGGTGCTCGGATAGTCGGACATGGGAGAGGAAGAGGTGGAAAGGGGCGTAAAGGATAGCGAAAGCGGAGCAAGTCGAGGCGAACCAGGCGCGGAGCGAGCCCCACGAGTCGGCAAACGAGTGCGCATAGGCCCAACAGTCGGGCCCGAGGGGCCAGGAGCACCCGAAAGAAGGTCCACAATGCGGGCACCACCCCTTGGACGTTGAGTCTCGTCAACCTTCTGATTGGAAGTACCATACGAAGGAGAACGAACGAGATGTGGGCGGGAGCCACCAACGGGCGTGATCGCCAAAGCACGAACTGCACGGCCTCGGGATGTCGCCCCGGGGCGAATAGGGATAAGAACGGACGCGGTAGCTGTCCAGGTGTCCGGGCGGGTGAATTGCACCCGCCTCCCACGAAGAGGAACCAACAGAGGGGGATACAGAGCGGCGCTCGACGGATTGGGAGATCCCGGCCGCGACCCAAATGGCGTGTTTGGAACGGTATGAGCCATGCGGAGTGACATGTTGCGCAGCGATCCCAGGACAGGTGAGCCGGATGGGGTGTAGGCGTGTGGCTTGGGCAGCTCACGGTTACTAGCCAATACACTTTCCTCGTCCGATACCTCGTCATTGAAATTGGGACGGGTGAATGGGGCAAGATGGGGTGATGTTGCGACGCTCGACACGGCTGATTCGGCAGCGTTGAGAGGACGGTAGGCAGGCGTCTGATAGGCAGAGTAGCGCGGTGCAGCATCAAAGTTGTTGCGCACTGCACTGGCAATCTGCTCGTGATATGAGTTGAGACAGCCGGAATGGTCGCACTGAGGCGGCGTGGGAACCGGTCCATGGGGGTGGGCATCAGTGTGCGTAGGAGTGTGAGAATGGGCATGGCCATTGGGGCAACCAGGGCGGTGGTCCAACTCGTGGAGCTCGTCCGATGCGAGCTGGGCAAGCGTATTCATGGTGCGGGAGGGGCGGTAGCCATCATAGCGAGTACGGTACTCGGTGCTGGGATAGCCCTTGTCGTACTCCTGTCCATGATGAGGCAGGGAAGGCATGGCGGGGGCGGCCTCGCGGACAATGCCTACCGGCACGGCGGGCTGGTGGTCGTCCCAAGGGGTGTAGGCGGTGGGATAGGGCGATGGAAGCATGGCCATGCCCATGGGTGCAGGCTGGCCGACAGGAGGGGGAGGCTGGGCGAAGCGGTTGCGTTTGGGGTTGGAGTGGATGCGCATATGGCGTGTGAGCTCGTCAGAGCGAGAGAAGCGTTTGCCGCAGCCTGGGTGCGTGCACGCATGAGGCTTCTCGCCAGTGGGGTGCGGATGTGGCGGGTCTAGCAGAAGGGGCAAGCGTCAGTACACTCTGCTGAACGCGAGCTGGCCGGAGGCCTGGGAAGAAGGGGAAGAGATGGCAGCCGGCGTACCTGATGCTCCAGACGGTAGAAAGCGCGTGGGCAAAGAGGGCATTTGTAGGGGCGGGGGATCTTGCTGCGATCGGATGTGCCGGCAGCGAGGGCGGCGCTAGTGGCAGCAGCCGCGGCGTCCCTGTCGTCAGCACCAGACATGGTGGGGGCTGTGGTGGCGATGGTGTGTGGTGGTGGTGTCCAGGCGGGAAGAGGGCGAGAGACGGGGAGGCGACGGTTGCGGATTACGCAGCTCTTACAGCCCGAGCGAGCGAGCGGCGCGGGCAGCAGGCCCAACTGAATATTTGAATCAATCGTTTGAGGCGGGCAGCGGGGGGGGGCGCTTGGGGGCAGTGTGCTGCATCTGGGGGACCCGCAAGACTTGTGCTGCCCTGGGCGCGCACGGCGCCAGTCTTCCCCGGGCAGTCCCCGCTGCAGGAGAGCGTGCGGTGTGGTGCGGCTGCCGAGCTAGCCCCGGCCGACGGCGCCATGCACGACAGCGGTCCCGCGGGGGCTCTTACGTAGCGCCGCACCAGCCCGCAGCCGGCCCGGCAGCCGGCGTCTGCGCTTGCGAGTGCTGCCGCAGTGTGCCCCTTGCTGCCACCGCCCGTCCCAGCCCATCCCCCCGGCGCATGGTGTGATGGGTGATGGGTGTGCTGCGTCACGGCGTCACCCCATCTCCACCCGCACTGGTGCGCTGTCTCTCGCGCCCGCCTGCCCCCGGCTGCGCTGGCGGGTGGAGTGGGACAGGGACCAGCGCGCTCTGAAGCCAATTTCAAACCCCAGATGATCGAGTGCCTGGGGTGGCGTTGCAAGCAGGGCCTGCCCAGTACCCATCGACCATCGAACATCGTGCATCGACCATCCTGCATCCCCTGTAGTTGCTGCTAACCAGTCACGAGTCACTAGTAAGGTCGAGGGAAGCAACCGCTACTATGTAAGTGACAATACGTGACAGTCACCAAGTGGCTACTGGCTGCGACGCACGCATCACGCGTCGCTAGTCACTATAGCACTCGTGACCAGATCGGTGACCGGTGATCGACGATTGAATGAGAAATGCACACCGTTGCTGACCATCCCGCCGGCAACCATCACACGCCCGCCCGCCGCCACTATGTATACAAGTGCACAAGCCTCCATGTCTTTCTGCTCCCTCGTCTCCACTTTCGTGGATTTTCGCTGCATTCGACCTGCGTTTCTCCGATTCTGAGACCTAACCCTTCGATGCTTCAAGCTTCACTTCCCTGCCAGGACCGCACAGAAAAGCACTCTGCCTGGGTGGAATCGAATTGAACGCAACGGACAAAAAACGTATTACCCCCCAGTGGTGTGTGTATACTTCGCTACCGCGCGTGGAACGCATAAAGCTTCCGCTGATTTAAGCGCTAAGCTCAAGAATCACGCCCAGGGGAGAGGGCGTTCGCGGCCTTTTTGGTACAAGTTTTGGTACAAGTGTCAAATCGTTGGGACATTATATAATGGTGGGAATTGCCCAGTGCTTAGCTCAGGCGCTCAGATCTCAAGCGAGGCCTCAGGTCAGGCTGAGAACGCTGAGCCAGTCCGAGTGCTGAGACCCATCAGCGCATCAGCAGGCACATTCAGATCTGAGTAATACTCCTGACTCTGCACTAATAATGGCTACGTGCCTCGTCAAGCGCTCGGGCCTCGGCCCCTCTCCTGAGGCCTCAGGCCTCAGGGGCCTCTTGAGCATGACGCGTGACGCTTGAAGGCGATTGAGAAAGAGGCCGTATTAAGGGCGCAGCGGTTGGGCAAGGGGGACGACGGAACGTATTTCGAAGGTATGTCACATATCCATCCTCTGAATCTGAGGTCTGAGGGATTTGAGGCCTGAGGCTCAGGCCCTGAGGCCTCTCATCCATCGATCATCTCCCGGAGGTATCGAAAGTACCAGGCAGCTATAGAGGAGGGAAGAGGGTATATCTTGTTTGACTTTATCTCGACGCATTCGGCCTTCGTGTGCACGGCAGGAGGGCTGGACAGGTTACCGGTTAGCCTTACTATATAGAGCTTGTTCGCGCCAAACTAAGCGCGAAGTGTCAAACGCGGATTAAGAAGAAGAAAAGCTTTCATAATAAACCACAAGTGTCTAACGGGGCGCCAAATGGTGCATGGACCAACTAGCTCCTCTGCGAGGCGCTCACTTGGGGCTCCGCGCCCCACGGACGTGCTCCGCCGTTTGTACTGTGTGTGAACGCTGAACGAGCAAAGCACAGGCCAAGCACACGGTAATTGGTACCCTTTAATCGGTAAAGTTTCTTGATGCTGAAGTTTGACGTGTGATGTGTGATGCATGATGGTGCGACGAGCCCTCCGGCCTCCCGACGGTGTACGGTACCTGGCTTTGTTAAGGTGATTTTCGGGGGGTGTTGTGTGGAGTGTGGCAGACGGAGGGCAGGCGAGGCAGAGCGAGGCCACGTGGTGAAGTTTTAAGTATGTGATACCGTGACGGGTTTGATGCTGTCGGCAGCGCATAACGCGCAAGGCGCAGCGCATAACACGTGGACGGTGCCGTCTGGTGCCGGCATGGAACAGCTGGGAACCGCTGGAACATCCGCAAGCGCCAGCGCTCAAGCGCTCAAGTGAGCGAGTGACTAGCAGCTAGTGATTTCTGTAACCATGTACGTACTCAGTCTCGGTGGCCCGTGCTGCAGATGCATGATGCATGATAGCATGATGCTGCAGTGTTAGTCATGTTAGTGAAGCGTGACGCGTGAAGCCACTGATGCATGATGCATTGCATGCTGCAATTGCGGCGATACTGAAAATGTTGGCGGTAATGCGGTAACCGGTACACGTTAAACGCAACCGGCGGAAGAAGAGGAAGAGATTCGGTAATCAGGAATCCTGATGAAGTAATCGATAAACGCTGTTCGATGACCAGCGACAATCGATCATCGATCACTCGATCACAGGCCATTAGTAAGTAGGGGTGCCATGCATCAGGTAAACCTTCAACTAATTTCACTAGTCACTAGCTCTTCGTCGATCCTGTTCTCTCTCCCTCTACCAGTGGATCTTTTGCTGCCCTTGGTACTTTTGGTCTCCCTCGCATCGCGCGACCCTTAGGCCTTAGGCCTTACAGAGGGCAACTTATTGATATCCGTGATAGATCAGATGATCAATCTGATTGGTCAGGCTGTCAGGCAACTGTGGTACTGGCTGATGCGCTGATGTCCCTCTCTCTCGCGTGGAGGATAGGAATAATCAAGAACAAGTGACCGGCCGGTGTCCGGTAACCGGTAACCCTTGGTCGTCCTCCTTCGCTCACTGATGTTACACTTCTAAGTTTTAACCAATTGCATCAGAAGTTTAGTACAAGACGTCCACCCTTGTGGAACGCCAACAAGAGAAAAAGAGGGAGAGCTGCATCTCTCGATTCTTATCTATACACTCTCTCGAGCGCATTCTATGGAAGACGCACTCAAATTCCTTTCATGATGCATTGCATGAAGCTAGCGTACCATTACACCAAAAATTCCTAAGATGTTTGAACCATTATACCCTTTTTGCTCTGCCAGGCTTTGAGATGAATGTGGAGGTGTTCTTGCAGGCGAAAGGGCTAGTCAACGCGCGTATCATTCACATCTTCTATCTGAATGATTTGATGCAACAGCCTTTCCCTTGGATGCACCCTTGAGCTTACGACCTGTACAGCAGTTTCACATTACATTCTCAGCAAGAGCCCCACTAACGCATTGTACTGATCCTCTGATCCTCCCATTCGATGTGTTCAAAAAGGTACCAATGCTACTGACGTTGGCCTCATCACAGTTCGCCTGCGCCAAAACCAGGACGTGGGCAAGGAAGATGTAGTAAGAAGGGCATAGAAGGATTCGGCTGTAGCCACCTCGCGCTTACGGCTCCAGACGCTTGGGGTCACGGGGGAACATGGAGGCAAGTCGAATGTTGCCAAGGCCGAGGTAGAACTCAACCACACGCTCGAGCCCAATACCGCCGCCGGCATGGGGCGGAGCGCCAGCTTGAAAGCGTCCACATAAGGTTGGAGCGACTCGGGGGAACGCCGAGTTCCTTCATGCGACTCACGAGCAGATCCGCGTCGTGGATACGCTGGGCACCCGACAGCACCTCTTGTCCGCGCATAAACATGTCGAACGAGTTGGAGTAGCGAGGGTCGGCTGCGTTGGGCATCGTGTAGAAAGGACGAACGGCGGAAGGGAATTGGTCCAGAACGTAAAAGTCAGTCTGGTATTTTTCCCGGACCAGCGCACCGAGCTTCTTTCAGTGGGCGTGTCCAAGTCCTCAAAGTCCGGCCAGTCAATACCGTTCTCCCGCAGCAGCTTGATGCCGTCAGCCCAGTGGAGGATAACAGGCTTCTCAGGACGAGGAACTCTTCCCGGGTACTGACGCTTGACAATGTCAATCTGCTTGGCGTAGCGCTTAGGCAGCTCGAGGAAGATGTGGTGGAAAAGACCAGCAATGAGCTCGAGCGCCTCGTGGTAATGTTCCTTGAAAGCCATCTCGAGATCTAGACCGATAAACTCAGTCAGATGGCGCGCTGTATTCGAGTTTCCGCACGGAAAACAGGGCCAATCTCGTAGACACGGTCAAAGTCAGCAGCAATGGCCATCTGCTTGCCCAGCTGCGGGGACTGGGCCAGGAAAGCTTTGCCGTTGAAGTACTTGACCTCAAACACGGTCGCTCCTGACTCTGTCGCACCACCTTGGAGCTTGGCTGTGTGAATTTCAACAAAGTTCTCGTTGGTCAAGTACTCGCGGAAGAGGTTGCCAACAGCCGCCTGCACCTGGAAGATGGCCTGGTTGGTGGGGGTACGCAGGTCCAACACACGGTTGTCAAGACGCGTGTCCAGACCAATGATGGGCATGGGCTGAGCCGTCGACTGCGACGCCTGCACCTCGGCGTCGGAACGGGTCGCATCCTGCACCGAGAATTTTTGTTCCAGCGTAGGGATGACCTTGGTGATTCGAATGGATTCTCAATCTTGATCTCGGCATCCTTGACCGTAATAGCAGCCGAGCTGATAGGCGTGTTGACCTTGTTCACCACACCCTGAACAATGACAAGCGTCTCGTTGGGCAGACTGCAGGCCACTTGATCATCTTGCCGCGAAACCTTCTCGGGCGTCTCCGCGAGGACAGCCTGGGCAACATCCAGGCGGTCACGAAGGACGAGGAAGACAAGCTTGGCACTGGTAAGACGCGCTGACTGGACACGCACCTGGAGGTGCACGCGCTGACCATCCTTGCTGGCGTCGATCTCGTGCAGGTTGGCCCACTGGAGGCGCGGGCGCTCTGGGATTGGTTGAGCGGGGCCTGGCCGTAGTACTGCGACGCAAAGTCGGCCTCGTTCTCGCGAGCAGCCTTCTCGGCGGCCAGTTTAGCGGCACGCTCCTCCTTCTGGCGCTTTCTCAGCCTTTTCGGCGCGCTTACGCTTCTGCTTGTCGGACGAGGCGTGCCATCGGGGCTGGAGGGGGGGGGGGGTTAGTCTCGGGGCGGGGGGCTTGAGGATGGCAGGGAACGCACTTGAGCTCTTCGCCGGCGGCGGGAGCAGCCGCGGCAGGAGCAGGGGCAGCGGGTGCGGGGGTAGGGACGGTAGGCTTAGTCTCGTCGGCCATGGCGAATGGGGGGGTGGTGTTGGTGGGGGCGTGGAAGGCACGTGGCGCTGATGGATTGTGAGCTAAGCTGCGAGGTCCAACGTTCATACACAGCCGCAGACAGGGGGCGGAATGCAGGTGGTACCTGCTTGACTTTGAACGTTGAACTTCCACGGCGAGTCTTGGCCGGCCGGGGCCGACATTGGCTACACTCGCTCCATGGGAACAAACAGGCCCAGGAGAGAACACACCGCCTGCGCCCCACTCTACCCCCGCTCTGGTGGGGGTGCCTGGCACAGACTGGCTGGGCTTGGCGTCCCCCCATCCTTTCCGGTCCCTGCCCATCGATGGCAGCCAATCCGGCAGGCCCGTCTTGGATAAGAGGTGCAGGCGGAAATGCTCCATGGAGTATTTGTTCTTTTTTCTCGTCCGACTCACGCAATCGAACAGCACCACAGATAAACCAAGTGCAATCATCCTCACTCTATCTATGATGGAGCCCCTGGCGCTGGTATTGGCCACGGCAGTACTTCGACTAAACTTCAGCGGGAAGGAGGGAGTTGGAGTCGGTGGCTGCAATAGGAACGGTGCCCTGGAGCGGCCCACACAGACGGAGCTGAACCCCGTTACACGCAGGACACTCTGCGGCCTGAGCACAACGGACAGTGGACCGATGCTGTTGGTGGGCTAAAGGATGCTGTACCCGCTTGACTCGATGAACGTTGACATGATACCGCTGGACGAGGGAGTGCACGGACCAGGAGAGCTGAACCTGGTATACGCGCTCAGGCGATGGGGCGGCGTGGGTAAACCGCAGCTTAGCCGCTAATATGCTTCAGGGCGATTGTCAGCCAGAGGGTATATTGGCGTAGAATCAATTCCACAGCACCACCACGGAACACTATCGACCTCCGTCACTGCACCGCATGGTTGTCGGGTAGGTCTCGTCGTGCCACGGCGAGTCAGCCCTCCGGAGAACACGCTCGACCTCTTCACAGGCTATCGAAGGCTGCCAACCAAACACGAAGCGAGAGGTCGTTTTTGGGAGAGCAAACTGTTCGGCCTTACGTCCATTGTTCACGTTTTGGACTTGAACCTTGTGGTGTACTCCACGCTCCTTGGACAATGAGATCGAGCAGCTGGGCTTTGCGGGCAAAGTGTACGGCGCCTATTATGTGCGCGGCCAGGCGCTCAAACGAGGGTTTCTACGGCGCGCCCCCCGCACTGACTAGTGACTGGCCTCAGCAACGATGACGCGTGCAAGAGGTGGAGAGCGATGAGTAGGTGCTGATTTGGCCGTGCTGCTACGGCGCGCCTCCTCCCGCAGGCGACTCGCCGGAGCTGACGACGAAGCGGTTCTAACGGGTACCACACGATCACAATCCCTCCCTTGCCGAGGCGGGTATACGACGGGGCTTGCTGTGGCGCACATGGCGACTCGCTTCGATCGCCCGACGAGCAGGAGTCGGAGAAGCTGGCAGACGAGCAGATGGCCAAGCGCGAGCTGGCTATGCGCGTGCGCTGCATCTGCTCGAGGACGGCATGGGCATCCCTCTCACCGCCCGCGAGGCCCGCATGCCAGCGTGTGCACCGTTATTAGGCGGGCGAAGCCAGCTGCGGTCGGGCGAGCGCCGACAGCCACCGCTTACTGACGAATGACGCGTGACGTGGCAGCCGGGGCAGATTGCTTACGTACTGCTCCGGCCCGCCCTGCCTTCTTGGTCGGTCGCTGTGCCAGCGGACGCGTGAAGCGCAGCCACCACCGCCGGACGATCGCCGCCATGTCTGCTGCCGCCGCTGCGCCTGGTCCCGGCCAGTTCATTGGCCAATGGATCTCCCTCACCAGCAAGTCGGAGCACCGCTACAAGGGCCTCCTCGCCGCCATCAACCCTACCGACGCCACCATTTCTCTCGAAAAGGTCCGCAGCTATGGCACGGAAGGCCGTCTTGCTGCCAAGGGCCGCCCGGCAGAGGAGCTGCCGCCCAACGACAAGGCCTTTGACCTTGTCGTGTTCCGCGCTTCCGATGTCCAGGACCTCAAGATCGAAGATGCGTCCCGCGCCCGCGCCCGCCGCCCCTCTGACCGACCCCGCCATCCTCAACGTGCGTATCCCTTCCCCGTTCCGTTCCATCTCCTCTCGTGCGTGAGGTACAGAGTGTTGATTCTCGTGGGTTTTGGACCTTGTAGCAGAGTGGAGGCCCACCGCCTCCCGCTCCGGGGTCCTGGGGCGTCCCGCCTCCCGCCGGCGCTCCCTCCGGCCCGTTCCCTGGGTACGACGCGCCTTATGGCTACCCCGCTCCTCCACCTGGGTTTGGAGGGCCGGGCGGGTTTAATGCCTTTATGCCCTGGGGCCCGCCCCCCGGGCCGTACGGAATGCCTCCTCCGGGTCAATCCTATGTGTCCCCCCAGGCACCGGCTAACCCTCCGGCTGCAGCGCCGTCGGCGGCTACCCCATCTTTGCCTGGCACTACCAACCCAGCTCCGGCCCCGGCTCCGGCCCCTGCATCGGCTCCTGCCCCCGCTCCTGCTCCTGCCTGCTCCTGCTTCGGCACCCGCCGCTGCACCGGCGACTGCGCCTGCGCCTGCCTCGGCCCCGCCCCGGCCCCTACGCCAGCTCGTGCCCCAGTTTCTGGATCTCGGAAGCCTACTGAGCCTCAAGCCGCAGTTAAGGCGAGACTTCCTAGCAAGCCCGCCACCCAGCAGCCTGTTCCGCAGGCTACTCCTGCATTTAGACCTCCGGAGGGTACGGTCAACGCAGAAGATACGAAGGCGCGCAATGCTGGTGCGGCGCAGCGGATGAGTTGGTGAACGACTTGATGGGCCTGACGGTTGGACCGCGCAGCACTCCTGCTGTGGACCAGGCAGGCGCGTCTGTACCGGCTGCGCCCAGTGCCCCGCACGGGTTGCCCCCCGTCCCTCATGCCGCTACGGCGGCGGCTAGTTTGGCCCGGCACCCCCCTCCCCCGCGGCGGGCGGCTGACAAGCCCCCCACCGACTTGACCACCGACTTTGACTTTGAGAAGGCGAATGCCAAGTTCAGTAAGGACAAGTTGGATGGGGACGTGGCGCCCTCGGCCGTGCTTACCTCCATCCCGGCTGCCGACGAAAAGCGTTCGTTCTACGACAAGAAGAGTGGGTTCTTTGATGACATTTCGTCCGAGATCAAGCAGCGCTATGCGGCGCCGGAAGACCGTCGCGGATTCCGCCAGCAAGAAGCCGCGCGCAACATGGCTACGTTTGGGGACTCGGGACATGCGTATGGCCGGGGCCGAGGCCGGGGTCGCGGTCGGGGCCGCGGCCGTGGAAGGGGACGTGGGCCTCGTGGGGCGGAGGACGCGTTGGGATCCTACCCTGCTCAGCCGAGTGTGTAGCGTTGTTCTGGGTTCCCAACGACCCTCTGGGCACAGTGGTCGAACCTGGTCTGCACCGAATCTCTTCGGCGTTGTCTCTCTCTTTCCAATCTCTTATGTTTCTTCCCCCCCCGCGCTTGGCCCCCCTTCCCCCCAGCTTCGTATGAATGCAAGTTGCGTACCATCTCTGTTCTGTGTAGTTACTTTCTGGATCCTTCGCCTACTATGTGCAAGCCAAGCCACCAAAAAGAAAGGGCAGAAACGCATGGATCCTATAGTCTTCTCCTGTTGGTTCAACTCTTGAATTGGTACAAGGCCAAAGGAAGACACTTCGGGCCTCAGGTCTCCTCCGTGCAGGCGTAAACACCGGCATGCATGGAGAATGATTCAAGAGCATGGCGCAAAACGACAGGGCGGCTGCTGGTGGGAGAATGCGAGGCAAATTGGGGCGGAAGAACACTTCCCGATCTCACCAAAGGGGGAACTCCATGGCGAGAAGGAGTAGAGATCTGAAAGATCTCTTGAGAATTAAGAATTGAGAACAAGGTCGTAATTAAAGCGGGGCAGACAAGATAGTGGCTCGGTACCAGGGTTAGCGGTTAGCCTAAGCGCTTAGCGCTAACGACCAGCTCTGGCCAGCGGCCACGTGGCAACCCTAGCAGCAACCCTATATGTTTGGGCAAGTAACTGCTGCGGATTTGCATTTGCTCTTGATCTTACGTGGGGTTGGATGGATAGAGGGCAGGTCGAAGGTGGTTGAGAGCATCGACCGCTGGTTGACCTCATATCCAACTAGTACGTGCAGATGTCCCGTCTCTGTACTCGTGTCTGGAGCATGCCACCCCAGCATCCGTTGCGACGCACAGGGAGGCTGACTTCCTGCGGTTCAGATTGCCCAACATCATGAGTGAGTCTCTACAGTTCAAGGGTAGCCTTGTCGGCCACAAGGGCTGGGTCACGGCCGTTGCGACGTCGAGCGAGACCCAGACCTGCTTGTCTCCGCTTCGCGCGACAAGCACGTCATTGTATGGAACCTAAAGCGGGGCGAGGACGACATTGGGTACCCCAAAAAGATCCTCCATGGCCACAACCACTTTGTGTCTGACGTTGCCCTTTCCTCGGACGGCCAGTTTGCGCTCTCGTCGTCGTGGGACAAAACGCTGCGCCTGTGGGACCTCAACTCAGGCAACACTGTCCACCGCTTTGTCGGCCACAAGTCCGACGTCCTGTCGGTCTCCTTCTCGGCTGACAACCGCCAGATTGTGTCGGCTTCGCGCGACAAGGCGGTCAAGCTGTGGAACACGCTTGGCGAGTGCAAGTTTGACCTGGCCGACAAGGGCCATACCGAATGGATCAGCACCATCAAGTTCTCGCCCAACCCGCAGACGCCCATTATCGTGTCGGGTGGCTGGGACAAGGTGATCAAGGTGTGGGATCTGTCGCAGATGCGCGTCCGATCCAACCTGTACGGTCATTCGGGCTATATCAACTCGGTCGCCATCTCGCCCGACGGTTCGCTCTGCGCTTCCGGCGACAAGGAGGGCGCGGTTCTGCTGTGGGAGCTGGCCAGTGACTCGCACCTCTACTCGCTGGAGGCGGAGGATAACGTCAATGCGCTCCTCTTTTCTCCCAGTCGGTACTGGCTGTGCGTGGCCACCTCGTCGTGCATTAAGGTGTTTGATCTCGAGTCACAGTCGCTTGTCGACACGCTTGTGCCCGAGATGGAGGGAAACGGCAAGGCGCCCGAGGCCCTGTCGCTTGCCTGGTCGGCTGATGGCCAGACACTCTTCGCTGGCTACTCGGACAACCTCATCCGCGTCTACTCTGTTCTCTAAGGCAATCATACTAAGCAAATGCTGCTACGGCGTTTTTCATATTTTTTTTTTCCTGTCGATCGTCCACGACGAACCGAGTGGGGGTTCGTCGACTGATGCGCCCCCTCCGCACCCTCACGACCTGTTGTTTTCCTATGTCAAGTTGTCTCGGCGCCCGCCCTGAGGGCCTGATGCCTGATGCCTACAGCCCCATGGACGTGTGGCTCACAAGGAGCAGGCGCTTGGGGAGCCTGCGATGCACATTCACCAATTTCATCAATTGACCACCTTTGACCCCGCGAGTTGGGGGGGCACATGAGTCTTGGGATGTAGGGGCATAGTGTGCGTGATGCAGCAGCGGACACATGCGACGGTGTGGCGGTAGTAGGTGGCGGCGCGTGGGGCTTGTAGGAATGAGAGGCTGCCTATGCGCCGTGTTATACGTTACGCGTTACGCGATGGCGCGTTCGGTTGCCCAGGCCTCCCGGCATACCGTGGGCACCGGAGGGTGCGGGGGAGGACGACATGAGGGCGGCCACCCCTATTTGCCCCCCTAGATGTAGTCTGGATAAGGGCACGCAGGTCAAGCTGACCCCTATCCTGGGCCTGACATGCTTATCAACCAACCTCAACTTTCAAACGCAGACATCATCCAATTTGAAACCGACCATAGAGACAGAGGTCACGTGGACGGGGGCACCGCCCGCCGGCCTGCCTGTTGGGGCATGCAAGGGCAGGCAAGGGCATGCAGTGACAGTGGGAGTCACAAGTCACGTGTGACTCCGGACGCATGATGCTTCCATGCATGATCGATGATCTCCCGGCTTCCGCATCCCCGCCAACGCGCTGTGATGCATGATGTGCTGGGACGTGTGATGTGCTGCGTCGGGATGCGTCGCCTCGCATCGGCTGCTGTCGCCCGTCGCCCGTCGCAATGCTCCGACACACGAGCGGATCCTCGTCATCGCCATCACCGCCAGCACACGCGCTTGCTGCTCTCCCTCCATCGGTCGTCCGCCTGCCTCCGCGCCACCCCTCTCCCCGCTCGGCCCCTGCCCCCCGCCCGCCATGTACTGGGACTATGCGTTCGACCCCGCCACGGCCGCCGCCATCGACACGCTCCTGGCCCAGCCCGACGTGTCTGTCGAGCAACTGCTGGACGAACCCGACGTGCTTTACGAGACCAAGAACCACCACCCGCAGCTCGTCGCCTTCTGGTCCCAGCCCTCTACCGCATCTCGCCTCCTCCAGCACGTACTTGGCCAAGCGCCGCTGCCCGCCCCCTCCGAACCCTCGTCCGAGTGGCACGAAACAGTCTTCTTCCGCTATCCTTACCTCGCCACCGAAATCCTTACCGCCGACGTGCCTGCTCTTTCTGCGGCACTCCTCGCACACTCCACCGACACGCTCCAGCCCTTCTTCGATGCTGCTCTCCCCTACCGTTCGCCCCACATGGCCAGCCCATTGCCCTACCACAGCCACCCCTCCTTCGCCCACCAAGTCCAGATGCCCCAACGACCTTCCTCCCGCTCTCCTCTCTTTCCTCCTCCTTCCCCTCCCCCTTCTTCTGACCTCCCATCCAACCTTGAGCTAGGGCCAGGATGGAATGTGCTCCTCTCTTATGGAGCTCGCGTTCTTGCCCATCTTTTGGACACCAACCGTGCTGAGGTTCGTATTGCCTTTTAAGCTATGCTACCCTCAACCGTTAACGCTGTGTTTTCCTCTCCAGATGACTGCATTCCTCCAAGCCCAGCCACATCTTGTGGACCGGCTTGCAGCCAACGCCGAATCGCCCGTGGTGGCCGACTTGATTTATCGTATCATCGAGATTGACTCTGGCGTGCTGGTGGACGAGCCGAGCGGAGGCATGATCACGTGGTTCTCTCAGCACCGCCTGATACCCACCTTGGTTGCGCTCCTCCTCTGTTCACAGCCGCACGGTGCACAATAATGTTGGGTTGCTTAGGAACATTGTTGAACGTTCTGGGCATGGGTTGGCGGCCATGCAGCAGGAAGAGTTGTTGCCCGACAGCGAATCGGGCTTGCGGCCACTTCCCTCGGCTACGTCCAATGTCTTGGTGCGCGATTTGGCCTCGCCCGAGGTAGCCGACATGCTCGTATTGATTATGCTTGACGAGTTTCCGGACGACGACGTGCCTTTGGCTCTACCACCTTGGCCCGACGCCCCCGACCAGAAGACTGAGTTGCATGCCCCCCCCCTCGAGACTCCTTCCTGTGGAGACCACCTCCTGAGCGACGTTGAACCGGACCTGCGATTGGAGGGAACCCCCCATCCCGCCCTAGCTGCGCCGGAGGGTTCTTCCATGTTGCAAGATCCATCCCCACCTCGGGCTCCGCGAGTAGCCAAAACCCAAGAGACGATTTCCAGCGCACTGGTATCGTCAGTGGAGATCATGATTGAGCTCATTCGCAAGAACAATTCGGACTATTTTGAACAAAATCTGTTCCACTTTCTCCGCCAGACGATTATCTTTCAGCAGCAAGCTCTCGCTACGCGTCGAGCGGAACTTGCCATTCGGACGGCTTCTCCCGATTCATCTCTAGCGTGTTCTCCCTCGGAGGCGCACCCTCCATCACATTCGGTCGGATCGAGATTCGGATGACTTTTCACCAGAAGAGGTGACCGAAATGGACGAGGCGGTTCGGCAGGCATCGGGAGAGATGGGCATTGTGCACCTCGGACCCCTTTTGCACTCGGTCTCCTTGCGCCTCAGCGATTTGCAGAGAATTGTACTCTGTCCTCATGAAAAGGCGGGCATGGACGAAGCCTCTTCGGTGGGCGACATGGGTGACCACACCGATCCGACCTCACCCCCCGGCTGCTGGAGTGCCGACGATACTTTGCCCTTGACGGTTGGTGCGACGGAGCCATTGACGATGGATCGTTATCGGGTGTGTGAATTGTACGCCGAGCTGCTCCATTGCTCGAACATGGCACTCGTCAATCGGCCTTCAGGCTCCGGTCCGCAGTATGATCCCGAAACTGGCGCTCTGCTGGGTGGCCTGGATGGCTTCCAGGCCCTGACCGATGCGCTCAACTTGGCCCTTGGCGACTCGGTGACTGAAACTGAGGAACAGCTCTCGGAGATTGAAGGAGAGGGTCTACAGTCCGTCCAGGTCGGAACCCCTTTAGGACGTTCTACTGAGCTAGCCTCGCCCGTGTCGCCTGTCGCTCGAGCCGGCTCTCTCTCAACCGATGGCCCATCGTCCCCGAGGGCGTGGGAAGAGTCGACGGTTGGAACGACCGTTCCGCCTTGCCCCGACGATCCCAAGTCGATTTCGTATGAAGGGCTGACTTGGGACCATCGTTTTGCCCTTCAATCTCGGCTCAAAACCTTGTCGGTACCTGTGCCGGACGGCTTGGTACCCGGGGATTTACTCAAGGAGCGTTTTCTCTCCTTGGGGGTACCCAACACACTTCTCGACCTGTTTTTGCTGTATCCATGGAACAACATGCTGCACAATGTGGTCTATGACATTGTGCAGCAATGCTTCAATGCTCGCCTGACAGCCAGCCTGCCCGATCTGAGCGAGGGGGACCCTTCCCAGCCCGAGCAGGATCAGCAGTCACCTCCTTTGGACCACTTGGACCATCCTGTGGATAATGTGGAGGAATTGGGGCTCATTCGTCGGGGGCAGTACAGCCGCGCACTCGCGTTGGAACTATTGGGCCCGGCGGACCTCTGTGGGCTGATTGTTAATGGGCACAAAGTCAATGACCTGTCTGAAGCCGGGCCTAGGCGGATTCGGCTGGGCTTTATGGGGCATCTCAACCTTATTGCTGATGAGACAGCCAAAGTGTTGGACAAGTACCCACAATCATTGGGTGTGCCATTAAAGCAACAATATGGCTTTGCGTGTCACTCTTCGGAGTGGGATGCGCTGGTGGAGCGTCTTCGTATGGCTCAAGAAACTGCCGAGTTGGCAGACCCACCTCGGCTGGTCCCCGGTGCCGACACAAGTGAGTCTGAGGAGGAGGAGCTCCACCATCCATCCCAGGTTATTGGGTCCTTTGATGATTTCGACGAGGCTCAAGATGGTGCGGCATGGGCGGCCAACGTTCGTCAGCACTATTCCGTTGGAGCAGCTTGGCGTTCTCGTCCCACGGGTGTGGGTGAAGATGAACCAAACAGGCCCCGTGACCCCTTCTATGACCCGCTAACCGCGGCTGACTGGGACGCCGAGTTCCAGCTGCAAACGCAAGAGCAAGATGAGCGCAACGCTGCGCGCATGTACGATACCTCCTCTGACGAATCGAGCAACGAGAGCGAGGAAAGCTTGTCGGACGATGCCTCTTCTGATTCAGACGATGAGGAAGGGTATGCACCCTTTGTCGATCTTCTTGATCCCCGCGCTCGGGCTGGTGTACTGCTCCGGCAGCAACGCGAATCGCTCGCCTCGCCTGAACCTGTTCCTGCCCCCGCCTCGCCCATGGGCACCCCCCCTATTCTTATCCCTCTCCCCGGTCATCGGCGGTCGTCGGCGGCTAGCTCGTCAGGCTCGAGCCTCGAGCTGGTGGCCGACCCTCAGTCTCCGCTGGGGCTAGGTGTGGACCGCGAGTCGACGGTGGGTGTACGTGCTGACTCCAGGCTGCCCGCTTTTGGCGAAACTGACACACACGTTGCTGCAGGACCACGGCATTCTTGTCCACCGATTCGACCAGGCTCTTGAGCCAAGGAGCATCCAGGCCCCCTTGGACGATGTGGCGCTCGCCTTGTCCGAAGCCCAACACATGGCCCTCTCATGAGATCTTGGCTGTTAGGCACATACCTATGAGAACTGTTATCTATTTTCTCCTTCCTCGCCAGTCCTCTTGATTGCCCTTGCTTGATGCTGTAGGTTGTGCCCAGCCACCGGCCCTGGTAGAAACCTGATATCGACCTTCTTATTGAGGTCAAGCCTGGGATATGCTTAACAGCGTCACGCCTTAGAGCGTGCATCGACCAATCGACATACCACTCTGGAAGAATACCCACCCGCTTGGGTTCGTCCGCCTCGGCATTCGTAGGTTGCCGCACCGCCGCGTCCACGTTCATCTTCTCCACCTCGTCCTCGGGCAAAGGGTTGATTTCCACCTGTGCCCCCCCAGCCGAGCGGGAAATGCGAAACACCCTTCCGGCTCGCACCGCTTCGCCTCCGCGGGCAAAGTGATTGGTTTTCAAGTCGTCGGCCAGCACGCGCTGGATGTGGTCCAACAAGGTCGAGGCCAGGTTCAAGCAGGCCTGTGGGTCCCAGCCATGAGGTTTGTTGCGTACCAGACGAGGAAGTTCCAACGTTTTGAACATCTCCCCCCACCGCACCGTTCCCCGACGAGTCTTGTATCCGACGTAGATGTTGGGCACGCCCAGGAGGAAGGATTGAAAGTCTGGGCAGCACTGGGGTCAGTCATACCCTTTTGGCACTACGTTCGGTACCCGAATCAACGCATGGCGCACTTACAAAAGCGTACCAACTTCTTCTCGAAGAACATTCGGTCCCGTTGGGAGGTTAGTTCTGCCGTCGTCTTGAGCTCCACCAGCTTATTGGATTCGTCAACACAGTCCACTTCGCCTCCCATGATCTGTCGCCCCTGAGGTCAGCTGCCCAATTCAACCGACAAGGGGAGAAGTTCGTACGATGCGCGTGTTTCCCAGCCATGATCGCGTTAGTATACACCATTGTTCGTTCGTGTTCACATTCCCGCCCCAGCCTGGAGGCGGCGGGGCGCGGAGGTCGATCGAAGGCGCGGACGACCTAGGACTGCCCAACCGTTGGTCCGACTTGGGCGCCGTCGCCTGCTCGTCAACCGTGCAATACGACTCAAAACTGTATCCTTGGTAGGTACCCCTCCGTCGCGCAAAGTTCTCCATCTCGGCTACCTTGGCCACGTAGCTTTCCTGGCTGCAGTATTGCTCGAGGTAGACCGTTTGCCCTAGCTGGGAACACAAGCGGAGTAGTAAGCACCAACACAGCGTCCTTACGGAGGTCAAGGTTTGGCGGGGGGGGAGAGGGGGCACGCACCATCTGTGCATTGAACTGGAACCCATCGCGATCGTCGTACAAGAGCGTGCAAAGTTTGGTCATGATCCCACGAAAGGTCAGCAGGTGGAGGCCCGACAGCTGAGCCGCCGCGTGCGAGTCGGCTTGGCCACGCGCACGCACCTCCAACAGAGAATCCAAGCGATCCGGCGCCAAGTGGCTGGGCACAAACCGTTCCAAACCATAGTTGAGATCGAGCTCGCGCGGGTGCGGAGTCTCCTGGCTCGGCGCAAATGGGTCCCGGAAACGTTTGCGACCGCGGTTGTCCACGTGCATCTTGCGCTCGGCGTCGTAGGAGAAGGCGCCCCACCTCATTGGCTGGCCCACCTGCGTCCGAGGCTGGTGCGTCCAATGCCGGACGGACCCAACAAGAAAGATGCGTGGGTCGGACATGCCCAAAGCGTGGCAGGGGTGGTGCGGGTGGTGGACAATGCGAGTGGCGATGGGGGGGGGCAGCCACTGGCGTCTGTATGGGTGCTGTGTTCGGATTTGGGGGTTGGAATCGATGTGCGTGCGGCCTGGGCCATCTCACGCGTCTTTGGATATTACGAAAGTTTTACCGGTGGACGGCACCCTTGCCACGCAGCTGGTTCCCCATGGCATGTGGCACCCCTAATTAAAAAGAGACAATACGCCCTGAAAAGTGTGCACATTGTCCTGCCACAACGACTGATTGGTTAGGTACGCGCCCCACCCCCGCCCAAGACGCCAACCACGCTATCCCACTGTAACCAGCAAAGCTACAGCGCTCTTCAGTCCACTTTTCTCCCCGCTCAGTCCCAAAGAAAATAACAGTATGACCATGATGCATGACGTATGTGATTTTGAGGGGTAGGGCGGGGAGCCAAGTCCACTTATAATTAGGCCTCGACGGGGGTCGCCTCGGCCGGGGCCGCCTCAGGGGCAACAGCAGCAGCTGGAGGCGTGAGGTACGACACGGAGGAAGGCTGGGTAACCTCGACCTCGGCCTTGGGCTCGAGGATGGTGACAGCGTCTGGAAGGGGGAAAGGCTTGCCGGCCCGGCCGGTGGGGTCCCACGCGTGCATGATTTTGACCTTGATGCCGAGCACGCCCTGCTTCATCAATACGTGGCGCACGGCAATGTCCACGTAGTCCTTGTGGGGCTGACCGGTGTGGATCATGAAACCGTCGGTGAACTTCATGGCCTTGGCTCGGGCTGCACGCAGCTTGCCTGACACAATCACCTCGCAGCCCTTGGCGCCCGACTCCATCACGTAGCGCAGCACACCATACGCAGCGCGGCGCACGGCAAGACCACCGAGTAGCTTGAAGCGCAGCGACTCGCACTGGGCCGTGGCGTGCAGGCCACGGTTGTCAATCTTCTCCGCGTAGAGCTCCAGCGAGTTGTCCGGGAAGCGGAAACGCTTTTGAACCAGCGCCGTCAGCTCCCGAATGCGGCGGCCACGCTCCCCAAGCACGAGTTGGGTGTGGGTGGCGCGGATGATGATCTCAGTCGTGGCCTGCGTCACCCGGATCTCGCAGCCCGAGTAGCCCTCCTCCGACAGCTCACGCGTGAAAAACTCATTGAGCTCAGCGGCAAAGACGCCGTCCGCGACAAACTGAAAAAGAGGCAGTCAGGCTGTGTTCTTATACCAGACACGGGGACGGGATACACACCTTGCGCGCCTTGGAGCCGCCAATGTTAGGCATGGTGGATGCGTGGTGGAGGCGTTGCAGCGGCCCACGCCCAATGGCCATCCATAGGCTCCACTCCTGGGGGAGAGACGGGGCAGCAACCCTACGGCCAATTCGTGGGGCGCCCTGCCGCAGCAGGGCTGCTGTGCTTGGGGGTGTGATGAGTGGTGAGTGATGAGTGATGCGCGACCGGTGACCGGTGATGGTCGATGGGCTGGGGTGCGTTCACACATTCAATCTGAGATCTGAATGTTGAAGCAGGCCACTGGCCATTCCCTGGTCCCTGCCCTTCCCCATCGCGTGGGCTGGGTTGCCGCCTTGCCTTTGCGTCCGCCCTCCCCGGGCTGAGAAAGTACGGTATCATATATCATTCCTCCTGGCCCACTATTGCCTCTGGGTGCGGGTCCTACAGGAGTCCAGGACGGCGGGTCGCAACAGGCGGTCACAGCATGTGCGCCACAACTCCACCAGGCTGCAGTTCAATATAAACGTCCTCGTGATTTTCTCAAGCTCAGTGGTACAGCGGGCCCCTGGACGTCCTGGACCATTGACAGTCGACGTTTTCAACTGTCGATCAACGTCCCCCGGACCGGGGTGCCGCCACGACTCATTCAAGGGTATTGCTTGCACCCAGTGCTGCTATCCCTCTCTATCCTCTGCGACTACCACCGACCGCGAGCCAGTTGCCCAGCCAGACCGTCATGGTTACCGTGTTGCGCAAGCGCTCAAGCCTCTTCCATTGATTCCCCCCCGGCTTTGAGCTATATGAGCACCCCGGGCTTGATGGCAACTGTCAGTTCTCTGTCCCAACTGTATCGCGCACTGGGCCGACTACATAATAATTGCCTTCCAGGACAGCAACACTGCTGTCACTTCCTGTTTCAACGCTGGGGCAGACTGTCCCGTTCGGCTCCCTCACTCTGGCACCCTTCGTGCCCTATGCCCGTCAGAGGTGGGAGCGCAGCGCTGCGAGACCACGACTTGGAGGCACGACGAATGGGGAAGACAAGGGCAGCAATAATCGTGCGTGCGCGCATATGACGTAAGACGGCGTGATCCCAGGCCAGCGACCCCCCTTTTATTGGCAAAGTCAGCGAGCGGTTCAGGTTCAGTTCGGGTGGCCGGAATCGACCAAAGACCATCACCATCTACCTGCTGGGCCTGTCTGCGCTCTGCTCGCTTCGCCCTCCTGCGTTCCAATGCCAGCCAAGCCAATAGGCGCGAGGGACAACCCACGCCCTGGCCCCCAACGCTCCACCAAGGCCCTCGGCAAATTCAAGATCCTGCCCGATGGCGCTGATGTGCCATCTGCCCCTCATCCACCACCCTCGGCCGACCCCGGTCCTTCCCCCGACGAAGACAGCAGCGACGACATGGACGACAACGACGAGCTCTCCGAGCAGCAGGCTTTCCTTGACCGCATCCCCGAGGGATCCATGCGGCGCGATGCGCGCCGCCTCACCCGCAAGGCCCGTGCCGAGCTCCCCCGTGTTACGGCGTATTCCACCGCTACCTCCTACCGCATGGCCGACCTGGTTACCTGGCTCACCGCACGCAAGGCGACCCATCATACCAACCCAATGACGTTTGATGAGTGTGTCTATTCCACCTACACGTACAAAACCATGCAAGACATTCTCAGTGGCACCAATAAACCGCATCCTCCCCCCCTTCCCCAGGCTAGTGCGGACAACCATCCGCCTCCCCGTCGCCCTCCACCTTACTGGCCTCCACCCACGGGCAATCTTATCGGAATTCCAGAACTGAGCGAGGAAGCTGAGGCTGAGGCGGAAGCTGAAGCGCAAGCTGAGCTCGCGGACGAAACACACGCATTGCTCAGTGGCCATGCAACCGACTCTGCTACCGAGAGCGGGACAGATCACTGGGCAAATGGCTTTGGCTTTGGAGAGGCGCGTGCTCTTGCCGTGGGCAAGGGGTTGGAACAGACCGTTAAACCGACCACCGAGGAAGCAGGCGAGCGCTTGGAGCATGCGCGGCGCCGTCGCCGCGAGCGTTTCGCCGTTGACAACCATATTCCCGAGGTCTTTTTTATGGAGTACGGGGCGGTGGTTATTTGGGGTATGACAGAACATGAGGAGCATCGTTTACTCCGAGAAATCCGCCGGTTCGAAGTGGAGCGGGTGGCATCCGATGACATTGAGTCGGAAGACCTAAACTGGTATTTGGCCGACTATTCCCGGATCTACAATGATGTGATCACGCTGCGTAAGGGTAGTGGCTACATGACCAAACTTTCCCTTTCGCATGCTCTGGCTCAGTCGACCAAGATCTCGTTCTTTGAGGGGGTGATTGACAACACAATTGACAGCACCAAGGATATTCCTCAATCGATCGCCGAGAGTGGTACCATTGGGCTCCCACCGAAGGATATCATGAAGCAGATTGGCCACCTGTTCATCCTGCGTATGAATCTTCACCTTGTTGGCTCTATTGTCGACTCCCGAAATCTTTTGGGCACAACCTGATTTGGAACCGCTTTACTCGGCGGCTCGCTCCTATCTCGAAATTCCACAGCGGATCGATCTGCTCAACACGCGCGTGGAGGTGCTGCAAGACATGCTTCAACTACTTAAGGACCAAGTGTCCACGGTTCATTCCGAGTGGCTCGAAATTATCGTCATTGTGCTCATTATTGGGGAGATTGTGCTGGGTTGTGCGACCAGTATGTTGATATCTTTGTCATTTGCGTTACAAAGTTGGATACTGACAGGACTGCTGTAGTGTTCGTCGACCTGTACGTTTGAGTAGAGCTTTCCCCTCCTCCGTTTTCCCTCTGTATACCAATTATTTTTATCTTTTCCTGCTCCATATCAACGTTCCTGCTCCATGTCAACGTATCAGACTTGTACATTTTGTGCTTTCTGCATTCAGGGCCATTCACTCCGGTCCCACGATGCAGCTGATGATCCGCGGCTCAGACGCCTACAACTTTGTACATCCTTGTCGTCTGCTCGAGCGTGCAATTTTCTGTGGGTGCGCTCAAATACCGGGATGACCATGTTGAGCCGCAACCTTCACACATTGCAACCGTAAAAACCAAAAAATGGTCGGATACCTTCAACTGTCGCGGGCCAGGAAGTGGCCACGGCTGAGTGAGCGCTCACGGTGAGCCTCACGCCGAGGTAGGCATGGCGAGGTACCACGGCTTGAAGAATCAAGCACAAAGGAAGGTCCAAAAGATTGAGGCAGCACCGCGCTAAGGATTCTTCATGGCGAGAGAGAGTTGGGTGGCCAAGACAGGCGAGCAGGTGCCCGAAGGCGTCTTTAGGATATTACACTACGGCAGAGTGACCTCGACACTCAATATTCAATGCAAGACAGCAGTGTGCGCTTGCAAGGAGGCCACGCCGGGTCGTTGCAGCCCACTGCAATTCCAAAAGGAGGGAAGGATGAGGCTGTCATTCATGGGCTCAGCAGCTGGCAAGAGGAAGAGCCAGTGTCACATGTCACGGCCGTCATTTTTCGTACATACACCACCGCAGAGGTCTCTTGGGAGCATATATATCACGTGTTGGGACCCGCGATCCTGTACATATTAGGCCAAGACACCTTAGGCTTTATCACCCTTTGCCCCTTACTTGACCTCCGAAGCCTTCACGTCTATACTCAGACTTGTTTGAACCCTTGTCTCCTCTAGGTGTGGCATAAGACTTAGACCGAACCACCACCACCGCGATTGCATTGCTCTACATTTCCAGAGGTTCATCACCCAACCCCTTGGATTCCTCCGGTCGTACATTACGACGACGGCATACCGACCCATTATTGCTGGCTATTGCGTAGCCACTCCGCCGCAGCCTGCCCCCAGTCCCAGCGCATCTGGAGCGAGTCACGAGGACCGTTGGTGTTAGGGAACCATTGCACTTGGCTCGGCACATGCAGGCAGGCGCCCGAGGCGAGAGAAAGGGGGACATCCGTTGGTTCTCCACATAGCCTGCGCCTTGCCAGAAAGGAGCAAAAGTGGCGTCTGTTGTTTCTCTGTCCATCCCGTTCGGGTCGAGCAACCCAGCGGTGAGTACTTGGCCCGTTTGCACATCAACGGGTCCGGCTTGTAACGCAACGATTCGCATCTCGTAAGGCGAACGAGCATGTCGCCAATCCAGAACATGTGGGGACAAGGATCCCCACTTTCTTAACTTCGCATCCGGTACAAAATCGGGAACGCAACGTGCGAAAGACCCATGCCATTTGGCCTGATGGGCTACAACCCTTGGTTGTTCTGGTTGTTCCTTACGGTAGACCCAACCGGGAATAAGGTAAGGCGCAAACATCCTCCCATTCGAGGTTGCACCAAACCAAAGCGGTCGGACTCGTTCATGAAATTCCCATATTCCTGCAAGCCATGCTTCATTGGCCGAGCCGCGCCTTAACACGACTTGTAGTTCTTGAGAATCCAGATGTGGGAATCAGACGAACAATCAGAGCGGGAGGAAATGGTGAGCGATCGCTGAATGAGTCAATAAAGAATTTCAGCGTTGACGTCCCTGACGTGCCAATCGGATGGAATGACATGAAGGTCGGATCCTCTGCGAGAGATCGTGTCAGTCAACTGTGTGTTGCACGTGGAGGCCGAGATGCACATACAGGAAGCGTTGTAAGGAAGGGGTAGGCTCCAGGGGGGGTCGATGGCTGGAGGGAGAAGTTGACAATTTGGTCCGGGTGAGTAAGGCCGTACTTGTGCGGATTGCCAAGCATCTGCTCAAATGACCATACTTTTTTGTGTGGTTTGGCGGTCAATCGCCAGGAGATTGCCTGTTCCCCCGAGGAGGAAAATATATGGTCATCGCCAGCAAATTGCACTTCGACAAAATCTCTGCAAGTTGCACACTGATTGTTAGTAAAACTCCTCGAACTGCGGAAGGGATAACGATCATACTCGTGGGGTAAACTTGATCCACTTGGTGAAAGGAAACTCATTCGTCTTCTGTCTAGTGAGCATGCGAATGTGTACAATTTGTACGATGCATCCCTTTGGTATAAGAAGTCAGCATGGCAACGCAAATAGGTACATGAAACGTACGCAATGAAGAGGTGTGACCAATCAATGGCGGGGTGAAGCACGATAAGAAAGCATCACTTTGGGCAACCAGCTGGTGTCAGTGTCCGTGTCGTAAACATCTATTTTGCACTCAAAGTGAATCGATCCGTCATCAAACCGACGCGAGATACACCATAGCCCACATTTTGTCCCGATATCTGCCTTTGCTTTGCCCTTCCATGAGAAATGGGAAGTCAGAACCGGCTAGCAACAAGTTTCGGAATTGAAGAGAGTACTTACCTCGGAAGACCCAAACTAGCCACCCGCCAGTCTTGACCATATTGCACGCCGTGTTTCAGCCCAAGCAACATCCTCCGGCGGACAAGTATACAGCCAGGTTGTGCGTCCCGTTTCCAGTCTACGCTACAACGGCAAGCTCTCCTGGTCGGCTGAGGGGAGGAAAAACCAAAAAACGTGCGATCATCCGCTGAGAAAAGACTGAGGGGCGATAATGAAAACCCAGTCCCCAAACAATGGGTTTGATGGACTCTAGTTGAGCGTGCGGATCAACCTCGGAAGAGTGCGTTGGTGCGTTGCCGAGGGCGAATGGGGCGTTCCCGAGGAGGCACGTATTCGCCCAAAATATTCCAGCCAAAGTGCCATTCGATCATGTCAAGGTACACGACAAAAGCGTACCATGATTGGGAAGGGGGCAAACATCGGCGCGAATACTGGCCGCTTCCAGCTCCATTTCAAGGATGGAACAAGGCCGGTGCGCAGAGCCAGAGCATGCCAAACGTAGTCATTCATTAGCGCGTGGTGCAATGCTGGCAACAAAAGAACCCAAAAGTCAGCTTAATTGGTATACTCTCAAAGGGAGCTTTTGGAAATACCCACCTTGTTTGTCTGTGAGAGGCGGACCCATCCGCAGGAGCGAGAACCCCAAGAGGGATGCGATGTGGTAAAGGATTTCGACCGGTAGGGACACGAGGGTAGGGCGTGGAGGGGCGATAGCCAAGCCCTGCACCTCCTCCCGGGGGTAGGGAACGAGGGAGAGCAGGCAATTGGAGCATGTGGCCGTCGGGAGGGAGTGCTGGCGGAGGGAGGAGAGGTATTAGGGTGAGGGCGATGGGCGGTGTGGACATACGCCAACAGGAGCCAAAATCAGCAAGGCGGGGCGGCACTGCGCTGGGGGAACACGGGGCATGCACGCTGGCATGTTTTGACCAGCGGGGATGTGATTACAGGGGTTGCAATTTGGGTGTTATTGCCAAGCCACGCGGCGGCTGGATGGCGGATGATTGAGGGCGAGGATCGAGGGTAAGGATCGTTGCATGCTGGGCTGAAGGTTGCGAAGCATCGTGCATGAGAGGGTGCTGAAGCTGCGGGGAGGCGCCTGGGCCTGCGACGCCAGCTGGGCCTGTTCAATCTGCGCCCGCAGCGCCGCCCGGTGTGCGTGGCAGGCCAACTACTGGAATCTTGCGTCTCACTGTCGCTGCCATACAATAAAACACGGCGTCTACACCTCACCACTATCGGAGGCACCTACAATCGCATCTCCGGAGTTCACAGCTGGCGTGTATTTAAGATGAGACCGGGCGGGTCAAACTGCAAGTCCTGTGCATCTTGTCGTTATTCCGACGAATGTCCGTAGTGCGTCGATCGTGCTGCATCATCGCGTGCGTTATAAAAATGTCCTCTGTTCTCGTCGCGTGCACAGGTTCTGAACCGAGTAATAAAAGCCATGGCGAGCTTGAGAACTTGGCTCGCCGACTTGGCTTGACAGAGCTTAGCTCGAGGGCTTAATCGTGAAGAGAGGACTCTCGTTGCCCGAGGTTCCCACCACATTGATAATGTAGTCATCACGTTCTTCCAGATCCGTGGGCAGGGTGACGGTAAAGTAGCCCTGGGTGTAGGGCAATTCAGGTTGACCACTGGGGTTCCACAGGGGCCAGTAGAGGTGCGCTCCACCGGAATCGTTTTTCAGCTGGTAGCCCAGCTTGATGGCCGCCACAGATTGACCTTGCTCTTCGGGAGGGATGTTGTCCGTCTCCCTGGTGGTATACACCGCCCCGAATCAGAGGTTGGTCAGCTCAATACCAGGATTATGCTACAGAGGATGAGAACATGTACGTACCATGCCACGTAGAGGATGGCCAGCATACGCCACCTGGCCCGCGTGCGGGGTGGTTACGGGGGATTCCAGGAGAGGGTTTGGCCAAGTTGAGCGAAGGGATGGGCGTAGCAGAAACAAAAGCGGTGCCGGTGGCGATGGCACTTAGAAAAGCGACAGTGACGATGGGGGTGGCGAGCATACTGTGGGAAGGGCGAAAAGTAAGGGTGGGGAGTACGACGATGGAAGATACAGGGAGGTGTTTGTTTATGAGCAACAAGGAAGCGGGGGATGAGATGGAGGTGTTAGCGGCAGCGACGCCATAGGGGGTGAAGTCTTATATAGACAGGCCTTTGACTCCGAACACCGGAGTCCGGCGTATGGGAGTGGATAGGATAGCGTTGCTACGGCGGGGAATGCGCGGACTTTTGTGGTCGTGGCCTGTGGAACACCGTCGCCCTCGCATACGATCCCTGGAAGCTTGAAGCTTGATGGACGACAGACACTCAGCCATGCCGACAAAAAGCGAGTGCTCAGCCCTTAACTAATGAGTCCCGCCGCTACGCGCCAACCTCAAACCCCGTCCGCATAATGGCGAACAACGGGGAGCTCTGCCCCCAGTAATAGCACCACACCGCTTCTCCTGACAGGCGGACCCTCTGCCCTATTTGCTGTCCCCTCGAACGAGATCAAGCTTCAAGCTTCAAGCTTCAAGCCTCAATATGCAAGCGTGGGATTCATAACAAGGTTCACGGGAAGAAGATGAGCTAGGTCGTAGACAGCTTCGAGTAGCTCGGCGGTGCCAATCGGCGCTTGATCGCCATGATCGCGTACAGGGGAAACGAGCTAATGGCAACAATCAAGGACACCTTCCACAGGAACTGGAGGGTAAGGACAAAACGCAAGTCGAAGAACTCGGGGAGGAATACAATGCTGATGCAGTAGAGCACCAGTGTCGCTACTTCAGAAATCACCATATAAAGGTGCCTGCGGAGGATAACGCGGTTAGTATCCTCAAATGTTGGTCAGAGAGGGGGAGAGAGACGAACCAGGTAGTGATTTCGAGTGCAACCATGATGAGCTCGTTAAACACAAGTGCGGTGAAAGAGATGGAGACAATGTTGAGGAACTCATTCTCGAACAATGCCAAGGAGGCGATCATGATGGCGCCACCTTGGTAGATAGAGATCATAAGCCACTCAGTAAACGTTTACTCGACAGAGATCGCCCTTTTGTCAAGTCTTTATACAGCTCGGGGTACATGAGCGACATGTCTTCGCTCACGTCACGGTCGAGGACGAGAGAAAAGACGGGGGCCATAGTGTAAATGGTAGCATAACCAACCATGAGCCAGCCTTGATATAATGCAATGGGGGCGAAGTAAAAGATAGCGCTGAAGACGGCTTGCATGACACTGATGATCAGACCCCGATGAATGACAAATTGGGCGAGCTTGGCGCTGCGCTTATACGAGTTACGCCCGTGCCAAACCAAAAGGCGGGTGAGATGGGAAAATTGGGTTAGACTAAAGTCGGCCGCTAAAGACGCTTGCTTGCCTTCCTTGCCCACAATTCCCAGCCCCACATTGGCCGCTTGAATCATGGCCACATCATTCCCGCCATCGCCAATGCAACAGACCCGCTTCTGGGTAAATTCCTTGATCAGTCGCGCCACATCTGCTTTTTGCTGGGGACTACACCGACAGGCCACCACAGCACTAAGTTGAGTCGCCACCTCGATAAACTCGGTGGCCAAGTCGGGCTGTTCGGGAGTCAGAAGCTGGTGCAAGCTGTCCCCATCAATGACAAGGCAGCAATCTAACTTGGTCCGCAGGATCGACAGGGCATCTCGGGCTGCCTGCGCATGAGGGAGCTTCTGGACAGTGTGAATGTACTGATTGCGCGCCACCAGACGAGAGCTGATGGCAATGCATGTCGCCGTCTCAATTTTATCACCCGTCAGCATCCAAATCTTGATCCCACCGTTGCGAAGCAGCTCGAGTGTGGCCTTGACTCCAACCTGTAGCTTATCCTCCACTCCCGTCAGACCCAAGAGTTCGAGCTGGTACTCGAGGTGTTGGGATATCACCGTCGCCATCGCCTCGTTTCGGTCCTCGAGTTGTAGCTTGGCTTGCTTGTAAGCATATTCAAACGATGCCCATGCCTCAGCACTCAGCTTTTTGCGTCCAATAACGAGCGTGCGCAAGCCTTCGCGGGCCATGTTTCCGGTCTCCTCATCCAGCCAATCGTTCACCGCCACAATCTTCGTCATGACCACATCTGCCCCCTTCTGATAGAAAGTAACTTCGCCCGAGCGCTCATCGCGAATGACAATCCCCATACGCTTGCTCTCACTGCTGAAGGGGAAGATCTCGAGGATGCGAAAGCGATACAGTTGACCATTGCTTGCTGCCCGGAGTGTCAAATTGGTCCGGTCACGGTACACAAGCGTGAGGCCAATACTTTCGGTCCAGCGTACAATGGCCACTTCATCAGGTGACGAAGCTTGGTAGGTAATCTGGGGTTCGTCCTCCTCCCCCACTCCCCCATCATCCCCGTCCTCAATTACTGGAGTGACATTGTGGCAGAGAGCGAGAGCCAAGGCAAGGTCCTTGACACGTTGGCTCATATCGCGCCTGGTGCGCGGCACATAGTGCTGCCCTCCCGAGATAGAGCGGTCTTGCTTTTTCTGAGCCGCCTTGCTGCTCTTACCCGTCCCGGCAGGTGTATCGTCGAGCGAAAGCGCAAGCGCCAGTTGCGTTGCCACCTCATCAAAGGCATCATATCCGTAGCTCATTGTACCCAGGTGGAGCTTACGAAGCTCCATCTCGTTCTGGGTCAACGTCCCTGTCTTGTCCGAGAGGAGGTATTCGATCCGCCCCAGTTCTTCAGGCAAAGTGCTGGTTCGTACCACCGTCCCAGGGATGTCTGGATCTGACATGATCTGCCGCCCATAGACCGTCTTGCCCATGTCCAAGTTGACACGGAGCGAGATGGGGATGATACTGCTAAAGAGGATGAGGAAACGGAAAATGTAGACCCACCACTCGCCACGGAAACCATTGAAGGCAACCAAGGAAATAGATAACGTGAACGTGACGCAAGCGAGAATCTTCGACAAGCGGTTGATCTCAAGGTCCAGCAACCCAACTTTCGTCTCGGGGTGGGATGTATTCATCACCGCACGAGTCTCACTGCCGGTGTAGACCACCATACCGACCACACTACCAGCCGCAAGGACAGTGTTAGACCAGAGCATGTTCTCCGACGTCAAAGGAACCACCAACGGATGAGGGTTCATCGCAATCGTCGAGCCAGGGCGATTGGCACCGTCTTTCCGCATAGCTGCGCTGGCCTCAATGTCCTCGCTAGCCCGGCGCCCGAGAAGGTCCCCTGCCGAGTGATGAGTCGTCTCTGCACGTGGAGCCGAGTGGGGGAATTGAAGAGACGCCGAATCGCTCGTGTCTAGATCAGGATGGAGAGTAAAATTGCCCACAAACGTGTGGATATCCTTAATAGGGGGTCCAGCATAGAGTGAGGCGCGGTCCGTAAGAGAGACAAGCTCATCGTTAGTCATACTCTGGTGCACTCGACCGCCACACGGAGCTTCCAATCCGTTTCTCCGTCCAGCTGGTCCGTGCGGATAAAGCAGGTGCCTCCATCGGCGCCATCGCTCCCGTTCTGTTCGCGATCCTCCTCTTGCTCGGCAGCCTTGGCATCCTCTGCCTCCTGCTCTTCGTTTACACGCAAAGGGGGTTCGGGGGTGTCCAACTGGTCTAGGTCATCGTCCAGGGCGAACTGCAGTTCTCCGTCGCCGGGAAGGCGTTGTGGTGCGCCAGAGTGAGGAGGGTCATTGACTTCGGCGGGATGATGATGAGAGGCATGGTGGTCCCCACTGGCAGTGCGAAGCAGGAGTAGATCAGCCGGTACGCGATCGTTCTTCTCGAGTACGACTAAATCGCCTACCTTGAGTGCACTGCTGGGAACAGCAAGAAAGGCCGCATGCTCTTCATCCCCATCAAGCGGAAGCTGAACGCCAGCAGACCGATTCAAGCGGGCAGCAGCCTTGCGCGCTGACTTGGGCACCAATCGGGCCGGGAGCAAGGTACGATATGGCTGCGAGTTGCTCTCGCATCACGGGGTAGCGTGCCACATCGTCCAATGCTTCCTTGCCAATAGTGACAGCCAAAACAAATGAAAGAGGCGCAATATAGGTTACCAAGAAGCCAATCTTGAGTGCGGGGATGAACTGGCTGAGAGCGACAAGCAAAAAGTACAGGTTGAAGAAGAACTTGAACTGCTCGTAGAGAACCATAGGGAGGAAGGTAAAGACGTTGTACTTTTGATTGCAGACCACATTGCGTGCAAATGCCCCGTGCTTCTTGGTGTAGCCTTCGAGTGGTGCCACTGTGCGCCCAGTGGACAAGGTGCTTGGGCCCCGCGGGAAGAGGCGCTGCCACCAGGGTGAAAGGCGAGACTTTGCGGCAGGATCATCCTGGCCTGAAGCAGGCGTCGAAGTAGAGGCGGCCATGGAAGTAAAAACATCGGGCTGCGAGGCCACGCGTAACGGGGAGACAGAAGCAGGGAGGGAGTCGGGGTAATTGGGTTCGGCATCGAGAGGGTCCGCGCCGGGTTCGGCGGATGTGCCGAGCAGGCCAACACGCTCCTCGTCGGTCAGGTCGTCGTAGCGCGCTGAGGGGCGGCCGCGGCGGTAGGCCCCGCCATAGCCGCGTGGCGGCGAAGACATGTCGGGGGGACCGGCAGGACAGGGAGTGCGGTGGTGGTGGCGAAGGTGGTGGCGATGGTGCGTGGTAGCCAGATTGAAGCTTGAACGCACGCTGCGGCCGATCAGGTGTGCTAACCACAAGCGAGCCTGGTGCATCCGCCACTGAATCGCATTCGGTGCAAATCCACACCGGGCCTCGGAGGGTTGAATGTTTCAAGGGTGGTCAACGCAGCAGTGCCGGGTGGATGCTTGCGCTGCCGACAGCACCCGAGACTGACCTCGGTGTGGGACGACCACTCGTTGCCAATGTTGCAGCGCCCGGTGGAGGCGCGGGCCCCATCCTCACCATCCTCATCGCCAACCCCCCCCACTACCCCACCGCCGCTATCGCCACCTGCCGTTGCTAGAGGTCTCATGAGATGTGCCTTTTCCTTGGACGCGGCCGGGCCCAGATGTCCATAGTAGCCCGGAAGCACCCCGTAGCTCGTTGAACGCTGAACGAGCCACATCTATACGACACGCTTCTCTTTGACTGAGACGGAGTGTGCGCTGGTCGCGCTCAGCGCTTGGCTTAAAAGTTACTAGGGCCAGTAAGCAGGCCGTATTTGTGGCCAATCTTACCTCCATCTCGGGTGCCAGATGCATCCACTTTAAAAAAGTTTCGCCAACGGCAAGGCCGAGATTGTCTCTTTGGCCTATGCCGCGGCCAATGTAGGTCGCATGCCTGTGAGATAATGGTGGCCAGGAAGGAAGCTCATATCAAGTGAGTACCCGCCGGATTGCATCTCTCGCTTCCTCACCCGGGAGACGAGCAGTCTTTAAGGTAATTGGGCAGGTGTCGACATGCTCGAGGTGAGTGAGGGCACACGAATAGCAAAACGCATACCCGGTCCGAAGCAATGCAGGGTTGGCGATCGGGGTACGACCACAGATACCACAGGCATTGTACAAAAGTGTGGCCGAGTGGTGTCCCGCGGGCCAGGGCTTGTGGATGGGTCATCGCCTCCTCGCCCATATCCGTTTCATGCACCCCCTCTCCTGGAACAGCCTTGATCACGGGGGCAACAAAGCCGTCCATGGGCTCATACAAGATCCCATTCCCATCGGGGAGCAAGGGCTTCGGGGGAAAGAGCGGCACGTTGGACCCGTACCCACCCAATTCGATGCTTCCCGCCACCACCCAAACTTCCTTCCGCCCCATCCCCTCCTGTTCGCCGCCGCGGAGATTCCGCGCTGTACCACCACTCAAAAACTTGAATCCAAAGATTGCCGCAGGGAGAAGGTACTGAGCGACTCAAAGAGAAGGCAAAGGGGAGGCTCGCAGGGCTCGGCGCAGACCTTCTCTAGGACGCCGCACAAGGGAGCAGCTCCGAGAGACACCATCGGGAAGAAATGAGGCAGAGAGTTGATCCTGCGTTAAGTCAGTTCTCAGAACCATACGAGCGGAAAGAACTACAGACCTGATCATCCGGGCCCAAGCGGCGAATATCAATCCGCATCCACTTAAACCATGGGCGCCAGTGGGGGATGCGATCGAACAGGTAGGCCATGTGATAGACCAGGAGCCAAGCCTGGTACCCCACCTGGGCATAAGGATAGCCGTGATAGAAGCAAGACTTCAACCTGGCTTGTACACGCTCCCGTCGACTAGTGTTGCCGACGGCAGTAGCAGGGCGTTGGGATGCAATGGGGGAAGAGGGGGCATCTGAGTCACCTTCGTCCTCGTTGTCACCGAAAAGAACCTCGTCGCTAGGGAGCCCTCCGCCCATGCGTTCCCACAAAGTATGTGCCTTGGCAGCCAGGTAAGGAAGGCCGACAAGGAACAGAAGGGAGAGGTTGATTTCGCGTGGGCGCAGCTGTTCATGCTTGAGCTGGGTGGCGCGGGACTGGTGACTGTTGGCGTTAATGACACCGGGACGCCGGCGGCGCTTGAGTGAGTAAAAGTGCTCGGAGAAGGAGGCACCCCAGGTCTTGAGGTAGTGGCGCTCAACAAGGAAGAGAGCAAGGGCATAGGCTTCGTCAAACTTGTTGGCGAACCGCAGGAGCAGACCGGCACGTCGCTGTGCGAGGACAACGACAATGTAGCGCAGGGCTGGGCCAAGGAGAGAGCGGAGCTGTTCGGATGCGTATAGCTCAAAGAATGATGGCCGCAGTGGATCGACGGGGATGTCGGACATGGCGGTGGTTGTGCAGAAGGACGAGCCAAGCGGCACTTGCAGCGTTGCGTTGAAGTTGATGTTTAACGTTTAACGTTTATCCTGTGTACACGACCCGGCCCCCTCTACCCAACGAGCCACTCCACACAATCTGAAAGCGGCCCCAGCCCCCCGCGGTGCGACCGCCAAATAGGACCGAATCCCCCGGGGCGGAATTTGTTCCGGGCCATGGCACCCGGCTACCTTTGCCGGCCCGCGCTTGTTCGATTATTTGCTTGCAGTCAAAAAGTTGGTGTGCTAGCTACTCTTGTACTGGTGCTTGCACATCTACTTTTCCCTCGCTCCCTCTCTGGTATATCTTGGGCGCACACTGGAGGTCTAACAAAAAAATCGCAATGAGCACGAAGAAACAGGGTTATATATGCACTTCAGGAAGCGGCCTGGGTGCTGAAAGGTATGGAGGGTACAAAGAAGAGAAAAAACGGCTTATTTGGCTACCGATTTGTGCTGCTCGGCATGCTTCACGATCCAGCTGGAGGGGTGCAAATAAGAGTTTAGTATCATATGATCAAGGGGAGCGTTCATCACGTACTCAGTCACAATGTTGGCGGCCTTGATGCGTTCCTCCATGTCCTCTTGCAACGGCTCATGACGATGATTCTTGAACGTAACGAGCGTCTTGTCGTCCGCCTGCACCTTCTTCTCAAACTCGACTGATCCGGCATATGACACCACCGGGTCCTGGTCTCCATGAATAAGGAGCAAGGGAAGGTGTGCAGGATAGTTTTTGTACTTGTCGTTAAGCAAGTCCATCCCGTTGAGCAGCGGTCCGGCGATCGCCCGCAAAAAGACCTTCTTTTCCATGTAAGGGTTTTTGCGCGCATCCTCCTGAATAACCGGGTCGGAGCTTAGGTCTTCGGGTGCGATAGGGTTGACCCAAGGCATGTTGGGGAAAATCTTGAGCACACCCCGGGCCAGCGTCTGGACAATCCCAGGAGGAGGGCTGGTCAATTTGAGCCACGGCGCCGAGCCAATCACGCCAGCCAGGCCTTCTGTCGTGGTGGGCGGAAGATACGGGGAGTCGGCAGGACGCGTGACCGAGCTCAAGGCCAGCTGACCTCCCATGCTGTGGCCCATGATGAAAAAGGGTACAACTCCCGGACCATACTTGTCATCCATGCGCTTGCGCTCGGCAAGGATGACCTGATTCAGGTCTTGCAACAGCAGTTCGAGCGTCGTGTTCGAGTGGGTGTCCTTTTTCCATTCACCAGTCATGCCTTTCTCAGCGGTGACACCATAACCGCGCTGGTCGTAACTGGTAACATAGATGCCCTTATCAGCAAAGACGGGTACGATGTGGTCGTAGCGGTAAATGTTCTCATTAAACCCGTGCTGGACGAAACGAAATCAAAGGATGAGTACCACCGCCGCTTGTAAAGAGTAGGAAGTAAGGAAGCAGCGTACAATGAGCACCAGCGCGGCTACGGGAGGCTTGCCCTCTGCGACCAGGGACGGCACCCAGTGCTTGGTGAAGAGTTTGACCTCAGGATGGGTGGAGGTGGTGACAAACTCGTCCTCCGTGGTGCAAGGATTGGTAACAGGGGCGAAGGGGACGTCGGTGTTTGCGCTGCTCATGGTGGGGGGGGGGATGGAGAGAGAGGTGGTAGGCAAGAAGCTAGACGCGCGTGCGCGGTTGGACAGCAGTGCGTGCATTCACATGATCCGCATCCGGATCCATCCCATCGTCTGTTCCGAGTGGGGCGCCCGGCGGGCGATGTGGCATGTGGCGGCGGGGGCGACGGTGTCCGATCATCGATCATCATCCATTGTTTCCGCCATTGAAATGTTGATCATCAATCGAGCGATCCGAACAATCATCGATTCTCGCCCATCGATCATCGGTCATCGGCCATCCAGCCCGCCGAGTGGCTTGGCTATTACATGCAAATTGATTGCACCCCCTTGTAATCCCACCCCCCTGGGGGAAACATGCCAGCGTGGCATGCACTGTGTTCCGCCCAGCGCAGTCCCGCCCCGCCTTACTTGGGATTTTGGCTGCTGGTGGTGTATGTACCACACGGCTGCCCATCGCATTTACCTTCGATTTGGCGCGCCTGTCGCCCTCACCCTGGTATCCTGCCTCCCCCTCTCCTCCGCCTCCATCCACTCATCCATCGCTAGCATATCCTCCCTCCGCCAGCATTCCTCCCGACGGCCACATGCGCCAATTGCCTGTTCTCCCTCGTTCCTTTTTTCCCCTGCCCCCGGGGAGAAGGAGGTGCGGGGCTTGGCTATCGCCCCTCCACGCCCTACCCTCGTGTCCCTACCGGTCGAAATCCTTTACCACATCGCATCCTCTGGGGTTCTCGCTCCTGCGGATGTGGTCCGCCTCTCACAGACAAACAAAGGTGGGTATTTCCAAAAGCTCTCTTCGGAGAGAGTACCAATCAAGCTGACTTAGGGGTTCTTTTGTTGCCAGCATTGCGCCACGCGCTAATGAATGACTACGTTTGGCATGCTCTAGCTCTGCGCACCGGCCTTGTTCCATCCTTGGAAATGGAGCTGGAAGCGGCCAGTATTCGCGCCGATGTTTGCCCCCTTCCCAGATCATGGTACGCTTTTGTCGTGTACTTTGACATGATCGAATGGCACTTTGGCTGGAACCTTTTGGGCGAATGCGTGCCTCCTCGAGAACGCCCCATTCGCCCTCGGGAACACCCCAATTCCCCTCAGGAACGCACCAAGCGCCGTGCCATTTCGGAGGTTGATCGACCCGCTCAACTACAGTCCATCAAACCCATTGTTTGGGGACAGTGTTTGCGATATCGTTCCCCACTCTTTATCACAGCGGATGATCGAACCTTCTTTGGTTATTCCAACTCAGACGAAGCAGAAGACTTTACCGTTGTAGGCGTAGACTGAGAGACGGGCCGGACAACCTGGCTCAATACCTGCCCACCGGATGAAGGTGATTGGGTTGACGCGTGGGCGCGCAATATGGTCAAGACTTGGGGATGGCAAGTTGTGGTCTTCCGAGGTAAGCACCCTCTTCAATTCCAAAATTTGATGCTAGCCGGTTACCTACCTCCCATTTCTCATGACAGGGCAAAGCAAAGACGAAAGATATCGGGACAAAATGTGGGCCATGGTGTATCGCGTCGGTTTGGATGACGGATCGATCCACTTTGAGTGCAAAATAGATGTTTACGACACGGACACTGACACCAGCTGGATTGTTCCAAAAGACGCTTTCTTCGAAGTGCTTACACCCGCCATTAATGGTCACAGCCTCTTCATTGCGTACGTTTCATGTTAACATATATGTGTGGCCGTGCTGGCTTCTTATACCAAAGGGATGCATCGTACAAAGTGTACACATTCGACATCCTCACTCGACAGAAGACGAATGAGTTCTCTTTCACCAAGTGGATCAAGTTTTCAAACTACGAGTATGATCGTTATCCGTTCTGCAGTTCGAGGAGTTTTGCTAACAACCAGTGTGCAACTTGCAGCGGCTTTATCGACGTGCAAGCTGCTGGCGATGACCAGTATATTTTCCTCCTCGCGGGAGCAGGCAATCTCCTGGCGATTGACCGCCAAACCAATGAAAAAGTATGGTCATTTGAGGACATGCTTGGCGATCCGCCCATGTACGGCCTTAATCACCCGGACCAAATTGCCGCCTTCTCCCTCCAGCCATCGACCCCTCTGGAGCCTACCCCTTCCTTACAACCGCTTCCTGTATGTGCATTTCTGCCACCAGCACATGCACACAGTTTGACTGACACGATCTCTCGCAGAGGGATCCGACCTGCATGTCATTCCATCCGCTTGGCACAGCATGGCTGAGCACGCTGAAGATCTTTGTTGATTCGTTCACCAAGTCGCTCATCATTTCCTCCGGCTCTATTCGTTCGTCCGATTTCCACATCTGGATTCTCAAGAACTACAAGTCGGTGTTAAGGCGCGGCTCGGCCAATGAAGCATGGCTTGCAGGAATATGGGAATTTCATGAACGAGCCCGACCGCTTTGGTTTGGTGCAACCTCGAATGGGAGGATGTTTGCGCCTTACCTTATTCCCGGTTGGTCCTATACCGTAAGAACAAACCAGAGGGTTGTAGCCCATCAGGGAAAATGGCACGGGTCTTTCGCGCGTTATGTTCCCGATTTCGTGCCGTATGAGAAGTTCAAGGAGTGGGGATCCTTGTCCCCGCATGTTCTGGATTGGCGACATGCTCGTTCGCCTTACGAGATGCGAATTGTCGCTTTACAAGCCGGGCCTATTCCTGCACAGACGGGCCAAGTACTCACCGCTGGGTTGCTCTACCCGAACGAGATGTTCAGAGAAACAGCAAGCGCCACTTTGGCTCGTCTCGGGCAAGGCGCAGGCTATATGCAGACCCAACGGATGCCCCCCTTTCTCTCGCCTCGGGGCGCCTTCCTGTTTGTGCCGAGCCAAGCGCAATGGTTCCCTGCCACCAACGATCCCCATGAGGCGCTCCAGATGCGCTGGGACTGGGGGCAGGCTGCGGTGGAGTGGCTACGCAATCGCCAGCAATAATGGATCGGTGTTCCGTCGTCGTATATATGCCCCCAAGACACTGTAGTCTGCCAGGCGAAGGTGGTCTGTGTGTGTACGAAAAATGATTAATGACGGCCCTGACACTGGCTCTTCCTTTTGCTAGCTGCTCCTGGAGAAGGTGGCCTGTGCGCCGCATGAACAATTGAAATGGGGGGCGGGGGCACACTGGCCGTGTGGCTGCGCCACGCGCCCTTGCTGTCCGCAACCCGCCCCGCCAGCCCAGCCCAGCCGCGCCGCCGCCAACTGCTTCGCTCGGCCTCCTGTGTCTCGTGCGTCGGGGCGCTTTGAGTCTGCCCATGTCCACCCCCGGCGCTGTTTCTGCGCACAGCATGCCCGCCCCGCCCGCCAGTCTGTCCTTTCCCCAGTGGCCCGACGCGTCGAGGATGGTGTACTGACTGCGACGATCCATCTCTGTTGCCCTGTTACTTGCAGACGTGCACGGCATTCCCGACCCCGACGCACGCCAGGCGGCGCTGCGGGTGCAGATTGAACAGGCCCAGCTGGCGTCGCAGGCCCAGGCGCCTCCCTCGCAGCTCCAGCACCCTCTCATGCACGATGCTGCGCAAGCGCTTCAGGCCCAGCAGACCCAGTTGGCCATGGCCGAGGCCAGTCTCGAAGACCGGACCAGGCAAACGGATGATGGCGTGGGACAAGCTGTCGCATCGCCCTCCTCCCAGGGGAAGGACGATGATTACGTTTATTTTAAGCGCCGTCTCGAAGGTATCAGCAAGGGCACCATTGAAGCGGCCACAGGGGCGAAGCTCAAGCTGGAGCACTACTACAAGATTGCTGTGGCTCAGGCAATTGAGCGGGCTGGGCGGGGTGGAGCTGGAGAAGCGACTGCTGGCCGCTGGTCCTTCCTTGTCCGAAGATCGTAAGGAGCGGCAGCTGACCCAGCTGGGCCGTCGCGAGTCGAACTTTTTGCGCTTGCGGCGCACCCGGCTTGGACTAGAGGATTTCCGGACGGTCAAGGTGATTGGAAAGGGTGCGTTTGGAGAGGTGCGCTTGGTTCAAAAGACTGATACGGGTAAGATTTATGCAATGAAGACGCTGCGGAAAAGCGAGATGTTCAAGAAAGACCAGCTGGCTCATGTGCGGGCGGAGCGAGATGTGCTCGCCGAGTCCAACTCGCCGTGGGTGGTGCAGCTTTACTACTCATTCCAGGATCCCCACTACCTTTACCTCCTCATGGAGTTTCTCCCGGGTGGAGATCTGATGACGATGCTCATCAAATACGATACTTTTTCAGACGACGTTACTCGCTTTTATATGGGCGAGTGCGTGCTTGCCCTCGAGGCCATTCATTCGCTCGGCTTCATCCACCGCGACATCAAACCCGACAATATCCTTATTGATGCCAAGGGCCACGTCAAACTCTCCGACTTTGGTCTTTCGACTGGCTTTTACAAGCAGCATGACTCGGCCTACTACCAAAAGCTACTCGAGGGCAACACGGCACGTGGTGCGGTGGCCCAACAGGCGCACCGGGACCAGGCTGGGCGCAACTCGGTTGCCGTTAATCCGATTACGCTTACTCTCAGCTCGAAGGACACGATTGCCACCTGGAAAGCCAACCGACGCAAGTTGGCCTACTCTACTGTCGGCACGCCTGACTACATTGCACCCGAAATTTTCCAGCAGCAGGGCTACTCGTCAGAGTGTGACTGGTGGTCCTTGGGTGCCATCATGTTTGAGTGTCTGTGTGGCTACCCTCCCTTTTGCTCAGAGAACGCGCACGACACGTACCGCAAGATTCTCGCCTGGCGAGACACACTTGCCTTTCCTGAGGATATCCATCTCTCTCCCGAGGCTGAACACATGATCCGCTCTCTTATCCGCGAGCCGGAAAACCGACTGGGCCGGCATGGTGGGGCCCAGGAGCTGAAGGATCACCCCTTCTTTGCTGGTGTTGACTTTTCTACCATTCGCCAGATTGATGCACCCTTCATCCCTTCCCTGCGGAGTGTCACCGACACGTCCTACTTCCCCACTGAGGATCTCAATGAGGTGCCTGACCTACCCCCTGCTGCTGAACATGGCAAGCAATCGGACCTGCCCTTCTTGGGCTACACATTCCGTCGTTTTTCAACCAACGAGGAGGCTCTTTGAGCAGCTGCTGCCCTGACTGGATGGACATGAACGCATCTCTTGCGTCCTGCATTGGCTACCGTTACCCTTTCTTCCTCCGGCAACCCCCTCCCCCCTCTTATTGAATTGCCCTGTCTCTTCCATCTCAAATTTCATCTGCACGGTCAACAAGAACTCGAAGCCATTACGGAGCTTCACATTTGGCAATCACGTTAATCACGGTTGCTGGCTGCAAATATAAGATCCGGGTTGTCGTAGTAAGCAGCGTGCGTATATGGGCACCGACGGAAAGTATTCCAGTCTAGTGTCTGGAGCTAGGCCATACTTGTGTCAGAACGAGAAGCCCCAGACCTGGGCTTGATCGCTTAGCCTCTCAGGTACGCCCTGCCCGCAGGCACGCCCTACTGCTCGTGGAGGCTTGTTCAGAGCGACCAATAAGCTGAGACGGACGCCAAGATCATCGATCTACTGAGTAGCTCAGCCGCGCCCAGGCTGAGTCTCAGCATGGCCGTGGCAGTTGTTTTGGCCGACTTGTGGTTCCGTGGGGCGGGAATGATTAATGACTCTTGAGCTGAGCAGGACTGGACGCTTCGATCGCGCCGAAGAGTGTCTGGTCGACGAGGGGCCACCCCAGCAAGCCAAATGGGATTGGTGCGCCCCATGCGCCCTATGACGCAAACGAGCCTATGACACTGGCGCCATGCCGGGATATAATCCTGGAACGGATGTCCTGGGCCCTTCCAAACAATACCTCCCCTCCCACTACCCCCACTTTTTGCTTCGTCTCCATAACCACCTCCATCTTGGGACCCATTCCTCCCTTCCCGTTCTTCTCCATGTCTATCGCTGCCACACAGCCACCCGCGCCGGCGGCAACCGCCATCCCCACCGGCAGCGCCGCCCCCCGTCCTTCCAGCACCTTGCCTGCCCATGCCCTCTCCACCCTTCCTCTGCACCGCTTTGCTTCTTCCGTTGCCTCTGCTTCTGTTCCCGCCGCCTCTGCACCCTCTCGCACATCCACTCCCAAGTCCATGCACCACTCTCCCCTCCCCCAATACCATTCATCCGTGCCTCCGCGCCAATATCAAGAACCCTCTTCTGCATCCGTCGGCCCTCCCTCCCTGTCCCAGCCACTCTATCCTTCCGCCCCCTCCATCTCACTCCCTGAGGTTCCCGTCATTCCTTCCCTTCCCGAGCGAGAGAGCAGTACTACACGCCTCTCCCTCCGCCATTCCCACAGCGTCACTACTATTCGCACGCCCCCCAATCCCTCTCCTCGGGCATCCCGCCGACCCCTCTCCATGGCGGGTGCGGATCAGGATGCCGCCCAGGTCATGTCCCGCCCTCGCACTGCCCCATTTCGCGTAGGTGTGGTCGAGGACCCCAACAAACGCTGGCGTCGCACCATGGAGGATTCACATACATTTGTTTATGACTTTGGCGGTGTTCAGGGTCAAGGCTTCTTTGGCATATATGATGGCCATGCGGGAAAAGCTTCGGCTGAGTGGTGTGGCAAGTACCTCTATCAGGTATGTACTCTGTCCCTTCCCTTTGTCTGAAACTGACGTGTCTTGGGCAAGTAGTACCTGCGTGAGCATCTCATTCGCTATGGAAACGAACCGGTTCCCGATATCCTCAACAATACCTTCCAAAGCGCGGACCTAGCACTGGGCGAAATAGCAAAAGAAACTCGGACCTCGTCGGGATGTACCGCAGTGACCTGCTACTTGCGGTTGGAAGATGCTCAGGGGGTCCCTCTAGCCGGGTCTGGTTCAGGAGGGATCATGCATGGCGAAGCGGGGGCGTTGGGCCAAGCCTTCATTGGAGGTGCCTCAGTCCCCCCTCATATTGAGGGATTCTCTACTGTGGCTGTTCTGCGTACCAATCCCGACCCCCTGACCATCTCCCCTGTTTCAGAGGTGGAAACAATGCCCGAACCTAAAAATCAGCACAAGGGTCTTCTGAATTCGCTTGCTCGTCGCGCTGGATTGCCTCACCTACACCGCCGCTCTGGGTCTGTCAATAGAGCCTCGGGCGAGAACCGCCCTTCATCGCCGGACACACCCGCCGCCTCGGGCTTGCCCCACCATTCGCCCGATCGGACGCCAGTCCATCTGCTGGACCCGCTTGTGGCTGCAATCCCCTATCGGCGAGTGCTCTACACGGCCAATGTGGGGGATGCCCGCGCCGTCCTCTGTCGCGGTGGGAGGGCAGTACGTCTGACGTACGACCACAAGGGTTCGGACCTCCAGGAGGCGATGCGAATCCAGGAGGCAGGAGGGTTCGTGATGAACGATCGTGTCAACGGTGTCCTGGCAGTGACTCGCTCTTTGGGGGATAACAGTATGAAAGAATTCGTTGTGGGCAATCCCTACACCACGGAGACGACTCTGGACGAAGAAGACGCCTTCCTAATCGTTTCTTGCGATGGGCTGTGGGACGTGACGTCGGATCAAGAAGCAGTGGACCTGATTCGGAACGTGGACGATGCCCAAGAAGCGGCTCGGATTTTGCTAGATCACGCCCTTTCCAACGGCTCCACTGACAATACTTCTGTCATGGTTATCCGCTTCAACGCCAAACCCGATACAGGCTTTGCATCACGAATCATTTCGTGATCGTTGTTTTTCCCGACATTGTGGGAACTGTTGGTAAATGACGTGTACTAGTATGCTCGCCACTTTCCCCGTTATCTCTATAGTACTCTTCTATCTTGTGTCTGTGCCGGGTTGTCTTCCGACCCGGCCTTTTCCCTCTCGACTGAAGTTTGTCTTCCCAGAGAGGCAGTTCATCTTTCGCTATCATCCTACGACCGACGCTGTTCCTTTCTGCTCTATCAAGTTGAATTAAGATCTCTATTGGCTATACTTAACGAGTGCCATTCTGGTTTCGAGGGACCATCGACACAACCCAGGAGGCAATAAGTGCAGCGTATGAGCTCGCAGCTTGTGTGGGGGGGGGGGCACATCCTTCCTGCTTTCGGAACGACCATGCTAATTTGTGCTCAAGAACAACGACCCCGGCTTGCCTGTGAGCGATGGATTGTTGTCAGAATCACACCGTGCTAGGGGGCCCTTGCCCACTAGGCCCGTATGGGCACTATGGCGTGATTCCTATCAGTTGGGAGATCCTGTGTCCACCTCTCGACTGTGCCCCCTTCCTGAGGAGGACATATACCTCCTCTGCGTCCATAGATGTATGCAATCCATCTGCACCCTTTCCCCCATCTCCGTCTCCTGACAATTGTCATTGAGAACGAATGCGGCCCGCTGTTTGCCAGGGCTCATTTAATGACTCGCTGCTCTGCCCGAACCGGCGTGGACATGAACCGACTCCGCACCTCGCTTGTGTTGGGCGCTTCGGTTGCAGGGGAATGTTTCCCTCAACTTAGGCCAACTCCCGTATTTGGGGTCTGCTCAACGCCAAACACTCCACCACTGTCTCGGACCGTGAACAAGTAAGTCTTAGAATGACCACTTCGGAAAGAGAGACACAATGGGTTGTCAAAACGGTTGACTACAGGTGCGACCCCATCCTCGCGTGTGCAATCAGGCGCTGATTTGCTGTTGTGCTGACCAGATTGCGGCGATGGTTCAAGGCACGTAAGGGAAGGACGTCGAACCTAAGCCTGCGCCCAAATCCAAACTGTATCCTTTAGGGAGCGCTACCCTGCTACCGTTTTCTACCATGTATAGTTGACTACGAATTTCTTTCTGATCTTGTGAGCAGCATAAGTTTCGATACGCCTATCAGCGCATTGAGATACAAAATCGACGACGAGAAAGCGGACCAGAGATATTGCGCGAAGCCGAAGCCAGTGACGAGGGTAGGTCGCCAAAACAATCCAAAGCGGTGGGGAGAGTAGGAAGCGTAAGAACACCAAAGCCAGTGGAGAGGAGTGTAGGAGGCCAAAGGAGGCCGAACTCGTTGAGGGAGGGTACACATCATGCAACTCATGGGCGTGAATATTTCTTGGCCTTGTTCGACTTTGAATATTTCCCTTTCGGGCTGCCTTTCCTCTTGCCCTTGCCCTGTGTATCGGAGGCCAGAGTGTCCTCCACCCACTCTTGCACTGGTTGCCAGGTTGCCGATTGGAACAAGTCTTGTGTCTGCAAGCCTAACATCCCGAGAAGTCCTTGGTTATCTTGATTTGGTTCCGCTGAGGACTTTGTGGCAAACCTTGCCTGTGCGTTGGATCGGCTCCTCTTTCCGCTCGCGCTTTTCATCTCATCTGGCCGTGGAGATTGGAGGCGAGTGATAAACCTTATGATGGCCATCGTCATACTCGCCAGCTTCGCTTGGACATCCAAGGGCAGAGTGCGCACCATGCTTACCGCGTCTGTACTGAGGGATTTCCAAAGATCGGACGTGTCCATTGCACCTTGGTCTAACACAAACAAACAAAAAATAGTTCAGTACCAAATTGGTCGGTATAGTCTTCAAGCGTACGGACCAGGGTAGACAGAAGGTGAAGCGAGGCGCTGACTTGATGGGTCGCTCACTGCAGGAAAAACCTACCTTTCGGCCGTCCCGACGACTTGACGGGCCAGCCTGGGAAACTGGGACCCATTTATCGGCCCTATTGTATACGCCGAAGGTCGATCGCCACCCTTTCGTCGGAGTCACCCCTGGGGAGGTAACCGCATCGGCTTGGCCCGAAAGGATGCTGTACACGGCTAGGGCGGCAAAGAGGAGGAAGGACCACTTGATTGCCCACCATGCCATCCTCATACTGGATCGAACCGTAGAGGAGACCATGCGCACTGCAATGTACATTGCCAGGAGGGTGGCGAAAGGGGGTAGCAGTGTCGTCTTCCATGACGAAGGGTCATTGTACACCCCCCAAAAGGTGGTGTAGATCAGGTTGCTGAACACGCCCAGGAGGTAGTACAGCTGCCTTCCCACGATCGCGCAGGCGGTCGTAGTGATGGATGCCAGGGTAGCAGCGGGGGAATTGGAGGCGAGGGGGGCGGCGGGGTCGGGCAAGGCCATGACCAGCAGTAAAATCAGAGGTGGCGTTGGTGGGGCTGGCTGGTGACGGCCAAACATCGCAAAGCAACGCAAAAGGAGAGATCCTGATAGGCCCACGTGACTTGCGTCTTCGTTTCATTTTCTACGCACTGCAACGTTGAACGTTGAAGCGGCGCCAGTAAAGTTCAAAATGCAATGTGCCACATTTCGCAAGTACTAGAGTGACTAGCTAGTGACAGCTAGTGACTAGTGCAGCTTGAAACTTGCAGCGTGAAGACGGCGGAATGGGACGCGCATTCCACAGTTCGCGCAGTAGGGGACAGGTGGCAGGACACTGTCGCCGTGCCGTCCTTTGTTCTGTACATGTCACACACGCGCCCTCACAATCTAAGACGACAGGTACGCTTCTGTCCCACCACCCCATCTGTACACCATGTCCTTTGGCAAGCTCTACAGCGGTAACGTCAACTTTTTCCGTAACTGGCGGATCCGTGCTGCGGCCAAGCTGGCCGGGCTCGACATCGAGATCGTCCCCACCAAGCCTGGCGTGGGCACCAAAGAGCCCGAATTCCTTGCCCTCAACCCCAAGGGCAAAGTCCCTGTTTGGCAAGGCGCCGATGGCCTTGTTCTCACCGAGTCGCGTGCCATCGCACTTTACTGTATGTCCCCCTACCTCGTTCTTTCCCTTCGACAGCGATGTGTTCTTCGGAACAGTTATCCCTGGCTAAATGGCGGCATGGTAGCCGCCGGGTCGTGTCGAAAACGCTTGCACATAATGTGGCTGAGCTGTACAGGGGGTGACACCGATTGACCCGATCAAGGTTACTAACGCTATTGTCTTCGTTTCATCATTAGTCGCCTCGCTCGCCAAGAATGCCAAGCTCCTCGGCAACGATGAAGCCACATCGGCTCTCATCACTTCGTGGGTTGAATGGGCTGACGATGAGGTGTTGAGCAAGGCCATGAGTATCTGCTATCCCAAGTGGAACATTGTGCCTTACTTCAAGCCTCTTGACGCACTGCAGCGCGAGGCCCTTGCCAAGTCGTTCTCTGACCTCGAGAAGACCCTGGCCAAGAAGACCTTCCTGGTTGGCCACCGCCTGACGCTCGCCGACATTTTCGTCGCTAGCAGCCTCCAGTTCGTCTTCACCTCCATCTACGGTGCCGAAACTCGTGCGAACTACCCCAATATTGTCCGTTACTTCAACACGATTTACAATGTGCCTGGTATTAAGGAGATTGCCCCGACTGAGGCGTTGCTCGCCCAGGACTATAAGTTCACCGTTCCTAAGAAGGAGAAGGCGCCCAAGGCTGCCCCTACTCCTGCTGCTCCCAAGAAGGAGAAGGCAGCTCCCAAGCCTGCTGAGGATGCCGAAGAGCCCGTGAAGGAGGCCCCTAAGGCAAAGAACCCTCTGGACTTGCTCCCCAAATCCTCGTTCATCAACGACGACTGGAAGCGGGTCTACTCCAACCAGGACACCAAGACCCAGGCCATCCCTTGGTTCTACCAGAACTTTGACTGGGAGGGCTGGTCCATTGTCAAGTTCCGCTTCAAGTACCCTGAGGACCTGACGGCCATCTTCATGAGCTCCAACTTGATTGGTGGTTTCTTCAACCGTCTGGAAGCTAGCCGTAAATACTTGATGGGCACCGGTGGCGTGTTCGGCGAGGCCAACGACTCCGAGATCCAAGGTGTCTTCATTCTCCGTGGCCAAGACTGGAAGCCTGTCCTTGGTGTTGCACCCGACATCGAATCATACGAGATCACTCCCCTGGATGTGCGCAACAACGAGGAGGACAAGAAGTACTTCGAGGGTATGCTTGAGTGGGACCTTTCGGTTCCGTCGCGCTCGGGTAAGCCCCTGGCCTACCAGGACGGTAAGATACTCAAGTAAGCGCTGGGCTCCCTGCGTTCACTGGCTTGAATTTCATGGTTAGATTCTCACTTTGATGCCCGTTCATTTGGCCCAATATTAGTCCCTATTTCCTGTAGAACAAAAAATCATATGAGGAAGGGAACACCTAAACCAGTGGGTCAGAAGTAGGTTCAACATTGTGAATGGTATTAGATGTGGTAGTACATCTATGAAAAGAAGTATCTATTGAGGTGTTATTAAGGAGGATGTCGTTGATACCGATGGTGGGGAAGATATGCGTGAGGAAAATTTGTCAAGAAGTACCACCATCAACAACAGCTTTTTCTGCTCAAATTTGGCCTATAAAGCAGAGTGGCATGCTTTGCCCTCATCTCTGCTCCGGGCTCCGGTGAGGTTGCGGTCGACGAAGTAGAGCACAGGTAGAGCTGTGTGCGAGGATCGCCACAAAATGGCAGGGGGGCAAGGGGGCGAATCTGGCCGAGTTCAGCGCTGGCTAGCTGGGAGGTAAGATCTAAGATCCGAGAAGAAGCGGGGTGGGCGTCCCGAGAACAAGACCAGTTGTGGTTCACAGGGCGATGCGTCGCTGAAAAGCCGCACGATATAAACACGCTCGTCACGCGTCACGCGTCACGAAGTTACGCGTGACAAAATCAGCGTTCAATAACATGTAACAGTGACTAGTGATCGAGTGATCATCGATCATCGATCATAGCGATAATCGATAATCTATCGCGTGACAGTGACATGCGACATGCGACATACGATGCTGCGCCACACATCACCCATCACGCACAGCACGTCACGCAACACTTCACCTTTCAAACACGCTTCCCTACGTCATCGACGTCATCACGCCGTCGTCACCCCATCAATCATCGATCCTCAAGCCTGGCCTCAAGCCTCAAGGAGGCCTCAGGGCCTCAGGTTGCTGCCAAGTACCAGCAGGTATACTAACCCCCAGCGGCGAGGCCCAGCCGCCACTCGCTCCGCCACTTCTTGCTCCCGGCATGGCCAACCCACACAACGCATACATCATTGCCAATGTTCTCCAGGACGCCGACGAGTTGCGCAAACGCGGCGCCCTGACCCAATCCGCCGTCACTGCCATCACTGCCCCACTTGAGCCGTACCGCGCCCTCGCTGACCCCTATCTATCTGCCCCCGGCGGACATCCCCCGCCCCTTGGTGTGCCCCCCGCCCATATTTCCAGTGCCAGGGGGAGCGCCAGTGTGGAATTACCGGTCGCCACCCCTGAAACTGCCAATGCTCCGTCCGCCCCTGCAACTACCCCACCCTCCGCTTCCTCTGTTCCCGAGGACGGCACCCGACCATCCGTCGCCGACATCACCACGCGCCTGGATGGACATATAAGCGCCCCCTCCACCATCAAAGGGACCAGTGGCGTCCCGAAACGTGCTCCTCCCTCTGTGCCAGCCAAGATCCCTGCGGAGCATACCAACGACGAGAAGGGTGAGCGAGCCCGGGCAAAGTGGGATTACAAGGCCTCCGCGAACGACGAGCTGGAATTTTCCAAGGGAGATGTGATATTGGTGGGTGAGCGTACGACGGAGGATTGGTGGAAGGGGCATCGGGTTGGCGCTGTCGGCGCAGAAATCCGGGACCGATTGTTCCCAGCCAACTATGTGGAAATGATCAAGACCCACTCTCTTTCCACCCGTGCGTCGCATGGGGGGGAGAAAGACCCGCCTCCCGCATACGGAACAGCAACTGGATCCAGCACTTATGGAGAACCGTACGGGTCTTCCACCACTTACGGGACGCCTCGCGCCACAGCGACTGGATATGGAGGTTACCAGAGTTATGGTGCTCCGCCCCCTGCTGGCGTAGGGTATGGGGCAGCGGCCCATGCGACCCCTCAACCCTTTCAGGCTCGCCCAGCAGCGGGGCTGGATCCATCCCCACCGCCAGTGTCCCCCGAGGACGCTCACCACAACCACCACACGGAGAAAGTATCCAAGGCGATGAATTCCAAAATCGGTCGCGCCGCCGTACGTCGTGTGGCGTCTGGTGCGGCGGCGAGGGTTGTGGGCAGTATCATCTGATCTGAAGGAATCATCGCCCATGCGCCATGGGCTTCTCTTGTTGGGAATGACCTGGACCGGTCTCGCTCACTCATATAGGGCCTTTTCAGGCCCTTTTGCGGTTCTGTTTTTTACTACCTCTGATCTCACCTTCCATCCTTTTTGGACTCGACCCTTCTATGGACACATTATTTTGTGATCAGCTTGCAACCTTCCTTGAACAATTTCTAAATCTGATGAACTCGGACGCTTTCGGGCCGGACTTGGTCCATGATGATGTGCAATAACCCGTTGGTCTGGGTGGGATATATACAGACATGGAAGACTCATGTTGAGTTCTTACGTCTCACGCGTTGATCGGCATATTATGAAGAACCAGTCAAGAAAACAAGTAATATAATAGTCTGCTCTTTCCAAGGCCGAGCCGCAGACCACTAGTACTACCACTAAACAACTCAGAATAGTACCAGTGGTTAGCATAAATGAAGGGCCCAAGGCTGAGACACCGAGACCCTATGAGGTCTCTGGTCGCCTCACAGTCCTGAGGAGCATGAGGTCTGAGTAGTACTAAAGAGTGAATACACTTGGGAGTGTTTAGAAGTTGAAATTGCGTAGGTGTATGTTCGAGGTACGAGAAGTGGAAGAGATGGAGAGACGGAAGAAAGGCTCTTTATTAGCAGAAGATGCCCTCCCCCAATAAACTCCCCGTAGATGAATGTTAGAATGGAGCGAAGGACTAGGCCGCTGAAAGAGGGTTGTAACGGGCAAGAAGTTAAGGTGGAGCCCGCCGGGGTTCAGAATATATGTGATCCGGAGCCATTGGATATCCCCCCGTTCTCGGGGATAAGGCGACGGAGGAAAATGGACCCACAAAATCGTAGGCCCCACCAGCCGTAGTTGGCAAGGATCCTTCCATAGAAGCGACCTGGCCACTCGTTTCTCCCCTACCACTCGGAAACTCCTCTCCCCGGGGAGGAAGGGTGAGGCGGAGTGGTTCGTAGGGCAGGCCAGTGTCGGCGTAGGTGCGGAGAGACGAGTCTGGGGTTACAAGCCCCCCAGCTATTCCTGCGTGCGTATGGACCAGACCCGAGGGTTGATTGTAAGGTTGGAGAGGGTTGGGTCCATGGCTGTTGCGGCCACTGAAGGTCGGAAAGTGCGTGTTGTTTGGGGAAGCCAGGGGAGGGTACGGCTCGGAGGAAAGTTTTTGCTCAAAGAAGGATAGTGAGAAGGCAGGACGTGTGGGGAACATCGTCTGACTTGAAGCCATGGTCGAAGGCCACGTCGAAGATCCACCAATTCCTGACTGGTGCTCGGAAGAATGAGCATCGTACACGCCACCAATAGACTTCCGTTCGAAATCGGAGCGGGGCGGACCTGGTGGACCTGCTCTAGGCCCCGCGGGGGCAAAGAGCCATGGACTCTGATGATCGTGAGAAACAGATGTGGTATTGGGGCTGTACTCCCGTGAGATCCATGATTGGGAAGAGCTCCCCTCTGTGGGGAAAGACCAACGTTGTTGGTCCAGAGGCCAGTGCCCTTGCGCGGGCTTCTCCATCTCCCTCCCTTCACTCTGTCCAGGTTGATGGCCTGCACCCCCCTGAATAGGAGGAAATGAGATGGGATTGTACGCGCACCTCGTTTCCCCTGCTGGGATTACTGTAGCCATAGAAGGAGAGGGGTTAGCTCCCTCAGATTCGGGAGGTTGAGACATGCTGGGATGAGGATAGGGACGAGCCAGGCCCATTTGAGGTATCGACAAATGATCGTCCGGCCGAGGTGGAGCCAAAGAAGCGGGTTGGAGCGGCACAGATTGTTGCCTCTCGTCAACGGATGAAGACTGTGCACGGCGAGAACGTTGGCGGTGCTTCAAGGAGGGGATTTCCAATCCAGCGGCTCGATACGCGGCCCGCTCTTTACTGTATGGGTAACCATATAATAATCACATCAGCTCATGAACGCAGGGAAAACGAGAGAGAGGAGTATGAGAAGCTCTATTAGTACACGTACTTTGAAGGGGGTCCCCTACGCATCAAAATGTCTGACCTGGTGCACTTGCGGCCCAGGTGGGCACATCGGCCACAAACAGGCATCTTGCGGTCGCACTTGGTTTTCCTGTAGTGACGGGTCAGCCATATCCCTGTACGCTCCACAAGGAGACGAGGAAATAGGGGAAGCGTGCAGAAGAGAAAAGGGCGAGCGGAGAGGGAGTAAATTGAGAAGCCGGAGGGAAACGCAGAGAGAGGGGACTGCGAGAGGGATTGGGAGTGGAAGATTGTCGGAAAGGAGCGTACCTTCGTCGGCAACTATCACAGGCCGGATTTCCCTCGTAAGAGGAATCGCTGCGGCGTCGCAAATTCTCAAGCGCGAGCATGGTTTGATCAAGACTGTCTCCTGGACGGCGTAAGGGGGGGTTGGAGTTGATTTCTCCCACAGACGTTGGAACACGCTCGGTTATTTCACCTGCGCCAAGGTGTGGAGACACATTCTCCATCGAGACGTTAGGTACCGAATTGACGAGAGAGGGCGTCCAGTTCGGCTGATGGGCCGAACGGGAAGGAGGAAGAGGTGGTGGCATGTTGACTCTTGGCCACGTAGTTTAGGGGGGGTTGGGCCGAGGGTGGGAACTTCAGAACGGTCTGAAGGGGCGCACGCGACCTAGGGAAAAGGAAAGAAGTCCAAGAGAAGGGTGGGGTGCGCACGGCCGGCCGTGTCTGCTCGACTCCCTGGCACAGATGGGCGCGAAGGTGGCGAAGGTGACGAGAAACGAATGCAAAGGTGGTCGTTCACTGTATTCGCAGGGACTGCACGGCAGAAATGAGGACCCAGTAGGCGTCAGCCGAAAGACGGAGCGGGCGGTCCAACTTGGGAGTGAGCTGAAGGCGGTGGCAAATAAGAGAGAAGCCAGGGTGCAACACTCGCCACTATATGGAGGGAATTTATCCCCCCGGAAGACCCAGTAGATCACGGGTCGCGTGTCACAATGACATGTCACATCCCAAGGGCTTTCGCATATCCATGCCTCCGTCCTGTTGAACCATGCGAGCGCAGCAGGACGTTATGATGTGTGAAGCCCGAGGGGTACTAGTGCCGCAAGAGCTCTTCAATGCATGTTTGGGATGAAACAAGGATAAGGCCAAAGGCCTAAGAACGGACTACACAACTCTCGCTCTGCATCGCAGTCCCACCCCTGTAAGGTACGGTGATGAAGTCGATGAAGTCACCCCTGGATAGTATGCTACAGTGCCTGTTGCCCTCACAACATAAGTGCCCACCTAGTACTACAGGACGAAAATGTGGGACAAGCTGGTGCAAAGGCGGCATCCCACTGTCTGGCCCCATTTTTCATCACATGTCATCGGTACTCAGTACCCAGTCTCTCTTCCGCTCGCCATTGACGCAAGGAGTGAGACGGAACACCGCAGTGTACCTTCTACACGTGAACCACTCATATACATCATCAAAAGCGGCAGTTTGGTGCCTCCTGCCACCTGTCCCAACATGCCCTATTATGTATTACAGGAGCAGGGGGCAAAAGTGGCAAGACAGTGAATCGAGAAGGAGAAAAGAGAATGGGAAGCCATAGACAAGCCACATGGTACATACCGACATCGCCTCTCAGACTGTGAGCATTCACTGATCAGGCACCAATGTTGGAGTACATCGAACACAACCAGAACGGGTCGGTCTCTCGAGTGATCTAGTGGTATATGAGTATACGACAGTCCTCCGCGCCGGGGGAAGGCACGCCGGGTTGTGCGAGGCGGTGCATGAGAGGCCTGGCTTAAGACGCCGGCGGCGACAAGATGCGTCTCTCGGTTCAATTTACACAGTGCTCTCGAGACCTCCGCCAGTGTGGCCATACAAAGTGAGAGGCAAGGGAGGGCAGTAGTAGAGACAGGGCACGATCATGCGTCATACGCATGCATCATGCGATCGTCGGGCCCATCGCCTAGCCGCTCCGTAGCGCTATATGTAAGTTCCTGGCCCCCTCCGTCGGTTACCGGTTGCACGTTACGCGTGCGCGTTACATGGGCATGGTACATGTTTCATCTATGTGGTTACATGGTACAATACTTGCGTCACATGTCACAGAACGGGCCACCGGGTCACAGCGTTCAGCTATCTATATACCACACAAGAGAACTCACGCGCTCATGTGGCTGCTGATAGCCCCATAGGACATACGGCAAAGGAAGGGGGAGCTCGAAAAGCGGACAACCTGTATGAGATCATGAGGCCGGAGGCCTGAAGAACAAATGAGAGCGGGGCAACGGGGGCTAAAGCACATATACAGGCAGGAATTGCAGGCATTATGATGATGGGTGTTGCACTCAACAGATCAATACGCCTGCGGTCGGGACGGGGATCTATAGGGGACTAGAACGGGGAGAGTTGTCCATGATGCATGAGCGATGAGCGATTCTCGATTCCGTGAATATTGAATTGACCTGATGGTGAAGCTTTAAGTGTGACGGGTGACGCCACGCGTCACAGAGTACCCAAGAAAGCCATGTGTGGGAAGCGCCAGCAGACCCTGCGGATTGGCCGGCTCCGCCTGAGGCCTCAGATCCTAAATCTCAGACCTCGATGCCACACATGACGAATGTCACGTCACAAACTGCTGCTGTGCGTCCTACAGGCTACACTGTCACAGGTCACCATGTCACATACGTCACATGTCACACCTCCCATACACCAGTTAGTTGCATGCAGAATGTTAGTACGTTCGTACTCCGTACTTGTGTATGTACGCCTGAATCAGTATTCAGTACGTACCCAGTCCCCAACGCCAACGACGAACGTCAAGCGGAACGTCGAATGCCCACCTACTTAATAGCGGCTACGGTCTCAGTCTCTCAGGCAAAGAGCTCGCCGGCCAATGATTAATGAGCGCTGAGCGCGCTGAGCGATGATCAATGATCGCTGATCGCTGATAGTCATCGACCCTGGTGACCTGTGTTCTCCCTGCTCTGAATCTGACCCGCTCCGGCCTCACACTACTAGCGCTAGCTAACAGAACGCACTGACGCTTTCGAGGATAGTCCATAGCAGGTTCCCGTGATGCATGATGCTTGAGAACGGTAAGACCGGCGCGGCAGACCCAACACAACTGCTGGCCCGACCAAGTCTCCGACCCCGTAGTGGCCAAAACTATAATCTGCCGTCGTTTGTGGCTTGGAGAGCAGGGCTTGAAGCTTGAAGCTTGATGCTCTCTCCTGGCTACCGTACGCATAGTCCACTCTGGCTACTGGCCACCCCATAATTAATTGGGGCTATTCTTCTACTGAATCTCAGTACCGAGCCTAAGCATCGCGCGTCCCTTTTGCAGAACGGCTACTGGCGTCACGCGTCACACGTCATCGATCATGCGTCACACGTCATCAATGATCAGCATCGACGTCATCGCGTCGCTGCCAGTGCCAAACTTCATCGATCATCGCCTTTTTCGCCACCCGCTACAGTCGGCGACGGTGTAGTCGCATGTCGCATGTCGCATGTCGCGGCAGGCCACCGCTCCTATCGGCGTTCGACTTGGTGCTTAAAGCTTAAAGCGTATCCCAACTCAACGTCTCAACGTCTCAACTCTCGAGGCTAGCCCTGCCTAACCGCGAAGTCTCGCGAAGTCTATCAGCACCGGCATAGAAGTACTAAGGAAGCTGGCTTGAAGCTAAGCGCGCGCTAAGCACTCTCAAAAAGAAGCGTGGTCTGCGGCCTCCGCACCTCCTTCTGATGCCCGAAGCCTATCGTTAGGACTTCTAGGGCTTGAAATGGAAGGGCTCGACGCTGATGCGCTGATGTATGATGACCGGTGAGCGGTGAGCGCTCAGGCTGAGCGGCGACCAGGAGGGCGATGGTTAATGATTTCTGTAATAATCGATGGCTACTCGATCTAATCAAAGATCGAAGTCAATGACCGTGGTCCGATGACCGTCATCGACTCGTACTCAGTACTCAATCTCTATGTTGTGTGCATTCCATTGACAGAGCTTAAGGCTGGGACAGGGGGAACGCTACGTCTAAACCGAACCGTTCATCTTGCGGGGTGTTTGGAAGCGCCACTAAGGTTAAGGAACCAGGGGGATTGCCAGGATATCAGACCCTCCGGCTCTCGCCATCCGGTCCCGTACCCTAGGAAGCGCGTGTGGACACGGAGGAACGTGGTTGACATACGAGCGAGGAACCATTTCCACTGAGACTTAGTAGCCAACTCCTTCCAACGCGCAAACAACTTGCCCGCCGTCTTGGTGCCGTAGTATCCTCGCGTCGTCAAAACCAGGGGGAAAAACGGTTCTTGAGTGCGTCCCTGGTACTTGGCGTTCTTGTCGCATTCTCAGGCTTGTTCAAGCAGCCGAACATAAGATCGGCGGGTCATCGTACACACTTTTACGTCATAGACACGTGCCGACCGGTGCCACGTTCCCAGCCACCCGCAGCCAGAGATCTCTATCTCTACTCCATATTGCCGTGGGAAACGCCTGTGCACTTTTTACATAAGCCTCACGTCAGCCACCGGGGCCGCCGCCACCCACGCCAGCCAGCGAGTATCGGTGATATTGTTTTCCACGTGGAAGGGTTCCATCGTGGAACGTGGCTACGGTGGCGATGGTGGGCCGGGGACGGTGGCTAAGGTGGCGACGCAGCACCAAGCTGGGGCGAAGCCCCAGCCGACCGGGCCATAGGCCCGGTGGTCCTCCTCGTATTTTCCGTATACGATGCTTGATGCATGGTGTGGCATGGTCACACATGTGTGTCGCATGTCGCGTCACATGTCACACGAGGAAGTGCTATCGGATGATATTCTTAGTGCCTTCGCAGCCTCGCTTGCTTCTGTTGGGGGGTGCTGGGGTTCCCCTGCACGGCCCTCGGTGGATCGGTGACGCTCACTTAACCGGGCGGAAGAGTTCCGCTCGCAGGGCGCGCACGCCCTGCTCGCTTCATCTCCCTTCTCTTTCTCCTGTCTCCTTCCCTTCAGACGTTACCTGAAGACTTATGGTCCGCCACTTTGCCTTCACGCCTTGTCTGAAGGCTGCTTTGCAGCTGAACCATTCTAGCAGCTTCGTCTCTGTTTCGCTCTGTCAACATCTATATACCAGTGCGGTGGGGCTTAGACAGGAGGGGGTTACCAAAACAGGGTCAGCCAACAGTCAGCATCCTCGATCAGTGGGGATCCTTTATCCCACCTTCCATTCTCGTCCCTTCCCACCTTTCTTGTCCAACTCCTGACGGTTTCCGGCCAAATGATTGAGTAATGCAGGCAACCTCTCGTCTCCACTTAGCTGCCTCATCTTCATCATCCAACCTCGTCCTCCAGCTTTCCATCCGCCCAGTCACGCGAGCCTTCCTTCAGCGGCGTCGATTCGCCCTACCACAGCGTATCGCGTGGGTTCCTTTCACAGCTACGTCCACAGCCGCCCCCGCCCAGCTTCAGCCCTGGCAGTCTTTGTCCTCCACAGCATCTACCCCCGTCCCTAAGCTCCGGAGGCTTCAGACACGTTGCTACCCCCAATCCGGCGCATACACGGCCTTTCCGCGCGTGCGGCCGCCACGGCTTCACGCCCAAAGGCTTCTCCTCGGCTCGGATCCATCAAATAGCCCAAACCCGAAACTACCGCAGTCGGCAGCCTTGTGGCCATGCCGACGGCAGTGGCGGCACAACTCTCGGCGTGGATTGAAGGAACACTGTGCGCGAGTGTGGTCGTTGGTGCCGCAATGGGGGCACCGGCGGTGAGTACGGGTAGGGGGCATTTTAAGGGAGTGGAGGGACGCGTCGACGCGACTCTGTCATATGCCCGTTAGTTGGCGCAGCCCCCCCCCCGTCACGTGCAGGTCGGGGAGCAGTAGGGTTGCACACTTTTTGGTGGGTACTGCCATATGGTAATAGAAGATGCCACATGTCAGTACTGTCACATGTCAGTGGTCATTAAGTCACTAGCCGCTGCATGTCACCGGTCACTGGTCAGCCATGTGACAACCACTATACAGCTGCTATGTGTGTGTGTGGATTGGCCCAGTTGGCCCAGGTCTGTCCGGTACACAATAGCTTCTTAGATCTTACCGGTTACCCAACGCACACTCACGCTTTCATCCCGGTACCATGCGCGTACTCCATACTCGTGGGCTTTGTTAGGGCTGACTCAGCAGGCCTCATTAACCTGAGGTCTGTTGATGGGCTTGAAACTTCTTGAGGCTGGCTTATTGATAGCGTTTAGCTCTTAACAAGTTGACTGTGGCTTAGCGTCTTAACATCATGCTTAGCAGGTCTTGGGCCTTTTAGCGCCTCAAATTTCTGGGCTTAATAGCTTAACACCGTATATACCGATCTCATAAAAAGGTCTGAGCGCCTCAGCCTCAGAGGTGACCTCAAGGCTGTGCCCGCCATTATGGGCCTGGGTAGTGTGGGGACGACGGCGATCGATGTGGTGTGACGCCACACTGGTGTAGTGGCGCCGGTAGCCCAAGTCCGGACCTTCTGGTTTGTTCCGTGCAATATTCCTTCCTGGCTGGCAGGAATATTCTCTAGCCTCTGTAGCTCATGTGCAATGCAATCCACTATTACCAACTGCCTGTCCTCTGGTCTTCAACATGTGGCCAGAAAAGGTGGCTGCGAACTGCTATTAGGAGTGAAATCAGGACACTCAGGATGAGCTGAGCTGAGGCTCAACAGCCAGGCTGGCTCTTCAGCTCAACCTCAACGCTCAACGCACCCTCTCTGCTTTAACTCCTGTTGGAGCCGCAGGGCAGAGACGCTGCCTGTCAATTGGCCGGTGGGAAGGAATTAATCTGTTTCTGTTCTGTTCCACCAAACATGCTAGGAGATTGGGTTTCGGGCATCGCGCTCCATGTTTCGTGGGGAGCCGCAGGATTATATGGAGGGAGTGGGGAGATGACGCGTGACGTGTGACATGGTGTGACGCGGTGGCGAGCATGGAAGAATCGGCTAGGACAAAAGGTACTTTTTACTGAGAGATCATCGATCAATGGGTGGGGACGAGGAGTTGGTCACACCAATGAGGGCTCCGAATGAGGTTTTATCCCCTAACTGAGAGGCCGTAGCTACTGCTGTCCAATAAGCTAAAGATATTGCCTCCTGTGCAAGGATGAAAGAGGAATAACAGAGGCAAATATATAGCTTCTTGTAAGCAGTCGGTCCGCTGAGGCGAGTCCGACCTTGAGGAAAGAAAGGAAGGGGGGAACGATGCGCAAGAGGTTTTGATAACCAGCCTTTGACGTGCCCGAGCGGCAGAACCATGAGACAAAACTTCACTGCCGTGTACCAGTGGCTTGGCCGCAAGACTCAATGACATGTGGTGTACGATCAAGCGCCGAGCCACATATCGATCCTCTAACAGTGCAGTGTGGAAAGGAAAAAGCAAAGCTTGGTTTTCGCCCCTCTCTCCACCCTCTTTTTGTCATAATCCCGCCATTATATCGCACGCCGGTCTTCTGTCTTCCATTTTCACCACTTTGAAGTCATCACATTTGCACAGAACTTCAACAGGGACGAAGAAATGCGGCGCCTACCACAGCTCGCTCACTAATTTGGAGCATGTTGTATAGTAGTTCGTACCAACTCTCAATCACAAGAGATGCCACAGTGGATGAGTTGCTACAGTATAGCCGAACGGAGGACAATCCAAAAGGTATTAAGTGGAGGGTTTTTGGACAAGTAGAGGATAGCAAAGGCGATGATGATGTGTCTGGGGAAGCCCAGGCTGCAAGACCTCATAAAATGCCACATAATGCCCACCTACAAAAGGGACAGAGAAGGGTTCGAGTAAGCAAGTTTACATATATAGTACACCGTTCGGCTTCGGAGATCAAAGAGGGGATGACGAAAGGGAGATAGTGAGAAGGCCCAAGACGTCCTTTTTCCTATAATGCGTGCGGGACCAGAGTTCCCATGAACAAAACCCATCTTCGGCGGTTACTATTTTTCCTTTCTCTCCTTTCCTCTCTTCATCGATGAGGTCTCAGCTTCATCGGTGGCGATCCGAACAGGGCGGAGGAGAGTTGGGCCGTAACGCGTAATAGGGCTATATCCCTTGTTGGTGAATCCATGCACATCTGCTGCCCTCACGCCGTCCACGTAATGGAACAGCCTCGAGACCCTCTGGATGAGCATCCCACTGCAGGTTCACCTCTGATCGAGTAATGATACTCACACATCTAACAATAACTATACTGTTGTCACACAGTTTTTTTGGCTGATATCGCCCCACATTCAATTCATTTGCCTCAAGCTTGAATCAAGCGTCTCGCTCATCCCCTGTCCTTTTGCTAGTTGCACTATGTCCTGGTATTACATCACATGAAAGTTAGTACATTATCCCCCTCCCGACATTGTCTCGGATTTGATCTCACTCATCTGATTAGCACCGTTTTAGTCTTAGCTCCCAACTGTGACAGCAATAGCAGTGTGTCCGTATACTATTCATGTGTGGATTAACGGCGTTCTATACGGTCCACACGTTTATCTCGCTCACTCATATGTCGACCACGTGCATTCGTATCCGCTGCCGCTACATCAGGTTTGGAAATTAGAGTGAATGGCCCTGGAGAGCCATAGGACCGGCCTGACCACTCTGCTGGGGCGACACCGTTGGCCTCTCCGTCTTACAAATGTTATATGAATGCAGCTGCAGTTGCAAACCAGAAGATGCCACGGAAACAAAAACACTGCACATACTACTGTGCCACGATCCTCTGATATGAGCTGCCAGGTAACCCTCCCTCTGTTGTTCCCTTCCTCATCATGTATCCTTTCGTCTTCCAACAAATCCGTTGCCTTTTTTCTGGCGTACTTGCTTCTACTCGAGTCTCGTGTCTTCCTCCAATTTTCACAACTATCAAGAAAAAGGTGTAAACTATCGATGTCAACTCCAATGGGCAACCACTGTTGAGTTCAATCGGGGGGCAACTGCCCTCATCTGAATTGTCAGCCATGACGAACACAGTTATGAGCGCCTGGGCGAGAACCCTGGGTCTGGAGCCGATTGGTCACAGCTGCCGATACCCTGGTCGACGCAAACGCGCCTCAAAAACCCTATGAATTACCCGTTTGCTCGCCAAAACACAGAAACAGATGTGGCACTCTCCCGAACTTGGCCAAGACCACAGTAGCTGTGGTGTAGCTTTCTCTGTTGTGTTGTTCTTTTGCAGTCGGCTCAGGCCCGTGGGTTTGCCCCCCCCTCCAACGCAAGTTGTTCGGCCTTTCGACACTGTCGCATAGGCTTCAATACGGAAACGATGTAGGGGCAGTCCCACCGTCTTATCGAGTATCTTCTTCCTGTGGAGTCCTCCTCGCCGTCTTCATAGTTCCTTTGGTGGCTCTTGGCCACCACGGACATAAGGCTGTTTCAGTTACCAGAACATCTCTCTTTTCCTCTTTTTCCTCTGTTTTCGCCCGCGCTGCATTGCGGCACAGCGACAGGATCAGTGCTCGCTCCACAAAAATCAAAAACGCGCGGTTGTGGTTTGATAGAAAGCGCTTATAGAGAAGTCTAAAGAAGGAGAGGATTGGTGGGCGGCTTAGAATCACAATTGAGATAAAGAAGCAGGCAGGCGGTGAGTCTGATGAACGTGGCGTTTCATTGCTCACATGGCTTCAATTGAGCTCTATAGCACGAAGGGTACGAGTTCAGGAAGGAAGATGTGAGCAGGGAAGAAATAGGATCCAAGAGTGTTTGGACGAGGTAGAGAGAAGAGGGGATAGCATTCATATGGGGTAAAGTCACAGAAGCGAATCAGGAGAACGAGTCGAAGAAACGATTGAAGGGATAATGGCAAGGGTATTCAAGGGCACAATATGAATCAGAGTGAGATAGAGACGAACCTGGGTAGAGACAGAGAGAGATACAGAGGGCTGTTGGGAAAAAAGGCTATGAAGAGAGGCAAGGGGAAAAGGAAAGCGGCGTATGTGGGGTACCTATAACTGGAGATGCTTTACTACTGTGCTCAACGTTGCTCCCCATTTTGTCGTCGGAGGTCGCGTGCGTGAAGTCACGCCCCACACTTTTTTGGGTCCACTGTGTCTCGCCTCAGCCAAATGTGTGGTCACGCCGCGGATTTGGCCGCCGCATGCAACCCATCGAGAGAGAAACGGGCGCTTCTACTACTATTGAAGATGTGGAAGGTTAATCGATTACCCGCACCCCCTCTGGGTTGAACTTGATATGCGCAAAGGAAACTGACAACAGAGTTTGAGGCCACGGCATGAACAATAGCAGCAGGGCATTTTGAGATCGATTAGCGATAGGTGCGGTGTGCCCTGGCGTATAGCCACTGAGAGTACTGTAAGCGTTCAACGTTCACTGAGCACTGGAGCCTCAGCTGAATGTAAACGTGTATGTGTCATGACAATCCTTTTTGAAGCTTGAAGCTTGAAGTGTGGTCAACGCCAATGGAAACATCCCCTCTTTTGAGGCAACTGTGAACAGGATGTGTGCCTGAAGATCCGAGAGCCAAATTTACCTCCCGGCCGATTGATGCGCATTGGAAGAGCAACACATATCCAATACCTGGTTCCCGAGTATAATGAGATCTGAGAGTTCATCGATCATCGATCATCGTGCTCCGAAACGTGTTCATTCCCGATTGGAGCGCACAATGTATAACCCGAGATCTTTGATGATATGTTGTTTCTCCTGGCTGTTTCAGAGGAGAACATTATTATTAATAGAACGAGTTTGCCTCCCTCTCATCTATCTTCACATATGCCACACAGTAATGCTCATGTCTACATTGTCGAAGGTTGGTGTACAGGAACAGAGCGTTTATTAACTGGATCTGTCGTAAAGGTCAAAATTACGTTATCAGGCAAGCTCGGGGTGTGTTTTTTTTATTTATTTATTTATCTTTTATAGTTCCCTGCCTATTCTGCCTCGGACACGGTCTTTCTTCTTCTCGAACTGTTGGAAGTCAACCTCTCAGCGTGCCGATGGCACTCATGCAGGGCGGGTTTGGCAACGGACGTGCCGATCCGAGGTAACGGTTGTCACCTCCGCATGAAGAGCATAGATGTGGTGAAGGAGGAAATCTATTGCTGTGGCGAGCGAAAAAAGCAGAGAAAGCAGTGGAGAGGCAGGAGGAGGAAGTGGAGGAGAAAGCGAGAAGAGAGGGCGGATAAAGCAATCATTGTGGCAGCGGAAGCCCTAAAAGACGGGACGTTCCACCTTCCAGTCTTATGCCGAGACAGAACCAGAACGTTGTGGCCGTGGATGTAAGAGGAAGAAAGTACTAAACGGTACTTTTGTTAGTACAAAACGCTTCACTATTTAATGTACCGCAATGACTGTTCTATGCTTTTCGATTCCTCCTTTCATGATATAGACCGAAAGATGTTATCGTGTTATTTGTGTTATATATCGGACAAAAGAGAGGGTGTAAGGGGAAAGATGACAGAGATTCAAAGAGTGAAAAAAATTGATGTGAGAGAAGATAGTAAAAAGCCGTGCTGAAACTGGTGTGGATAGTCCGAAGGGGTGAGGTATCATTGCTTCTGTAAATGTACAGAAGACGGTGGGTGTGGATAAAGTGAGAGTGGTAGTATCACGGGGTGATTCTAAGAACGAGAGCCAAGGTCAGCGACGGAAGATGCCAGGCTTGTTGAGGTTGACCTGTCCTGACCTCTGAACATGTGGATGGTCCGCCTTGCCCTCCGGGTCATCCAGGAGAGAGGCACATGTCCTGATCGAGGGAAGCCAAGGATCAGCCCGCTCTGTCGTGCTGGGAGAGAGGGAGTTCGGATGGGGAGGTGCCTTGAGCAGTGCCTGTGCTTCAACGACGTTGGTAGGAACGTGGAGAGGAAGATACATTTCTTCAGCCAGCGGCCCTCTCAGGAGCCGATTGAGTGTCCAGCGTTGATCCGGGTGAACTGCGAGCATGTGCTGCAGTGCCACTCGGCTCTCACGCGGGATCAAGCGAAAAATCGAATCCGAAGATCCCTTTTGGTACGTCGTCTCGCTGGCCCTCGACGGCTCGGGCAGAACAGGCTCCTTTTCGGTCAAGACGGAAGGTGGGCAAGCACATGAAGTGTGTGGTTCTCCTTCGGCAACTGTGCTTTCGTGGCTTTGGTTCGAAGAGGGGGGCTGGGAACAGGCCAGACAAGAGGGACTTGTGCTGGATACAACGTTGGATACGGTAGCCGAGGGGACGTGAGATGTTGCACTTGAGGTGCTCTGAGAGATATTGGCGCGATCAAAGAGAAAGGAGGGGGCAGTGCTAGGTGCTGTACTGGCCGCAGCAGTATGACCGGGAGGATGCACAGTTTCCCCAGATTTGGTCATGGCAATGGGGAAATCTGAATTGGGCAGGTGCTGATGCGCGGCACTTCCCACCTGTTGAGCACTGCGGTTGATCGTTGTGTCGGTGGAAGTTGGCAAGTTATTCGTCGATATGCGTGTCAAATCTTGGCCTTCCACTGACTTCACCGTAGCAAGCGGCGGACGGACCAGTTCGGGATGGCTCTGAACATAGAGACGATATGAAGCATCCCTTTCCGGATCGGCCACTTTCCAGGGAAAGCGACGTAGAACCATGGCCAGAAATATAATCCCAAGAGACCACACGTCGATCAGGCGAGGGTCATACCGGGCTTGAGTTAGAACTTCGGGAGCTAGATAGGGGTCTGATCCCACCACACCCGAAGCTGAAATGAGTTTGCCTCCTGATTGTGAACTGGGACGGAAAGTGAATGCCGTCCCAAAATCAATCAGCTTCACAACATTGTCCCGGGTCAAGACACAATTGTCTAACTTGAGATCCCGATGAGCCAATCCGTGAGAATGGAGGTAATCGACACCATCGACAACTTGACGGAAGAGGCAATAGAGTTCCTTGCGGCACATTTGGCCACTCATCACGACTGAAAACAAATCGAGCGGAGCATACTCCATTGCGCAGCAGTATCTCTTCCCTGGCATGCCCATCCGCGGCGAGGAGACAAACACATCCAAAGTTTGGATCAGGTTGCGGTGCTGCAATGCAGCACCCATACAAAGCTCAGCCACCGCCTTGCGCTTGTACGTCTCCTCATTCTCCCCGCCCGCAATGCTCGGAACTCCTTAATGGCCACCAACTTCTTGTCCTGGTGTCGGCGCATCAGACGTACTGTACCCCCTGCACCCTCGCCCACTGTGGGGCCCCATTGACCGTAGTTCTTGATCTGGACCATAGGAGTTTCTTGATCGTTCTTCCTCTGACTACGGCGCATGGAAGCATGCCTCGTACGAGGGGTTGAAGTAGGCAAGGCAGTGCCATCACCTGTTGGGTGAAAGTGGATATGGAGGAACTGAAGCCAAAGTAAGTTAGCACACCCGCGTATTTGTAGCTTGACGGACGAAAGATAGGACACACATTACGCAAATCGGATATTAGCCCGGCCTTCTTAGCGTTCTTTTTCCTACCTTGGCCAGTGGGTCTCTCCGATTGAGGAGGCAGAGAAGAAGGGGGATGAGGGGCAGGGCTGGTAACGGGCCGGCGGCTGGTGCGTAATCCGCGCGGATCACCCTTGCCCAATGCGGCATGCTGCAGCGTAGGCCGTGGCTGATGGGAAGTTCTAACAGACTCTTCTTTGGGTGCGGGGGAGCTGTTACGTGCGTGCGGTAACCCAAGAGCAGAAGCCGCCTCTACCGATGAAAACGGTGCTGGAGGGGAAACAGCGGATGCGTCGGACATGGCAAATGATGCGGCAAACCTAGCCTTCGATCCCTCTGAGGGGGTACGGCCGCCGGGGGCGGTGTGTGGCCGATGAGAGGATGAGCGGGGGTGGGCGTTGTGGCTGGTGCTGAGACCGTTTGAGCTGGGCGAGCAGCCCGTGCGCGGGAGTATGGCGGGCATGGCCGTGTGGAGGCGAATGCGCAAGATGGGGTGGCAAGATGGGGTGGTGGTGAGAGGCCAAAGTGAACTGCTGACCGGGGAGAGTACCTAACTATGCGCCAAGACGGGATCCAGGGTGAAGTGCACGCGATGCTGACAGCCGACACTGCTGGTGCTTGCGCCGCCCAACGGCGCTGGGCCTGAGCGCCCTGAGTCCAGCGGTGGTCCGCGTGTCAGCACAGGTGATGAATATAAAACTCTAGTGCGATTAAATCAGGGCGGCCACTCGTTACATGTTACACGCCCTGGCGCCGCTATCCCAGACACACTCCCCCTCTGCTGTGGGGCAACTGAATCAAATCACCCCGCGGCTGCCGCCCGTGTTCACAATCTCGTCATGCGTCACGCGTCACGCTTGCGCCCGGCGGCACCAAACGACCCCTGTGGCTTGTTCAGCGATCAACTGAACGTTCAACGTTCAACATTCAATGTTCAACGTGTTCAACTTGAACGTTCAACCCGGGTAGCCTCTGCGAGACCTCAGGCACAGGCGCGGGCTACTATAACCGTGGCATCCTGGACGAAGACATGTGATTACTATGATGTTCTTTTCACTCGACAAACGACATGCATCCTACGGCCACCACATCCATCGCCGCCAACATCCACCCCATCCACCCGCATAAGCCGACCCAAGAGGAAGAAAGAACGAACGGCATCCGTTGAAACAAAGGAGGACAAAAGGGCGCACCGGGCAGCCAGCGGGCAACAAACTGATGAGAAGAATAAGGATGGGAGGATAAATCGGCAAAAAGGAGCAAAAAACTTGAGAGGAGATGCACGGACGAGAGACCCGTCATTAATCATTGCTGGCACGAACGTGACATTTGTGGTCCACGGTAATAGTAGGAAGCTATCAGGAGCGCACCGCCAATCAGCTAGCAGTGGTCTGCGCCTTACAGAAAGAGAAGCGCAACGGGCGCCAATGCCGCGAGCACAAGACCAGTGAGGGCGAACGGCACAGCAGCTGATGTACGATCGGACACCGCGGCCTGGCTACCCGACCCCGATGCGGCCGAAGCTGCAGCCGAGGCAGAAGTAGACGTGGACCCTGATCCAGCTGCGGCAGGGGCGGCCGAGGAAGAGCCCGACTCTGCATCGTGAGACAGAGTCGCATAGTCTCCCAGGGTAGGACCCTTGGGGTCGCCAACCTTGGCAAGGCCGCCATCGGTAATGTTGAGCGCACCGCGCTTGGGCAGGATGGTGTCGACGGGCTCTACATTGTCTTTGGGTCCAAATTGGTTTTGGTACCACGGAAGGCCCACAATGTCGGGCACACAGTTCGGTTTGTACCCGACCGACGAGTTGCCCAGATCCCAGTAGTATTCCTTGAACGCCTTGACCGTCTGGTCCTTGGTCTCGTGCATCAGGGTATTAATCCCAGGCGCCGAGGCATTGGTAGCCCATCCCTTGTACTCCCCGGTAACCTTATCGTACGTGGTACCCTTGCAGTCCGCCAAGTCCTCCGTGCCACCACCAATCTTGAGGCACCAGTCATCGGCCTGGCCACAAGAATAGAAAAGAAGTCATGGGTTAGTTAGTGACAAAAATAAAGGAGGGAAGTGGGAAGGGGATGGGGAAGAAGTGAGAAGTCATCTCAACACGTACGTCGCGGTTCCACATCACGGCCTGCATACCAAGTACCTCCTTGGCAATCGCACGGACACGGTTGTCGAGGTCACCCTCGGGCGGGCGCCAGTACATGGGCACCTTGCCCGTGTACTCGTAGATCAACTGCATGGTCCAACCCAGGTCGCCAAGAATCTGCAGGTCAGTCTTGGTGGTCTGGACGGAATGAGAGAAGGTGTGGACACCAAGATGGATAAGGTCGTGGGTCTCAATCATGGCCTTCATGGCATCAGGAGTGTTGAGAACATTGTACCCGATCAAAAAGTGCGTCGAAGGCTGCTTGTTCTCACTGAGGAAACTGGCCAGATCTTGCGAGTACTCTGTCGGGCCATCGTCAAACGTCACAGCCGCCACATGGTCCGGGGTGAGGTACAGGTCGCCGTTGAAGCAATTGGTGATGGACCAATTGCAGACCTTGCTTGTATCCGTCCCAGGAGGATACTTGATACCTTCGTCCGAAGCGGTGGTCTGGGGGATGGAGGGAATGAGCCCAGCGGCCTTCTTGTCATTGTAGCGCTTCACCCAGGCGTCAGGAAGGAACTTCTTGCCTGGCGCCTGAGGGTCGGCGTAGGTGGGGTAGGGCTTTCCGTTGGCCGAGATGGCGCCAGGGGTAGGAACAGCGCCCCCTGGAAATAGGGCTTGGCAGGGCCATTGTCTTGCTGGCGGCGGTGTGTGCAGGCTGGTCGTGGGCATGGTTGCGCTCAAAGAGGTAAGCAAGCTGGTTGCCGCGTTCAAAGGCCTGAGAGGCCGAGGCCTCGGAGATGGCGCTAGCCGCCAGGAGTGCAGCGGCAAGTGCGGCAAATGTAGGCGCGACCATGGTAGGAGTGTGACTGTTGCGTGGGGAGAGAAACGAATGTGTGCTGGGAGAAGATAAAGGTTGTCAGAGATGGAGAGCAGGGAACGAATGTGGTGGTGGGAAGGGTCAGGGTTGAGGCTTCAAGTAGGACGGACGAACGTTGCTTCAGCCCGGAGGGGGGGGAAAGTCACTAGTCATCCCGTCTCCGTCTCTATAATGCGAGGCTATAACAGAGTGATGAGGTATCGATGAGGCATCGGTGAGAGCGGCGCGAGCGGTGCGTATGATTGCGTGGACGGCTTGGCTGGGCTTGGCTGGCGCACCGTGCTGCCTCTGTCCAGCTGCCCCCACGCGGGCATTGTTCTGCTCCCAGGGGATCCGTAAAGCTGGTGTGGTAAGTACTGGTTGCGGACCAGTGCCACCGCTGTAAAGAGCCGTTCGCAGCAAAGCAAAGGGCACGGCCCGCACCTGAGCGCACCGCTACAAACCCAATCACACACTGGCCCTCTGCCGCCAGTGCAGCCGATCGTCGACACACAGGCCCCCCTGCCAGAGTGATGGTCTGGGGTGCCTGACGTGGCGCAAATGGACGGCACTGGCCCCGTGCCACACATGCCCGCCGCCACCACTCCAGGCTTGGCACTGGCGCGGATGGAAATCCTTGAGCCGCACATTATCCTATCCCCAAGCTCTACCATTGGGCTCTGCTGCCGCACCCTTACAAAGCATGCATTACCGGCTACCGCAGTATGGAAGAGACCTGGGATGCCCGATCCTCGGCCCCCCTTGGAATGGCGGCGATACTCCGCCGAACAGTGGACTATTGGGTCTCTTGCTTACGCGCGCTTAGGCACCGCCACTGCCGAGCCTGAAAAAGGCCATACGAGAGCGGTCACATTAACGTTCGTCGACTCGTACCATCCCAGGGCCTCAGCCCTGTACTACCCTCGCATGTCTCACTCCTGCAGCACAGGTCGTAAGCCGGCAGCCTATCAGAATCACAAAACATATCGAATTCCTTCAGCAGCCGATCCCCGGTAGAAATCTCTTTTACATCCTCCCATTAATAACCCTCGGCCAAGGCGTACGAGCGTAGATGTGTGCGCAAGAAGAGGAGAACCAGCAGCCCTTGATGGGGAAAAAGAGGAGACACCTCCCACTTGGCGCAAATGATAATGGCGTTCCCCACAACAGAGCAGACGAAACTGCGGAACCAAAAGGCGACGATGTATAACTGATCTCGATCTCTGTCGGAGTAGCCCGTAGCAGCAGCAGCCAAGATGCAAGGAGGTTGTCAGGTTCTGTTTGACGGGTACCGTGTCGGCCAACTCAACCTCCGTTGACTCCGGTCCCAAGTCGCTGCCGTCCAGCAAAAATGCCTTCAACTTCCACGGCTTCTAAGCAATTAAGAGTCTATATAATGCTGAGGGGCTTATTAAGGGAACAGAGTGTGGGAATACTTCCTGACCTGGATGGGGCGCCAGATGCACCTCCTGAACGCGCTGCACGGAAGCAAGTCGAAGGTGCCAAAAGGGGAAGTAGGCCTTGATCCAAAAAGCACAGTCCTAGAGGCAGTTGGTCCAGAACCTCTTCGACGGATAGGACACGCCACCATCCGGAGACCGTGTATCGGGGCTCCTCTCTCTCCGGCGGTCAGCGGCAACGTATCGCGATTGTCCGCGTGTGTGCTCACGAAGTATCATCCTCTGTAGTCCTTCTGCTCGACGAGGCAACCTCTGATATCTGTTCCCTTTTGACATGAGACGGGTACGGAACTGAGCCTATCCCCTTCAAGTTGCTTTGGAGAGTGCAGCAGCAGAAGAAGAAGAAAAGCAAAAGGTGGTGCTGATGCAGGAACAGAAGGCGGCACGTGGGATGATCTGCATTTTTGTCATCGCGCGTTGCCTGTGTCGATGGTCAAAATGCCCACCACAATGTCACGCCACCAATGGCCCCAAGGTCGATGAGGGCACCCACGACAAACTGATGCAGCCAGGGCGGTACACCGGCTCCATGCCATGTTTTGGTTCCCCAGCGACATTCCATCGTGCCCACGGTGGGCGCCTCGGGAACGCCGTGGGATGAGACGAAGGAGCGGGCAGAGGAGAGTGATTTGGGTGTGCCACTCCTGTTGCCGCGGTATTGTTGAGCGATGCTGCCACTCTTATCTTCCCGCCGGATCTGTCCACGCCCTCCCCCCCCCCCCCCACCAGTGCTAAGTTCATCGTGTCTGACCCTTCTGCCAAAAAAAGCACGACTTTCTCAGATTGGACGTAATACCACACTCCTACCCAGCCACTTACTTTTTGCCCTCCCTTTCTCCCTCCGCGGAAGTGTCAGAGCAGGGGGACATTGGGCAGCTACCTCAGGTTGGCATCCGGGCCGTGTTCCAGACCCTCAAGTTGGTACAATAAGGTGAGGTTATTTCGTCCTGAGACACATTGACAAAGAGGCATTCTCGTTAGTCCTACACGTTCTATAAGCTTCAATGGGTTAGTGGTATACTACATCGTTGCCAGACAGCCCTAGTGCCTGTGAGACATCGATGTGACAGGGGTTCGATTCCCCTTTGAAGCATTTTTTTGGTTGTGCCATCAAATCCAGACGCCAAGCTGTTGACACCCCGAGAGTCAATTGGCCATGTACACCGCTGGCTTGGTCCTTTCCTACCTGAGGCGACAGGGGTGAGCCTCACCACCACCCTCATGCTCTCACTGGCGGCTCTAGTCACTCGAATCAAAATGACGTCTTGTGCGTGGGCATCGCATCGCATTGAATATTGACGGTACGAGCCACGGTTATGGGATGCACCTATATCACTCCACCTATGCTATAGCCACTAAATCCATCCATGTATGTACAACAAGACATCGTTGATCTGAAGTGGGGGCAGGGGAGGCCCTCGACGCATTAGGACCCATGAGATGGGAGAGGATAAACTCGATCCCGTGTAATGGATGAAGGTTGGCTCCGGCCAGCGGAACCATAGGAGGGAGGAGGGAGGAGAGAGAGAAAGATGACGCAGAGGGGAAAAGGGGGAGGCGGGTGATGCAACCTGTACACACACCCTAAGCACAACCGTAGTGACATGACAAGGGATAGAGGATTACGCCAAGCTGGGTGCCAGCGTTGCGGGCGGGAACGCAGGTTCAAACGCGAGTTTGCGCATGGACACGGTGAATGCTGTGCCCAACGACGGCGAGGCGGTAGAAGCATCCTGGATTAGCAGCTCGTCCACCAGTTCCTTCTTGTTGGATGGCGAAGGGAAATCCCAGTCGCCGACAACCGTCTGCTCACCCAAGAGGAGACCGAGGACGAGGAGATAGACCCCGTCATCAGCTGCGCCGGGCTCGCGGTCGAGACGAGGTGCGAAGGCGAAAGGGGTCCCGGGGAGAGAGTGGAGAGGTCCGTGGGAGCTACGCTAGTTGGCGCAGCAGCAACGACAGGAGGGAAAGGGAACCCGTTTGCCAATGCCGAGTACTGGTTCATCGTTGGGGCCGAAGGTGGAGTGACGAGCGTCGCGACAGACGACGACAGGGGGCCTTGCGGCGGGAGTTCACCCAGCGAGGGGGGGAAAGCACGCTGGGACGGGTGAGGCACCCCAACCGAAGGGGACTGGCTCTCCGGGCTGGAAGGAACAAGATGGGATTGAGCAATGGCTTGGGCCTGCGAGGGTCATGCCCTGTGCTTGGTTCGCTTGGTTGGTCAAAACATCAATCACTCCCTCAGCCATCTGAAGGCGCTTCTCAAAATCCATCACGGCCGAGTAGAGGTGCTGGTTCTGCTGCTTGAGCCAGTGGTTTTCCTGGACCAGCATGCGGTGCTCCACCTCAATGCGACTGAAAAGGCCTTCTTCTTGTCCCGGCTGGCCTGAGCGGAAGCACGGTTGCGCGCCTGCCGCGCCTCGAGGCGGGCAATGCGCTCAGCGCTCATAGGCTTGGCGCGCTTGTTGGACGGGGTCAGGTTGGCCTGGGATGGGTCGTCGCTTTCGAGCTCACGCTTGATAGGAGCACGGGGGCTCAAGGTGGCACTCGAAGCGGGCGAGACAGAGCGGGTGGAGGGGGAGAGCGCAGCGGGAGATGAGACGGAGGACATTGTGATGAGGGGGAGGAGGCGTCGAAGAGAGATGTGGGTGAGGAGAGGGACAGAGACGATGCAAGTGGCACGGAGGGCTGGGGGAGAGCGACAGGAGGGGTGAAGAAGCAGGCGTAATTGAGACGGGCAAAGGGAGGGGGCGGTGAGGAGGAGGACAGGAATGCGAATGCGAGGACTGCGGGGAGGGACGACGGTCAGAAGCTGCGCAGACACGACAGCGGGCAGAGGAAGGCAGGCGCGGGACATACGAGACGGGGGGGAGATGCGGACGGAGCGTAGGCCAGCTACACGGATCGGATGGGGCGAGAGGATGGAGGAGGGTGGGGAGAGATGGTGGTGGGGGCAAGGATGGGTGGGGGCAAGCGGCGGCAGATGAAAAAGGAAAGGCGTGGGTGGGCTTGCGTTCTGGGGGGGCTTCCTTGGGTGCTGGCTGGTTGACTCAGGGCCTGAGGCTGCCTCTGGCCAGTGCCTGCTGGTGCCTGTCCTGGGGCTGGGAGGACTCAGTCCGTGGGGCACCCACCTCCGCCGTGACCGGTGAGCTCTGAGGACACCGCCCCTCTGCAGGCACAGCCATTCTCGGCAGCGTGCCAGGCTGCTTAGGGCTGGTGGGGCTGGCGGGCACGGGGGCAGTGCGCCGGGTGGGTCCAATTGAAGGGGGCCCACTGAGCGCAAAGGGATGATGGGTGAGGCATGGGTACTGATGCATGATTCAGCATGGCTGGTATCCGATCGGAAGAAGCCGATGTTTCCGCTGCCCACCGCAGCTGCCTGCCTCAGCCTGCGACAGCACGGGGGCCCTGTGTGGGGCAAGTCCCCACCCGGAGGTTTGGTATGTACGCGACAAGGTGGGGAGGGCGGGAGGGCTGTGTGCAGATGCCCCGCCCCCCTGGGGGGCCGCCTGTTGCCGCATGCTGCAAGCGAAGCGTGATGCATGAGGCGAGATGTGAGATCGGAGAGAGCGGCCGCGCTTCATCTGGTCGGGTGAGATCTGAGATCTGAGATTGGATCCATATGGAGTTCTGAAAGGCAGGCCGATAGCCGATACGCGTCGCTGGTGGGTGGGCTGGGGAGGCCAATTCGGCCGCCTGGAATGGTGGCCGGTGGGGGCCGTAACCATCGATTCACCGACCATTCAATATTCAGCGCTCAACGGTATGTGATCAATGATCTGTGATCCGTGTGATCGATTGGTGCGGCTGCGCAGCGCTTACCTAACCACAGCGAGCGTTCAAGGGTTCAGTTCATACGTTCAGCATGCATCATGCGTCCGGCATCAATGGTGAGACCGGTGAGGCACTGGAGAACTGCTTGACTGCTCCTCATCGATGGCTGACACATGCCGCATCCCGCCTGGGTGCTCTGGAGGTAAGGTAACCGGTAACCAATAACCGGATAACCATAACCGGTAACTGGTAAGTACTAACCGAGGGCTCAAATACACCATTGCCAGTTTAGCGCTTAGCCACCCATCAATGATCGATGATCGATGGGTTCTGAGACGGTGCTCAGTGCCCCCGTTCTGGAAAGGCTGCAGAGCCAACACATCGTACCCATCCCATAGCCTGCATAGCCACGGTGCACAATTTGAACCTTTGCGGGTCTGTCGGAAACGCGCAGAAGACCAGGTGGAATGACTTCTCTCTTCGAGGCACTGGTCTAGCGACTCGCTAGTTACTAGTGACTAATCAAGCTAATCAAGCTGAAAAGGCCGAGGGGACTGTTCCCCGGAGGCCCGCTTTTCTCCGAAAGCAATTGCCTGTTGTGGCAATTGCATGCTTCCCTCCCTTCTGTGGCGCCACAGGCAAGCCACACCCTGGCACTTCCATTACCACCTGTCTGGAGACCTTTCCGAGCAAGCGTGGGTAACCGGTTGGGTAATCGGCAACCGGGAATCGATAACAGACAACCAATTAATAGGGTTTCTGACCGGTTGGTCCTGGATTATTTGCTCAAAACAAAAGATCCCCGAGGGCTGTCTACGTCTCAACAACGTCCCCTACACCGTGCCAACATACCAACACCCTCCCCATTCTGTACCTCACCACCTCAGCCAAGTCCCGAGGCCGAGAAAGTGACGGTCACTCCGGTCACTCTGGTCACATATTGACAGAGCTTAAGGAGTTGGAACAAAGAAACGCTGCGTCTACGGCCTAAACCGACCCGTTCATCGGGCTAGTGTTGCCTGTTAGCGCTTGGCGCCAACCCAGTTTAGGAAACCAGGGGAATCACCAGGAGATCAGGGCCCTCTGGTGCCCACGATCCGTTCCCATTCCCGAGGTAGCGCTTGCGGACACGGATGAAAGTGGTAGACACCCAATAAAACGGTGTGGACGATGTGCACATGTTAAAGCCACCCAGAAATTTGGGTGATAAATCAATTTCAACCCTACCACCTCGGCCATGGACAGTTCCCCCACGCTTAACCAAGACCTTTATTGCGCCGCGTTCCGCAGGAATGATCTAATCCGTGTTACGCCACACTGCATATGATTTGACGACGGAACGATGGACATTGTGGACGAGCGGGGAAAGCGGCCTACGGAACGGTGGCCGAGGGGGGGGGTTGGCCATTAACAGTTACCACCAACACGGCGGAAGGGGGGCCCCCGACCTTCAATGCAGACGCACACAGTAACAGCATCGATAAGGTACTCAGAACTCAGATCTCAGACCAGGCCGTAGGCCGTACGCCATAGGCCCCGCGGTCCTTCCTCTTCCGCCATCCATCGACCACCAGGCATCATGCATCATACATCATGCATTCTCACCCAATCCAAAAACAAGGGGGAGAGAACGTCTGAACCTGAACTCTGAACGTTCAAGTTGAACGTTGAACGTTGAACATACATTGAAACTCGAAACCATCGGGCCTCAGGCTCACTCTCTTTAAACCACTAGTCACTAGTCACTAGTCACTAGTCACTGACTACCAAAAAGTGACTGAGAACTAACCTTCTGACATCTGACCTCTGACCGATCTGAATATCTGAGCCTTGGGAGCCAGACTGAGCCCCTGCCCGAGCTGGACGAGCCCCCGAGCTCCCGTCTCCCGCGCTCTCGCGCGCACACCACCGACAGACGGCACGTTTAGTAACTAGTAACTCACCGAAACGCCTGCGACAAATGAAGAAGCAACCTATAGCACTCTCTGTCAACCAGTTTTACGGCAAGTATTTTTAGGGACACTGTAATAGGCGGTGTGACCTTGGTGACCGGCCAGCCACCCTTAGCACTAAGCTTAGCGCTTAGCGCTTAGCGTGCATGTGATGGCGATGAGCGCGCGAGAGCGTATGAGTCACGGACAAAGGGCAAACATTCCCAAGACCAGATGTTATAGACCACAGAGAGCAGGCAGTTGGTAGTATATTGCATCGCACATGAGCTACAGAGGCCAGAGAACATCCTGCCCGCCAGGATAGAATATTGCACGGAATGATCTCGATGGTTCCGGACTTGGGCTACCGGCACCACTACACCAGCAGAGTGTGGCGTCACACCAGATGGGGAAACGCAGGAAGACGCAGGAAAGGAAACGCAGGAAAGGAAACGCACACAACAGCACAGCAGCTTGCAGCAGCTTTTTACCGGGGACCGCGACTGATGCACTGATGCCTTGCAGCTTGAAGAAGCTTGAAGCAAAGGAAGACTGAGGAAGGCGATGTGATGATGTGATGAGAAACGCATCTGTACTCCGTCCATTCAATGTACTCAGGTCCCCGGTACTCAGGTACTCTCAGGGCACTCACAGGCGACCGGGGCACACCTGGCACACCTTGATTTGGCTCAAGCTCTCTCGAAGGGGAGGCAGGTCTGAAACCTTCCCGGTTTCCCACCTGAACCACACGAAAAGTACTAGCATGGGCTGCCATGTCCTACTCGTAACTCGCGTTACCCATTGCTACTTACCATAATAGTTACTGTGGATTGTACGTTTGGGTTAGGTCCTGGCGTTCAATCTGAGATGAAATCTAAGAGGGGGCGCCAATGGATACGCCAAAAACCTCCATTGACCGTGGCTATTGGCCCCAAGAGCATCTACCTATTAACATGGTGTAAACCTCACTGAAACACATCAGAGGTCTCGTTTCCCCTCTCGGCAGGCGAGGAAGGAAGTGCACTTCAAGCTTCACCCACTTCATGTCGGATGGAAAGTCAGCGATCCCCAGCTTGGAAGTTGGGACCCCTCAGAAGCTCTTGCAACCGGAGGCGGCAACAGGGGTTGTACTGGCAGGTTGCTATTCCCTTCGGTGCGTCCCCGGGTAACTCTTCTCTCTCCGTGGAGGCGGAGCCTGGGGTACTATGCGAGTGCTTGTAATGATGCCGCCGCTGGTGCGGTGGGAGGTGGATGGCCCAACAAGAGGACGTGTGGGTGTAAAATGGATCGCTGCTGCCTGGGCGGGGGCTGTGTTGATCTCCAGCTTGATGGGACAGTGGGGATGCAGCCGCGGAGGCTGTGGGAGTGGCGCTGGAGAATCAATGGCTGTTGGCGCCGGAGAATCCAAAGTCGCTTCCCGGGCTACTAGGTAGAGGGCAACACGGGCCATCGAGTTGACACACTGTGCACAACTGGATGTCCTCCACATTTTCCCATCGAAGCGGATGGGCATAGAGGCAAGTGTGTTCACGGCCTCCAGGAGGCAAGGTGGTGTGCAGCCAAAATGCGCTACATTTCCCCCATAGACTCGCCGTTCGTTCGTGCTTGGACGCTGCGGTTGATGGTCAACTTGGTGTTCCGAGGCGAATCTCTTTGCCCTTGCAAGTTGATCATCAACGGCGAGCCCAGGAGAGTTGCGGACCAAGTAGGCGTTTTCTGGAAGGGACGGCGGACTAAGGCGGAAACAAGGACATAGATAGACCGTTGCTGTCTACATGGCGACAGGCTGGGGCGAGAACCCCCAGACATGGTACTATGCATGCAGGCCGATGCAGAGCACTACCTATATCGTCCCCCAGTGTGGTTCTCTTGGTTTTCGCTAATAGATCGACCACACGATCTGCCCACAGCGCCACAGAGGGGATGGAGACGTGCAAAGTACTTACAAAAATAGACATGGATGCGCGTTTTGTATGCTGTGTTGTGCCGCACCTGGCCTGCTTTGGCTTCTGCGCCGGGGCAGTAGACGATGGGAGGGCGATCAGGCGGTTCGCTCCTACATTTTGTCGATCGCTGCGCGGGCGGCCAAGTGCCATCAATCAACTCGAAAGCGTTCAATATGTGTTCCGACACTGCGAGCTGCGCAAAAGAAGAGAGTCACCGCTCAGGTCACCGGTGGGTCCCGGCCGGCCCACCGACGCTCGCTTGTATTCATATCCTGCCCACCCATGTCCTCGGCGGCCATCGTCGCTGCCGCCCCGCACAGCTGCGGGCACAGACGGGCCCCGTGCATCCGGGGAGGGGGCAGAGCTCAAAGGCACCCCCTGCAGCCAGCAGGGCCGCTGAGGCGTGCGCACGCAGGCTGCTGGGGTGCGGGGAGACGGGTGTGGCCGCCACGTACAGAAAAGAGAGCGCCCTCTGGTGGCCCTTTTAAGCCCCTCCCCCACCGGTCCGTCTCTGGCCACCCGCGCCCCTTCCTCCTCCTTGGCCTCCCCACCCACCGCCACCTACCTCTTTTTTCTTCACTGACACAGCATGGTCCTCACCCGCTCCTTTCTGGTCACTCTGGGTGCCGTACTGGCCACTGCCGGCTGTGCCCACGCCTTCCGTCCCTTGGCCTTGTCCAATCGGGCATCCATCCAACAGGGTGCATCAGTCTTCGAGCCTCGCTCCTCGGCTGCGACGGTGAATGCCACTCCGCATCTCACCTACCACACCTGGAAGCAGTACGACACGGCCCAGTACCCCTGGCACACCAACTTGACCATGCTCTGGGAAACCCAGTGGCAGACTTACGTACGTATACTAGTGCTAAAATATGTGGTCGTATAGCGCGTATATAACTAACCTCTGATGCCTCTTCGACATATAGTCGCAACATGGTGTCTACCCGTTCGACTCTTGGGCTAACGGATCCGACTTTAGCACCATTTTCTCCAAGCTCCTAGCCAATAACGGGTCTGTCTCGGCCAATGGGTTTGACCAGGACACGTGGGCCCAGCCGTTCCTGGACCAGGGCAATCAGGTCCTTTCCCTTGCTCAGAGCTATGTCCAAGCAGGAAACCTCACTGCTGCTTACGCCACATACTTGTACGTCCCATCTATATAGTTCACTCTCTGCTGTTTGAACTATTGCCACACTTTTCTAATATCCCCCCCATGTGCTGACCGATTCGCTATAGCCGTGCTGCCACCGTCTTCCGCATTGGCTATTTCCCCTGGGTAGGGCCCAACTCCGAATCGAGCAAGAAGAAACAAGCGTTTCAGCTGGAAAAGGAAGCGTACGAGTTGGGGGTCAAGTACTACACTCCGACCATTACCTTTGCGAAGGTGGACATTCCCTTCCCTACTGCGCCCGAAGGTGCGTTCAACACGACAATCCAGGGATACCTACACTCCAACCGTGATTGGACAGCTTCCACCCAAGTCCGGCGCACGGCTCCTGTCCCCCCCGGCCAAGCAAAAGTTTGTTCTCCTCGTGGGCGGATTGGACCACTACCGTCCCGGGCAATGGGATAATGTACAAGATCTGCTTGGGGCCAACTTTACCACCCTTGTGGTTGACATGGGGACCGGGGATGCGGCCATTTCGGGACGCAACACGACGTGGGATGCAGAGGTGTGGAAGACGGTGCTAGACTGGGTCGAGGCCAATGCCGACACGTATGCGATTGACACCAACTTCCTGTATGGATGGGGCACCTCGACAGGGTCCTACTATGCGATCAAGCTCTCCCGCTCGGAGCATGCTCGGCTTCAAGGTGTGCTGAGTCAAGGCCAAGCCGCCCACTTTGCCTTTGAACCCGACTGGCTTGCCAGTGCCGACTATCTGGCCTACCCCACGGACCTGTGGGGACCGTTGGCCAGCGCATTTGGATACAGCTACGAGACCAAGGAGGACTTTGCTAAAGTGTCGCTCAACTACTCGCTTCTCCATCTCGGGGTACTGGACAACGCTTCCTGCCTCACCACAGTGATCAATGGGTTGGATGATGGCGTGTTTCCTATTGACGATGCTTTGCTTACCACCACTCATGCCGCTGGGTCCTATTCCCGCCTCTTCCCGGGGCAGGGACACATGGGCGAGCCAGCTTCTTCGTCCTGGGTTACTGAGTTTTGGAAAGATGTGCAGACCAACGGCTTCATCTTCCCTGTCCACGTTTGAGTGGCTCGCTTTTCTTTTTGGACTACCCGATGAAAGGGCTGGGAAACGTTCAAAGCAGATGTGGGTTGGTTGGCTCTCTGCTCTCTCAAGACTGTTTTCATCACTTTATGGTTCTCTTTTATGGCGTCTGACGCACCCACTTCTTTCCTATATTCGACTCCCGCTGTCTGTTGGTGATCACATATAGGCACCCGACGCCGAGGTCACGCGGTCACACTTGTAATATCCACCTGCCTCTCTTTCCGATGCGTTCCTGTGGCCTCGTTTCAAATGCCTGCATAAAGCGCAGGCAGCCAACCAGTTATATGGACTTGCGTGTGTGTGTTTGTGGATACAGAATAATGCTGAATCAGCACACCTGCATGAAGGAAGCTCCTCGGTAGAGCTAGGTATATGATGGCGTGGGGACTGCGCGTGCGCTTTCCTCTGTGTGTGTCGGTGAGCAACAAGGACGAAACGAAAAGAGACATGTGAGCTGAGGCGAGAGCCAGCGAAGCTTTGACGGTTGACACGTCGTGTCCCCATGGACGCTGCCCTCTCCACTACACCCGCACACGGACCCGCGCAACTGCGCCGCCATCCTCAGTGCACGCGTAGTACCGGGTCCAAGAGTGCTGACTCCTGATGAAGCTGGGGACGAAGCTGTGAACGTGTGCTGTGTGGGTACCATATGATAACGCTATGGGTATGGCATGTGCAAAGGGTGCGGGGGCTGGTGCGAAAGATCAAGTGACGAGTCCCAAGGAGAATGGGCATCGAACCCGTGCGGGCAGGACGGGCACGCCACGCGCACCAGGACCAGAACAGAACAGGGAAAGTGTACCGTGTGCGTTGCGAAACCAATCCCCCGAGGAGGTGGCAACATAAGGAATCGGGGAACAAAACCAAGAGTCCGGATCAGTCAGAGTTCAGGCTTGCCTCGTGAGCCATACTAGAAGGGTTGGGGAAGGGGAAGATAAAGAAAGTGGCGGTGGGGGGATAGAGGGTCCGATGAGGAGATGGTCCGATGAGAGATGAGGAGATGGGAAGATGGGGAGCGTGAGAGGCTAGGTAGCGGTAGGGCTGCTGACAAGGGAATGTGTATGCGTATACGAATGCGGATGCGAATGCGAATGCGAATGCGAATGCGGATGGGGATGGGGATGTGAATGTGAATGTGAATGCGACAGAGACAAGTCCATACCTCGCCGTTCCGCCACCGATGGCGAGGGGGCAAGGTCGACCTTTGGCGCGGTCACGGGGAGCGGCAGAGGCCGGACACGTGCCACCCGCTGCTCTGGGAGAGAAGGAGGGTGGTGCTGCACCTTGGCCAAGGCCGTTCCGCAGACCGACATGCGAGCGATGGCCTGGGTCAGTTCTTCAGTGGTGGTGGACGTGGACGTGGACGTCGTACGCCGGGAGAGCTCGGTGGGAGAGGCGTCCATCTCGGACCGTGGTTCTGGAGGATCCGTGACGTCCGACTCGGAGGACACTTCGGTAGCCAGCTGCGAACGGGCTGGACGGACCGGGTGCGAAAACGAAGACGAAAGCGAAAGCGAAAGCCTCCGATCCCGCTCGGCCGGCCCAGGCGTAGCAGGCGCCACGGGCGGGAAACCGTATCCTTTTCTCTCCACCATCGGACTCACCGCAGGCGAGTTGGTCGACGCACGCCGTTGCCCAAACGCGTACTTGATTTTCCGCGCCTCTCCATCTTCCTCCCCATCTGATACCGCTGCCTCGTCCCCATGCACCGTCGGGCCGGACCGCAAGGCATGTTCCTGGCTGGGATCCAAGGGAGAGGGGACAAGGGGGAACGGATAGCCCTCCAACGAATGAGAAGGGGGGAGGGCATGGTCTGATGCTGGTGCGGGTGCGGGTGCGGGTGCGGGTGCTGAGGGTTCCGCAGGTGGCGCGGACGCTTCTTTAGGCGGTGGCCGTGCGGATGAGATTCCAGGGCGCGGGCGGGTGGGCAGGCGCAACGTGAGGGAGAGGCGCCAATGATCCCATCTGCCGGCCCCACTGCGGTGTTGGCGGGGCAGGCCAGTGGGGCGTAGCAGGATCAATGGGGGTAGGAATGCCCATGTGAAAGGGCATCGCGGCCGAACGACCGTGACGCGCGGCAGGAGGGAGAGGGAAGTGGAGAGGGAAGTGCACGGGCGCGCCGGGGGCGTGGTTGAGGTAGGGATGGAAGGGCCGTGCGCCCGGACTCAGCGGTGTGCCCGGACCAAGGCGCGTGAGCAATGGGCTGCCGGTGCTGCCCGGCGAGAAGAGGTGAGGGGGTAAATGGGCATGGGGGGTAGCTTGCGTCGGCTCCATTGGCCACGCCATCCCAGGCGTCATGGGCATCGTCATCCGTCCCATCGGTTGGCCGTACGCCGCCAGGTCCCCAAACGAGGCTGGGGGGAGGGCAATCCGGCCTGGCCGCCCATTGGGGCGGGCGGGGGGGACGTTGCCATTGGCGCTAGGTGGTGGCGAATAGGAGGCTGCGGACGACGTTGCGCCGGTGCCGGGGGCGGGTAAGGCCACTTCGTCGCTGTCTCCACGCGGCAATTGGGTTGGCGCGTCGGTCTGCGCTGCACCCGACACGCCGGATGCGCCAGAGGAATGTGACAGCGCCGACGCGGCTGACACAGTCGACAGGGAGCGTTGGTTATGCATAGGTGGGGCTGAGGGACCAAGGGCCGCTACGGCTGGGGCTACCATGATGGCCGGGGAAGCATGTGCCGAGCCGGTGGAGGATGTCCCATGTGCACTCCCAGGGCGCATGTGCAGCGAGGTGGAGGAAGCCATGGATGGGTTGGAAGACCAACAAGACCGCAAAAGAGGCGCTTCCAACCATTCGGACCGACCTGATGGAGATTGGTACTCTCTTGTGTGCTGCCCTGGGTACAAGAATGCAGCAGAATCAGTGAGCTGCTGTCGTTGCTGCTGTTGCTGCTGCTGCTGCTGCTGTTGTTGTTGTTGTTGCAGAAGGGCATTGCGCTGCAGGGCTTGCTGGACGTATGGGGAGGGCTGTTGTGGGCGCATGAGCACATATGGAGATGTTGTCACTGGCGCACCATCTGCCAACGCTGTCCCGCCAGCCATACCAGAGGACCCGAGGCCTGGCAACGGCAGACCAGGGATGCCCCCGGACAAATTGAAGTTGGCGCCAACAAGACCCGGGAGGTTCAAAGCCGAAGCAGCCGCTGCCGCTGTGGGGGCGGCAACTGCACCTTGCGTCCGACTTGCACTGAACGCACCGGTGTACTGGGCGGGGGCAACGGGGATCGAGCCAGGATCAGGGGTGGCATTGACGGCAAACCGGTCAAAGTGGACCTTGAGGGTCCGACCATTGAACTCGTAGCTGCAAAAGAGAGGGTCAGTAACCTTTCCGAGCAAGCAGGTTTAATTCGGGGCCGTAGAGAAGAGACATACCCATGATACAAACGGACAGCGTGTTGGGCATCTGGGGTAGCAAAAAGAACCGTGCCAAACCCCTTGGATCGGCCGTCGGGACCGACGGCGACGTCGGCGCGTTGGACAAGGCCAGCAGCACGAAACAGGTCCTTGAGATCTTGCCATTGCGTGTTAAAAGGGATGTTGCCGACAAAAAGCGTGCGGCCATAGTAGGGTGTCGGCGCTGCCGTCGCAAGCGAAGCACCGTTGCACAGGGCCATGCTCGTTGTCGACGGAAGACTCGGATCCCCTGGAGGCAATCCGAGGCACCTTTCCCACCCTTCCCACTGTTCCGCTTCCAACGGCAGTCGCATGGCAGCGTCACAGCTTGCGGAGGAGCCTGAGATAGGATCGGAGTTGAGCAACTGGCCGGACGGTCGATGCTGACATCAAGCACACGACCTTGCCAGCTGAAGCCGTGGAACATCTCCATCGCATGCGTCGCATCATGATGCGTCGCCAGAGCAGGACACCGAACCATACCCCTTGGAGCGGTTGTCGGGCGTCAGGGCGACGTCAGCGCGGAGAACGGTGCCGGATCGGCGGAAGAGATCCTTGAGGTCTTGCCACCGCACGCGGTACGGTAAGTTGCGAACATACAGCTGGGTGCGTGGGTCGAAGCTGCTCAGCGGACCCGACTGCACTCGGCTTCCCTGATGGATGGAAGAGGTGGCAGAGGGGAGGGGAAGGAATGCGATTGTGGTTGAGACTGGGGTTGGAATGGGTCGGGGTGTCGGGGTGGGGTGGAAAAGGAGGTATAGCCAGGGATTGCCCCATTCACACTAGGGCTTCCACGTAGGTTCAAGCTTATAGTTGAACTGGGGTTAGGACTGGGATGGCGGGGTGGGGCCGCCAGTTGGCCCATAGGCCGGGCCCAACGACGGATAGGAACTTGTGGAGCGTGTCGAGGCGAAGGCGGATGAGGAGGTGGAGCGGGCGCGTTCCATCAGCAGCAGCTGTGGCGAGCAGCACAGCAGCAGCGGCGGTCGCAGCAGCGGCAGCGGCAGCAGATGGGCCTTCGATTGCATCTTCGAGGCTGGGGTCAGCGGGACACCCGTGCGGGCGGGTTTGTCGTCGGGCAGCATGGCCAGGGAGGGTGGAGCGTGGGGGCGAAGACACTAAAGGGACGAGCCGGGCAGCGGAGAGAAGGGCAGGGCAAAAAGACCAGACAAGAGACAAGGCGCATCCCACGGCACGGGAGGAGCAGAGGGCAGAGACCGAGGGGGAGCAGCAGAGGCTGGACGGGCCAGACGTAGAGTGAGAGGGGAGCGGCGGGGAGTACTGAGTACTGACTGAGTACTGACGCTGGCAGGAAGAGAACCTGGCAGCGAGTGGCTGGCTGCGGCCGTATGTGGACCAGCTGCGTCCGGGCACCGCAGCACTGTGCCAGCCGCCGCCGCTGCGACGGACGAGCAGCGTAGCGCGTGACGTCATGGCGGGGGGCGGCGCTGCGCTGGCGCCGTGCCGCCCCCGCGACCGACGACTGCGGGTCGGGGGTGGCGCGGGGGGGTGGCACTGGCCAGGTGCGGCCCACCTGGTTCTCGCGAGCGAGCACTAAAGAGGGGCAGCCGACGGCGAGCGTAATCGGCCCCAGTACGTGGCAGCATATATGTACTCAGACCGAGTACTCAGATCCTGATCTCGGGTCTCTCCTCTCTCCTCTCCCTCGTCGCTCGACTGGCGCAAAGACTCGCGCAATTGGCGCCCGCCGGCAAGCGCCAATGGCGCATCGGCTCGCACCCGCAAGCCTTTTGCTCTCTGCCTTTCCCCGCGCCACCGCCACCACCGCCCTGGGCGTGACACCCCGGCCACCCCCCACCCCCTGCCACTCCACAGAATGCACCGGCAAAGCCACAGCCCTTATTCCTACTGACTGATCGCACCGTGACACATGTCCTCAGAAGCCATCCATGCCAACGACGATAGATGGTCATCTTCGCTTGCTCCGCGCGTTGTAGTTGTGTTGAACGTTGGCCGTCGGACCGTGTCAGCATCCACTGTCGCACTCCCCAAGCGAACCACAATCGTGCCGCAAACCAAGGTAATTGTATCCTGTGCAAATCCATTTGACACATGTGCATTCCTCACTGCATTCATTCAATCGGGGGTATCGCCTCTCCCCCCGTTTTCGCGTGTTGTGGCCTCCGCCGCGTCGGCTCTCCTAGGCTCATCTGTTTGCATTCCAAGCCCAATGTTCTGGCTCCGGCTCTCGTTCCCTCAAGTTGCTTTCGAGCCTCGCCTCTTTTTTCTAGAGTCAGTTGCTCCCTTGGCGGACCATGCGCTCCATTTGGCCAGGGGCGCGCCCCACTAGCCCACCTGTGCATCTGGGTCGCACGCGCGAAGCGTGTCGCGTGAACCAGGCCCGAGAGGAGGTAGCTACGTCGAGCCACCAGCAGAACGGGAACCAGGTGGGGGACGACCAGCGCTGTCGTCACAGTCATTGGTGGATGCCTACTAGTATGGCCCAGCCGCATCCCAGCCTCGACGCAGCTACTCGGTTGTCCAACCGACTGCGACTGCCGACTGATGCTGTGATGCAAGATGCAAGAGGAGGTCTTAGTCCAACGTCAGTCGGGGGGGTTGGGCCGTCCAGTCCCGTTTAGCGTGCACCACGCCTCCTCTGTGCACAGTACGAAACGCCTCAAGGAGCGCGCGCACCCCCGCCATGGGCCGAGGGGCTACCTGCGCTACAACTCGTCCGTTCGAGACACATGGCACCATGCGGAGGGGAGAGGAGGGTGCGGCGTCCTCCTCATGGTATAGTAAGTAGTAGTAGTGCACTGGCAGCTCAGGCCTACTCGGGTGCGAAGAGGCCCACGCGCCTGCGTGTGGGGACTTCACGTGGGCCGTGCTCCGTGGGATCCACCTCAGCGCCAAAGGATATGAGCAATAGGAGTAACAGGGAGCTTCTCTGGTACAATCCGCGCCAGTAGGCCAGGCACCTGCCCTTGGTCCGTCTGCCTGGACCTGCCTCGTGCGCTGGCAATTGCCAGCGCTGCGCCACGGAACAAGGTACGGGAACGCATCGCAAGCCCGCGCTGCCTTTCGTACTTTGTACTTCGTACCACCACCAGCCTGCCTCGACCCGCTGCTCGCCGTCCGGCGGGGTTCGGTTCGGTTCGGTTCGCCGCTCACCGCTCGCCTCTCAACTATGCGCCCGAGGCCTGCTCACGCATCGGGAGGTCCAACTCCAACAGGTAGGTGGCGCGACCGGCAGGCAGGCGCACACAAAACAAAGATAGATGTGAGGGGAGAAGGGAGAAGGGAGAAGGGAGAGGGGAGAGGAGGGAGGGGAGAGGGAATCAAGTGATGGTAAGCACAATTGAGTGTTTGTGGTTGCGCCCCAGCTCTTGGCCACACACCTCAATCGCAGCAAACCATTTATCCCGCAGCACCTCTTCGACCGTACAGCGTTGCTGGGGTCGGGGCAGAGCATGCGCTTCAACAGTGGTCGGCATTCTCGTGGGGTCAAGTTGGCCAACGGTCCTGGGGCCGAGGAGGCATGGAAGGTGTGTACAAACTGGTTGAAGGTAGGGTCGGCCATCTTGGCCACTCGCCAGGGCAGTTCTTGAAACTGCATGCAGTACAGCACGATCCCCGCTGCCCACACGTCGACTAAGCGAGCATCGTACTCTTTTTGCTCAAACTGTTCGGGCGCAATGTACGGTTCGGAGCCACAGAGGCCCTTGGAGTAGTGCGTCGAGCGTTCCCAGCACATGCGAAACACGTCTGACACGCCAAAGTCGGTAATCTTGACCCGACCCTGTGCGTCGAGCAGGAGATTTTCAGGCTTGATGTCCCGATGCGCCACGCCCATCGAATGGAGATAAACAATGCCCAAGATGGTCTGCTTAAAGTAACACTCGATCTCCATGGGTCCCATGCCACCGCGCTTGATGGCCGCATACAGGTCGCCACCCGCACAAAATTCCATCACCTCGCACCAGTGCTTGTTTTCATCTTGGACCAGGTCCACAGTTTCGACCACATTAATGTGGTGCAACGTTGACGAGATGCAAAATTCCGACGTGAGTTTCTTGACATACTCCTTTTCCGTCTCGTTTTTACGTCGCTTGCGAAACTCCTTGACCGCATACAACTTTTCCGTACTGCGATCCCACTTGTGCGCCAAGCGCACCACCGCCGTCGCACCTTTCCCAATCGCGCCTTCTCACACACCCCATACTTTTTCAACAACGACACATTGTCCCCTGAGCCGACGCCTTCTTCGACCCGGCCTTCGACCCGCCCGAAGCCGAGCTGCCCCGCCGCGACAGTTTCGGTCCACGAATCATGTCCCGCAACGTCGACGACGCCGACGACTTGGTTTCCTCTTTTTCGCGCTCCTTGTCCTGCTCCCGCTCCCGCTCCCGCTCCCGCGACACATCCTTGCTCGGCGCCGGAGAAAGCGGGGGGGCACGAGCAGCCTGGGCCCGCGCCTGCTCTCGCTCCCGTGCCGCCGCAGCCGCAGCAGCAGGCGCTTCAAGGTGCGCCAACGCAGCTGCCGTCAACCGATCGGGCTGGTCACGCCGCACACTGCCCGCCCGCGCCGGCGCGGGCGCGGGCGCAGCCGCGGGGCTAGGCTGCGAACCAGCGTCCAACGATAACCTCTGTACCGGTCGCGTTAGGTCCTCGTGCGAAACGCCGGGCGGCCCAGCAGCTGGCTTGGCTCCCATCATGCGCTTCAGCATCCCGGGCTTGCGCTCCACCGACTTGGACGAAGGTGAGGGCGGCACCTTGGCCCCCCGCGCGGCGGACGTCGGCGTGCCGGAGCCAGAGCCTGAGGTAAGAGGCGCCGCGGGCTTGCCAAGCCCGGGGAGGGGGTAGTAGCGCCTTGTGCAGGAGCGGGCGTGGGCGCGGGTGCCGGTGCGGGTGCGGGAGATGGGGCCGGGACATGAGCGGGACCGGGGGCGTGCGTAGCTGGCGCTGGCGCTGGTGGAGCTGGAACTGGAGCTGGAACTGGAGCGGGAGCGGGAGGGAGCGAGGCTTGGGCTAGCGGACGAGGCAGGGGAGGACTTGGAAATCCTAGCGTCGTGGCTGGACTGGCGGATGAGGGCGGGCGGGACGGAGCGCAGGGGCGAAGGGCGGAGGTGGGCGAGTTGGGCGGCGGTGAGGCCAGCGGGGGGCGGGCCAAAGGGGGAGACTTCCCTTCGAAGGGCGGGGGGTGATCAGAGGCAAGGTGGGTGTGCACCACGACATGGTCCTTGGACTGCATCCCGCTCAGCCGGTGGCGCGGAAGTGGTAAGGGGCTCTCCAGTGGGCTGGGCGGGCGGGAGAGGTTGGACTCGGTCTCGCTGTCGCTCAGCAGCTCGCCAGCTTTCGTGTCGCGCTCCCAGCCGGGCGCATGCGGGGCGAGGGGGAAGGCCAGCGGGGTGTGGAGCGAGGCGGGTGGCGCGGGGGCGGGGGCGCAGAGGTGGTGGTGGTGGTGGGCGAGGTGGTGGTGGTGGGCGAGGCGGAGGAGGCAGGCGCCAGGCTGGGGGGCGCGGGCGGCATGCTGGGAGGCGGGGACGGTGGTGGGCTGGAGACAGGCAGCCAGCAGCGGCGGCGGGCCAGGCAGGGCGAAAAGATGGCGAAAAGCAGGCGAAAAACAAACCAAAACAGGCGGAAACACGCGCAAGACAGAGCCGGCCGAGCACGTGGTTGCGGTGTGGTGTGCGGTGGACGGTTGAAAGTTGCAGGAGGCCACTGGGCGGCCTACGATGCAATTGCTCGACGCCTCGTCAGATCTCAGATGGCGGCCGCTCGGCGACCTGCCACGGCCACTGCGCCACGGGCGGGTGCGTGCGGGTGCGCGAGCAGCACTGCGCTCGTCTGTGGCGAGCCATGGGGCACTTGCTACCGGCTGCGAGATGCTACTGGCTCCTAGTTGCTCGGTCCTCGGTCTGGGGACTCTTACTCTGTCTGCCGCTGCCGCTGCACGTGGGCTTTGTCTTTGTCTTTGTCTCCCTCTCTCTCTGGGGGGTTTCGGCCCGCCGGCCGGTGGTGGTCAGTATATCAGTACTCAGTCTGAGTGGTCGGTGGTCGGTGTTCGCATGTCGGGATTCGGTGTTCGATTCGGCCCAGGTCGGTTCGAACCGTAACCGTATCCCCGGGTTCCAATTTCCTCCCTTTCCGTGCGGCCGCCCGCGCCTCCATTCCGCCCTGCGCTGCCCTAAACGTTTAACCCCCGAGTCAATATTCCCTCCCTCGTCATGCAAAGCAAAGCAAAGCAAAGCAAAGCAAAGCAAAGCAAAGCAAAGCAAAGCAAAGCAAAGCAAAGCAAAGCAAAGCAAAGCAAAGCAAAGCAAAGCAAAGCAAAGCAAAGCAAAGCAAGCAAAGCAAAGCAAAGCAAAGCAGCAAAGCAAAGCAAAGCAAAGCAAAGCAAAGCAAAGCAAAGCAAAGCAAAGCAAAGCAAAGCAAAGCAAAGCAAAGCAAAGCAAAGCAAAGCAAAACAAAACAAAACATATGCATAACGAAGCAAAACAACAAAACGACAATCAAGCTTCAAGCAAGATCAGATGCACAACCCCACAACTCCATAACCAAAGCAGGTCCCTTGCCCGCGCCAAGCCACTGCACTGCACACGTAGTCCTTGCCTCTACCCCGCCCCGTCCCGTCCAGGCGCACGACGCGGCGTGGTCCAGCGAGGGGCCATGCCCGCTCATGCGCCCGCGTATGCGCCCGGGGCTGGGCCAAGCTCAGGGGCTGTATCACGGACGTGAGGCGTGCGCGCGCTGGCCACTCGCTCCAAATCGCCCTGGGGGTCGACGGCCACAAGGCCAAACGCAAAAGCGAAAACGAAAGCGAAGGCCGAGGCGAAGGCCGAAGCGAAATCGGTCGCAGCCGTGTGTTGCGTCCGGGCCCGCTCCGCATCCGCGGTGGCTACCGAACCGTGAGCTGGTCCTGCGCCGGCGGTGCCTCCTCGCTTCCCCAACCCCGTGGGAAAGGCAGCAGGGACCCTAGCGAAGTGGGCGTGACAGCCTCCTCCTCCCCTTCCTCCTGCCTCTTCCTCTCTTCCTGCCCCTGCCCCTGCCCTTGCTCCTCCTCAGGCACAGGCGACGCCTCTACGTCCCGCTCGTCGTGCGACGCGTAGGCGTAGGCCGCAGGCGAGGCGAGGCGGAAAGGTGTCCAAACGGCGACGGCGTGCGCGTCGCGTCCCTCCACCTCATCCTCATCGACATCTTGGGCTTGGGCTTGGGCTTGGGCAGCAGGGGCGCCTCGGACGGCGCCAGGCCAGCGTGGGTCCAAGCGAACAGCCGTCGGGCTCGCGGGGGGCGGGGTGCATACTGGGCTCCGTGTCGATGTCGGTGTCGGTGTCGGGGTCGGGGTCGGGGTCGGGGTCAGTGTCGGTCTCGGGTGACGCCTGCAACGGTCCGTGCACCCGGACCGGGGGGGCCATGGGCAACGACACAGACGTTGACGGTGGCGTTGACGGTGGCGTTGACGGTGGGGTTGCGCGACGGTGCTTGATCCACCACTGCAGAGCCATGGGCAGCAGCGAGGCGGCGGTGAGCAGAGTGAGTTTGGTCACCATCTCGGGCGACCAAAGTTTGGCCTTGATCAAGCTGAGGCCCGAGGCGGGGGGTAGCGTTGGGCGGAGGGTTAGGAGACTCGTCGAGGGGCAAAGCAGCCAGGAGCTCTTGCGCAGATCGCCGAGCTGGGTCGTGAAAAGTTCCAGGTACACTGCCGAGGAAATAGGAGGCCCAGAACGGCGCGAGCGGCACGCGCAGCACGGCACAACACACGTTCATCGCGCTCCAGGGCACGATGGGTACCAGACGCAGGAGCACGAGGTAGGTCCAGGTTGGCGTGGCTGTCGCTGGGGGGCAGAGGGGGCGGGACAAGGTGGGACATGCGCGCGCGTGCCTGTCCGCCTTTCTTGGGTCGGGCCCTCGAGCCCGGGGGGGGGAGCGAAGCCCATGACGGCAGGGCGGTCGAGGACAGAGAGAGCGCACGGCGCATTGCCGCCAACGGTTTTTGAAACCCAGGCAGGCGTTCCAGGATCGGACCGACAGGCGGGCAAGGAGGTAGGACAAAGTCCCCCCCGTAGCAGTGAAGAAACAGGTGTACAACGTGGCGGCATACGTGCCGTAGAGCATGCCCAAAAACACATTCATCACCACCGAGCCCGGAACGCTCCAGGCGTGTTTCCACGTAAAGAAGCTCAACAGCACCGCCCAGGTGTGCACGGCCGTCGGCACAGTTTGGTGCGCGTACGTCTGGAGCGAAAGGACACGGTGCGGATCTCGGTGAGCGTCAGGTGCGTGATACCTTTGGCTGGCAGCGACAGGGGCAGGCTCAGCAGCCCACCAATCACCGCCGCCGTCGACAGGACAAAGAACATGCCGACGCGCAGAGCGATGCGCACCGACGCGGCCGATAAGAGCGCTGGTGCATCGCCCACTCGAGCCGGTGACGATGGTGGGGCAAAGAGCCTTGACGGGGACCAGCGGTACCACGGCCGTCGAGGCGAGGCGGACGCAGGTGCGCTGGCGTACACGCCGGCAGGCGGCACAGGGTCAGCTCGCCGTGCTCGTCAAACACAAGCGCCGAGGCAAAGGACGGAGGGGAGGGCAGGACACCGTGGTGGTGGCTAGACTGGGGGGGCGGGGGGTAGGCGGGCGGGAAGAGCGGTTGGGCCGGGCTGGAGGGCCGGAGTCGAGGTCGGATTGGGACTGGTCTACGAGAACGCGCGCTGGGGCAGGGGCATGGCCAGTCGCAGCCGCACATCGGAGCGGGAGGAGGTCGAGGGGGACGGGGCGAAGCAGGGGTGGGCGCGAGGGGCGGCAGGGCCAGGGGCGCCGAGGGGGACATGGGGCAGCCGGCACGTGCCAGTGGGTGGGTGGGCGCAGGCACAACACACGCTGTGTGGGGAGGGATGGGGGTGAAGATGGAGATGGGGGTGAAGATGGAGATGGGGGTGAAGATGGAGATGGAGATGGGGATGGAGATGGGGTGGAGATGGGGGTGGAGATGGAGATGGAGATGGGGGCGACAAGGGGCGGATGGGTGCTGGGTGGATGCGTGCGCAGGGCTATGGCCTAAAGCACATCGGCATCATTAATCACGGCGCAGTAATCACCCACATGAGCAGCCCACTCGGATGCCTCGGGGGCGAGGCGTACTAGGGATGCATGATGCAGGGTGCGGTGACGCTGTGCTGGTGCCACGCGACCAACCCACCCCCACCCACCCCAGCCCTGCCGCTGGAGGCTCAAGCGCGAGGCATTGGATCATGAGATCTGAGATCTGAGATGCGGATGGGTTCGATGGTTGATCTTCGGCCTGCGGCGCGGGCCAGTGCGGCAGGCCGAGGCATGCCGACGCAGCATCCGCTCGCCGCCCAACGCCGATGACAGCACAGCCGCCCTCAGCCTCAGCCTTAGCGCAGCCTGGGCGCGCAGCTCCAGCACTGCCGCCGCAGCCGCAGCCGCAGCGGCATCATCCATCAGCCACACCGCCCATCCCACCCAGTCCCCGCCCTTGCCCGCCCTTTCTCTCCCATGCCCCATCTCCCATCTCCCATCTCCCCTCTCCCCTCTCTTCTCTGCGCCTCCCAGCCGAAGCACACGTTCTCGCCCCTGTAGACATGATCCCACCCCTCCCTTGTCCTCAGCCTGTGCATAGCATGGTCCGCAGCTGGCACATACCCGGGCATAGCATGCGTCTCACCTCCCCAGCCGCCATCTTTGCTCCCTTGTCTTCCGTGGGGGCGTCATGTTGGGCAGCGTCCAGCCACTCGCGTAAGGGCAACCCTGTCTGCGCCTCCCTTTGGATTCCCGCGTCGGTTGAGGTGTTGGTCTGTCCATGTGGGTCACTCCTCGGCGCTCTCCCCCGGCACGCTTGCACGCGTCTATCGCTTGTGTCCCAACCCGCCAAACCACATCGTCGGTCGTCCGGTGCGGACGAGGTAAAATGCATTTGGCCTGCAGGTCAAGCAGATGTTTTTTTCAGCACGTTGGAGATGAAGGGGGCGAGGGGGGGCGCCCCCCCCCTCCGCCTTGCCCGCACGACGCAACCGCAAGACGGAGCGGGCGTACAAGGATGCATAGCATAGGCATAGGATGAGACAGGGCTCTCGAAAAGAGAGTGAGGGATGGGAAGGAAAACAAAGTAACGGCGATACAGCGCATGGCGAAGCACGTAGTCTTAGTCGGCCTTCTTGAGCGTACCACGGATAAGACCGGTGCGGCGAGCGGCAATGAGACCGGCCTTTTGACCGGCGGGGGCCCAGCGGGAAATGGTCGAGGCATGACCAATGTGCTGGTGGTTACCACCTCCGTGCGGGTGGTCGACGGGGTTCATCGCCACACCACGAGTACGGGGCCACGAGTTGCGCTTGACGCGGTACTTGTGGAATGCGCGGCCGGCCTTGAGCAAAGGCTTGTCGATCCTTCCACCGCCAGCAACAATGCCCACCGTGGCGCGCGAGGCCGACGAGACAATCTTCTTTGCGCCCGAGGGCAGACGGATGCGGGACGTCTTGCCATCGGCATCGTGACCAATCAACGTGGCGTAGTTGCCCGACGCACGCGCCAACGTGCCCCGGTCCCCTGCCTTCTCCTCGACGTTGCACACAATCGTACCCTCTGGCAACGCCGACAAAGGCAGCACATTGCCCACGGCCAGCGCGGCGCGTTTGCCGCAGTAGACAAATTGCCCCGTGGACATACCCTCGGTGGCAATAAAGTGCTCGGTGCGCAGCTTGTAGCGGTACGGGTCACGGAACGTCACCTTGGCCAACGGCGCGCCGCGACCAGCATCGTGCACGATTTCCCGTACCACCCCACGAATGTACCCGTTGCGCTCGGCATAGTCCACCGTGCGCAGCTTGGCTGGCGCAGTGCGGTGCGACGAGTGCGACTTGAAGATGCCGCCCGACTTGCGCTGCGAACGAATGACACGACCCATGCTGCCTGCTTGCTGGCGGTTAGGCCTTAGGTTGGTGGCTCGGAGCAGGCGCAGAGGAGCGCAGCGGGCAGGCCTCCGCGCCCAGAGGGGCAGTGCCTGCCCGGCCGGCCCACACAGCCCAGGTGGCTGGGCAGCCCGGCCAGGCGCAATTATTCCATCGATGGGAGGAGGGGGGTAGGGTTGGGGCTCCCTGGTGTGATGCATGATGCATGATGCAGATCGACCGCATTGATGCATGATGCATGATGCAGGGACGGGCTCTTCGTGTGCAATGTTCAATGTGCAATGTTCAATTTGAACGTGCATTGTTCCGAGGGGGCGTAGGGCCTACTGGGGGGACAGAGTGTGCTATGCGCTAGGGTTAGTCCCACGCAGCCTCGGGAGCGCAGTGGATCCGGACGTGGCCCCCCCTGTGCGCCCGAGCGTTCGCCGTGGGGTACACCCGGCGCAGCGCTGACTGCTGACTGCTTCAGCTCGTGCGCTGCGAGCCAGCAAGGGATAGACAGGCCTGCCGTCGAATCTGTCGCATCTCCTCCACGTAATGGTTCCTCCGCTTGCCATCTCACACGCAGAACGCCGGGCACGAACGCAGAACACGAACGTAACGCCCCGAGTCGGGCGGTAGGACATCCCACGTGGGCGCTTGCTACCTTGCGAACCTGACCCCGGGCCAGGCCTTGCGCTTGCGCTGCAAGCCAGGGACCAGGCCCCGCACTACGCCAAGCACGATTACCGATTACCAGCAACGAATGATTCATGACCCAACCTCAGCCCAGCAAGCAGGCCTCGCCACCGACCCGCATATGTATCAAAGGGGGGCGGGCAAGACCATACAGAAGCATACAAAAGCAGATCTAAGCAGACCGAAGCAGGCCGAAGCAGACTGGGCCGTAGCCACTCGTTGTGCTCTTGCGAGGCAGCGAGGTGGCGCGTTGGCGCGTTAGCGGGGGGTCAACGCCGCATGGCCGTCCCAGGCCACCAACTCTTCACACCGAGCAATCACCTCGTCGATCGACCACTTGCCTCCCGGGCCGCCCGAGCCGTACTTCAAGTGAATCAAGGTGCCAATCTCGTCGCACGCACGCAGCACATCGTCCATGTCCTTCTTGGTGTGGGCCGCCGAGACGCAAAAGCGTACGCGGGAGGAGACGAGCGGGGTGGCAGGGTAGGCTACCACCACCACGTTGATCGGTGGTCGTGACGGCACGGATTCGGGCACGAGCGAGGCCGGGTTGTCGACGTCTTCTAGTTTTGCCTTTTCCTCCGGGGAGAGGTCGAGCAAGAGTTTGGCGCGGGCTTTGCGCTGCGACGGCGGCAGGGCCAAGGAGCGGTCGAGCATCATGCGACCAAACATGGGCATCTTGCTCGGCTGGAACAGCAGAAGCGGGATGATGGGACTGTCGCGGTGCCCGTAAATGATGAATCCCAGCTTGCGCAAGCCCGAGGAGAGGTAACGTGCATTGAAAGCCAGTCGGCGCAACCGTTCCATGCCTTCTTGGCCGTTGCGCATCTGCGGCGGCAAGCCTTGTGCAACAAAGGGCGGGACCAGGGCCAATTCCTCAGCGTCGTTGCCGACGCCCATGATGATGCTCATCGAAGCTCATAAGAGCTACAATTTGCGTCAAGACCGGCGGCGATAAGGTCTCGCCATAATTGTTGGCATGGTTCAAGAGCCGGATCCGGTCCACCACTTCCTTCGAGCCGGCAATGTACCCGCCCGCCGCGCCAAACGACTTGGTAAACGTGCCCATCAGGATCGTCACCTCTTTCGGGTCCACACCAAAGTAGTCGCACACGCCACGGCCGTTCGGACCGATCGCGCCAATCGAATGGGCTTCATCTACGTACAGGTGGAACTGGGGGTAGGGGTCAGCGACGCGATCGACAGCAATACCAATGCCAAGACCAAGACCAAGACCAAGACCAAGACCAAGACCAAGACCAAGACCAAGACCAAGACCAAGACCAAGACCAAGACCAAGACCAAGACCAAGACCAAGACCAAGACCAAGACCAAGACCAAGACCAAGACCAAGCCAAGACCAAGACCAAGACCAAGACCAAGACCAAGACCAAGACCAAGACCAAGACCAAGACCAAGACCAAGACCAAGACCAAGACCAAGACCAAGACCAAGACCAAGACCAAGACCAAGACCAAGACCAAGACCAAGACCAAGACCAAGATCAAGGGGAGGCACGTACCTTGTACCGCCGTTTGAGCCGGATCATATCGGGCAAGTTGACCAGGGTGCCTTCCATCGAGTACAGACCCTCTACAATGACAATGATCTTTTTCCAAGGGCGGTGGGTGCGGGGCATGCCCTGGGAGATGCACTCGCGCAGCAACTTTTCCAGCTTGTTCATGTCGTTGTGGCGGTACTGACGGATATGGGCACCGGAAATGCGCGCGCCAAAGCGAATGGAAGAATGGTTGTACTCGTCCGAGATGATCAACGTGCCTGGGCCAGCGATGGCCGGGATGGTGGTGGAATTGGTGGCAAAGCCCATGGAGATCACCGTCGCTGCTTCCTGGCCGACAAAACGCGCTACCAGGTCCTCTGATTGCTTCTGCAGATCAAGGTAGCCCGCACCAAGGCGGGAGCCCAAGGAAGAAATGCCATAGGTGTTCAGACACGCCTCGACAGCATCGGCGCAGCCACCGTGGGACTGGGCAAAGCCAAGGTAATTGTAGGCCGAGACGTTGAGGCAGCGGGTCTGGGTGCCAGTGAGTTGGAACGTGCTGAAATAGTCGGGCGTGACGCGGTCCAACAGTTGGACCGTGCGGCCACACACGCCAGTGACAGGATGGGCAAAGCAGTCGTCCAGGCGCTTCTTGAGGCGACGGGTGTAGAACGAGTCAAAGTCCGAGTTGAGCGCAGCGTAGCCATTGTGTTCCATCAAGTGCTCGTAGCTCTTGGGATAGAGACGCCTGCCAACAAAGTCGCGGCAATGACCAATGATGATGAGCACAATGTAGGTAAAGTAGGTAAACAGAACAACCATGTACGCCGGCTCTTCTTCAAACGGAGCAGGCAGTGGCTCGCCCGTGCGGTGCTGGGACGTGTAGCGATAGGCGGGCGTGGCGTCGTGGCCAAACTCTTGGTGGATGAGGCGGGTGCCCTCGGCGGCAGTGGGGTGGGGCTCGCTGGGCTGCGGCTGCTCAGCGGGCGGGGTGGCATGCTGCGGCTGGGGCGCCTTGAGGGCGGGGGCGAGGGCCGAGAGGGTGGTGGTGTGCGCGGTGGGGTCGTCGGCGGGGGACGAGACGGAATGCTCCGAGGGGCGAACGAGAGCCGGCGGTCAGAGAGGGTGTGGGCCGGGAGTTGGACAGGGCGGCGGCCACGGCAGCGGCGTCGACGGCAGGCGCGCCGGACGGGGGGAGCGAAGCCATGGCTGGACAGGCAGGCAGGCAGGCAGGCAGGCAGGCAGGTGCAGCTGGTGGCGGTGGTGGTGGTGGCGACGGAGGTGGTGGGCGGACGGGGGGGGGAGGTGCGCGGGGCGGTGCTGCGCAATCAGTCCGAGAGCAAGCCTTGGCTGAAGGCCGAGAGCATCGCGCGCCGCCAATGAGTAGCCCTCAGGCCTCAGTATCAGTACAGCAGTCCTGCTCAGTCCGACGCGCCGTCCTCGGCCCCAGTCCAGTCACCCATCATCCATCCTCTCACCTGTGACATGCGACCGAGTGACCAATCACCCGCACGTCCGAACACTGCCCCCCTTCCCCCTTCTCCTGCCGCCCCCCCAGCCCCGGCACCACACGGCACGGCGCCCCTCACGCATCGCCGCCGGCGCGCCGTTGCGCCTGCGACCTGACAGGCGCGGTGCCGAGTGAGACGGATCGGCCCGCGCGCCCGCTTACCAGCCCACCGCGGGCACCGCGCCACCCTCCTCGCCACCGCGGCCACGTGGCACTAGGGTTATCCAGGGCCCGCTCCAGCACACTCCGCTCCCACGCCGCTGCCCGCGTATGTCATGCATCATGTGTGTCACATGTCATGCATCATGACTAGCCGTCGGCGCGGGGCACAGGCAGGCACGGGGGCAGCTGCGACGCTGCGCGTCGAGCGGGTTGCTCTTGCGACAAACGTTGAACGTTGAAACTTGAACGTTCAACTTGAACGATCGCTCCAGGGTTCAGCCGGTACGTTCAGCCCGCGCGTTGCAACCGGTCGCAGCGCAGCCGCCCCACCGCCATCCTTAATCCTTTAGCGTCCTCATTCGCATTGCGCGCACTGGCCAATCAACATTATCAACCAATCACCCCTTTCAAGCGGCCCTACGTCTCGTCCCAGCCCCGTTGAGCTGCTGGAACCCGCGCGCCTGCTGCTCCTTCCTCCTGCGCCCTGCCGCACCTGGTCCCGCTCGGCAGCTCGGCAGCGCATCTGCTCATCCGCTGCGGTGGTGTGCGGGGAGGCACAGTGGACGATCCACAGTGGGAAGACGTTGCTGGCCGAGGTGGAACCCCTCCGACTCTCTGTCCTTCTGCGCCGGTGGCTGGCGTGCGCTCCCCAGCCAAGCGTCAGATCTCAGCGACTGGGCGGCACGGGCGGGCTATAGACTGCGGAGGATCGGTGCGTGCAGGGGACTGACTGCGATGGGGAGGCAAAGTAGCAGTACTGGCAGTGACAAGGTGCGTGCCCGGAAACGGGATCTGGCGTCTGGGAGTGGCCTCCTTCACACCCTTGGGCTGGCGTTTGCTTTCCGCTGTCAAAAGCGGGGCTCAAGAAACACACGAGAGGCTAGAAAACAATGGCGGGGTGGATAGATAGATCGCTTCTCGTCGGGCGGTAATGCATAATGCGCGTTGCATGCACGAGTGGATAGCAGAAATAGATGGAGCGCCGCAGTGAGTAGGAACTGCAATGCCAGGCCATTCTGGCCCAAGACGAACGTCCAAGTGACCCAAGCGTTGCATTTCATTGCATGCGCGGTGGTACCCTTGAAGCTGGAAGCTTGATCTCGAGCCAATCTAGACTCAAACAGAATCCCAATCCCATTCGTCGCCGCTCGAGCCATGTGGGCGTGGTATCAGTTGTACATGTCAAAGAAGGGCTCAAAGCCCATCTTGGCACCTTTTGGAATACAATCAGCCCGCGCGAATGGGAAATGTACGCTTTGAGAAACCCTTGGCCGATGAGGCTCGTGACAAGTGTCTCGATCTCCAGCGCCGAAAAGGGCTCCTGCCACGCCATCTGCGCCAGCGCGGTCAAGTGCGAAATGGGGAGCGTCGGCGGTCCGTTACTGGGAGGCTGCGATTGTCGGTAGAGGACAGCCCTGAAACAAGGTTAGGATGTGGTACCACAATTCCCAAGGGGTGAGTGCGCGCAGCGCGCAGGAGGGAGGGGGGGGGGGGAGGGTGAACGTACACTCGTCGCACCAGGCAGCCAGGTGAGCAGCGGCAGGTTCTCGTGCAAGAGGAGATGAACCTTGTGCGTTGGAAAAAGCTTTCCTTCTGGGTGCGTCGAGGAGGGACAGGAGCTGTGCGCCATTGCCCCTCTTGGCAGCCTGCTGCAGCGGATCAAACACACTTGCGAGCGGTGCGAGCGCCGGAAGCGAATAGAGCAGGGGCGAGGGGAAGATGCCTTGGATCAACCCCACGGTCAACAGCGGGATGGCAATCAGGCGGAGATTGTGGTCGGTGGTGCAAGTGGAAGGGGTGGTGAAACTTGACGTTGCGCTGGGCGCATGGTCAAACGCCCAGCGCAGCTCAGTGTAGGCGGCACGGAACGACTGTTGCCCCAGGCGCAATCGGCCAACAAAGTAGTGATACGATACCCGGTCCGCCAAGGTATACGACTCCTCCCCTGTCCCAGGAGAGGGAGAGGGATCGTGGTCCCTGTTGGTTTTTAACGCATTGTCCACGCTGCCAAGGACCGTGCTGCAAAGCCGGAGGTTGTCCAGAGCAAAGTAGGCCTTGAAGCTAAGCACTGCCAGGGGGAGCACGGCAGCGCGTTTGGTTTCCAGACAAGGCGACGGGGTCCGGTCGTTGCTCGAGATCCCGACCGACTTGGACAGACGGCTGGCGGCATCGGTCGTGCGGGTATTGGCGTCCCCTGGGGCCGAGGCATCCGCGCGGCGAGCAAGGCGCAACAGTGTCTGACCACAAAGGACGAGCGTGGGTACGAACCACACCAGGTCGGGCTGCTGAAAAGCCAGGGCCGCTCGAGCATATACCTGCGCCCAAGCAAGGTAGGCCGCGTCAAACACGCCCCTGTCAATAGCGCGGTCGACAAGTAAAGACGAGGGCGCCGGGTGCACCGCCGCGTAGGACAGCAGCTCCGACACAAACGCAGCAATCCGCCCATTGGCCGGGGCCGAATTGCGGCCATGGACGGGCCAGGCCTTCTCTGCCGCAGCCGTACGCGCGTCGTCGGACGCACTGTTGGCGGCAGCAAGGGCAGTCCAGAGTGGAGAGGCCGGGGAGAGGGCGGTGCTGGACAATGCAGGAGCAAGTTGGGCTGCCAGGCCGCTGGCGGCCGTGGCGGGAAGAGGTGTGGCAGCGTCGGCCTGGACGGCGGCGTGGAGCAGCTGCACGGCTCGGCCGACGGCATCGGCCATGGCAAGACAGCTGCGTGCGACACTCGCTCCGGCGGTGGTGGTGCGGGGATGGAGGGAGCGGGAGCGGATGGAGGACGACCGGCAGACGGGCTGGCCAGGCAAGGGCGTCTGCTGTTCTTAGGTCGTAGGTCCGCACCGTGGAAGCCACGATGAACGATGGATGGCCAGTTGAACCTGACCACCAGCGCCATGCCACCCATGTCACGTGATGCACAGTTGCAATGTTCAGCCTCTCTTGCCGCCCCGCTGACCTACTGGTGCGCCACAGACACACAACATAGCCGTCAAGCTCTTCGCCCTGCATGCATCACCATCATCGCCACCACCACCACCACCACCGCCAACTACGATGAGCTCGCTCGGCAGCCGCGAGTCCCTTTACCGCGCAGAAATCTAGGGGAAACGTGGGCAACACGCTGAGCTCCAGCGTGCCCGCGAAGAGCGCACGCGCCGCCGCCTTTTTTCCCCAGGCTCGCGCCGAGGATTCCTCCACCACCGACTGACGTCAGACGGCACGACATCTGCTGGAGCACGGGATTGAGCACTGAGCTGAACATTGGCGTATTGAAGCTAAAAGAGGTTACTTACTTAGCCTAGGGCAACGGGGCATTGCCTCGTTCCTCGAGCTGAGCACCCGCATTATCGAGCGTGCCTTGACGGACAGGTATGATGTTACTGATGTTACTGGCGAATTATTACGTTAGAAAACGCTGCGGCCTTGCTTGCCCAAACCGGGGGTCCAATTCAGCTTCGAGAAATGTCACTCGTTGTAGGACGAGCAACTGTGCAAACACCGATCTGTCACCTCTTCATTGGTCCAGGTTTCACCCGAAGAGCAGTGCGTGGCAGCGTACTCCAAGGATCTCAGCCCGACTGGAGTGGATATGTTGAACGACAATGCACCTGATTGGCCGGGGTGTGTGTGTGGAACATGCGTTTCGACCCTGCTTCGCCGACCCGAGTTTTAGGGTTCCATGCGTCCGTAGGCGTTCTGTCGGTCGCGCACTCTCCCTTTCCGTCCCAATGTGGTCGTAGGGAGAACGCACTCAGGGCATAATATCGTACTGTGAACCCCACGGGTGCGTGCGTTGCCTCTTAATGACCCCATTGAGCGCCAACAATGGTCGCACCCACCTGGTATTATGTTACTTTGATCGAAACCGCAATACTTGCCATATCGCCTCGGCAGATAGCGAAGCATCGGCCTGCACGGGGGGCTGGACCAGCTCTCGCAACCCGTTGCAGCGCATCGAGTTGACGCCTCCGTCAGGCGTCGCTGGACCGAGGCCAACGTTACGCGTGACCTCGCTCCCATTGGCAGCGCAGGAGACCAACACGTTCCTCGTGGGATGGGACGATGGCGCGCTGCATTCAGCGCAACAAGTTGACCGCGCCGACAGTCTGCTGGGATCATCAGTGTTACCAAACGCGTTCTTCCTCCGCATGCGGCGCCTGGGAAGGCACGTTGCTCTCATCTCGGCAGCAACTGGAACTGGGCTTCGCTCTGGCGATGTATCTCGACGGACGTACGTAGCACCCGCAGTGGACAAAATGCTGCTGTGCCCAGCGACGCGGACGCAGCCCACCCGCAGCGGGCGCCTCTCTACCCTCCACACGCGGCTGCTGAGCTGTGAGGCCTGAGGAGAGCAACGATGACGCTGAGGGCTATGACGTTGCCTGGTACCCGAGTTACCCAGCTGTCTTTGCTCAGGTCGACGGGGGTGGGCAACGCGGACTGTGTTACCATCTTACCCTCGATTTGGAATGGCGACCTTGGTGGTGGCAGTAGGGAGAAAAAGAAGACGGGAGGGGATGGAGGCACAGCGGTATATGGAATCCGCAGCGCGTCCGTCGGGATGGGAACACTGTGTTTTACAGTTTTTGTTCCGCTTACCAGCAACTTGACCATTGCAACCTACATGGCAAGTGTTGGGGTATTCAAACACACCACACTCCAACCTCCCCCCCCTCCTGGCCATGACACTGTGGTACAAGCATCGTCCTACTCCAACCTTGTGCGATGCGAAGCTCTACGTATACCTGTCTTGGACAGCGGCGACGACAGCACGGAAGTCTCACTCTTCCTCTCTTCTGACACATACAATCGTTCCCATTGCCCACACCGGCTTCCTTTCAGTGCATTCTCTTCTGCTCGATAGTTAAACAGGAACGCTTATTGGAGAGATGTCAGACTCACACCGTGCTAGGGGGCCCTTGGCCCACTAGGGCAGTAAGGGCACAACCATGGCGTGATTCCTATCAATTGATGGGAGATCCTGTGTCCACCTCTCGACTGTGCCCCCTTCCTGAGCAGGAGGTACATATACCTCCTATCCGTCCATAGATGCAGGCAATCCATCTGCTCCCTTTCCCCCATCTCCGTCTCCTGACAAGAGAAGAAAAATGGGCGGCCCGAGGATGGATCCATCGGCCGCCCTCCATGGTACTGGTCTCGGTACTGTGAAGTTGATGAAGGTAGCCGCCCCGCTAACGGCAAGCGCAATTGAACGTTCGAGCAACCCCTCGCCTAATCCTGCTTTATGCTAGGAGCTTCCCAATACAAGACCACTACACCTGGGCTCCTTCGCTGCAACAAGAGAGGTAGGACGGATATTTTTAAGAAAAAGACATTATTTGGGATAGGCGTGCTCTCGAGGACACTGCTGCCTTTTCTATACCTCTCTCGATGGGGAAGGGGAGAGGTGCGGCGGCACCCCATGGCTCAGAGATACGGGTTCGCCATCTTCAGATTGTCATAATGAGAGTGAGCAGGAGGAGGAAAGAGGAACAAAACGGTGAGGGATGGACGGATGGCGGGGACTGGCAGTGAGACGAGGAGATAGTGTAGGGGCGTTGTTTCGTACTATATGCCAAATAGGAAGAGATGTTGGCTGCTTTTTGATTGTCTCTTTTCGGTGCCCATGGCCTGTGTGGGTGCCTCACATATCCCTACTATCGACTCTCTCTTATCAACTTACCACGACAAGAGTGCCATCGCATTTCAGTCTATTTCGGGACGGTCAATAATAGTGGCTGGGGGGTAACGCAGGCGAAGGAAGAAGCCAAGCAGGCCTTGTCATGGGCCTAGCTAGCGATGCTAGCAATGGGGAATGGAGATGGTATTCCAGAGCGAAGAGGGGCTAGGGCTCAGAGGCCAGGGGAAGCTCGTGAAAGGTCCGGGACGCGCACTTGTCCGGTTGATGCACTGTGTGCATTGGGCCACGTGTCAGTGAAGGTCGATGGGTGGTCAACAGGCCTGGCTCTGGAGGTTACCATGCAGTGGTCCCTTTTTGTCGTGCTTGCGAAAGTGGCTTTGGGACGATGGGTTTGTCACGGTGCTCTCGGCTACTCAGGGAAATCTTCTTACTATCCTGTTCTCCTTGCCTCTACCAGGGCTTACTTACTATCCTTTGCTTCCCTGGACACTTGTCGCCTCACTCGTCTCGCCCGACGCGGCGCATAATACAGGTTGGTTGCACTGCAGAAAGCCCCTGTCGACACAGGCCAGGCGAGGCTACAATTTCAATATCCGAGGTTGCACCGACTGCCCTTCCATCCGATCTGATAAGATGGGCGCGATTGCTGTTTTTTTTTTTGATGGCAGGCGTGGCGCTGCGCTGGCCGTGTTCGCGTCGGCGTGTCCCTCGGTTCGTTTCCCGGGCCTTGAGCTTTAAGCTTTAAGCCTCATGCGTGCCGCTGGGGACAAGCCGTGGGGCTTGTTCCCACTTTGAAGCGCACAGGAGCAGCCTGGCGACAGGCACCAGGCCCTGACGATAGCCCCGATGATCTTCTGAGGCGTGCCTCAGCGCCCCAGAGCGCTACAGGGAGGCCGGGAGAGAAAGTGCACGCGTGTGCCGCGATGGGCGCATCAGCGCTAAGCGCTAAGCGCTAAGCCGCCTCCGAAGACACCTGCACCCGCACCGCTCGGGGTGGCTGTCTTCGTTCTGGTTTGCGCGTCAACGTCAACGCGTAGTAGCTGGGGGCAGCTGGCGTGCGTTTGGCCCGACGCGGAGAGCAACGAGGAGCCAGGCTTGGGGTGGTCTGTCCTCGGCTGCCTCACGGCCTCACGCCTCATCCGCTCTCCCGCCCGGCCCGTCGAGCGCAGGAGCCGGTGGGATCCGGGGGAGGACGCCGGAGGGGGGCAGTGCCGCGGCACACAGAGCCCCCGTGGCGCGGGGCCGTGGCGTCGAGTAGCGGACTTGTATATATAGCTCTAGTGCCGGCCGCGCTTAGGTAAGCCCCCGCTGCGATTTTCTTCGTTGATGCACATGCTGAGCCTTGCCCTCATCACGTCTCGACGGCCGCGACCACCGTCTCGCTCCTCCAGCCGCTGTGTTGCTCCCTCTCCCTCCTCCGCCTGGCCCCCGCGCGTGCCGGAGACGCCCAGCATGGACCCACCACACTTTATCCTGCCCCTGCGCTTCAAGCCGGTACGCCCCCCGATCCCCCTAACTGCGTGCCATTGTCCGCCAGCCTGCTAACCGTCGGCGTCTGAGCAGCAACCGCAACCGCAACCGCAACCGCAACCGCAACAACAACCACAACCACACCCGCTTCCGGCACCATCGTCCTCTTCCTCTCCCGCCTCTCCCCGGCTCCAGGATACGATTGCCTCGTTGGTGCGCACCTGGCGTGCCTGCCACGCGCTCACCAACGCCCTCGAGGAGGGGGAACGGTTTGAGTATGGTTCCTGGCGCATGTGGGGCATGGCGTCGCGTCGACGGCCGCTGTGCCCATCTCCCCCACCCGTTGCTACAGAGGAGGCGCAGACGACTACCACCACTCCTACCAGCGTTGTGGGCGAGGATGGGCGGAACCAACGTCGGCGCCTGCACCGCTCCTCCAGCTCGGAATCCCACGTCAGTCTCGGTGCCAGTCGCGGTGGACCCGATCCCAGTCCTGGACCCAAGTCCAATCCGCGCAAAAGGGCAGCTAAGTACCTTGTTGAAGTCGAGTGCGATTGTGGAATGGACCTACCCGGATCCAACATTGCGTTTGGCCTCAATTCAGCTAGCACTCCGCCCCAACCGGATCTGGGGCCCCTATGGGAAGGCCACGAGTTTGACATTGAACAGTGGCTTTCTCTCCCGCTTGACGTTCCTCCCATACCACGGGACAATCCCCGCCCGGATCCAGGCGAGCGGAAGCGACACGAGCTGCCCGGGACGCAGGACAAGGGTCAGGGCACCAACGCGGCCGCCGGCACGATCGCGGTACCGGTAACGTGCAGTTCGCGTTGTGAGCATGGTGATTGCTGTCTCAAGACGCTCAGCAGCGGGTCCCAGAGCTCGGGAAGTAGTGCGTTGGGCGAGTCTGCTGGCCCACGCAAACGCTTGTGGACCGTTCACCCTGCATCGCAGGACACAGCCAAGGCGGGCGCCGAGTCGGACGCTGCGCTGGCGTTGCATCCGAGCCCGATGCCGGCCGAAGCGGGGCTCGAGGTGCAGGCGGTTGGGCCTCAGGTCCCCCTGCCCAAGGGCAAAGAACTCTTTCCCACCCACCTTCCTCCCCGCGCCCGGCGTTGAGTGCAGATGACTTGATGCGCGAGTTCCTCCCATGGACCGAATGCCCCCCTTCCAGCCCGTCCCGGCTGAAAGCTGCTCCTCCCTGGCACAGCTGATGGTGCCTCCGCCCGGAGGGGGCGGATGCGGGACTGGTTCCCGACCTGCTCACTGCCACCTCAGCCACGCACACAACCACCTCGTCCCGCTCGGCTATCAGCGCACCAGAGGGCCAGGGCCCCGCTGAGTCTTCTCCAGGGAAGCTTGCCATATCCACATCGGTTCCACTCAATCGAAAGGGAACGGGACGACAAGTCACCCGCTATGCTCAAGCACCCCAAGCGGATGCTGACCGCCCCCATTGTTCCAACTGCAACTCGTCGCGCACCCCGTTATGGCGTCGTGACCCTGAGAACAGGCTGTTGTGCAATGCTTGTGGCCTGTTCCAAAAGCTGCACAAGAAGCCGCGACCGATTACGCTCAAGACAATGTACGAGCATCATCCCCAGTGCGTTGCGCCCAACGCGCACCAATGTCGCGTGCACGGATGCAAGTTTGAGCCAGACAAGAATCCCCAGACGTGCGCCAATTGCGGGACGGCGACCACTCCGTTGTGGCGCAAGGACGACAAGGGCAAACCCAACTGCAATGCGTGCGGGCTGTGGTGGGTGCTGCACAATACCCCCCGCCCGCTCAAGATGCGCGTGGACAAGATTCGCAAGCGCAATCGGATCGACGAGAGCCGAGGGGCAAGCCTCAGACCAAGCCGCCGCCCAAACCGTTGGCCAAGACGCCCGGAAAACCACCCGGCAAGACTCCCGGCAAGACTCCTCCCTCTACCGCCGACTCGCCAGATCCTTTGGGCACGCCCTCCACTTCCGTCCTCCCTTCCCATGTCCCCTCCCCAGCCCCTGCCTCCAGTCCCTCTCCGTACCCTCTCTGGCCTCCCCGCCGGCCCCGAGCCCTGCGACCGGTCTCGCCGCCAGCATGGAGCCCAGTATGTCTGCTGCTTCCGTATCGGAGATACCGGTACAGCCCACCTTTGCCAATCTCCTTGCCATGGTCGGTCTCGGTTCACCCCAAGCTCAAACACCCCCCGCACCCGGCGCTCCTGCCCCTCAGCCTCCTCCGCCCCCACAGTCGGCAGGAGGCCCATCTTACCTCCTTGATTCCCAGGGAGGCATCCCGCTGCTAGCCACTCGCTCGAGGGGGGGTTGTCGGTCCAGTGCCCCCACACTGGGCAGAACTGGTTTGTGCCCCAAGGAAACGAGGAGGCGTCTCTGTCCCACCCGCCATCGCAACCTCCAGCCCCACCTGCCCCCTCGGCTCCCGTTTCAGCTGCCGCGCCCGCTGCGCCCGCGCACGCTCCAGCCCCGTTGGACCTCAACCTGCCGTTCGGGGTGAACTTTAACCTGCCCACCCTGGACCCAGTTGGGTTCCCTTACCTCGACCCTACCGCTTCGTGGCCCATCCACCTTCCTATGCAGCACCCCCACACCCCGCTCTGGCCCACCAGATCTGCCTCCACCCCTTCGGGCGAGACGCCGCCCGCTGCGCCCGCGGGCGCTGGCAGTGCGCTGGGCGAGGCGATGGTGCCAGACATGAGCAAGCCCGAGGCAGCGTCGCCCGTACGCAGTGCGCGCGGCGTCCCCGTGGCCGACCGCGCGGGTCGCGGGCACAAGGACGACGCAAACCCTCGGTTCCGCGCCGCCGTTCGTCCCTGTCCCAGCCGCCTGCCGTGGGCCCCGCAGGCGCAGCGCAAGAGCAAGAGCAAATGCCAGCGCTGTCGACGCCCAGCGTCGGCCTGTCGTCCTCGGCCTCGCTCGTCGAGGCGTTCCGGCGACTGCAGCGGTCCGAGTAGCCCCAGCGCAGGGTTTTGTGGGCCAGGGCGAGGGGGAGCCCAGCCCATGCGTCGGTTCTGCTCCGCTAATCTATCTATCAGACCCAGTATGCGTGGCGCCGCAGGCCCCAGCATAAGCAGCGCGTAGCCGCCAGTGGGACGGGGTGGCACGGTCGGTCGGGCGCCGCTTAGCGCTTACGTCAGAGGCGGGGCTGTGCGGCGAGCTGGGCGAGGTTAGGTAAGCGGCGCCGCAGCAGCGCGTGCGGTGAAAGATTGAGAAAAGGCTGATTACCGCCAGCTGGGCTGAACGGGTGAACGTTCGTTGAACGTTGAGCCACCGTGATCGCCACGCCGCTCGAGGGAAGCTTCAGCTTCAGGCAAGCAGGCAGGCAGGCAGGCAGGCAGGCAAGCAGGCCAGCAGGCAAGCAAGCACGCCCACTCGCAGCTGCGCGCTCCCCACTGCCCATCGCTCGCCAGAGCATGCCATGGCCCGCCCACACCTCCTGGCCACGCCTCCGTCTCTAGCCCCGCCCGCCCCCGCCTCCGCCCCCGCCTCCACCCCCGCCATGCCGGCGCCCTACCCCTCGACCTCATCTACCCCGCCATCCAGCTCTACTCGGTCGACAACACCTTCTTCCCCAAGCAAATCCACCTCGCCTCTGGCCCGAGGGGCGAGCCATCCCACATCCGCATCGGCCGACAAACCAACAACAAGACTGCGCCTTCCCCACAAATGCTACTTGATTCCAAGGTGCTCAGCCGCACCCATGCCGAGATCTGCGGGACCAGGACAGGTATGGATCAAGGACGTCAAGTCCCAACGGCACATTATCAATGGCGAGCGCCTCCTCAGTGCCGATGGGCATGAAAGTGATGATTTTGAGCTGCACAACGAGGACTTGGTCGAGTTTGGCATCGACATTACCGGTGAAGACATCAACACCATCGTGCACCACAAGGTGGCGTGCAAAGCCAGTATTAACCGAGCAGACGCGCTTCGTGCCCGGGAAGAATTCACACGACTCGACGGGCATAGCGACCCCCGGACCCCCCGCATCGGAGAGGGCATCGTCCCCCGCTCCTTCGACCTCTCATGCGCTTGCAGGCGAACTGAAAAAGTCGCGTGAAACTGCGCTGACGATGGACCAGGCGCGCCAGGAAATGCAAGATGTCCATCAGGCTCTTGCGCATGGCTCCGACCCTCCGACCCGCTCGCCCAGCCAACCCACCAACATCTCGTCCCCGCCATGGAGGGAAAGCCAGAGCCCGACCCTCACCTGGCGCAGGACCTAGCTGCTCTCCACAACACGTTGGAGGCAGTGCAGAACGCACTGCAAGCCCAAAACGAACGCATGGTACTGCTTGACACCACTGCCATCCAACAGCAACAGATCGAAGCCGACTTGGCCGACTTGCGCCTGGCGGTGGAAGAAAGCGAACGCGCTCAAGTGGATATGGACGACACCAGCTCCGTTGCTAGTTTCTCTACTGTTACCGAAGACACCCCGCTCCCGCGCCGCTCTCTTCCTAGTGAAGGGGTGGCCAAAGTCAGCGCATTTTTGCAGCAGCACGCCCAGAACGGGAAAGGCCGGGAAGCAGAAACAGAGGATGAGGACACTGAGGACGAGGATGCCGATGAGGTGGAATCTCTTTCCTCCCCAGGAGCCCCCCCTGACCTGCCACCTCACCTCAGGGAATCGTACCCGGGAGGCGCAGTGGTTGCGTGCTCGGATGTGGATGCGCGCCTGGCAGTCCTGGAAGGCGTATATGCGTCCCAAACCAGTCGAAAGGAGCTTTCAACACGGTTAGCCACCCTGGAACTGGCCCAGGCTCACGCCACTGCCTCGCGGCGCGAGTGGCAAGAGGAACAAGAAGCGCGATGGCAAAGTTTTGCAAGTCAATTCGCGCCGTTCCTTGCACAGGCACAGGCACCCAGCCATTCGCCTCTTTCCTCCTCCACCATGGAAACCAGCACGTACAATGGCGGTACCACGGGCGCCACCAGCCCCCTCCCGCCTCCAGAAGCAGAAAAGACGATGCCATTCCCTTGGGGCGTTAGTGTGGCTGGAGTGGTGCTGCTTGTCTGGTGGATGGCGAGGGCGCAACCTTAGTCTCCACTGTTCCCCCCCCCCCGGCAGATGGCGCCTTGCCCTGCCTTGGCTGGCATCTTGAACGACATCCTCTCCTCTCCTATCCCTGTTCCTACTGGCACGACCTCCGGCTCCTCAGTCCTCAGTCCTCAGTTCTCAGACCCAGCAGATCGCATGCCCTCATACACGTGCTCGGCACGCTGCACTATCGACACTCATGTACTGGCTGGGCTCATGCACTCATGTACTTTCCGTGTGCACGTCCTCATGTACCCATGTGGTACCTACGACCTCTTACCTCGATCGGCTGCCCCGTACCTAAGCTGTAAACGTTATAGGCTCTACCTACTCCGTATATCTCCCCAACGCTCTCTGCGTCTCTCGGCAACTTGTCCTGGTTGGATTATAATTTGCATTTCACCCTCGTTGCCTTGCAAGGCCTAAGGCCGGATATGCCTCGACTTTCCACTTGACCAACTTCACTCGTCGCGCGACGGTACGGAGTAAGAATTGGCGCGGCAAGTGCGAACCAAGGGCGTGGAAAGTCAGCGAAACGATCGGCAATGGAATAGAGGAAAAAGAACGCGGCATCAGGGAAAAAAGGGTGTTCGAGAGAGAAGAAATATGTGGCTGACTGGAGGCGCCACTAGGCCCCCCCACAACCCAGTTTGCTTTGGCAACACGCCCGCCGTATCCACCAATACCGCCGACACCCATACGGCGGACGGTGATGTATGAAGCGCAGAATAATGGATTCAAATGACGCTGCAAGGCGAGGGACTGGCAGTGAGACCGTAAAAGAGAGAAGAGCGGCCTCTTTAAAAGCGCTCATCTTCAGCGTTTGGACAAAGATTCGGCCAAGTGCTGGGTTTATAGGATGACGAGAAGACTGCCAAAAGCATCTGGAGACATGCCCAAGGTCCCTTCCACCCGCTGGCCATGATGCGCGGCGACACGGAGCTCCTGTGCCACCTAGATGGCCAAACCATGTGTGATTTTCGACCACCCGACTCAAATGAAGAACTCAAGTCGGTCGGAGTCTCACGTGAATCGCATGGGAGGTGTGGTCGATCGCGCGCATGCTTACTGCGTTGGTTGGTACCCCTTCGCCCCCTCCAACCGGGATACGAATTATTAGCGTCGGGAGCCAGAAGGTCTGACCTGTCGGCGCCGCCATGAGGCATCAGCGCATCAGCCTCCGACAGTTGGTGGGCGCATCTTGGCAGCGCTGAAGCTTGAAGGTCGAAGCGAATCACTGTGTGCCTAACGGGCCTTGCTGATTGGATAAATGGGTTGGGAGATGGAGTCGATGATCGATGAGCTAAGCATCAGCAGAGCGCCATGATGCATGATGCAAGCTATGCATGCGTGACATGTGACAAGAGACATGTGATGCATGCGAGGTACAGTCAAAATGACTGGACGGGCCAATTCCGCAGCACTGCTGCTTGAAGCCGCACCAGACCGGAGACACAGTTTTATTGCGCCAGGGTTGGGTCAGTGCAAGCTAGGGTTGGCACCCGCTGCCTGCCTGCGCGAAATCGGCAGCTGCGTGCTACGCCCCGCCGCCCACGTCCATCCAATCGCTCGCAATGGTAAGTGGCTGCTTCCTTCTGGGAATCGTCCATGTTCCTGTTCCTACGACGGTACTAACCTGCGCGCACAGCCTAAGCAAATTACCGAGATCAAGCAGTTCCTCGAGGTGGCACGCCGTAAGGATGCGACCGCGGCCCGGATCAAGACGTCGATTGTGAAGCCCTCGAAGGCTGTGTCGTCGACCGGCAAGAAGAGCAAGAAGTCCAAGAAGGGGGACAACACGGTGTACAAGTTCAAGTTGCGGACAAGCAAGAACCTCTACACGCTTGTTCTCAAGGACGCTGAGATTGCTGCCAAGATCAAGCAATCCCTGCCCCCTGGTCTCGAAGTGACCGAGATTGCGCCCAAGAACTAAGTGTCTCGCTCGTCTTGTCTTGTGTTTCGGCTGGATCGGGATGGATCTCGCGTCGCGAGCACTCTTCCTGCCCGTTGCCCACGCACGCCCTTCGGCACGTTGGGAAGTATGCCTACTATTAGACCCCATGTCACCCCCCCCTCCCCCCCTGCCCTCTTCCCTCTTCAGACAGAGACGGGGGGTTCATCTTTGCTCTGCAATGCAAAACTCCGCGCTGGCGGGACGAAGCAGCTGTCCCTTCTTTCCCTGCGTGTACTTGTAGTCGGATTAACCCATGGGTGTGATGGCCGCGACCCATTGGCTGGCGAAACCCCTGTCCCTTTGCCCTTCGATATAAAGAGGCCGTACTAGGCTGCAGAACCCCCCGTTGCTTCCCTCTACACTCGGTAGCGTCGTGGTAACCCGAGGTCGTGACCAATGAGCCAAGTCAATAGGTTCGATACCCAAATGGGTCGTTGTTTTACTGTCCTGGGCTGCAGCTTGACGGGCAACAGAGCAGGGCTGTTAGGCCAGTGAGAGGCCCACGAAAGCTAGCTTCTAAGGCACTTGGATGTGCCGGCCGAGACAGTGCCGCGCGTAGTGAAACAAGTCGATGTATGTGGTATCGGTGGTTGTGTGGGAGCGAGCGTGGTGGACAGAGAAAGAGCATGCCAGATAGTCTAACCATCAATATATCTGCGTGCATTAGCGCTGGGACGACGGACTGTCGCACGAGAAGCGGGTGATGAAGGTTTCTTGGCACCCCCCTCCTCTGGCTGCTCTTGTCTTGTCGGCGTCCAAGTGACATGAGACGGTACCTGTGGCAACTGATGTCTGGAAGTTAAAAGCCTCATCGGTTACATGCTTCAAACCAACTTCGACGACGATGAAGGAGAGAGCAGTGATTAATGATTCACCACTGTGGCCCGTCAACTCGAACGCACGGACGCACGGACGCACGGACGCACGGACGCACGGACGCACTATAGTAGAAGGACGAAACGTCGAGTCCTGATTAATGATTAGATTATGCATTATGGTCGATGATGGTCCTCGCAGATGATGCAATCGCACGCGTAGTCGCGGTCAAAGCCCCACCCAACGACCTCTACGGGCCAACTGTGAGGCGCGTGAGGCCAGCCGCGACCAAGCCTGCGCGCCTGTGGCAAAGGGAAACCACGGAGTTGAGAAAACGCTGCAGCTTCATCAAGTGGGTCTGAAGCTTGAAGACGGAGAAGTACAGGAGTCTGACGGACCCTGCCGGTGGCCACACGGACGAGTCACCCGGCATGAGAACCGTCAATTACGCTGCTTGCGACTAGGCGTTGTGGTGGGGGCTCATTAATCACATGCATTCGAACGACACCTGAAATTGCGCGGAACGGGCCGGTGGTTTGGCGAAACGGGATGGCGCAGCTGCGAGATGCATCGTGAAATATTTCGAAACGAGTCGAAGCTTCCCTCTCAGTCCACCCTGTTCGAATTGCGGTGCGTTACGTCATGGCTTGCCCCGCTCGTCGCTGTCCGAGGCAGGGCGAACAGAGCCGAACCAAGCAGCACCACCTTCGACTGTCTGGAGTGGAAGCTTGTTGGGCCGAGGCGGGCCATGACGTGCACGCCGGCGTGGGCATATATAACCCGCCTTCCTGACAGGGTCGGTTCCCCTCCTCCCCTCCCATCCATCTCCTCCTCCTTCTTCCCCTCTCTCCATCATGACCAAGGCTATCGGAATTGACCTCGGCACCACCTACTCGTGCGTCGCCGTCTGGCAAAACGACCGGGTCGAGGTGATTGCCAACGACCAGGGCAACCGCACAACTCCTTCTTACGTCGCCTTTACCGATTCGGAGCGGCTGATCGGCGATGCTGCCAAGAACCAAGTGGCGATGAACCCACACAACACGGTGTTTGATGCCAAGCGGCTAATCGGACGCAAGTTTTCCGATGCGGATGTGCAGTCGGACATGAAGCACTGGCCCTTCAAGGTAATTGATGTGGGCAGCAAGCCGGTGATTCAGGTCGAGTATAAGGGCGAGACCAAGACGTTCACCCCTGAGGAAATTTCGTCCATGGTGCTGCTCAAGATGCGCGAGACGGCCGAGGCCTACCTCGGTGGCGATGTCAAGGACGGTGTCGTGACGGTGCCGGCCTACTTTAACGACTCGCAGCGCCAAGCTACCAAGGACGCCGGTGTCATTGCCGGTCTCAACGTGATGCGCATCATCAATGAACCTACCGCGGCTGCCATCGCCTACGGTCTTGACAAGAAGACTGAGGGCGAACGCAACGTTCTCATGACTTGGGCGGGGTACCTTTGATGTCTCCCTGCTTACCATTGAGGAGGGTATCTTCGAGGTCAAGGCCACTGCGGGTGACCCATTTGGGTGGCGAGGACTTTGACAACCGTCTCGTCAACTTTTTTGTGCAAGAATTCAAGCGCAAGAACAAGAAGGACCTTACCACCAACGCTCGTGCCCTCCGCCGCCTGCGCACCGCGTGCGAGCGCGCTAAGCGCACCCTTTCTTCGGCGGCTCAAACTACCATCGAGATTGATTCGCTGTATGAGGGCATTGACTTCTACACCTCCATCACCCGTGCTCGGTTCGAAGAGCTGTGCGGTGACCTGTTCAGCCACACCATCGAACCGGTCGAGAAGGTGCTGCGTGACGCCAAGGTCGACAAAGGTCAGGTGAACGACATTGTGCTTGTGGGTGGCTCGACACGTATTCCGCGTGTGCAAAAGTTGCTCTCAGACTTCTTCAATGGCCGTGAGCTCAACAAGTCGATCAACCCAGACGAGGCTGTTGCCTATGGTGCCGCGGTGCAGGCTGCCATCCTGTCGGGTGATACGTCGGAGAAGACCCAGGACTTGCTGCTGCTCGACGTTGCGCCTCTGTCGATGGGTATTGAGACGGCCGGTGGTGTGTTCACGCCGCTCATTAAGCGCAACACGACGGTGCCTACCAAGAAGTCCGAGACGTTCTCTACCTATGCGGACAACCAGCCGGGTGTGCTGATCCAGGTGTATGAGGGCGAGCGCGCCCGCACCAAGGACAACAACCTGCTGGGCAAGTTTGAGTTGTCGGGCATCCCGCCCGCCCTCGTGGTGTGCCGCAAATCGAGGTGACGTTTGATGTGGACGCCAACTCGATCCTCAATGTTTCGGCGGCGGACAAGTCGTCGGGCAAGTCGCAGAAGATCACCATTACCAACGACAAGGGCCGTCTGTCGAAGGAGGACATTGAGCGCATGGTCTCGGATGCTGAGAAGTACAAGGCTGAAGATGAAGAGGCCGCGTCTCGGATCAGCTCCAAGAACGGTCTCGAGTCGTATGCGTACAACCTGCGCAACTCGCTCAACGAGCAGGGCGTGTCCGACAAGCTCGATGCCGCCGACAAGGAGAAGCTTGACAAGGCCATCACCGAGACGATCGAGTGGCTGGACAACTCCCAAGAGGCATCTAAGGACGAGTACGACGACAAGCAAAAGGAGCTCGAAGGGATTGCCAACCCCATCATGCAAAAGCTCTACGCTGCTGGCGGTGCTCCTGGTGGCGCGGCCCCGGCGGTTTCCCAGCAGGCGCTGCTCCCGGCGCGGGCGGGGACGACGGCCCGTCGGTCGAGGAAGTCGACTAAACGTTCCTTGTCCGTCGCATAGCATCTTCTAAGCTCTTGTACATTAATACCATTGCCCCTCTTTGCGTTATCCTCCGCACAGCATGTGCCCCATCAATAATTATAGTGACTGATGCATTCGTTCTAGCGGCTCGTTCCTCTTTCCTCAAGAGTCCTTCGTATGTTGCCATGTGATGAGGAGGATGGTGTGTAGTAAGTAGTGAGGCCTTACGCACTGCCTGTCGGAGAGAGGACATGTTGGCCGAAGGCCGACATGCGTATCAGTGTGCTGTGATAGACCAAAAAGAAACGCACAGCGGTCAATTGGAACGACTATGCTTGTTTGAAGGAAACGAAGAGGGGCCGTGGGACACGCTACAGGACATGCTACTACGATCCGTCTACGTTCTGCGCAACGGCATCGCCCAGCTTGGTCGCGTCAACATGTCAACCGATATCACCTCGCAAGTATCCCAACTCAGGTCGTCGAGAGAATACAGTCATGCACCGGCACAGGCACCATAGTGTACGTGCACCATGCACCATGGGGGTGAGTCACGCGGCAGTCTGACTCTTACCTGAGCCTCAGGCAGTCCTCCCTATCTATATCAGCTCCTGCGAGCCTAGTCGCAAAATGGCGCTCGCTCTAGTCTGTGTGACTCTTGTGACGTTGAAAGTGTTGGACATGGAGAACGATGTTGGCGTTGTCGTTGATGATCGATGACGCTGATGCATGATGGCGGTCGGACCGGGTCGGAACAGGCCGACACGTCAGATCTGAGAGCGAGTCTGAACAGCAGATCCCCCGACGCAGAATAACTCGGTCCTCAGCCGGCCAGCCTGCGCACTCCGAAAAGGGAATCTCTCCCGCCGCAACGTTTTAGTTGACGGATTATAGCCACCGTTGAACGTCCTTGACGTTGAACGCCGCAATGCCATGGACCAGTCGCACGTTCCTCGACGGATGCGGACGTTGGACGTTGGGCGTTGGACGTTTTGGACACTTGAACGTTGGCGCCGCTCGCCGCCGCGTCGCTGGCTGCGCACACGTAGCGCATGCATGTGCGCGGCCTTGTCGCGCTGCGCGCCCCGTCCGCAGTCCGTGAAGCTGTCCGCAGTCGGTGAAGGAGAGTGGACACCAGGGGCACGACCATCGCACTGCCCCCCTTTTCGAGCCGGTTGAAGACAGTTGCGCGGCGAGATCGAGGGCGGGCTGTCTGTTCCATGTAGTGTGGTGGAGGCACAGCGCCGCGCAGCCCAGCCCAGGCCAGGCTACAGTACAGTAGGGTTACGCGTAGCGTCGCCGGAGTTCCTCCGGCGGGGGAAGCAGGCGCGGCGAGGCCTGCTATAACCGGTAACCCATCCGACCGCTGCCCAGCAGGCCCACCACGTGCCCCTTGCGGGGGGTATATAAGCCGGCACTCGCCCGACACCCACCACCCCCTCCAGCACCGCATCCGCCAGCTGCCCCCGTCCCGGTGCCCCCCGCGCCGCCTGCCTGCCCCACGCCGGCCCTGCTCAACGCGTCAAGTGGCCAGTAAAGGCCGGTCGGTGGACATCCCTCGTTGGTCCTCTCCTCCTCTGACGCCAGCCACGCACCGCGCACATCAGCTGTCCCACTGCTCTCACACAGTGTTACCGCCGCAAGCAGCCCGCCCCCCCCTCCCATCCCCATCCCCCGCCCGCAGCGCTCGGCCTGCAGTACGCATTCTGTCCCCCACCATGTCGACCGTCACCCACGTCCGCGCCTACTGCCCGTGTGCAAGCAAGCGGTCCAGGCCAAGGCTGATTCACGCAACATGAGCGTCCAGTGCACCGAATGTGGCTTCATCATATATCGTTCCTAGCCGCTGCCTCCCATGCCCCCATCTCACTCACGCCCCCACCCTTTCTCCCCTGGGTGCCAGCAGTGCTTTCTGCCCCGCCTTTCTCCTGGCATCTCGGCCCCTCCCTCGTCTCCGCGCCCTGCCCCCCCTGCCAAGCCTACGCCCCCCCTTAGCCCAAGCATCCTTCTTTCCCCCGTTCCCCATACCCTATGGTCCACCACCACCACCACCATCTAGTCTGAACCCATAACAACATGTGCCCTGCATATTCCCACCCGGCCCGATGTACCCCCTCATTCGAACAAGAACCCACGAAAACCCTAGCGCCATTGGGATGGTTCAACAAGACGATAGACAATCGGTGTGCGAGGGGGACCCAAACAGAGGGAGCACGAGAGACACGCTTGTATCGCGGTATGCCTCTCGGGAGTCGGAGATCCGAGATCGCAAATCGGAACTCTGCTCCTAGCCGCACGCCACATGCACCTTGGCCGACATCCAGTCTAGTCTGGGCGGGAAGACACCCCAGGAAAAAGGGGGAAAGTAGGACAGATGGGCAGGCAGGGAAAAAAAGGGGGGGGGGATAGGGAGAGGAGAAGAGGGAGAAGGGAGGGAATGATCCAGGAGCAACGAGATAAGAGGACCCAGGTGGATGGAGTCAACGCCGTCGCCCATCATTGGATCGCTCGTCTTGTCTCCGAAGCGGTGGGATGGGTGGGATGGGGTGGGCGCTGGACCAGCTGGGCGAGGGCGAGAGGCAAGTGCGTGCTGCTCTGGCTTTGCAATCGACCTTGGGCTTCTTCCCGCCCTCCTCGTCCTCGGCCACCTGGGCTGCCAGCTCAGGATCAATCGACTCCTCCACAGTCCCAGGCGGAGGCAGCCCCTGGATAAAAATCGGCGGCGCGCGGCGGTAAGGCTGGCCAATCGTCCGGACCACCTGCTCCACCCCTTGGGTCAACAACAACTCCTCGTTCAGCACGGCAATCGCCTTCTTGCCATTCAAATTGATAAATCCACGACGAAAATCGTTGGCAGCTTGGGCGAGCGCGGGGGCGTCGCGCGCCGAGGGGGCCTCGGTCAGAGGAGGCAGCGACGAAACATCCCTGCCTTCCGCCGCGGCGCGGGCAAGAGCCGAATGTTGCCGCGCGGTCAACAGATCTTCAATCCGTTGCCGCGCCACTTCCACATGCTTCTCGCGGTAATGCGCCAAAGAGTTGTCTTGGCGCGTAAAACGCGAGTTGCAGTTGCGGAACAGACAGCGGAACCGTTTGATAGAGCCATGCGTCGTGCGCCAGTGCCGCCCCCATGACCCGTCGTACTAAACGTCAAGTTGCACCCGGCCCAGCCACACGGGTGCCGTTTTTTGCCATCAACCAAGATGGGCGCAATCTTGGGCCGAACGCGCGGATGCATTTCGAAGCTTGAGCTGGATCCTAGCGCTGGCGACGGGGGAAAAAGGGAGGTTAGTGCCGTCCAGTCAGAGAGAGACACGTACTAGGTCCAGCGGGCGTGACCAGGCCGCGCGCCGATAACAGGCAAGCCGCATTGGTTGGCCGGTACCGCATGTCGGGGGGGTACGGTTCCCACCGTTCGGCCGGGTAGCCCGAGCTGAGATTCTGGCCGTCCCACGATCCCCGGTCGTACGCCGGCTCGTACCGCTGTTCCCCCTCGCCCCTGGGGCCAGAGAGGGTGGGGGCAGGGGCAGTGAGGCCATTGTGCGCGTACACGTGGGCAGACGGGGAGAGTTGGCTTGGGTGCGGTTGAGACGGGAGGTTGACTGGCGCGGCGGCGGTGGGGGCGGGGGCGACGGAAGGGTTGGGGGCGGCATAGGGTTCACCCGCGTACGCCGCGCCGTCAGCCAAGCCCAAGGAGGAATTCATCGGGCCGGCATAGTCCTGGGCGAGAGGGTATACTACCGTTCGGTATTCGGCGGAGGCGGGGCGGTAGGGCATGGTGGGCAGCTGGGGCTCCGGTCGACTTCGAAGGGTACGGTCATCGAAAAGTAGGGCGTTCGCTGAGTCAGACTGCCCTGAGACGGGTGCGAGGCCGGCACCGCTGGTGCCGGCCCTACGCCCGGGGCCGACGGCAGGCGCAACCGGCTGCCCTGATTTAGGAGACTGAAATTGTCCATCTGCCCAGGCCAGGCGGGGGGGGGAGGCGGTATGGTCAGTATGGTCGGTATGGCCCAGCGGGTGCGCAGGACCAATGCCAAGGCCGGAGGCGGCCAGATTGGAGCTGGCGCCCGCACTGCCATCTGGGACGGAGCTGGGGTCTACGCCAGGAGCGGAAGCGGCAGTAGAGAGCGGAGCGGCGCGCCGCAGTCGTTTGTTGGGTGGTTCTTTCATCCCTCCGGGCGGAGCAGTGGAGGCGGGGATGACGGCCATGGACGATGTATCTGACAGGAAATGCTGGCTTCCTGAGTTGGTGGTGCTAGTGCCGTACGAAGCGTAGGACAGGGTGGGCAAGCTCGCGCTCGATGCAGACCCCACGGACGAGGAGATGGAGCGCTGCAGGGGCCGTAGCTCAGGTCGGCGTGTGGTGTCGGCAGGCTGCGCAAACGCGTGGGGGGGCATGGAACGGAGGGGGAGTGGATAGGATGCGGTGGGGTGGGGTGGAAGGGAAGGGAAGGGACGGGGAAGGGGCGGGAGGGGACGGAAGGGAAGGGGAAGGGACGACGGCGTGGAGCCAGGTGGCGGGGCAGAGGTGAGGCCTGGGGCGTAACCGAGGCGATGGAGGTGGGGGGCGGGGGGCGGGAGGAGCTGGCAAGTGGGGGCAGCAGCAGCAGCAGCAGGCGAGAGGGTCGGCGAGATGGAGGAGAGGGAGCAGGCCATGGCTGCCCAGCGTGAGCTAGGGGGAGTTGCCCTGACGCTGGGGATGTGGTGATGCGTGACGCGTGATGCGTGACGAGTGACGGGTGCTACTGACTAGTGACTTCCCCGGTGACTAGTGTGACACGGGCGGCAGGTGGCAGCAGTTCCTGACAGCTGCCGAGCACTGGCGCCGTGCGCCGACAGGCTGGGCCCTGGCGTGTGCCCGAGGGCATGCCGCCCCAGGGCGGGGCACAGGGCGCTGTGCCCAAGCGGGCATGGCAGTGTGCCGAGCCGAGCGCAGGCAGGGCGCAGCTGCCCGGCTGTTGTTCGATCGCAACGCGCACTGGGTACGCCTGCAGCACGCACGCCCGAGCACCGCTCCTCGCAGCGGCCGCACGACCCACCGCCGCAAGGATCCATGCACGCCGCTGTGCCTGGGGCATACGCTAGGCCAGCGCCTGTGCCCCCCACCTGACCCGTGCGGGAAAAACAGCTGCAGAGGACCCGCACCCTCTGAAGCTTTAGACCGCCGACCCTGCAGCGCCGCAGCCGCCCAGTCTGAGCTACGCAAGGGCGCCGGGGCTGCCAGGACGCCCTCCTGCAAGCCTTCAGCGCTTCAGCGCTCCAGCGCCGCAGCGCCGCAACGCCTCAGCGCTGAGCCGCTTAGCGCCAACCGGCATGGCTGTGACAGGCGTGATGCGTATGACTGTGACAGCGTGGCCGCGACAAAAATGACGTCGGCCACCGGGTCACCTTTGACGTGTGGCGCGGTGGCACGCCTCACGCCTCACGCATGCCAGGCGCGTCCAATCCGTTTCATTGATCATTGATCGATGATCACCGATCTTCCGTACAGGTGTCCACTTCCATCCCCCCCCCCCCACTGCGAGCTGCTGTCGGCTGCCCCCTGTTGTCTGGGGCGGCGGGTGCGAGGGGACGCAGAGGACTGGAAGGACCCTGGCAGGCGGCAGGTGAAGTGGCAGACGTAGGATGCACCCGCATCCCCGCGCCTCCGGCAGACGGAGGCGCCAACACGTAGAGTGGCAATCCTGGTTGGACCCCTCCAGACCCCGCCGGTGCCCGGTGCCGCTGGCATCTGCCATCCACCACCTGCGTGGGAGGTGTGGTGGCAAAGCAGGGCCATGCAGGTTGCCAATGCGAGGTAAAAGATGCTGCGCTGCTCGGCAGGGCCCCGCTGCCCATTTGCTGGGCACGATGTATGACGTCGAGGTTAACGTTATGGCCATGTCATCATGTCATCGATCTTCGATCACTTCCATCCGTACGCGGGCTTAGCGCTTAGCCGCTTTAGCGCCCAGGCTCAACGGCTGAGCCTCAGCACTTTGCGCTGATTCTAGCGGTTGTCACCCATAGGTCACGCGTCGCATGCTGCGATCCTGGCGCAGACATCTCAGGTCTTGCCGGGTAGGGCGAGACCCTGTCCGATCATACCTCTTTCGCGTCGGAGAAGGGCGGGATGCGGAGCCATCGGCTATGGGAGTGCTATGGGAGGCGATGCCGTTGTGGTCCATCGGCTAAAGGCTATCGCTACGCGAAGGCAGCTGTCGGCTACCGCAGCAAAAAACGCACTGCGTGCATGTTAAGGATGCGCTGCAATACGCGCTTCGAGCTTCGGGAGAGCACAATGCGAAGTGTGGTATGGCAGCCCACACCAAAGCACTGCAAGCGCAACGGTGCAACAGCTGCCCCCCCTTGGTTGGCTTACGATGCAGGAGGGAGGCAGGGCAGGCAGGGCAGGCAGGGCAGGCAGGGCAGGCAGGGCAGCAGGGCAGGCAGGGCAGGCAGGGCAGGCAGGGCAGGCAGGGCAGGCAGGGCAGGCAGGGCAGGCAGGGCAGGCAGGGCAGGCAGGGCAGGCAGGGCAGGCAGGGCAGGCAGGGCAGGCAGGGCAGGCAGGCAGGAGGGTAGGCGCGAGGCCGGCGGGGGACACATAAAAACGCCAAAACCCATCTGTACACGGACCAAACCGATTGCCGGTTACGGTAAGGACGCGTGAAGCTTTTGAAGCTTGAAGTTTTGAAGTCAGGCGTCGGTTACTGATCACCCACTTTGCGTTTCATCCTCCACAGGGCAAAGAGCCCGGGGAATTGGGTCAAATCAATCCGAAACAGCGAAAACCACACGATTTAGCGTACTTGCAGCTAGGTTCCCACACTACACAGCAAAAAATAGATGAGAGTGAGTCGATTTCCGTCTTGATGAACCAGATTCGCCATTTAATATATATTCAGTACACTCGCAGTGCCAACAGTATAGTGCTCGATACCGTCGGCTACTACAAATGTCAACGTTTGATCAAACACCCTTTACGTTTTACATTTTGAAGCGGAAGCGCTAAGCGTTTCAGCGTTTGCTTTAAGCTTTCCTCTTTAAGCGTTGAGCTTTAGGATTTAAGCTCTATCAGCTTTACCGGTTACCGGTTTTACTGATGAAGCGGTGAGGGGTGTCCGTGATGCATGATGTGCATGATACACAGGATGGATGATCGATGACGGGTTGACGCGTTGGCGGGTTCCATTCGACTGAAACCCCCAGGCTCCGTGGGATCTAAGACACCTGCCTGGGCCGAAACCTACATGCTACAAGCCTTCGTGCCAATGTGCAGCAAGAACTCAGAATCGACCCGGACGGCCTGCGAGGGGTGCCCAACGCTCACATGCGCTCACATGAGATCTCAGATGGGGTCTTAGTACCGTCGGGGTGCAGACGGTTTCGATGATCCTGCCCGCGAGCCGCTCGGGGTTGCGATGAGGATGGTGAACTAGGGTGTACTAGGGTGTACTTTGTCGGGCCGCGGCGCGCACTTTGGCGTTTTGCCGTGGTTGCGATGCATGCATATCACAGCATTGCATGAGAATGCATCATGAAAACCGCACACGTGTAGAGAATTGATAAAGCTGGCACCATAAAAAGCTTGAAGGTCGCACCTTGAAGCTCGACAGCTTGACAAGCTTTTGACAGCTGGCGCCGGTTGTGGGGTGTTGGACCTTAGGCCCTTTGCCACAAGGCCACAAAGCAAGCCACTGCTGGGGCTGCTGAGGAAGGGGCAAACTGGGACAGACAGGGCCCCCTGTGTCTCGGTTGGCTGAGACTGGATCTGCGCTTTTGCTCTTTTGCTGAAACTGATGACTGATATAACTACGTTTGCTGCACAATCTCTCCATCCACATATGCCTCATGCACGTCCCAGGCCTCACACTTTACACCAGCACATGTCACATGTCACAGGCCTCTCCCATGCTGCGAATGCCACGCCGTGTCTCCACAACGCCCTAACGGTTCGATCAGGTCCAAAAGACTCAGGTCAACTATGGAGAGGAAACGCGTGTGAAAAAAGGAAATCATGAAAGGGCCCGTGGTACGCGACCCGTCTCTGGTACGTTTCTATGTAAGGTATGTCAGGCCGAGTATACTCTGGTATGCCCCACCTGCCAATACGTAGAAAGGGGCATTTTCTTCACATTCGAAGACAAACAACGCCCTCTTCTCAACAAGCTTTCCTTTGAAGCTCAAACGTAATATAATGCAATGATATAATTCGCACTTCAAGAGACGAAGACCACACGCGTTGCAGAGAGAGACTCGCCAGCAGGCGATATAAGGTTGCGGGGAAAAGCAATGGGAAGCATAGAGAGGCATACTGCTGCTAGAGTGAGACTTGGGCACTCGCGATCCTATGGATCAGCTGCAAAACAGCCTTCAGACAAGGCGTGAAGGCAAAGTGGGGAGCCACAAGTCTTCAAGCAACGTCTCTGAAGGGAAGGAGAAAGGAGAGAGAAGGGAGATGGAGCGAGCAGGCGTGCGCGGCCTGCGAGCGGAACGCTTCCGCTCGGCTAGGCGAGCGTCACCGATCCATTGAGGGCCGCGCAGGAGAACCCTAGCAGTACCCTCTAACTCCACCTTAATGCACACAGGTTCTCGGAACTGTTTATGTAGGAGAGCGATACACAGGGCGGCGAGCGATTATCAATTTTGAATGAGTTACCCATGTTACATGTTACCACCTCCTCCCACGGACCATACCGAGAACGCGCCCAAACGCTTTTAAAAAACATACGTGGTCATCATCAACAAGTCTCAGGAAAGACATTCAACAAAGAGTCAAAAAGCTCACCCTCTTCATTCCCCATTTACCTCGACAGCCAGTTCTACGCCACTCCGTCCCGTGCTTCTTCAGCCTCACTGTCGTTAGTTCTTGAGGCCTGGCCTGGTTTGGCCGACAATGGACGGCTTACTATGATGCCATCACAATGAGATTAACGTTGAGGCCTGTGAGGTCCGGCCTGAGGGTACTGCGCCTACACGGATGGAGTGCGTTGAGGCACCCGAGGCTCTCAACCTGAGGCCTAATAAGGTATACCACTCCGGGGCTGCTCTGTCTCATCTGTTGTAATTCTCCCCTCTCGAATCTAAAAGTCACACATGGGCACCTCATGTTCTTCAAACGAGCCTATGCCGAACACCCCCCCCCCCCTGGCTACTAGAATTAAGCATCCGATAATCTCTCATTTATGGTTGTAAGGCCGGTGGAACAAAAGGATTTAGGTGAGAACCTCTGGAGGTGTAGAGCCATGCCATCGCGGTGGTGGTGCCAGTTGAAGTCTAAACCTTAGGCCTTATATGCCACACCTGGAGGAGACAGGGGTTCGGACAAGCTGGAGAGGATACGCGTGGTGGCTTCGGAGGTCAAATAAGGAGCAAAAAGGGCTACAAAGGCGCCTTGGCATATATAAGTACGGGACCGTGGGTCCCAACAATGGGATCTCACGGATTATTTGCCCTTCCTTCTGCCTGGCCATTGTCAGGAAAGAAGAGCGATAACCAGCAAGGCCGCTCGATGAACTCCAGTTGGGCAGCCATCCTCTAGTAAAAAGTCAGACGATTGGACGTATATCAGAGGCGAATACGGCCCGGCGATCTAGGCTTACCCAAGTGTTCCCTGCACCTTTTGCTCGTGCCAATGTGGTGAGCCTACGGACCGATCCTCTCACATTTCGGACCGCGGCCGAGCTTGCGAGCTCATTAACATTAATCATTCCTCATTCCTCATTCCTGACCTCAGGCTTCGGGCCTCACCGCCTCACCGCCTCACCCCAACCTAGTCACGGTTGTGGATCGATGGTGAGAAGGGTCCCGGAGAAGGCCTTCGGCCTCAGCCTGAGACCCGAGACCTGAGGTCATGCGGGCCTGACAATGTCGACGTTCAACGTATTCAACCAAAGAGGGTTCTGAGATCTGATGTCTGGCCACAATGGGGATGTCACATGGCAGGGTATGTGATGAGAACCTGCGCGCGCCTATAGTACGGCGGGCCTGGCTATATCCAAGACAGTGCCAAAGAGTCCATTGTACGTGGGTTCATTCATTCACCCGAGTCCGTTGGACTCTCAGGTCGCAGAACTCAATTCTCATCCGTCTCCACACTCCCCATCTTTAGTCCTCATCGTCTCTCATCTGTTGTGGGCCTATACGTGTGCTATGAGTCTTTTTCGGTATCCGGGTCCTGGTACCAGGTAAGCGGTGTCACAGGCCTAGCTAGCGATGCTGGCGATGATGGATGGAGATGGCATTCAAGAGCTAAGGAGAGCTAGAGCTATGGGCCTTGATAGGCTCCTGGCCTGTAGGCCAATGGAAACCCGTGGAAGGTCCGGAACTCACTGCCCCGGTGCACTGTGTGCATCGGGCCACGTATCACTGAAGGCCGATGGGCTCTAGACCACTGGTGGTCAACAAGCGGCAGCCGCGGTACAACAGCGGTCCGTAGCACTTTGTGGGATGCAACCACATGCAGTTGTGGCTCTGAAAAACGTCATGGTGGCTCTTTTTGCACAACAAAAAACTTATGAATGAGAGCTTCTCTCTATATTACCACGGTCATAATACCTGCCGAGGCCTGACTCTCTGCCAATTGTTTTCTCTCTTCAAGCTTCAAGCTTCAACTTCAAGCTTCAAGCTTCAACAATATCCATCGTCATCTCTGCTCTCGATAGCCATTTTGCCAATACTATTACGCGACGATTACGGAGGAACAACTTTACGTCGGACCCTCCAGTTGCTGTACCTGCTGTACCCCACCTTACTCTCTCCCGCTGCGCTGCGTGACGCGTGACGGCGTGACGGCGTGACGGTGTGGCGTGTGACATACTATGTGACTTTCCAACATACTATAACGCGTAACGTAGAACGCATAACGCGTAATGCTAGCGGCTCTCAAAATACCTGTCACGCGCACGGGACCTATGACGGAGTCGCGTGAAACTTGCTGATGTGTGTTTGCAAAACGGTCACGTCCAGCCTCTGTTCCATCCACCCGGCCTCTGTCCGTCCCCCCTGTGTACGCCCCTTCGCGGTCCTTTCCCCAATTTGTATCCACACCCTCCCTCCCTCCCTACCTTAATTTTGTTCCCTGCTTAATTACAACTTCCTTTGCGACCTCGCTTTGTCATGGGATTAGCCCCCAGGGGGCTCGCCCCTAAGTATGTCGTGTACCAAGTCCCAGACCCGCTTGGCGTCCAAACTACCTTGTCCAAGCTGCTGTCCAAGCATCTTCACGACCGAACAGCATAGGGCGACGATGTAGCTCATCCACCCGCCCCTCTTCGCGCAGTCATCTTCATCAACTCTTCGCGCGGCGAGAAGCCAAGAAAATTGCCAAAAGATTTGATGTGGGAGTGCGTCTTTTCTTTTTTTTGCCAATTGGAGTGCTGATGGCTAACCAGTCCTGCCTCTTTTCTTCAGCACTATACTTTCGCCCCTCTCCGCATCGGACTGGGCGGGAAACACCCATCCCCCCGAAGCGGAAGAACGAGCGGAGGATCAAGCCAAGTTTGCGCAGGGAGAGGAGCCGGTGGTGTGGTGGGAACGAGCTCGCTCGATGTATTAATGGGCATGCCAGATTGCGACGAGCTGTTCTGGGTTGGCGTCCCATCAGTTAATACGGGCTTCGATTTGATTCAGGTCGCCGGCTATGTCGCCCGAGGCGAGGTAAGCGAGGCTAAACCATCATTCACGCCCCGGGACACCAAGTTGGCCATGAACTGCAGAGCCCGAGCTCGAACGAACGGCGGGTCTATATATGTGGGCAACGTAGCGCATTGGCTACTCACTGCTGCACCTTGCCTCTTGGGGGCGTGAACACTTGTCTCTATATGTCCATCCCCTTCGGTGTGAAAATGCGGAGGGCACCCAGCTGTGCAAAGCGTGTCAACTCTATGTCCCGTGTTGCCCTCTACCTTGTAGCCCGGCCCCAGTGACCTTCCATTTTCCGGCGCCAACAGCCTTTGATTCTCCAGCACAACTCCCACGGCCCCGCGGCCGCAGCCCCACTGTCCGATCAAGCCGGAGATCAACAAAGCCCCCGCCGAGGCAGCAGCGATCCCTTCTTCATCCGCTCGTCCTCTTGTTGAGCCATCCAGCAGCGCCGGCATCATCACAAGCGCCCACACCCTTTAACCTCCACCGACGAGAGAGTTACACGGAGACGCAGTGAGCGGTCCCGAGTTCCAAGGTAGGGATCGGACTTTGAAAAACGAGAATGCGACGGCAATTTCGTTCCGGCCTGAGTGCTGCGTATGTGGAGCACAGATTACAGTGGCTCCGCTGCAGGGAGCACGGTGCTTGGTTTACTGGGTGCGTTTGATTGCTCATCTAGGCCCATCTCGTCCATCAGGAGCAACTCAACAACGTCCATGCCATTCTCGACCATGTTGGCAGATGCCTGCTCGCGGCTGCTCCTGCATCACCATATGTCCTCTATAAGTGTGGCAATATGGTATCCATGTCCGGCGGGCCCAGGTATGCCTGCATCGTCCCCGGTGAAGTAGCAGTCGGCGGGATGGTGGACAAGGACCGGGTGTAGTGGGGGGTTCAGCCTAGCTCAGCGTTCAGGTCTGCCATTTGTTAGGCGAAACGCGCTCAACGTTGAGGTTCCACATCCAGCCACCGCCTTGTTTCCATCTTGCAATACTCCCCGCGCGACTCAAGCCACCTCCATCGCCCTCACCCACCACCCGCTACATCTCGTCCCACGATCGTCGGCGCAGCCAAGAAACACCACGAGTATCGGAATCAGCTGCCCTCTCTCGTTCTGCACCCCGCTGATATCACGTTAGGCACCGGATGCCTTCGAACCACCACCCCCGTCATCTTGGATCGCGGCGTCTGGGATCGCGGCGGTGGGTAAGTGAAAAGGCAACCTTGTAGGGAGCGGTTCGCATACATTCCACGCTGACTGGGCGCGGGGGGGGAATGAACGTACGAACAGAAGAAACACGCAGGGAACCTGGCGCCATCACTAAAGGCGCAAGTGCGACTCAACCACCAGATGAACACGCCCCACAAGCAAGGCCAACCAAGACAAGTGGACGAATCGGACATGCTTCCCCCTGTCCGGTCCACCAGGGCTTGGTGCGCGTTCGGCTGAGCCTACCATGCTGGGTGTGTAATAGAGACGTGTGGCGTTGAAGTGCGTCCTGCGGCCGAACATACGCACGAGAGTTCGCTTGTAGCTCGGCCAACACTGAGTCATGGGCCGTAAGCAGGTCATCGCAGCGACACGGCCCATGGGTCCCTCGAAAACGGGACGAGCGATGACGACACTGTTGGCCCATGGCCGCTCACGGCGCGCTTCAAAAACGTACATGATGAAGGTGAGATCGAAGGATTTCTCTAACGAAGCCGAGATATGCTCGTACTTGAACTTCTACAGGGCATCATCGTAACCCTTTGGAGAGGCGAACCCATTCAACCTCGGTTCGAGCACAGCCTTTGGCACCCATCCTACCTATACAGGCCGCGTAATATCGCCGGGCACCACCCTCACCGACGTGACGGACAATAACTGCACCGGAGTGGACTTGGATGAAATCGACTTTGCCGCTTTGATTGCAACATTCAGACCAGAAAGACGTTGGGGCAGGTCTATCCGGGCGGGTCCAGCCCCTCTTTTCTTAGTACGTGCGGCCCTCGAGTGCGACCGCTTCGATGATTTTCTCCCCGCCCTCACTTAGAGTATTTACCGCGGCACTGTCCCAGGCCGTACGTTCCTGCTGGCCTCCCGTCTTACCCCCCTGGAGAAGGCATCAGTAGGTATCCGCCCCATCGTCTGTGGAGAGCTGATCTACCGTATGTGCGCCAAAGGCATCGCTCGAGCGATCGCCCCCGACAGCTGGCTCTCCCCACTCCGCTGGGAGTAGCATCGCCAAAAGGAGTGGAGCCTAATGTACGGATGGTCGAGAGCATGACAACGACAGGTAGGGTGGACGACACTGGGCGATTTCAACCACGTCGCTGTGCTCGATTTTACTAGCGCTTTCAACACTGTGTGCCGTCGCACACTCACCAAAGCGCCCCACAGATTCGCCCCGTGTCCTTTCATTGGACCGATGGATCTATGGTACCCCCACACAGCTTTGGGTTGCGTCGGGTGGGAATGAGACAGGTGTTTTGTCGGAAGAGGGCATCCGGAAGGGCGATTCCCTCGCCCCCTTTTCTTCTACATTGCAGTGCGGCGCATGCTGGAGAAGTTGGAAAAGGAACTGCCACCGGGCACCTTGTGATAGCATACATGTACGACATTTTCGGACGAGATTCAGGCATTACCGCCAGAGCTAGGGGTGGATTGTCGTCGATCGTGGCTCCGGGACCAACTGGCGAGAGTCTGAGGAAGAACATGCCCAAGTTTGATGGCCTCATCTTTAGGGACGCGTCTTACTATGGCGGTACACAGTATTCAGACGAACCCGCGTCACCTGCTCCGCACCATGCAGATGGAGGGTGAGCTGGACGATGTGCTGGCCGAGATTGATGCCTTCATGTGTACGGAGTTCAGGTGGATCCGGGGCGACGAGGACCCCAAGGTGCCAAGGACGATCACTTCCACATGCTCATGAGCTAACGCACGGGCTGCAGCCACAACGAGGTCAACGACTATCTTATTACCACTTATGTTGCCCCATCGGGACCACACACGGCGACAGGGGGAACGCATCTAGGAAGCAAAACCAGCGCTGCCGGGAGATGTAGGAGAAGAGGCGGCAAGAGCTGCTCCAGAAGCTAAACCTTGCCGATGGTCCAATGTGGCCGAGCACAGCAACCCGTTGTGCCACACTTGGCTCCTCCATTCTATCAGCCCCGTGCCTCCGGCTCACCGACAAGCAGGTTGAGGTTGGTCTCCAGCTCCGCATACTGTGCCGCCATGCTGTGCCGCTCCACGCGCAGCATGTGCAAGTGCAGCGTCATGTCCTCGCTGGAGCACGTCATGGCTTGCACCCGCACCCAGGCCAAGTTTGGGGCATTGCATCATGCAGTGCGGGAGCCCATTCTCTACCTCGTTCGCTCCATCCCCGACACCCACGTCCACAACGAGCCCACTGTGGTTATAGAACGAGGCGCGGGAGGAAGCCAGTGCGCACTGACTGCCGCGCAATGGGGCCTGGAGCAATCGGAGGATCAGGAATGGCGGTGGACCATACGCTGCGCGACACGGGAACGCCGGAGGCGCAGACCGCGTACCGGACAGTGATACATGAGAGCACCGCGACGCCTTTGGAACACTGGGAGAATGAGCTGCTTCGGCTGCTGGAGCAAGCAGAATGCGACAAGAACGCCAAGTACCATCAGGGACGCACCCAAGAACCGTTTCCCCCCTGGTTTTGACGACGCGAGGATAGTACTACGGCACCAAGACAACGGGCAAGATGGTTGCGCACTGGAAGGATTTGACTACTGACTCCCAAAGGAAATGGTTCCTTGCTCGGATGCCTATCACGTTCATCCGTGCCCACACACGCTACTTCGGGTATGGGAACGGATGGCGGGCACCAGAGGGTCCTGATATCCTGGCGATCCCCCTGGTTCCTTAACAGGGGTGGCGCTACCAAGCAGCACACGCAAAATGAACGGGTCGGTTTAGGCGTAGCGTTTCCCCTGTCCCAGCCTTAATCCCTGTCAATGATATGGATGCAGAGTAGAGACTATACTCATCACCATTGATGCATACAATGATGGTGTACACACCCAGTCTACAACTGTTTTTGACGACTCTTCGTGTGAACACGGTACATATGGACACTGCCAATGTGGTTGTCCTCACTGATATTGCTCCAATCGAGCAGTGGCCCCACGTTGCCCCTGGGTGCAACGGGTGCGTCTTTGGTTGTTCTTCCCGTGCTTCTTATACATCTGTTGCCTTTATAGTAGAAAACTGAGTAGTATGGCCGTGGCAAACATACCGTCGCATTGTCCAACGAAACTAATCATATCACAACAGTGTGAGCCTCCCACAGTGTGCCAGTTATAGGCGGCAGAGGGGCAGGATCGAGGAAGTGAGATCTGGGAGAGGTAACATGTAGCAGTGGGAGACGTTCCCTCCCTTAAGATGGGCTTGTGAGAGGAGGTTAACAACAAAGCGGTGTAATAGTTGAGAGACACCAAGGAACCAAGCGAGGGAGCTAGTGATGAGACGCAAATACTTGCGCCACTGTCTCGTCCAGGCCGATCGCGCGGTCGCCCAGCAAAGCCAGAAAACGGGAATTGTCCACCGTGGTGAGATCTTTGGCGTCCAAGTCGGGCAAGGACTGCCAGCTAGCAGCCAGCGGCGCGTCGGGCACCGCCTTGAGCACCGCCTGGACCAGACTTCGCAACGTATAGATCGAGTGGTACGCCAAGATTCGTTCGTTGTTCACGTCGGGGTTGATGAGCGCCTCGACGTGCAGCTGCGCCACGTTGGTCACATTGACGAAGAATTGCGAGAAACCAAACATGCCGAGAAAGCTCGGGTCGCCCTGCGCCAATTGTGGCACCACACCATTGGTACTGTTGGTCGATGCGCCAGCCAACTCACCGCCCAGAGTCAAATTGGGGTTGACGGTGCACACGCCGATTTGGGGGTTGGCACGCTGGAACGCCAACACGGCTTTTTCCGCCTCGTACTTGCTCGCCGTGTAGATGTTGAGCGGAGTGGGCTGAGTCTTGGCCATCTCCAACCCGGCATCGTTCCATGTCGCCGGGGTGAGGTGGTGCGAAACTTCCCTGTCCCAGTGGGCGACAGCAACACAACTGGACGTGACCACCACGCGACGTACGTTGGCCTGTTTGCTAGCGTCCAACAGACCTTGCGCGCCCGCCACGGAGCACGTGACCACGTCCCACCCAGTCCCAAGCGACATGTTGGACGCGATGTGCGCCACGCCCTGCACGCCTTGCACTACCGACGCATACGCCCCCTCGGCGGCCATGTCCGGTACCACCACCTCCAGCCGGTCCGACCCGAGCGGCGCAAAGCCCTTGCGGAACGCATCGGCTTTAGCGTCTGTGCGCACCGCAGCACGCACGTTCAGCCCCGCTTTCAGCGCTTGGTCCACCACGTGCGAACCGACAAACCCACTGGCGCCTGTGACCAGCACCCACTCGCCCGGACGAAGTGCAGCAGAAGAAGAGGTCATGTTCAATGTATGTATGGGTGTAAGGGTGGGGTGGGATGCGGAGGGGAGGAAGAAGCGTAGATGAAGAAAGGAGTAGGGCAGCCAAGACGAACCAGCTCGTCTTTTATTTCTTCGGGAGTGGCTCTATCAAAGGGTAGTGTTGCATGATGGAGTTGCGCCTTGGGTCTCGCTGAGGTTCGGACATTTGACATTGTTACGGGGCGCTCCGGTTATCTCCGGACGCTGAGCCCCGCATTCGTAGCAATCTCAGCCCAACACGCGTCAGTTAGGTTACACTAGCGAGAGAGAGCCAGTCAACACCTTATCCTTGCTGCGGATATCATCCGCGGCCCGCCATGGTCGCATGGGCTTATGCATGGGTACGATGATTTGTGCCCATTGCGTCCAGTCTTGTCAGAATCCTTCCTGCTGCGCCCGACTACGCAGCGTCAGCGCCTTGGGGAGCAAGGACTGTGCTTACTAGTCTTTACCTCTCTGGGAAGTGCCCCTCATTCTTCTGTCTACTATACCTGTCATGCAGAGGCACTTGAGGCCTGGTTCCTTCTGCTGTATATAAGCAGCCATGTCTATAAGGCTTGCTACTTAGCTGTGGTCCTTGTCGACCATCTTGTCTCCTCCCTTTGGTCTCCCCGACTACCAGTTCCTCTCTCGCCCTTCCACCTTCTACCACCCTTACACTTACGAATTTACGACTTACGTCGAGTGCACTGCAAGCCGCGGTTACTCTCATCAGTAGCGCTTACTCTTCTTCAGGACGATCCAACTTATGGATCCGGAAGACGGGGGGAAGGAAGATCAGTAGAGAGAGAGAGGAAGGGAAAGTCTGCCTCCTGACAAGTGAGCAGGCAGTTGATGGTGTATTGCATTGCACAGGAGCTACAGAGACTAGAGAATATTCCTGCCCGCCAGGAAGGAGTATTGCAAAGAACTATGAATCCCAAGGTTCCGGGCGTGGGCTACCGGCGCCACTATACACCAGTGCGGCGTTAAGTCGCGGTCACGCAGCGGCTCCAAGACCTTGCATCCCTGGCAGGCTCTTGGTGTGGAGGTCGGAGACGTTGTCCACACCAGTTTGATGGACACAGGCGCGACAATACCCGCTCGGTTGCTCTCACGTATATAGTGGTAGGAGCGAGTTGCCGGCGGCAGCACACTCTCCCAGACCCCCTGGTCTTCCAGGTTCTTCACCTCGTGTCCTGGAACGCCTGCTTCCACTCGCTTGCATCCGCACCTCGTCATGCCTCATGTTCGTTGCGGGCATCCACCCACAGAGGGGGAACATCCCTACAATTGTCCCCACCATTTCCCGCCGTGGCCGCGGCAGAATTAACCAGACTGACGTGACGAGGCCGTCGACGCCAAGTTCGTGTCGTTGCTGCGAGAAGGACTCGGCACGCCTCACCAGGCACAGTCCTCGGTCTTGTGCGTCTTGGGCCCGTATTTGCCGCTTGCCGTGCGCGCAGGAATGAATTTGATACGTTCCGTCAGATCCTCCCACGTCACGCCATCGATTTCAGCTTTCCACGGGAGAGTGACAGGTAAGACGCCTTTTCCTAGACCGTTGATCAGGAACATGTTGCGAAGGGAGGAAGGTCTGCGCCTGCATAAATCTCGTAGGGCCGCGCCACGCGTCAAACAGTCGAATGTACTCCGCACCACTTTTGTCACCACGCATAGGGGTAGGGTCGTTACGAAGAAGCGTCCATGGATCCTGAGAAGTGCGTGTCCGCTTGAAATAGCTCCATATCGCGGACGCCAATAGAGGTCCGGAGATACCGTCTTTCAGGGCCCGACGAGGGCACGTGGGTCCGTCCCTGTCCAACGTGGTGACCAGGAACTGCCCCAGGTCAAGGTCATGCTCATAATCGTATCCAGTCTGAGAGCTTGCATTGTCCAACAGGAGCACATTCGTCTTGATTTCGTTATCCAGGCTTCGCTCTACAGCTCCAAAAAAGTCTTGCATATACGACGACCACGAACGATAGGATGCAGCTTTTGCTGTGAGCTTGGGCAGATTTGACCAGCCACCACTGTGCTTCAAAGCAGTTTCAATCGCGGCGTTGACCGTAGGAAGCGACTTTTGAGGTACGGCAGAAGCCAATGGTGTCACGATACCGAGGTGCACCGCTCTCTTCCTAGCCGCCACAATCAGACCCATCACCATATTGCCGGGCACAACAGTGCGCGCCAAGGCAATGATATCGTTCATCTCTGGGGGAGAATGCGTGACATTGGGCCAAGTTCTCAACATGTCGGCCCCATCCCGATGTAGTGGTGACGCGGCCTGGTGCGCCTGGTCCTACAACGGCAGTTCCGCCGCCAATAACTGTGGCTGATCCATCCGACTCGGTGTCAGACTCCGGTTGGGAGGTAGGAACAGCAGCGGATGTGCCGTGATAGGCAGCATCCGAACGGAGTGAGGGGAGACGGTTCGGGTCCGGCAAAAGCACGGAGGCGCCGCTTTGCGTGGCGCTCGGCGAGGGTGCGGCGTTAGTTCTCATAGTAGCGTTGCCCGGCAAGGAGATTTCCTGCTCTTGGTGCATGCGGCGTGGTGGTAAATAGCCGCTTGGGTTGATGTGACCTGATCTTTGAGAACGAGTGTTCATAGACCGGCGCTGAGACGGAAAGAAACTGGGCTGTGCCTGAGGGGCGCGGCCTGAGCGCGGGGTCGCGAGCGTGCGGCTTCTGTTGTTCCGTCTTTTGCGGCGGTGGCGGGTGGACCGGGTGGAAACCGGGGTGGCAGCCGGAGCCTGAGCGGCTTCGCGCGCGGCAGCGGGGATGAGACGGTGCAAGATGTTGTACCACTCGTCCCAGCCGTAGGTCTGGGCTTCGACGAGTCGGATTCTGAATTGGTTGGGTATGCAAGCGATCGCCTGCTCCATGAGGGTGCGTCATATGCCGGCGCGCCGCCGAGGGTCTCGCGATTCTTGTAGACCTCGGCCGGAAGCAGAACAAGGGACGTCAGGTTCCGGTAGTGCTGACCTCCGAGGATGCTGGCCTTGAGTTCTCTGCGACGCTGGGGAAGGTCAGGGAAGGTCAGCGCTCTCTTCCAGTGCGACGACGTATTGGGGCCAGGAGTCGGAACCTTGACACGAGATGAGGGCTACCTGGGCCCACGGTATCGACCCGGGCACCAACGTGGCACCGTAGTGACACACTCGGCTCGAATTCATGTCCAGGCCTCTGTCCGTACAGAAACGCTCGAAGTTGAGCAGCCAACGGGGAAGATCCAAGGGTTCGGATGGAATTTCTTGCCGAAATTCTGTAGGCCCGAATTGCGCCTCGTTGGATCCTGAGGTCTGGGCGATACCCGGGGTGGTAGACGGAGGTCCGGCTGAGCCAGCGACGGCGCCAGTCACGGTGGCATGTCGAAGCGCGCGCAAGAGCATTAGTACTCGTGGCTAAAGGATGCCAGGAGCGTCGCTAGGAAGATCGTACTCGAGTAGCGGCTTCTGCGAGAGCTTGGCAACGAGAGCATCCTTGCTGAGATCGGCCGCGGACGGCATGCCGGCAGCCGTGGCGATGGAACGTAGGGGCTCTACGTTGCAGGCGTGCCAGTAATAATGCTCGGACACGGACATCCTGTGAGGGTAGCGGGAAGGCATGGGGAGCGACAGGAATAAGGAGCGGGAGCGAGAGGAATATTCGTTCCACCCAGTAGCTCTTGCGTCGTCGACTTGACACGAGCAGCACACTCGGCTGTGCAAGTACTAGCGAGCAGCAGACCAGACGATCAGAGCGGTCAGGAGGTATTGAGTGGAGCGAAGAGGATGGGGGTGGTCGCGAAGGACAGGAATGGGAGGCTGCGGGTTGCCCGCTGCGCCCCAGTGCCCTGAGGCGCACTGCGTCAGCCTGGGCACGCTATCTATCCACGTAACTGTAAGATCACCGATCATTCGATCATACATCATGATTAAATTGATCGGCTGGATCGTCGGGTAGGGTTGCCTGGATTTGAAAGTGGCAACTGGCGGTTGTGGAATGCCATCCCACAGCATGCCGCTGTCCCTCGCTGAGCTGGATTCGGGCCTTGTGCGGCGCACCTTCTTCAGCTCGCCTCCTCTCCCATCTTCGACCCCCCACCCACCCATCGTGGACAGCCCCGACGACGCAGGGCACGCGCAGGAGGATTGGAAGGACGTGTTTCGTGTGCTGACAACGTCTGGGGCCTGCCCGAGCCGCTCCCAAGCAGAAGCAGCGGCGTCTCGACGCCATCGCTCAGCGCCTCGTGACCAGCACGCCGGCGTATGACCTGGTTGCACTCGAGGAGCTGCGGGTGTCGCACGTCGACTACATTGCGCTGCAGCGTACCCTCGCCCCCCCGTTTCCCATGGTGCAAGTTCTTGTACGGCGGCGCCTTTGGCATGGGCCTCGCCCTCTTCTCCCGCTTCCCCATTGTCCGCACCAAGTCTATCTCGTACGACTACAACGGGCTCCCTGTCGCCGTGGGCGAGGGCGACTGGATCGTTGGAAAGGGCGTGGATGTCGCTACGATTGATGTGCCTGCCCTGCCCCGCGGGCTGGATGTGTTCCTCACCCACACTGTAGCTGCCGGTGGCGAACAGGGGCCCGAGTGGACACGCTGTCCACGCATCACCCAAACTTGGCAACTGGCCCAATGGGCGCGCGACAGCGCCAACAAGTCCGCCATGTCTTGCTCGTACGCCCCCCTCCACCTCACTTTTATCCCCTACGCTAACGTTGTCTTGCCTTGCCAGATGGGCGACTTTAATTGCACCCCGGCCTCGCTGTCTGCCCGCCGCTGCGCGACGTTGGGGGCTGACTGACGTCTACCTCGCCACCCACCCTGACATGGGCGAGATACAAATGGCTCTTGCCGCCGCGCGTGACGAAGAGGGAGAGGGCGGTCACGAGGGAAAGGACGGTAGGGACGCCGCCTTGCCCGATCCTCATCGTGGTATCGCCGAGCTAGGCATAACGTGTCACTCGCCGCTCAACAGTTGGACAGCAGGCAAGAAGCTCGATGGAAACGCGCTCCGCGGTGCAGGAAAAGTCTGGATTACATCTACTAACTCCTCCTCGTTTCGTCGACGACGTATGAACCCCCGCCCTTTCCGCTCCGACCTCAACCTCCACTTTGCCTCAAGCAGCGAGGGGAGAGATGACCCCACTTTCTTGCCATGTTGCCTTTACCAACTCATCCCGCAGCACAACATCAGCTACTCTGACCATGTCGGCCTGGGGCGACCTTCCTCCTCGCTCACCCCTCCTATCCCCCTCCGGCCACCGCACCCCTGGTCGTACCTAGGGACCCAGAGCAGGGCATGACGTAGACCTGTCAGAGGGAAAAAGGGCCCGCGCGGTCGAGTGCCTTCACGCGGCTGTCTCCGCGTTGGTCCAAGGGCAAGCACAAGCGGAGGGTTCTGGCTTGGGTGTTTCTCAATACAGTGGTGTTGGCGGTGGTGGCCCTGTGTATTGGTGCGGGGTTCCAGCCGCCGGGGGGGTGGGCGCTGTGTTTGCTTTTTTCTCTGTTGTTGCCGGGTTTGGCGGGATGACAATGTTATACGCTGGGCTCATCTGGGGCCAGTGGGAAAAACGTGGGTGCACTCTCTACGCAGTCGATGTCTATGCACAACAGAGCCCACTGACGAACTTGTGTTCTTTTGTCTCTTGTGTTCTCCCTTTCTCCTACAGGTATGCACCACACCATGCGCGAATCCATGCAGGAGGAACTGCGATGCCTCCATCACCTCTCCACCCGCACATCTACCGTACCTCCCATTATCACTCCTGCCGTACCTGCTCGCACCAATCCCGCCTTCACCCCTGCCCTGTAACCGGGAACGTCCGCTTTTTTCTCCTCAGCTCACTTCTTCCGCTCAAACTCTTTTGCCCTGCATTCTGCATACCAATGATCCATCCCCCACTTTCCTCCTCGGCCTCATCTAACCCCACACTAATTCCAAAATCCCCCCGTCGGCATAACCGATTTCTTTATGTTTTTGTTCTTTGTGTGCCAGTACCTCAGTTCTTTTCATGTTTGCTGACTTGCCCCCGAGAAAAATAAAAAAAGCTGATTTACCTCGAGTGAATGCAAACAGGTGTCACGGAGCTACCTGGCAATACGAGTAGTAGGGTAGAGAGAAAGCGACCGAGAAGAAAATGGGGCCGAATCACCTTGGGGATGCGAATGAGCGTGGCAGACATAATCGATAATCTCTGGGCCATACAAGTCCGCCCGGCCCTCAATTCCGCCCACGGCGTGGAGCGGTTATGTTCAACTGGCAGCCGGGACCGCTTGCTCGCCTTCTTGCCTTGCTGCCTCTCTGCACCGCGCGTGGACGGCCAGGCGGATTCGATGTCGTTCGCGCGGCTGCCTGTTGAAGTTGTCTGGCAAGTGGCCGACACGCCGCAGCTGGAGCCGTGCGATGTGGTCGGCTGGCATCGACGTGCAAGCGTATGTGTTGCTGCTGCTCCCGCTGTCCTGCGCCACAGACTGACCCTCGCGCCTTTCGCTTGCGCTCTGCCCCGCAGGGCTGCACGCGTGTCTCTCGGGGAACGACACGCTTTGGCGCCGCATCGCCTGCCGGCTGCTGCGCCTGCCCTTGTCGCCTCTGCTCCCGCTCCAAGACGCGACCTACGCCTGCGGCCTGGACACTGTTCCTCGCACATGGCAGGCACTGGTCATTGCCAACGAACTCCTCCACGCCCCCTTTGGATGGAGTTTGTCTGGCACACCTCTCCGGCTTCCGCCTCCTTCTCCTCTCCTTCCCCGCACAGATGGACCCCACACAACCCTGCCAACTCCTTTGTTCTCCGCCCGCTCGTCAATCCGGTTGTGTTCGACGAGTGTGATGGTGAGGCGCCGGCCAAAAAGGGGATCAATATCGAGGTCCAGCCGCAGAGCAAGTACGGCGGGTTGAGCTTTCGCAGTACCCGGATAACGTTCGACGAAGACGATGAGCTGATGTTATATTGGGACGAGTCGCACAAGAATGTGTTGTATGCCTATGCCGCACCGGAAGATTGGGACTTTTTGGGGGGCGATGTGGTCTCTGATGGTCCGTTGCTGAGCGTTTGGCGTCGGGGTACGTTGCTGTTTTGGTTGTCGTTGCGGTGGCTCCTGCTTGTTCATATTTCTCGTTCTTGTTCCTCCCCTCTTCTTGATCTCATGCCTGACCTTTCGCCACAGACAATCCTGAGAGCAATACCAACATATCTGTCGTCGTTCACCATGGTGGTTCGGACTTGAAAGCCCAGGACGATGCGCACTGCGTTGCGACCGATGATGAATATTTCTCACCAAAGCTCAAGACCACCATCTTGGACATTCCCGGTGGGTTACTTTACCAGAAGTTCTTCTTATTGGGAATCCGATTCGCCCTGGTAGGAAATGACTGCTTGGTAGCTTGGTACGTCTTGTGCTCGCATGCGTGATGAAGGGAACCAGGATGATGGCAGTGGTCTGGTTTTGGTCTCTCTTTGTGGTGGTTCTAACGCGGTCTTCTTTGGTTGCCCGCCTTCCGCCGCCTACCTCCCCCCCTCCCCAAGTGGTCCGGCGGTTGATTACTATCATATGCCTGGAAAACAAATGGTTTCCATGTTCAATCTAACCACAGGCCAGGCCGTCGACTCACTTGCGCCTTTGGGTCTTACGCCCCGGCTCTTTTTCCACGATATGATCAGCGATCCGAGCGACCCTACGATTAAGTGGACAGGATCATCCGACATGGTTGCTCAAGATGCTAAGTCGGGCAAGGTCTTGTTCTCGCTGAACCAATTGCTCTTCGATCCTTCCCAGTATCATCTCGATTCCCAGCGCAGCCGGATGCTCAGTTGGCAACCCGCGGTGGATTTGAGCCAACCACCGCGGCCGAGAAGAACAAAACCGGTATGCACCCTCTGGGTTTTGTTGGCCGGGGGAAACTGTTGCTCGGCGGTTGGGGGAGCGGGATGACAAGTGACTAACCCTCTTTTTCCTGCTTGTCTCTTTTGTTTTGCCAGGGGAGGAATCGTGCGTTCAACGGCGTTAAGAAGGCGGGGATGACGAATCATAATTGGTTTCGGGTGGATTCGTGTGTGACGTCAAGTCTTCCCCGAAACGGAGACACTCGTGTTTTCTTTGTCAGCAAGACCCTGTTGGAGGACGAAGACACCGAGGATGAGGAGTTTATCAAGGGCCACGTGCGTTATAAATTTCCTACAAACTCTACCTTGGTGTCCTCAAGGGCTACAAGCATGCCTTTACTGGCCGTGTCCACCGCCACCCGGCTTGGTTCGCCATCCTTGATTGCCGCACGCCCGACCGCCTGGTCCCCCGGCCAAGAGATTGGCCCAGGCTGCGCCCGTGGATGCAAGATGGCCGCGCCATGATTCCAAGCATGTTGCATCTCCAAGCCTACCACTCCCTTCTTCTCGGCCCCCGACCGACGACCAGGCTTTGGCGCCTTGCCAGGGTGTAGGTCCCTTTGATATTGAGGATACGGCAAAGCATGACTACCAATTCGGGGTGTTGTTGATCAATGTGCTGGATTGGACCCATGCGCGGCAGCCCGAGGAAATCACCTGCACTACCTTACCCTTTCGCCCGTTTACTGTGTTGCCCAATGGGGAACCCCATGTAATCCAACGGTGGATTGACCCGGGCTTGTACGCCTTTTCTTGCGTTCACGACCTAGAACAGATTCAATGGGACCACTGCGCCTTGACCCCGACAGGCGTACTTGTTTCCTTGCAGCCCATGAAACATGTTTTCTATCGCTGCATCCAGTCCATGAAGGGAGGGATGGAATGGGGAGCCTTGACGCCGTCTCCTTCGACTCGGAAGATGAGGAGTGGGCTTGGGCCAAGTACTCTGTGTTGGACTATGATGGAGATACCGGCTACGCGTTCCACTGGGACTGGAGCACCGCTGCCCAACGGTACCTCGCAACTCACTAAGCTCCATCCAACGTACAACAACATGTGCCCACCACAACACGACTCTTCCCTGCCACGGCTCCCTGGGGCAAGGGGGCGATGGACGGCTCCTGGTCAGCCTGTGATCAGATGGCGTCCGTCGAACGGACGGAGGGGATGGTGCTGCCCAACCTGGATGCCAAGCTGCCAGGGGTTACGGTCTTGGTCAATCTTAGTGGTCCCCCCCAATGGATTCCTTGGCTGGTTCTGTGTTCCACGATGTATAGTTTTGGTAGACGCACGGGCTATAGTAATGGTAGAGCCCTTACTAGGACGGGCTGCAGCCTGCTGTAAAAATGTCGGATATATGGCGTTTCTCTATGAAACCGGAGGGTGGGTAGGAGTACCACTGGTGGTAGAGTGGGGGCTGCGGGTGGTGGTGGTGGTCGTTGGGCAGGGGCGATGGTGGAAGCTGGAGCCAAAACGCGTCGCTTGGATCGCGTCTCTTGCCACCGCCAGCTGCCCCCTCTCGCCCTACACGCGACCCACATCCTGCCCCGGGACCGGATCGACATCCCACTACGCACCATCGCCTCGTCCCCCTCGCGCTTGGGCGTAGATGAGAGGAACAACAGTCAGGTAGGGTGTGATTCTCACCCATTCCATGCCGACCGGCTGTGTGGGAGGATGGGCGTACGAAGAAAACCGCAGGGAGCGCGTGAGTGCAGTCCCTCACGTCGCAAGCCAGAGCCAGCCATCCCAAAACATGCCCTTCAAGCAAGGACGAAAGACACAAGGCTTCACCCCGTCCAGACCACCAGTCTTGGGACGCGCCCGGTTCACCACGCTGGCTGGCTACTTTCGGCCCAGCTTTGGCAGTCGACGACGTGACGGGAACGGGGGTCTGGAACGGACCTCACCATTTTCGGGTACCGACACGTTCTCACTGGCGGCCTAATCTCGACCTCTTCCTTACGCCAAACGTCAGAGCAAAAAGAGGCCACCACACCAATTTGACCGGACTCACTGCCATACTACTCGGTAGTAGTACCCCAAGAGTGCCTTGGACACATTGGCCAAGCAGCGCACGCAGTTCAGAACGTTGTGCGGATACATACGTCTTCTCGTCTTGCATTCTTGGTCAGCCAACGCACCGAGAATGCCTAGTCTAACTCCTAGGCTGTGGGTTTGCAACATGATCGGTAGGGAAACCAAGCAAATGTCACGGGCGGGCGCCGCCAGGGGCCCGCCCTGGGGTGTTTGAGGGGTACAATCCCTTGGGGTCCTAAGGACGACTCACGGTAGTTACGCGCTTGGGCTGGTTGGTGGGTCCGCTGCGGAGCTAGGGACAAGGAGAGGCCACTCGGCGTATAGCAGAGGCGGCTGCAAGTGTGGCAAGGCTGCGTAGCACCGGCTTGGGCGGCAGTAGCGTGTCTGAAGCCTTTAGGCTCAGGGAAGGGGAAGGCAGCGGAGGACCCTAGACATAAGTGATTGAAATTAGCAGTGCGCATACTTGCCTTGAGAGGGCGGCTGCTTATCGTCAAGTACAGGAGTGCCTGCACTTTTACCGCGTACGCGTCGCTTGCCTGTGGATAAGAGGCATTGCTGCAGCCCAGTTCCCTTGTTGTGGAAGTATGTACGTTGAAATTTTGGCTGGGGCTGCCTAGCCGGCATCTGCTTTCAGTAACTCCCACCGCAAGAGAGCACAAGAGAGCACAAAGAGCGTGGGCAACGTACCATCACCACAATTTGGGCTAGTAATCTTCATCGAACCCATGTGCGCACCAAGTGTTGGAGAGATACCGTCCATATCGGTTACAGCTGATCGCATTGTTGGGAGCGGCGAGGGCATCGAGCCAAGTTCCTAGGGTATGGGCATGGTGTACGAAACTGCATGCAAACAGTACCAGGGCCACAAAGCGAACAAAGATGATAGCAGCATTGCCATACATCATGACAGGCAGACGGGTGTACTCGCGGCTGGTGCCAGGAAGATGGGGCCGCACGGGATGAAGCACTGAGAGGCGTATCGAACGTTATGCCTCACTGTACCAACCAAAGAAGGGACTTCTACTTTGAGGGGCGCTGCTTCTTGGAAGAGTTGGCATAAAAGTAGAAGGCCAACAGGCAGCAATCTAACATCACGTATTCCTTTCGTCAGCGTTTGAAGGACAGCGGCCAACACATGCATGACCCTCATTGAATCCCCATATCGCACATAGCCCCACACCAATCAAAAACATGTACGGTAAACGGTGCACCTTAGCGGGGCGACAAAGGAAAGAAAGACGACCAGGCGATGTGCTAGCAACGAGAGCACATTGGTTATCTTGTTGCATATTAGTCGGCAAGGAAAACGTAGTACAGGGGAAAACCTGTGCGATCAAGTGGTGAAGGTGTTTCTTAATGACCATGCCACCTCCCTCTTCCTAGACGCTCCCAATGCACCCAAGTTGTAGCGCGATCCTTGTTTTCCCATCTTGTCTGGGTCGAAGCTAGTAGGCTGCACATTGTAATGCGCATCCTGTTTTCATATGCGAAAGTCAGTGATGGGCCAAAGGAGCAAACGTGAGGACTTACTGCAAGTTCTCCATGTATGCAGCTAATAAACAAGCTAACGTTTGGTATGCCCTTTTTGGATGTGTACGGGGTGGGGGGGGGGGGCGTGAAAGGAATGCAGGATGGTCTCGATCCTTCGCGCCGGGTTGAGACCAAGAGTTGAACGTAGCTCCGGGAGGGCGCTCAACAGCCTCCCTGCAAATGAACATCCCTGTGGGCACCCCCCTATCCCGTTTGTTTCGAGAGAGAGGGGATTGAGCGCCGGTTTCGGCGAATCGAGCCGGTGCTTTACACCCGCGATATCGCGAAAGGCCGCACATTGGTCGTCCAGCCGCAGTCAGCCGGAACAACGCACATGCTGAAAGTGCTGGCCAGAACAATGACTTGGCATACGTGGTGGTGGTGGTGGTGGGGCAAAGGAGCAGGCGGCTACAGGCCAGACCAATTGTGATGTGTCAACGTTGCAGATGCACGTGTTAGAGGGTACTGCTAGGGTTCTCCTGCGCGGCCCTCAATGGATCGGTGACGCTCGCCTAGCCGAGCGGAAGCGTTCCGCTCGCAGGCCGCGCACGCCCTGCTCGCTCCATCTCCCTTCTCTCTCTCCTTTCTCCTTCCCTTCAGACGTTGCTTGAAGACTTGTGGCTCACCACTTTGCCTTCACGCCTTGTCTGAAGGCTGCTTTGCAGCTGATCCATAGGATCGCGAGTGCTCCCAAGTCGCACTCTAGCAGGTTATGTCGCCCTTATCTTCTGCCTCTGCGCATTCTGCGCACCCGGTTTACTCGCCTCGCGACATTGTGGAAGCGTATGTTCGTCGTGGCGAGTTTGACCCCAACTCCCAAGTCGGGATAGCCCCTGGCACGACAGCGAAGTGGCCGGATTTTCGCATCAAGGGCACGACTTATGCTTGGGCTAAACTGAACGCCGTTCTTTCGGACGTTGACGAGGACGTCGCTGCCAAGTTCATCCTGGAAGTCATTCCTACCATTCGCCACTGGGGTATGCCGATGAGTGGCATCGCCTCCCCGCTCCCTGGTTCGACAGTGCAGACAAGGACTCCTTGGTGGCTAATCTCGTTGCCAACTACAGCAAGGACCATGGCGGCGAAGACGTCTTGCTCACACCGACCGACTTCTATGTTGCCTATGCCTTTTACACCAGGAACCACTGCTTCTCTAGCATTGATGACTTGCGGTGGCAACTGGACCAGTGTCTCCGTGATGTGCGGCTTGCTTGGAAACTGTACGAGATCGATCAGGCTTCCAAACACATTCGCAAGCGTGTCGCTCTGAAGCGTCGTGCCATGCGTGACATGCTCCTCGACCCAGCGGACTGTATCAGAGAGCCCCAAGGTGTGGTCGTGTCTGGCCCCAAGCATGTGGATTGCCCTCGTGATCGTGCTGGCATACCTCTGGCTGCAGCACCACTCGTTGACGAGCCTTTCCCGGCTCGTGGTGCCAGCGAGCCAGCGGAACACCTTGCTTCGCCCGCGTGTGAGCCAGTTGCTGTCGCCCATGAGCCTCTGGGCAAGATGCCACGCGTTGGTCCTGATTTACTGACGATGCATCCCGCTAGTCCCAAGTCCGGGGCTGAGTTAGCTGCTGTTGGGTACGACCCTGTTGCAGCAATGCCGTCTGTTGGCCCGGACTTACTCACAGAACATGGTGCCTGTATTCCGTCGGAAGCACATTCCTCCGAGTCCATGTCACCTGCTGTCGTGGTTCATGACCTTGTGGCTCCGATGGAATCCGTCGACCCTGATTCACGACCGGCGGATCAAGTCCATACGACGTCGGGGGCGCATTCGCTTCAGGAGGGGTCAGTTGCTGTTGCTGCTCAGGTTTCAGCGGTTGCGATGGCATCTGTTGGTCCGGATTTACCCCCAGCGGGTGGTGACCATGCGTCACTGGGGGTGCATTCCCCCAGGTCCACGCCAGCTGCTATCGCCGAACCGGATCCTGTGGCTGCGATGGCATCTGTCGGCCCGGACTTACCCCCAGCGGGTGGTGACTATGTGTCACGGGAGGTGCATTCCCCCAGGTCCACGCCAGCTGCTATCGCCAAGCCGGATCCTGTGGCTGCGATGGCATCTGTCGGCCCGGACTTACCCCCAGCGGGTGGTGACTATGCGTCACGGGAGGTGCATTCCCCCAGGTCCATGTCAGTTGCTATCGTGGCTCAGGATCAGACAACCGATCAGGCGCTTGGTGGCCCGGTACCCGTTGCAGTCCCGTCGCCTCGTAAAGGGGGCTGATTACGCTCGGTGCCTTTGCACCCGATGAAGGGGAAACAATGGCTGACTTGGCACCCGATCAAGGGGGGCCGGTGGCTGGCCTGGCGCCTGATACAGTGGGGACGGTGATGGCATGGCACCTGATCAGGCGCTCGGTGGCCTGGTACCTGTTAAAGTTCAGGCGCCTGGCCAAGGGGGGCCGATGGCGCTTGGTGCCTCTTCACCCGATGAAGAGGAAACGATGGCTGGCCCGGTACCCGATGAAGGGGGGCCGGTGGTTGGCCTAGCGTCTGACAAAGGGGGGCCGGTGGTTGGCTTGGCACCCTATCAAGGGGGGCCGGTGGTTGGCCTAGCGTCTGACAAAGGGGGGCTGGTGGATGGCATGGCGTCCGACCAGGCGCTTGGTGGCCCGGTTCCCATTGACGTCCATCAGGCACCCGACCAAGGGGGCCGATAGCGTGTGGCGCTATTGGCCAGGCGCCCGACAAAGGGGGGCCGACCGCGTGTGGTGCCATTGGCCAAGCGCCTGACAAAGGGGGGCCGATGGCGTGTGGACGTGTCGGCCTGGTGCCTGACCAAGGGGGACCGATGTCGCGCGCTGCTATTGGCCGAGCGTCCGATCAAGGGGGGCCGATGGCGTGTGGCGGTGTCGACCTGGCGGCTGGACATGGAGAATTAACGGTCGCCGAGCTTGCGGACAAGCTTTGCACGGTCGGCCTAGCACCATACGCAGGGAAGGCGATTGCCGCTGTGTCAGAGCTTGCGGCCATCGACGGGATGCGGGAAAAAGGGGGGCTGCCCCCGTCCTTCCGCACATGCATTTACGCGCCCGGACCACCTTGCCTTACTGTTCCCTCCCACCCACCCTTTTCAGCGATACTCACCATGTGTTGGCAGGCCTGCCTGTTCCAAATTAAGCACGGGCACGGCACCGACCCTCAGGCACACATTGTCATGTCGGGAGAGAATATTGATACTGACCTGAGGTCTCTTGGCCGGGGCCCAACACCGACGCAAGCCACCCTAGCTGCCCTTCTTACTTGGTTAGCTAGGGAGGTAATGTGCGGACTCGTTGGTCCTCTTGTGTGCTCTGCTTTAACGTCCCGCTCTCCCATTGCACCCAACATGATGGGCGGTTCTGACGGCTTCCTATCTGACCCGGGCGGGTGGTATTTTGATCGTTCCAAGACCACAGGCACCGTTTACGATTTGGGCTACACGGGCGGCTGTGGCAGTTTCTTACCTGACTCGGACCAGTGGTACTTTGACCGATCGACGATCGGGGGCACCGTTTATGTTTTGGGCTACACGGGCAGCGGTGGCACTTTCCTATCTGACCTGGGCGGGGGGTACTTTGGCCGTCCCAAGACCAGTGCTGCTGTTGACAGTTTGGGCCACACTGACAGCGGTGGCAGTTTCCTCTTTGACACGGGCGGGGGGTACTTTGACCGTCCCAAGACCAGTGCTACTGTTGACAGTTTCGGCTACACTAATGGTTGTGGCAATTTTCTACTTGACCCGGGCGGGGATACTTCGACCGTCTCAAGAGCAGTGGCGCTGTTGACGGTTTAGGTTACACTAATGGTTGTGGCCGTTTCCTACCTGACCCGGGCGCGGGGTACCTTGACCGTTCCAAGATTGGCGGTGCTGTTGACTATGTGGGCTGCATGGGCGGCTATGGTTTCCTTTCTGGCCCAAGTGGGAGTTTCTTTGGCTGTCTCAAGACGGGAGGCACTGTCTCTAGTGTACGCTACATGAGCAGCCGTTGCACTTTCATCCCTGACCCGGGCCCGGAAACTTTGGTCGCTCCTTTGCCAGCGGTGCTGCTTGCGAAGTGTACTGATCACCTACAAGGTACTTTCGAACCATCGTTGACGCTGGTCCGCGTGGCGGTTGAACCAGTCGTCATCCTTTTTCTGTCCTGAATTTGGTCCTTTTTCTCTTTTCATGACTGTGCCACTTTGACTTGTTGGTTTCTTTTCCAGTTGAATTGCCTTCTATGGCTCTACTCGACCTCCAACTCTACGTTTTTACTGTTCGACTTTGGCTTCGGTTCGACTTGGCATATATGTTGTCTATATCTCCAAGTTGAATCGACCTCTATGACTTTCAAAACTTCCTTACCTGCACACGTTCAGCATACTCTTTCGACTTGGAACATGTTGTTTCTACCTCCAAGTTGAATTGACCTCTATGACTTTCTACGCTTCCTCCCTCATACGCTGAACATCCTGTTTCGACTTGGACATGTTGTTTATACTTCCAAGTTGAATTGACCTCTGTGACTTTCTACGCTTCCTCCTTACCTCCATGCGTTGAATATACTGTTTCTCTTACCTTGACTTGGCAACATCGCTTGCCAATTATGTTTTCCTTTCACTTTTGACCAGAGGCGCTGGAGACATCCTTTCTTCTTTCATCCATGCCTTGGCCCTTGGCCGAGGACCACCACCACCTGTGGTCTGGCGAGCTCACCGAGGGGGGCTGTTAGAGGGTACTGCTAGGGTTCTCCTGCGCGGCCCTCAATGGATCGGTGACGCTCGCCTAGCCGAGCGGAAGCGTTCCGCTCGCAGGCCGCGCACGCCCTGCTCGCTCCATCTCCCTTCTCTCTCTCCTTTCTCCTTCCCTTCAGACGTTGCTTGAAGACTTGTGGCTCACCACTTTGCCTTCACGCCTTGTCTGAAGGTACGCCTCTGCTTCCTTTCTTGACCTGTTGCTCCTCACAATCAGACGTTGCTTGAAGACTTGTGGCTCACCACTTTGCCTTCACGCCTTGTCTGAAGGCTGCTTTGCAGCTGATCCATAGGATCGCGAGTGCTCCCAAGTCGCACTCTAGCAGCACGTGCACGGGCTTATGGCACTAGGGTTAGGAATATATCAGCAGCCACACTATTAACGTCTCTCAGGGAACGACGGTTAAACTCCAGCATGGTTAGTGCTACGTCCAAGTGGGATTAGTACAAGATGAAGAGGGTGAGTAAGAGTACCACTGGGTGTAGGGTGGCGACCGGGGGGGGGGGGGGGGGTCGATCGTTTGGCAGGGTCAGGGTGCAAAGTTGGGTGGTACTATGCGGTGCAGCTGCTCACAGAGTGGGCGGTGCGGGGCGTCTCATACTAGGAAGAATAGGGGCTCTGGAAGGGGGCTATGTGTGGGCAGAAAGAGAGGCGTGGGGGTGCACCTGGAGAGGGGGAGGATGCATAAAGAATGGCGGCGCCGAGGATTCCCATGCGGGGCTCATCTTCCATCGCGGTAAATACTGACCGGAAATGCTATGGTGGCTGTCGCAGATCGGACGGGATGGGGTGCATTCACAGTTCTTCTATGGCGGTGGATGGTGGGGGTGGTAGAGTAGAGATATGAGGGCATGCATTGATCTGTGGGGGGATGGGGAGGCAGTGACACTCTGCCCAAGCGGCCTACCTGAACAGTATATTCACAAGTCAGCATCTGCAGAGGGGTCAGTATACGTACAAGTCGGAAGAAGGTCAGTATATCCACAAGTCGGATCCTTACAGAGGGGTTTCGTAACAGATAGGAGACAGGGGAAGGGAGGAGGGGATCAAAAGGCAAATTCACTTTCTGTTCCACTCTTTTTTCTTTGCCAATTTGTTGTATAGTTGGGTAGGGTTGCCGTTGGGGGACAAAACGCTCCCCCCTCTCCGAAGAGAGAGGGGAGGGGAAGCAGAAGAACCGATTATGTGTTCGTTCAATCCGAGCGGCGACAGACCTTAACCAGATAGGGACAGTGGGAGTCTCGTTAATCCATTCATGCGCGTCACGAATTAAATGACGAGGCATTTGGCTACCTTAAGAGAGTCATAGTTACTCCCGCCGTTTACCCGCGCTTGGTTGAATCTCTTCACTTTGACATTCAGAGCACTGGGCAGAAATCACATTGCGTCAACACCACGTTGGCCATCGCAATGCTATGTTTTAATTAGACAGTCAGATTCCCCGCGTCCGTACCAGTTCCAAGTCGCTTGTTCAGCGCACCTTTCGGACCGCGCCGCAGCGCGCCGCCCAGCCGCCAGGAGCTTGCGCCCCCGGCAGCCCAGGCCGCCCACCCGCACGCCCCGGCCAGCACCCAAGCCTTGGAGCCAATCCTTCTCCCAAAGTTACGGATCAAATTTGCCGACTTCCCTTACCTACGTTCTCGTTTCAACTAGAGGCTCTTCACCTTGGAGACCTGCTGCGGTGATCAGTACGACCGGGCGAGAGACTAGACACGCACCAGGATTTTCACGGGCCGTCGAGCACACACCAGATGCCAGCGTAGCGCCAGCACTCTTCCCACGCCCTGCACCGTCTCTCCGGATAACCCGATTCCACGGCGCATTCTCAGCATGGTTAAGCAGAAAAGAAAACTCTTCCTGGGGTACTCGCCAGCGTCTCCTGGCTTGCTTGCGTTACCGCTCCATACATCCTCATCCCGGCGACGGAATCTTAACCGTCTTCCCTTTCCCGAACCACACCCCCCAAAAGGGTGCTATGGATCAGCATCAGCCTATCGGTTAGGATCGGCTCACCCATGTCCAACTGCTGTTACCATGGAACCTTTCTCCACTTCAGTCTTCAAGGTTACTCGCTTGAATATTTGCTACTGCCACCAAGATCTGCACCAGGGGCCGTTCCACGCAGGCTCACGCCCAACGCTTCGGCACAAAACCCCCGCGCCTGCCTACTCTTTCGCACAACTCTGGCACGAAAGGTGTGGTATGGGAGACACGCTTCAGCGCCATCCATTTTCAGGGCTAGTACATTCGGTTGGTGAGTTGTTACACACTCCTTAGCGGATTCCGACTTCCATGGCCACCGTCCAACTGTCTAGATGTACCAACACCTTTTGTGGTGTCTCATGAGCGTGTACTCTGGCTCCTTAACCACACGATCGGTTCATCCCGCATCGCCAGTTCTGCTTACCAAAAATGGCCCACTAGAAACTCACATTCAACGCACAAGCTCAACCAAGCAGCAAGTGCTTCTTACGCATTTAAAGTTTGAGAATAGGTTAAGAACATTTCGTCCCCAAGGCCTCTAATCATTCGCTTTACCTCATAAAATTGTTCTCACACGAGCTTCTGCTATCCTGAGGGAAACTTCGGCAGGAACCAGCTACTAGATGGTTCGATTAGTCTTTCGCCCCTTTGCCCAGCTCAAACGATCGATTTGCACGTCAGAACCGCGACGGACCTCCACCAGGGTTTCCCCTGGCTTCATCCTAGCCAGGCAAAGTTCACCATCTTTCGGGTCCCAACAGGTATGCTCTTGCTCAGACCCATCTTGTGCGCACACGCAGGGCCGGCCGTACTGCACCCGAGGGTTCGTACCCACATCACTTTCATTTCGCACGCCGGGTTTGCCACCCACATACTCGCATACATGTTAGACTCCTTGGTCCGTGTTTCAAGACGGGCCGC